>CAMPSB010000224.1:0-720000 GCA_946959425.1 Argyrosomus regius | reverse complement strand
GTGAAGCTTCTCTAATGAGTCCAAGTACAGCAGACAGAGTCTGAGGGCTCTATCTTCACACCTGTCACCTCATATTCAAGTGTGTTGCAGCTACTGTTTCATTACTAATTACAAGAAGACTGAGAGATCAGAAGGCCATGTCTCCATTTTACTATATATACACACACCGACTGCATTTATTGAAGGATAATTCTGGTTTATTGCATCATCAGTAATGAGAACAAAGCTGAAGTTATTTGGAAAAGGAAAATTTCCAAATGAGTTTCCTCATATAATGAGGAATTATTAGCAACAACATTTTCACATAAATTGTCCAGATAATCTGGTTAAACTGTTGTCTTATTTCTAATCTTTATGATTATGTGACTGCTTGTGTTTCTCATCCTGTCGGGCTTTATTGTTGCAATGGCACCATGTTGAAAGCAATATTAGAGACATTCTTCATAACTGTTTTTTGGCCTCTTGAGGTCAGTGGAACAAGCTGCACAAACAACATTGGGATATTTCTATCTTCCAAATCCAATATTCACTCTCTGTTTAGTTCTCTTCTTGGTCTCCACCAGCTCCTGTTTAGCGGCTGAATGTTCTTTTACTGTATGTTCTCTAGCTAGCCGCTGGATGTATTTTTACTAAAACAGGCCATCTACTGCAGGTAAAAGCAAGGTTGATGAGAGCAGTGAGTCTCTCAGCTCATTGTATCACTTTCAAAACTAAAGCGACAATGAGCCGAAAGATGCTAAAGCCTCCACAGAGTTGGATGATAATTCTCTGTGGGTTCATCACACAGATGGACCTATGACAGTGTCATTTGGTATTCTAGAAAATACTGAGTAGTGCAGCTTTAAATAATGGCACAGTCCACGTTGTACAATAGTAACCCAGTGGAGATCCAGCCCAGAGGCACCATAACGGCCTGTAAATGTTCTCAAGCAGTTTGTGAACACGTTCCTTATTAAAAATTTACATTCTCTCAGAAAGTGCTTTTGGGGGAGGTCTAAAGTTGATGTTTTGTAGCTTCTTCCATTGTTCTAGCTGGCCTTGTTAATTTCTTAACAGGCTTTCAGGGGCTAAGCGCTCAATAAGAGCATATTGCTGTGCAAATGATTCACTTAATGGTCATTTCAGTGGCAGTGGGAGGCTCGCATTGATCATATGATAACTGCTGTACTCTGGTCTGTGGTTGGACTGCAGAGCCCTGTTAACACCAACTGTTAGAGCCCACATGTTCCAGACTGCAGTCCACATTTCACAGTTAGCTAATGGTGCCACACCAATCAGAGGTTTGGCCTTTTAACCATGCATAGCAAGTAACAAATGAGTGCTCACAGGAGACGCATAAAGGCCGACAGCAGAAACAGCCATGACCCTCTGTCATTTTACCCAGCTACATCTGATATCAATACTGAGGTGAGGTTTGCTAGCATGATTCATAATAGTGGGTGTAAATTGTGCCGGCGCAGATACAGGGATCATTTTGTTGGTCCTGGAACAGTAACGTGATCAGAATCCCTTCAGACGGATGTCCTGACCTTGATCTGCATTTGGCTGTGTGTCATGAAGTACATCCATTTGATGGGTGCAAATGTCCTCTGAGGGAGGAAGGCAGCAATAAAGACGTGAGAACAGTATTGATTTTCAGACACTGACATGCTTTAATAAACAGCACAACATCAACGTGAGCATCTGTCTTCTATTGGAATTGACATTACAATAACAATGCACCGTCTAACGCTCGCTCCCTTTTCTTTCAAGGATACAACAGATGTTGTCTCGTTGGACACGACTGGGGCGGAACCGTAGCATGGCTGTTTGCCATTCACTACCCAGAGATGGTGACGAAACTCATCGTCCTCAACTGTCCCCATCCTTCTGTGTTCACAGGTATGATTTCACCTCATGCATACAAATGGATCCTCACATATTCTTTACGTTGTGAGAGGAGACCAGTTTTCCTCATAATAATTAGAGAGACTCTGGTTTGGCTCATGGATTATTACCGTAATTATTATCATTAATTAGGTTGTATTATTACTTCAATTTAATGTTTGCATCCATCTGGCAAATCCTCTTCTGCCTTAAGGGGGAGATGATGGGAAGCTAATTACAGGAGGCTAATGTGAAGCTCGAGCAGCTGCTTTAACTGGTGCAAACAGAGAAGCAAAGTCATTGAGAGTTATCACGTCAGCAACCTCGACAAACTTGGCCTTTAATTACTACTGAACAACTCTCCTCTCCTCTCCTCTCTCTCCTCTCCCTCCTCCAGATTATGCTCTGCGTCACCCGAGCCAGCTGCTGAAATCCAGTCACTTCTTTTTCTTTCAGCTGCCCCGCTTCCCGGAGCTCATGCTCTCCATCAATGATTTCAAGGTGGTCTGTTATGTGTGGGCTTAAGCAGTTTCAAGGTCAAGGTTGTGTGTGTTTGTGTATATGTGTGTGTTGTGCATGCATGCGTGTGTGTGTGTTCTTATGCATGTGCATTGGTGTAACATTGCATGATATTACAGTGTTAGGCTTTTTTTTCTTTTTATAGTTTCCATCTGTGCGACTAAAAATAACCTGCTGTGGAAAGAGGTTAGTCCAAGTAAACAAACGGATCAACTGATGTCATGTGAGATCATAGCACTTTGTCAGAAATTAGGAGATTGCACAGTTTGGTTTTAGTGGTTTTATTCTTTATTTTTTAACTCCAGGTACACATTTTTCTTTCAATTTAGAAGGTCCAGTGTGTCAGATTAAGGTGGCTCTGTTTACATAATATAACAAATTATCACATTTTATGCGTTCATTAGTGTATAACCTTTTTCCTATATAGTGTATCATGATTGCATAATTGAATAACATATTTTCTCAAATATATTCAATGGTAGAAAGCCCTTAGTGCAGGATTTTAAATTAGAATCCTGTGATGCACTGAGAAATGTAGACTAGCAGGCTTTATATACACATTTGGGATTTGGGGTCTATAGGTGTGATTGGCAGTGGCAGCTGCCCCAGACACCGGTAGCAGTTGAGACAGATGTTGAGAGATTAATTAAATCAATGCAAATTAATGCAGAAATCACATGATGGAAATGTTACTTCCATCGAGTCTAATACAACAATGACTGTTTTATAAAATAAAAAATAAAAACAGATGATCAAAGCAGCAGTAGTTGCCGTGGCAGGTCAGTGGCAGCTGTGCCACACAGCAGCAGCGGTTGAGAGATTAATTAAGAAAACCTCGCAAATTAATGCAGAAATCACGTAATGGAAATGCTACTGCCAGCGAGTCTAATACAACTCTGACGACCGTTTTATAAAATAAAAAATAAAAACAAATGCCCATAACAGCAGCAGTTGCCGTGGCAGGGCAGTGGTAACTGCCCCAGACACTGGCAACTGCCGTGGCACACACACACACACACACACACACACACACACACACACACACACACACACACGTAGGTGCTGATTGGCCGAAGAGGCGTCCTGTGCATCTGCGCTAGATTGCTCTGCCTCAACTACCCAGATGTTTGTCACAGAAAATTGAAATTGAATTGTGAGAACTGAATTTGAATTGTGAGAACTGAATGTTCAGTTCCAAACTAATAAATTCAATTTCAAATTACAATTCAGATTCAGTTTTTCAATGCAATGATTCAAATTGAACAATACAAATTCAAATTATGTGATTCAAATTCAGTTTTTTAATGCAATTATTCAAGTTAAGCAATTCAAATTCAAATATAAATGATTCAAATTCAGTTTATGGTGGCACATATTTCAGCCCATAGTTTATATCATGTTTTTCTGTTTTTAATATAAAGTCAGCAACAGGTTAGCTTAGTTTAGCATAAAAAAGGCCATTTAATTTTTTTCACCATTACAAAACAACTATAAAAGCACAGCTTATTTGCATCCTTTGTTGTTTTTTTTTACACTAAGCTAAGTCAATGGGCTGCTGGCAGTAGTTTCATATTTATAGTTTCAAAACAAAGAGAATAAGAGTATTAACTGCTTCTTTAATTTTCTTAAATCTAACTTCCAGTAATGTCTGAGCATTGCAAGGCATTTTTAAATGTCATGTAATGTTTGAGGTGAAATGTATTTTAGGTATTTGCTAACTATATATACTATTAGATAATATTCATTTATGCCTCTGAGGGGTTTTCAGAAGTAAAAGCACAGCACGTAATGTTGTGGAGCCAGCATGTTGTGAGTTGAGTGCCAGAGCTTTGACCGAAGGTCACGAGAGCTGATTTCACCACCAAAGTACCTTTTATGACTTCTATTACAGTGACATGGTCGTCCTTTTGTAAGTGTTTTCTATATCAAATTGTACCAGTCACATAAATTCACCTGAGTGTTCGCTGCTGTCTCCACTGTAGGCTCTGAAGGCCTTGTTCACCAGCCGCAACACAGGGATTGGAAGGAAAGGCCGTTGGCTCACTGCAGAGGACTTGGAGGCCTATCTGTACGCGCTCTCACAGCCCGGAGCTCTGACTGGAGCACTCAACTATTACAGGAATGTCTTCAGGTGGGGAATAGTGCATTCACTAAAAGATGTATTATGTCAAATGCTTTTTTGAAATGTAGAAATAGTAGCAGTGGAAGAAATATTCCAATCATGTCTTGTGCAACAACACAAGACATACTGTAGCAGCCAGCTAATATTACTTACTAGTCCAACAGCAGTCAGCCCAGCTCAGCGTCTGTCTTTTAGCCTTTTATTTCACCAAGCTCTCACCAACCACTAAAAGTCAGTCCCAGATTTACTCTTGTGCTTTGTTCTTTTAGGGTCACTCTACTTTTCTCTTTTTAGCTTGGCCCGTCAACGTCCTTAGGTTTCTGCGCCATTAGCTATATCCATAGAGGCTGCTGCCCTAGCTTGCCCAGCTCCGGTTCTGGCATGACACTGGCTCTGCACCCTGTCACCATTGAAAACCTCCTCTTCTTCCTGGTGGTCCAAAACGCCTGTGGTTACAAACACTAACACTTTCCCGGTGCTCTAACAAAATTGAGCTAACATTAGCTAACAGCATCTACAGTTTACAGTTTACTTTACTGTCCATCAGAAAACTCAACAATGAACCGTCTTTCTCCAGAATGACTGACCACCTTTAAGTAAAAAGTATTATTAATAAAATGTACTTTACATATTGAAAATACTCACACTCAATCCCCTGCTAATGTTTTGCTATGCTATTTCATTATCGGATTATAATTCCTGGTACAATAGTGTGCAGGTAGCATTTTTGTAGCTAATGTATATACATTTGTGTAGTTTAACCTGTAACAAATCAGACAAACATTATACAGTAGCTGCTGGAGCAGGTATGCTGTTGCCACGGGAGACTTTCACTGTATTTGCAGCACTTTAAAATGCTTTATAGTCAGTATCAATACTTGGTCATGATTGGTTATCATATATTGTTTTATATAGAGTATTGTGCACATAGAGATCACACACAATGTTGATGTTTAATGCAAATTCAGTAGCTCCACCTACTGTCAGAGCTTTGAAGAAGCAGAACACTTCAACTGTTCTTTGTCAAACATTTAAATTTAAATACACCGTCGTTCTTACATATAAGACTGACTAGTTGACCAAGAGTGATCGACACAAATCAGATCAAAAGAGTATCAGTGCATGCCTTTTTGACATGTGAACTGGACATGCATGGCTGAGCATGCCATCTGCTCCCTTCTAAAGCAAAGACTTATCTCAGAATAGCTTTTATATGCTTACGTAAAAGAAATACCACTGACCCGTGCCCAATTAGTCTGTCCATATACGCACGTACTGTACCTAAGCACAAGGGACACCAATACAGAAACACACAGCAACATCCATATGTCCATTTCATATATATCCACTTATCCTGCTCAGAGTGGTGGGGGGCTGGAGCCCACTCCACTACGCTTGGGCGAGACATAAAGCAACATGAAAGTCCTGATGGAAAATACAGATTAAAGTGGGAATTCTGAACATAAGATTTCTGGTAATTTTCCAGAACTTTCCATGGGAAGTTAAGCTGGGGAATTTTGGAAATATTCGAAATCGGAAACTCCATGGGAATCATGGAAATTTATGGGAATTAACTGGAATTTGGGGGTAATTTAAACGAACTGTATCATATCCAAACATAAATATAAACATTTTGTTTTGTCATAAGCAGACATGCAAAATAAAACAATTTAAAAAACATGTCAACAGATTTATTTGTAAGTAGAACTTTATCAAGTTTGAATTATTTTATTGAACAATATTATGTAGTCCACAAGCTCAAATGTGTGTCTTCAATAGTCTCTGTGTGCTCTGGGTTCTAAAGTGTGGTCCAGGTACAGAAATCACCTGTGCAGGTAGGGGGCGTGGCCTCAGTAGCCCTGCAGTAAGCAGTGTGCTATGTGCATGTGATTGAGGAATAGCAGATATTCAAGTGTACCTGCATGAAATCTGGTTGTTTTAGTCAAGAATATGCTAAAATATATTTTCCCCAACTATATTTAAGTTCCCTGTTAAGGGCCAACCTTCAATTTTTGCAAATTCCTGGTTTGTTCTCATTTATTCCCATAAATTCCCATGGAAAGTTTCCAACTTTGAAAGTTCCCATAATTTTGCAACTCTAAGATGTACATACTGTATGTGATTTCAATGATAATGAAGATACAGGTGTGTGTGTGTTTTTTTTTTATGAAATAACTTTAGATGAGGTACCTTTCTATCCACCTGTTTTTATGAAGTTAATGCATTAAATCATTAGAATTTCATAAATCTGTGCAGAACTTGTGCAGTAAATGAATGGAAACAGAGACAAGCTCAAGCTATGCAGCTGTTTCTAGGTAACTTCAGATAGAATCTCTTTTTCTGATGGTTACCTCAAACAAAGCAGCAGTCATTCTGTCAGCCTCTTTTTCCACAGCTGACATTTTGTAGGAAGAGCCCAGCACTAATAACATTAAGGGTGGTCTGTTCTAATAAGTATCCCAGTAAGTCATGACAGTTAGCCAGCATGATACTGAAGCAGCTGAATGGAAGTAAAAGTAACATTTCTGACTTAGATTCTTGATTTTGACTTCCATACTTACATTCTGTTTTAAAATCTTTGGATTCATTCAGGTTTTTTTTCCCTCTCTCCTCTCAGCTCCCTCCCCCTGAGCCAGAACCACGTCAGGTCTCCTGTGCTGCTGCTGTGGGGCGAGCGGGACGCCTTCTTAGAGCAGGAAATGGCTGAGGCATGCCGCCTCTACATCCGGAATCATTTCCGTCTCAACATCATTTCTGGAGCCAGTCACTGGCTGCAGCAGGACCAGCCCGATATTGTGAACACCCTCATATGGACCTTCCTCAAGGAGGGAGAGGGACGCAAAAGCTACAGGAACTAAACCCACAGTGAGGCCTCCTCCAGCACTCCCCCTTCCCACTCCTCTCACTTGCCACATACACCTGGAAGCCTGGAATATGCCTGTGATACCAAGTGACATAGTGATAATGCAATCATTCTTTAAATCTTTCACATTTCAAATATTTTTTAAAGACGTCAGCAGTAAAGGAAAGAATCAAAGCACACTTGACTGGAGAGAGAGGACACTGGGCAGTATGTGTGACATATTCAAGATGTTTTTTGCACATGACATCCGCCTTAAAGTTTGTCAGTTACAGCATTACAAATGTGTGGCGAAATCTCCTCGTGACTTGTATTGTGTGGTGCCTTTTAACTTTCGAGTTGTCGCAGTGTAAAGATGTCCTGAGAGAGTGGGATGTGGCGTTGTCTGCTATACTTGTATGTTTCACTGGGTCGCTCCGCTCTTCTTTAGGCACGGTCCTCTGGGAGCCATAACTCTCCCATTCCCTTTATCAGGTAGTGATGTCTAAAGGAGTTTTCTTTTTTGTATTTTTCCTCAGAGATACTTGCTCAAAATGTAGAGAATGTTGTTATCTTGATCTTTATGTATAGAACTGTCAGTGATGGTTGACTATTGTACTCTTTTGTATCTATTCCTACACACTGCATTTTGAAAATCACTGAGCCAGGTCTACACCATTTGATTTTATAAATAAACTAAGTGTCAATCTGTTGGACTACACTGGCCTGTTTCAAGATAATAATAACAGTTGTGTGTCTGAAGCTGTGTAGTGTGTCTCATGCCCCCTGTGTGGCACCGTCACTCCAGGCTTTTTACACAGGAGAGATGAAACACACCAGAAATGGATGTGCTGTTAAATATAGCACAGAGTGACACAGCAGTTGATGTTGGTTATTTTTGCTCTACAAACATTTTGATTTCATATTTCTATTTCCCCCACATGGTTATATGTCAACAGAAATGTTGAGTTGTGTATTCATCAGTCTTATATAAACAGCACACACTTTCACTGCTGCCATATTTAGAGAACACTCTTGATCACGTCTGTTACAAACCAGCAAAAATCATTTATTTTTTTTTATTTTTATACAAGCACTTTTTCATGTTTTGCCAAAAATATCCCAGATTCAACTAACTGTGTCAATATTGTCCTTATGTTTAGCTTATTGTTTCTTATTAATAATGTATCAATAAATGATTTATTAACCATTCACAAACCCATTAGTTGCAATTTAACCCTTTAAGTATGCTTTAGTAGAAAGTTGCACTCATGTTGCACCGAATGGTTCTGCAGTAGAGCTCACTTTACAGCCAGACTTTACATCTTTTGTGTTCCTGGCTCTGCTGCTGATTCAAACATTTACAGGGACGTTTAACAGTGATGTCATAAGGTAAGTGGAATGAGGAAGGAGAGGACAATGGCGTCACCGCCAATTGGGGCACACGCTCTTTTGCTGCCTTCAAGGGAAGTCGGAAATATTCATTTTTGCAGTTGAAGTTTTATAAATGACTGCCTATACAAAAAGCTGATATTTTGTAGGAAGAGCCCAGTACTAATAACATTCAGGGTGTTCTGTTCTATTCAAGTGACCCAATAAGTCATAACAGCTAGCCAGCATGATACTGAAGCAGCTGAATGGAAGTAAAAGTAAAATTTCTAATTTAGATTCATACTTGTAAATTTTTATGACATTTAATTTTTAAACATAAATATGAAATGAATATCACACAGATTGGAGTGTAAAGATGAGTTTTCTTTTATTATTGTTGTTATTATTCGCTTTTTAAAACTAATATGTTTGTTATGTTTCATTCAAATAGAAATAAATGAGACTGAAAGATAGGTTTGTGTGACATTAGCCTATTTTAATTGTCTACTTTCAGTGTAACTTTTAGTTTTCATCCATTTTCTTTTTTTCTGCGTGTGTTAAAATCTCAACAGCCCTGACATATGTCCACTTACTGCTTCTCCTCATTTATCCACTGCAGCAAATCAAGGAGAGATATTTATTCTTTATCTTATTTTAAGATTAATTTCTCAGCTTTCCCTGTCTGTAAATAGCTGCACAGTTTTTTTTTCTACCTCGTAATACCTAGTAATAAAATCATAACCTCAGGTACAGACCTGGGTGAGTGGCAGTGGTAGGAACTCTCACCAGCAGAGGGCCACAGAGGCCACATAGCCAAAGTTATTATTATTATTCATTATTACTCATCAATAAAGCACAGTGTTTGTTTTGAAGGTCAAGAATTTCGAGGTTGTGCGCGGCACCTGAAAGCCTCTTCGAGGGCATGAGATCCTTCCTAGACTGCGCAGGTGCCACAGCTTCCGGGCTGTGACGACCTGTCCGCTCCTTGTCTGTTTAACAAACCGTGTCGTGGGTGGCGGACGGCGTGCAGCAGTGATGTCAACAACATCGGTCAGTGGGTCAGCCCGTGAATTAAAATAGTAATGCTTGTTACTGAGCCTCGTACTGACAGACAGTTAGCGGCTGCAGTCACTTTCCACAGCTCGGTTTGTTCTCGCGGGCTTTCAGGCTTTAAGAAGATAACCAACTAGCCCGTGTCAGCTAGTGTTAGCATGCTAGCCGTGGGAGAGTAGTATTATTGAGCTAACGGCACAGACCGTGTGCAGCAGAGAGAGAGAGAGAGAGCAAACACACACACTAACAGAGGTGTGTGTGAATGCGGCTGAGTGTGTTTTACACCGGACGTCAGCTGCTTTTGAATAAATGAAACTTATAGATATATTTCCAGAGACAAGCCGGGTTTTCTGGGCGGTGTTGTCAGCGGCGCGTTCACCTGGAAGCTCGTGGAAGCGGGTCATGTTTTATTGAAGCCGTTATTGTTTTAATAATGCGATTAAATCATTTTCTGGGTCACTCAGCAGCTGGTGAAGTAGTGTCGGCTGGTCGCGGTCATCTCAGCCCGTTTCAATTGACTGTCCTCACTGAGAAAACAGCGCCTCTCTGGGTAGCAGTAGCTGGTGTTACGGTTTATCTAGCGACCCTGTTAACTGGCGACCTTCAGCCGAATGCGTTTAATACGTAGCTGTCACCGAATCAGGTAGTTTTTATTTTTACATTGTAACGTTAATAGAAACCAACTAAACAAAGAGCCATTCATTGGACTGTTACGTATCTTCTTAGCTGTCGTAACTGCGGCAACCACAGACTCATTCGACTGACAGTCTCAAGTTAACACGGTCGCTCGTTAAACCGAAACACCGGTAATCACGTCAGGTCACCTCGGGCAGAAAGGTGAAGCTGTCATCACATGATTAAAACACATTAAAGCATCCAATCATGTGCGGCCTCGGTGTGTTCCAGCGTTATAACAGAATCTAACACGTGAATGTAAAGTCCCAGTGACCTGTGTCTCTTTGCTGTTGTGTTGTGCTCATGTTGCCACAGGATGACACTGGGTTTGTCATCTTCTTCTGTCTCTCTCTCTGTCCACAGGCTGAGGTCTCTGTCTCTCCTCGCACTCAGAGAACATAACACACCATGATCACGACAGAGGCTGCGAGAGACTTCCAGGTCAAAGAGCGCAAGTACAAAGAGCAGCTGAAGAGATGTCTGTCATCTGCTTTATCTGCAGACCTAAACGGGTAAGGCATGTGACAGTATGCACTGAACTGCAAAGGCCTGCTGATCATGGTCAGATGTCAGTAACAAAGACCTGTATCAGACAGTGATACTGAACGGGTACAAAGAAGCTGCTGGTAGATTCCATTTAATCAGGGTCATATCTGTCATTTGATACAAGATCAACAACAACAACAAGAAACTGTCTGATTAAAATAATTCTTACCACTTTTAAAGAGGTATTCCACCAGCTTTACTCCTAAAGCCCTCAAACAGTACTGCTCAGCTTGTAAAACAGTTCTGTAATGTGTTATGGTGGGAGGGAAATTACCCTGATGATGTCATCATGGTAACATCAGCACACTCAGACATAGAAAGCTAATAAGAAAGTCTGCATTAGAAACACTGACAGTAAAAAGAATAGACAGTGTACGCGTGACGTCACCCACAGGTTTCTGAAGAGCTGTTGTGAAGCTCAAAATATGCAGCACTGACCTCTTCACCCACCTGTCAAAGCAACCACACTGTTCATTCTGCATAACTTTAAGCCTTAATATAATTTGAACAGGTGAGTTCTGATGGAGACTGATACACTTCTGTATCCAGCCTCAAGTGGCCGCTTGAGGAATTACAGTTTTTGCCACTTCCGCATTGGCTTCATTTCACAGCCACGGAGGTTGGTGCTTGGTTAGAAACTAGAGACCTAGGCTTTGACAAGGAGGCAGAAAGTGCACTATGGGAATTGTAGTGTCCAGGATTTTAAGCGTGATCAGAATATATCTCCTCTGCTGCTACTTCAATTTTGACCTCAGATGATGGAGTGTTTTTGTAGTTTTGTAATAACTTTCCTTTTAGTTTTATTCTTTAAAACTCCAGTGAGAAAGACTGAAGATGTGGTTGAAAGCTTCGGAAACAAGTTGTTAATTAAACCTTGAGTTTTTTTGTCTCCAAGATCAGGAGTGGACTTTCACGCTCAGGTTTCAATTTGTTTCTGTGCTAATGTAAAAGGAGTAGAGGCACTCCAGCAGTCAAAATTGAATTTGTTTTGTGTGCTGTAGACCTTAACCCTTCTTAACTTGTCTTATATAATCGATTTACTGTATGTTCCCCTCTTTGGACCCATCACACGCTGACAGCCTTTCACCGACTAGCGTGACATGCCAGCAGACAGATTTTTTGCAGTAAATGGTTTTACGAGGTAGTGTTGTGCAATAAACAACTAAAATACAGCTTTAAGTCACAAAATACATCCTTTTGTTTTTTATAATCGTATTATTATATCACAGCCTTTCCTCAGATAATAGGATCAGTGGAATCTAAAACCCTACACAGGGCAGTCCAGTAAATTTTAGCTCACGTGGATTTGAGCAGTTCACTGCGCTTTAGTTCACGGGGACGTGAGCCTCCTTTTCGCACGAGTGTCTCATCACTTTTGGCACTTCTCATTGGAGGGTCACAGTAATGGACACAGTACCAGCATCCGAACTCATACCGCCACAACTGGCCTTAAGCTGACTGATTTCTGGGTCACCCAGATCAGTCATTGAGGCAGGACAAGAGATAATGATGGGGAAGAAGAAATGAAGCGCCTCAGGAGGACTGTGCTTGTGTTATTCTGAAGTGGAAAAATAGGCCATCGTATTAATCTTTGAATCCCATAGATTGTGTAGGTTGTTTAGTGTCTGTCTATAGTGGTTCTTAAATGCACGTTTTATAGGAACATTTTGCCAACTTGGCTCCAACTATAGATAGCTAGTCACTGATCACTGATGATAAAGTGTTGTAATGTATCTCCCCAGGTTGCTGCAGGAGGAGCTGGAGGCTGATGTTTCTCTGTATGCCAGCTCAGGCTCGCTCCGGGCTCACAGGGCTGTACTGTTGGCCAGAGCTCCTCATGTTCTTCAGGGACAGACGAACAAAGAGCCCACCATCATTCATCTGCCTGACTATGAGCTGCCCGGGCTGAAAGATTTCCTCAGGTAGGCAGTGGGTTGAAGTGATTTGATGATCATAGCAGATATTTTTTTAATATGACCTCTATTTGCCCCTGTAAGAGAACGCTTTAAGAGAGTGGTCAGGATGTCCTTCATTCTCAGTGTTACAGTTTCACACACTATCTGACAGAGGGCGCCAGGCACACCTTCTTTAATCTGTAGGATTTGCTGGTGTTTGCATGTTTGTTTCAAGGAGCATTGCAGCTGCTGCAGTTATTGAATAATAAATTGTGCATCATATTTTCATGTTAGTATGCTACACTACTACTATAAAAGTGTTTTTAAAGCTCCTTTTACACTTGGAAATGGAAACATCGCTGCATTCAGGGATTGAGATTTGAGACCGACACCAATATTAGAAGGGAAAAATTCACTGATTACCAGTATGTTCAGTGAATTTTTCAATGGGGATGTTGCATTGATAAAAGGCACTCAGAAGACTGCGTTCTTGAACAGATCATTTTAATAAACCCTTAAAACCACTTTTTCAGCTGAGAACCATTTTTAGTAGTGTTGCTGATCAATCAGTCAATTGATCCAAATTCAGATCAAAATTGTGACAGTATAAATCAGGGGTAGTCAATTATGATTTCAGGAGGTCCTGATAGAGAAGATTTCCTCATGTTCAGGTCTGCAGCATCAACGGTGTCAACCTTCCTCCGTTTAGCACACGCCATGGCACATTGACTCACAGTTTGGCCGCTTTTCTCTCTCTTGTCTCCTCACTCCTTTATATTTTTCTCTCCGTCACTGTCACTGCCGCTCTATTCAGTGAAGGCCCGCCCTACCCTGCCTGTGATTGGCTGACATTCTTGCCCTCACCTTGACCAATCTCAGGGTCCGGTCGAATAGTCAATTTTGCTCAGGAAGGTTCCTCACTGAGTGAAATGACCCAGAAGTATTAACGTAGCCGCCATGATAAGAGCTCTTTGAAATCTCAAACTGTTAAGGAAAGGAGCTTCAATGCTTCCTTTATTATCTCCTTTAGTATAGGATACACCGGCCCATCCTTTACAAAAAGAAAGGAGGTAATGCTGTCTCACTTACTGTGATGCAGATCATCATGAAGTTACCGTTGCTGATTAATCATATATCTTTGCCATAACTTGCTAATATGTTTTTTATATGAGTGGACAGGAGGGTGAGTGACCATACCAGCATAACAAACACTTCATTTGACTTCTGTGACAGGTGGACAATATTCATTTATTATATGAATTCTGATATTGATAATGAAGTCATATTTTTCATCGGGTTGTCCACGTTTATATTTCCTGCATGAAACAACACGGTCAGAGCGCACGGGGAGTATCTAGGGAGTATCTCAGATGCGCGTTTTGTAGTCCATCTTCTGAACTTTGTAGTTTTACCACAGATCACGTCAATAACATTCGCCATCGCATAATGACGTAGTCTAAGTGTAAGAGCAGTCGGATTCTCTGAACACCGCGGTCGTCTTCTCCTAACTCCTTATGAACTCTCCTTCACATCTTCCTTGACCTCGTAATGTTTTCCATTGAGGTCAAGAAAAAGTGGTTAAGAAAGGACTTAGGAGCTAATTTTTTTGACTATTCGACCGTGCCTAAACTCAACCAACTCAAACCCATGAAGGCAATGAGTACTGGCCAATCAGAGACAGGTAGGATGTCCCTTTCACTGAGTAGTGGTGTAGAAACACTGTCAGAAAAGAGTCGCTGGTCAAAATGTAATCTCTGCCAAAACTGAATAAAACTCAATGATATGTCGGTTCCAGTTAGTGATGTCCTCTGCTGCGTTTTTTAAATTTTGCTGGAGGAGAGAGCGCTTTGGGGAGTTTAGTTAGACTTCTAGAATAATTAAGTAAAATATCCTTTAACATGTTAAATAATTTAACATTTTCAACCAATTCTTGTTGTCATTATTAACGGATAAACACAGTTTTTGTCTCATCGCACATTGGATAACATGAACATTGATTTCTGTATATCTGTGACAGGCCAGTAAATTCTACAAAAGTGAAACGATCATTATTATTATTGAAAGTCATTACTGAATTATTTATTGAATTATTATATTATTCATTCATTGGTCCCAGCCTCCTAATTGTGATTATTTCAGCTATTTCTGCTTTATATGACTGTAAATTAAATACAATAATATTATAGGAACATTAATAGGAAATGGATGTCTCAGATGGTCAGTTTTCAGTATTCCTTTCCATGGACACACCTTGTTTGGTACCTAGGTTGTCTACCTTTGAGGGTCTTCTGTGCACAGCTGACTGGGAGGAGAACCTTTCCTCAGCTGGCATTTATGGAAGTGGAGGAAGCTGTTGGGGTTGTTGTACTCACACTTTTTCTACTGTGACCATGACCAGGGCAAATGACTTGAAAAAGGACAGATGTATAGGCAGTGGGCAACAACACAGCCACAGCATGTTTCAGAAGTAGTCAGGGGAAACAACAGGTTGCCTCTGAGTTCAGGTTCTGGCTGGTCTGTGTCTCTGAAGTCACAGTGCATCAAATTTAAATAGGTGTGAAAGGCCCAGTTTTAATTAACCTTTAGAGTCTCCCCCCCCTGCAGGCAAGTGTACACAGCAGACCAGAGCATGCGCTCAGCTGAAATAATCCCAGACATGGAGGGCTCATTGCCAGTTCCCGACCCGGCAGACCTTCATAGTTCCACTGATTCAGGTAAACACATCAACATGCTTTTCTACAGAGTTTATTTGAGGTCATGTGACTGTTGAATGTTCAGCTGCCCCCTCCCTCCCCTTTCTTCACATCATGTTATCTCAGCAATAATCCACTTAAGAGATAATCTCATTTGGATCCCTGTTGTCGTTACTGCTAATTGCAGCACAGCCATGCTACGGATAATAGCTGTTTTTCACTATTTACAGTATTTTTAGTTAAGAGGTTTAATGATGGCGACCTCTGCTTTTTCACACACACACACAAAATACCCGTGTTAAATGTCTCACCCACTCATAGCCTCTCTTCACTCTCTCTCACTCTCTCTCTCTCTCTCTCTCTCTCTCTCTCTCTCTCTCTCTCTCTCTCTCTCTCTCTCTCTCTCTCTCTCTCCTGTCCTTCCTCATTATTAACCTGAACCTCACTCCAGACGCTGTTCTTGAGCCAGCCTCTGGCCTCGGAGCAGACCTGCTGGATCTGTACCAGAGGGGAGAGCAGTGTGACATCACCATCCAAGTGGCAGAGCAGGTCTTCTCCTGCCACAGGTAGGACTGTACATATATAGTCCCCCCCCCCCCCCCTTATTCATACATCTGTTTGTCATAGGTGACATGCATGGTGAGAGCATGTTTACCTCAGTCCATCACAGACCACATTTACCAAATGTGAAACACTACAGAGGTCGCACATCTGCTGTTGACTGTTGTCAGCGTGGAGCAGTGGTGGGTGGTCATTCAGTGATGCAGGGATAGTAGCTCCAGCCGGTAACCATGGAGACAGTGTCTCTCAGCCTGTGCTCAGGGAGCAGCCAGGCAGCGAGAGCTAGTTGCTCTGCAGCAGTGATCTGTATAACGGCACGATGTCAGCTGCTGCAGCTCTCATCCAGAGGCCGAACCAGCCTGACGACCATATTTCTACTTTACTGTGAATGCACTTCATCCTTTTTACAAGAGGATCACACAAAATACCATGTTTACATGTAGCATATAACACAGTAACATAGGTCACTCATAGGTCACTCACACATAAAACATGTTTGGAATGTGGGTTTGGAACACCCAGTGTGTAAGCAATATTATATGAGAGGGTATGCATTAACATCATTCTAGGCACGTAAGCGGCACTGAAGTGCCAATAATAAGTTGAAGCTCACCTTCGAATGTAATATTGCAATTATACAACAATTACCACATTAAATAAAATATATTATCAAAAGATATTTATATTTTGTGGCAATTTGCTCTCAAAATAAAAATGTTTTGCTCGCTCGATCTCCATTTCCATTAAAATACACAGGATGTGACTAATACCTGGAAAACAGTCAGTCACAGCCGTAGACTCCTATATGCAATGGAACCTAGTTTACTACTCAGTGACAACTAAGTAAACACTTTAGTAACACTAAACTGAGTAAATACCACACATATAAACACTAAACTGAATAAATACCACACATATAAACACTAAACTGAGTAAATACCACACATATAAACACTAAACTGAGTAAATACCACACATATAAACATTAAACTGAGTAAACTTCACATGTATTTTTAAGCTAATAGAGCTGTATTTGGAGCTCAGCGCACTGCTGATGCAGGATGTGATCCAAACATTTCCAGTAACTCCACAGCGTTATAAAGTTATACAAATTTAAAAGTTGACCCCTAGTATACTTATTCAAATTTATTTACATGTCAGGATGTGACAATGTGGAGATGGCGGAGTAATATTTTTAGTGATTAGTCAGGTGATGTTGATTTGAACACGCGCCTGTTGTATAATGAACTATAGATAATAGAAGCACTCGTATTAAGTTGTCACATTTGTACAAGTATTTAGAATTTTTAAACAAAAATGTCAGAGGTTGTGCAGACAGATATTTGTACAGATGACACAGCACTTTACTTTACTTTATCATATCACCTAAATCAAGTAAAACAAAAAATAAAATAAACTAAATGCAAACTTAACATTCAGTTCACCATATTCTCAACATCAACATATAGTGAGTAGGAAGGAAAAGTCTGTTACTCCAGCAGCTGCCTGAGGGTCTGCTGTCCAGGTGAACATCATCCATCACCCGATAACACCTGACAGTGTAACATGACCCACTGTATAATATTCTGTCACCTATCTCTCTGACTGTCACATCATCTTGACGGCCTCCAATCCAAGTCCACTCACCACATGTCCAATTTACGACAAGTTTGTGGAGAGAGAAGTTTGTGGTGACTTGACTGGGAAGAGTTACTACTGACCGACTTCCAACACTAAGACTACTTAGACTCAGAATCAGGTTTATTGCCAGGTACGTTTTCACATACAAGGAATTTGTCTTGGTGTTTTTGGTGCATGACAAACATTAAGTAAAATATATAAGAAAGATAAAAACAATCAAGTATTAAAAAAGATAAATATCTGTACAGTATGTTTTAAAATGAAAAGAGCTGTACAGTTTGTGCAAGAATATACAGAGAATTTAGCAGGTAATGTGCAAAGGTTCACAGTCTGCAGAATATTTCAAATATGCATGGTATTTATCAAAATGAGGTAGACCAAAAGATGTTAAATAAAAGGTGTGTGTTAATGTAATGTAGATCCTATGTTCATGTAACGTGTAGCTCTCATGGGTGGAGGGTGAGCATCAGTGTCAGAGGGCCCCGAGCCTTGTTGATGAGGCCAGTGGCAGACAGGAAGAAACTGTTCCTGTGGCGTGAGGTTCTGGTCCTGATGGATCCTACCAGAGGGGAGTTATTCAAAGAGTTTGTGTCCGGGGTGGGAGGGGTCAGCCACAATCTTTCCTGCACGCCTCAGAGTCCCGGAGGAGTACCTGTCCTCAAGAAACGGAAGGTTACAGCCAATCACCTTCTCAGCAGAGCGAATGACATGCTGCAGTCTGCCCTTGTCCTTGGCGGTGGCACCAGTTGGTGATGGAGGAGGTGAGGATGGACTCAATGATGGAGGAGTAATAATGCACCATCACTGTCTTTGGCAGGTTGAATTTCTTCAGCTGCCGCAGGAAGTACATCCTCTGCTGGGCTTTCTTGATGAGTGAGCTGATGTTCAGCTCTCTTGAGGTCCTGGGAGATGATAGTTCCCAGTAAGCGGAAAGATGGCTTAAAGATAAGACTGGCATTATTCTATATTTTATTTGCATTAGTTCGTCTTTCTTTCTGATTTCTCTACCCTGTCTTTGGGTCTCAACCTCAAAAGCCTGTCAGTTCCTCCTGAAGACTAGAAGCAGGTCACAAATATATTGTTTCATTTTTTTTTTAAAATAACTCATTTCCTAAAGCAGCTGGTACGTCCATTTTTAGCAAGAGGAGGAAATTTGTTGGGGCTATTTTCAGTTGCAGATTAATACAAATTTGGCATGCTGGTAAGTATGTGTCTGGCAGCGGGATGAGTTATGTGGGATATGAAAGTACAGTGTGTGTGTGTTCATGTTAATGTCATGTCACCTGGTACAAAAGTGTGTCTCGTTGATGTGTTTTAATAGTTTTTGGACATCAATGGAGCTCTGTGGCACAGAGGAATAAGATGTATCAGGCTTCGGGTACAGATGTGATGTTCTTTAGTAGAATCACTTCTGCTCTTTATTTTTCTCCTCTCCATCCTTTGGTGGAGCTAATTAAATCCACAATCCTGAGACTAACGAACAAACACTTAGCATTTTTTGTCCAGTTTGTCACTTCAAAGTCACTTAAATACATTCCAGCTGACCAGAAGACGTGAAATATTAAACTGCTGCGTGGATCTGACATGCAACTGCCTGCTTTATTGGGTTTCTAGGGCAATCCTGTGTGCGCGGTCTCAGTACTTCCGTGCCATGCTGAGCGGGAGCTGGATGGAGAGCTCCAGACAGTGCATCACTCTGCAAGGGTAAGCATCGTCTAGCAGCAGGTCACAGAGATCAATAACACACCTCCACTGCTGGCCTAACAATGCTACATTTCATCCCCGAACAATACAGCTGAATTACTGCATATGCTGCATCAATTATTCATGCCTTGAAACAGAGGTGGCTCTGTACAGTATGGGGTTTCGCTCACAATGCCATGTTTTAACTCACACACACACACACACACACAGACACCACCTACTGCCAGTGGAATCTCAGATGGCTCGCTCAGATTTCTACCAAGCAATGTTTGCCATGTTTTCTTTTGCGAGGCACATAAATGTCTCCTCATCCGCCCATCATCACCACCACGCCCACCCCTTTACTGCCACCCGCAGTCTCCTTTCAGTGCGTCAGAGGCAAATGAAGCCCATTTTCTCCCTCCAGGGAGAGACGTGTCACTTGTCTCAGTATTACCGATCTGAGGCTAACAGGCGAAGACGCGGCTCAGAATGGAGGAGGGTTGACTTGACGCGCAGGGGGAAAACCTGTGAAGTGGCCTTCGGGCTGCAGTCACATGGACTGAGTGCTGCATGATATATGGATTTAGTTTACAGCATTCCCACTTTCCAGGAAAAATGTAGTTTAGATACTGTAGTATTGACAGCGATCTGGGACTCTGTGTGTGTGTGTGTGTGTGTCTGTGTGTCTGTGTGTGTGTCTGTGTGTGTGTCTCTCTGTCTCTCTGTCTCTGTCTGTGTTAGCCTGTAAACAGATTCTTTTGTCAACTGTTTCAGCTTAGGGCCAGATGAGATGGAGATCCTGCTCCAGTTCATGTATGGGGCCATTGTTGATCTGCCACCTGGAGCCAGCGCCAGGTACTGTATGTAAACAGACAACAGTCCAAAATTACAATCCAGCCACAGAAAACAAACTCACCTGTGTTTGGTGCCTCCTGTCCCACAGTCAGGTGGTGTTGGCGGCAGACATGTTGGGTTTGGAGGGGCTGAAAGACGTGGTGGAGATGGTTTTGACCAGAGACTACTGCCGCTTCTTCCCCAAGGTCAGCTATACAGAAGGACAACTAGTGTGTACCTTAAAGGATGGATCTTCTTGTTACCTTTCTATACAGTGTATATGTGCCAGGTAGTCTCTCTCATACAGTATGTAGCATTATGTTGGCTTTAGGGCTTCACAAATCTGAATAAATATGAAGTTTTTTTCAGTATTCACACTTTATTATTCCTGATCAGTTGTTTGAAATTAGAAATTGATCTTTCACCTTCATATTCTTCTTTGTAAACATATACAGTATATAACTCCCTTCAAATGTGCACAATTATTAAACATTTAATAAGTGGCTTTTATTTCCTGAACAGAAACATTTATCTACCACCATTTTACCACCAGATTTAATGCCTACGTAAACAATACAGTTGACTAACAACTTACATCAAAATGATTTCACATGAATCTTAAAGAATTTCAATTTGGTAAAAGAGAGCATCACCACTTGATATTAACGGATGCTCCAAGTTTAGATCCTGGAGTAACTTGGAATTGGGTCGTGTTGGGCAGCATGGTGGCTTGGATTGTGAAGATCCACCTGTCACCTGTCTCATAACCAGAAGGTCCTGGGTTTGAGTCCCGGCTGGCGCAGGGCCTTTCTGTGTGACCAAGGCATTGGCTTAGGACTAGAGCTGCACAGTAGCTGCCCCCATTCTCCTAATACAGATTCATACATCTGTTACTATGTGACAATACTTACTTGAAAGGCTGATCCTTCAAAAGTGATGATGCTAAATGCATCGTCATTGTAGCACCGATCAAATGTTACTGATTCTAAATTGTGATTATAGTTCTACTGCTGATAATTTTTCAATTGTAGTTGAGGTATGTCTGATCATGTCAGTCTAGTTGTTGCTTGTTAGCAGTATGTGGAGTATCACAGCTGAAAACACCAAGAACAGATCCTGTTTAGTGCTTTGGCTTCACTTTTGTTGATTTTGTTCAGTGCCTGCACGCTCACTGTCAGTAATATTGTTGTTTGACTTCTCTTTTCATTCTTTTCATAACAGATCACTCAGAGCAACACTTTCTAACATGACCGTATGAATATAAATGTTCTCTTTTTTCCTCGTGCGCTTGCAGACGGTTGACGGCGTTCAGAGAACAGTTCTCGAGTGTCTGTCCCTCACACACGCCTTAGGCCTTCAAAGCCTCCACATGCTGTGCAAGAGGTGAGTGTCGGCTCAGCACTAATCGAGCAAGTCGCTTCTCTCTAAATGTGTTATAGCTTTGAAACTGAAAATACATTATGTATGTAAACATTTTGGGAAATTAACCACACTTTAATTATCGGCCCTAAAATTTTAATTGCTGTCAAACTCGACCTTAAAACTGAATTAATGATGTCATTTGAAAAAAAAAAAAAAGTGCAACACATTCCGACCTGTCGCCATTCATGCCACTGCAAGTTACATCTGCATCCTGTTGCTAGGCAACAGCATGTGGGTTCATACTTGTACTTGTACTTCATTAAGTAGCTCGGGGTCAGGGTTAGTTGTGTAATACAGTTTGATTTCATATGAATCAAAACAGAACTTTAAAGTCAAATAAACAATATTTGCTATCCTTTAAATGAATTACGCTTTATTTGTCTCACATTTCTTCATTGATTTTATCTTTTAACTTAAAAGGTTGAATTGAAATGAAGACGTCATAGACATCAATGTATTACGCTGCATTGAGAAGTTTGCTTGTGCTCTTGGATCAGATTTAATAGGAAACCTTTACGGTGTCATGTCTTTGTTTTATCACTTTCCTTTCTATTCATTTGTGTTCATACAACAACTGCATACCGAGTACACCTCACTTTGAGTTCTCCTGTATCTGTCTCTGTATCTAATCCGACTGCATGCTAACGATGCTCTTGCACACTGCAGTGAGCGGGCAAGAAGTGTATGAATGTAGGTCAGGGGGATAGGATGTGTCGAGCAAGTCTGTGAGCTGGTTTTGATCTGATCTGAAGGGGGGTGTGTGTGTGTGTGTGTGTGTGTGTGTGTACGTGTGTACGTGGCCTCAGCATGTTGTCTCTGCTGAGTTTGATGAGTCACACGAGTACGACGGTGAAGCGAGCTGCGGCGCTCTGTGCAGCAGTGCGTTGCTGACCTCCTCATCCTCACTCATTGCGTTGTTCCCTCAAGGAAAGCTCTGCTGTGCTGAAGCCTCAGAGCCTGCGACTCCTCTGGGTTGCAGAAACAGAGAAATGGCAGCTATGAGTTTGTTTGAATGATTGGGGGGGGATTTGAAAAAATCATTTTCCAGTTTTAATAATACAGCACATGCTCACAAACATATGTTACAGGTAGGCCTAGTATTTGACACATTTAACCCCAGTTATTATTACTCCTTTTTAAATGATAGCCAGGTCTGTAAAGTGTGTATCTACATGCACACAGCCCATGATCACTAATAGGCTGTGCAACCATCTACAGCATCTCTGGGCTGCTTTGAGAATTCTTCTTGTGACCTCATGTCCAGTAAACCCACATTGAAGTGTCCTACTGTGCAGCTTCACTGCAGCTTCAACAAAACACTCACTGAGGTTCACATAGGCGATCTGAGTGAAGGGCTACACTCCAATGAAACTTTTCCAGGACAAGGAAGAACAATGACTGAAAACTATTCTCTAAACTTTGAGCATTTCCAGGGTTAGAGGTTATCAGATACTGAACTGACTCTAAAGCAAGTTATTCTTTGTATTTTCAGATGGGTTGCTGATCATTTTGTGAAGACTTGGTGTGAGAGAAACTTTTCCCTCTTGTCCCCTGAGCTCCACAGAGCCTGTCTAACGGCTGTAACTGACACCATGGTGAGTTCCTCCCTCGCAGAGTCATCAGCCGTGCTGTACTGTATTCATGTAATTGCACAAATATCATCAGCCCTATTCTCTAGTGTTTTTTTCCACAGGAAGGAAAGTCAAACATGATCGAATCAAAGATGACCTTTATTAAATTCTCAGTTATTAAAGACTGACTAATTTAGGCATATGATGTGCATGTAGACAGATGGGGAGTGATCCAGCCTTGTAATGGATAATTGAATCTTGAGTCTGTCTCTCATCACTACAGAAGAGGTGGTGCGCGCTCTGTGAGCAAAGCAAGACAAATGTACTATTGTTCACTCCTGGCCAGCTGAGATTCAAAGCTGGCCAAGAACCATTACACAATCTGGGGAGTTCCTGCACTGATCAATAGGTCCTGGGCAAGAATAAGAGTGTTTTTTTTTATGTAGGGTTGTTCATTTGTTTTTATTTTGTATTCTCACCTTAGAGAGAGTTTCTTTAGCTGATAGATGTTTCCATTCAGACTGTACAGAACGCAGTGACCATGCTCTGTGGCACTGAGCAGTTGCTTGGCAGTCTCCCAGAAGTCAAGTGGGCCCAACAGGTGAGGAGTCTTGCCACAGAGCTACAGGAGGAGAGCCTCAGCGTCATTGTTCAGCACCTCCCCAAAGTAATCCGCACTCAGGCCTTCCAAGACCTACGCAGGGTAAGGCGGTGGCGTATGCACGCTCATTCATTGTAACATCCTTGGAAAAAAAACACTCAGCACAGGTTTCTATGCTTTTCTCAGTGTGTGTTACATGCCATTACAGAGGGAAGAGTTTACCCGAGAGCCCACGTTGTGGAAGAAGCTGTGTTCTGCTATCAGAGAGGGCGTGACTGTGGACAACTGCTGTGATCTTTTTGCTGCTGTGTACTGTCTGTGTGGAGACGACATGGAAGAGCACTCTCTCCTGGAACAGGGAGGGCAAACACAAGTAGTGGTGAGATGAAGCAGATTCATCATACTGGTATTATTTGGTTCTATGTGGTGTGATTTCCCATTCAGTCCTTTTCATAAAGGCCAGTATGAACGCTGACAATCAGACTGTGGACCAAACAACCAAACAAACGCTTGAAAAGGTGTTTTTGGTGTGCTCAAACTTAGCAGTTTGACAAAATCTTTAAACCCTCCTAGCTTTTGACAGGGCTTTTAACCACTTCTCTCCGCAATGGATGAAGTAAGTAAGTAAAGTAATTAATTACTTCTAATATACCTTAAGGATTTTAAAGGAATAGTATATCAATGAATAGATATAGATTAGAATTAATTACAGTTCTCTCCAAGCACTGAGGAGCTGCGTAGCAGAGTTTGCAGCCTTGTTTGGTCTGTGTTATTCTTCTGGTAACACTCGTTGACTTCTGTCTTCTCCATAGAATGTTTTGTTTGTACGACCCCCTGGAGCTCCAGAGAATACTGTAATGAATAGTGTGTTGGGTATAAACACCCCTGTGCGTGCTTGTGCACGTGCACGATCGTGCACTGTATGCAGAGGGCTATATGCATACAAGCTAAACAGTTTAACTCCCATCCATTCCATCAGTCACTGGAGTCATCTTTTGGAGTCAGTTCATGTAACTCATGTTTGTAATAAGTCAGTCTGAACCCTCAGCAGACGAGAGGCAACAGTGTTTTTTCTTATTTTTAGTCTGGACCAAATGAACCAAACTGAAGGTATGATCACATCTTTACCTCTCCTGTTAGAAACCACGATGTGCTTTCATGTCCTTTACTTCATTCTGGAGGCAGTGATTGTTGCAGCTTTGGAAGAGCAAATGCCACATTTACTTGGCTTTTCAGACCAAAGCATGGACTTGGGGTGAATATGTGTTTAGAGTTGCTCTGAATGGGTCAACATGAGTTGTCCAACATGGCTTTGCAAACCTTCTTCAAACTTTCTGATATGGGTCTGATGCTGCTTGGCTTTGGTATTAAAATGGTGGACAAGGGTTTCTATACTAACATATTTAAAACCTTATTATAGTTGGTGATGGCTTCTGCTGTATACTTGAATATTATTGTATACTGTAAGTTGTTGCATTATTGTTTTATAGATGAGCCAATTAGTAAGAGAAATCCTACAGTTACATCACTTCTACTGACTGTCATATTAGAAAGGACCGCCAAAGAACTGTGTTCATCTTTTATGGCTTTATTAGACGAGTGATGATGAGCTCTGAAAACTGAATCTGTCTTTTAAATGAATGAACAGGAAGTAGACTGTGGATATAAACATGCCATTGGCTAAATGTTTCACTCTGTTACTGTTGTAAGTCTCTGTCGCTAAGTGAAACAGCTTCCAAGCTCGTAATCTACATGCTAAAAAATGGAGGTTTTGATGAAGATTTGGATTGTGCAATGAGGCAGTCCTGCTCGTTTCTTTTGGTGAATGGTTGTAGAGATATAAAGTGATACGTTCTACAAGAGCTGCATCATCTGTAGCTTTAACAAGTCCAGTGAGCTCCTAAGCAGGGATTCAGCCATTGTAATGCCAGGGCTCACCTCTCCACATGCAAATGTTCCAGTGAAACTCTGACAGTATTTTGCAAGGACACCATGGCTGCATCCTTGGCTTAGCGCCACCCAAGACACTCATGATTAGTATAAAGAAATATAAACAAGCCAGAGTGTTTTTTTGTTTTTTACCCCTATATCAGAATGATAATGAGTTCAGCCAGAACTGAAAAAAAGTGTGGAAAATAGTCTGTCTGTGCGAGACTACTTGAATCTGTCTCATCACTGCTGAGGAGGTGGTCTGTGAGTAAAGCAAGACAAATGTACTATTGTTCACTCTTGGCCTCTTCTACTACTACAGACAACAGTAGTGAGTTCAGTGTTAATCACACTGAATGTTTATATCTTTAACAACCTTTGTTGTTTATGTCCATGCTGGTGCACTGCAGCATATACGTATATGCCTGTGGATTAGTGAGGAACCATTGGCAGGACTGTGTATTGTGTCACCTGTGTGTCTTTGTGCACATGCAGGGAGCCGCTCTTAGAAAAACTGCTACATAGTGCTGCTAGAGGTCAAAAACTCAACAGGTCACCTTTAACAGCACATGACACAAATGATGCAACCACCCCCTTGAGTAACAAGAACATCATGCCTCCAAGTTTCATCAGAACTTGACCTATAGCAGTTATGGTTAATAAGATTGATTGATTGTAGCTAATAATTTATTTCAATGTCAAAATACATAATATCTCCAACATCCAACTCCATTTTTCATCTCAGATGTTGATGTGATTGAGATGATGCATCAAGTATAAGTACATAAGTATAAAATTTTAATTACACGATTGAAGCCTCAGATAAACTGTAATCTTTGTTCAGTGTTGGTCAGATGAGAGATTACAAACTAACAAAGTGTATTGTGTGAGCAGGCGGGTTGAGCTTGTGAGCTGACTTCCAGGAGAAAGTGACCTGGCTGCACACGAGTTAAAGCGCATAACCCCTGTAAATACCGTACAGTACAGCATAATGGATTAGGCAGAGGGAGGCTGTGACGTGTGCCAGCGGCCTTCACTAATCTGGCTGTGTGTCTGCTGGTGAGGGGCGTGTGGTTCGTGCAGTGGAGGAAGCACAGATAGCTCCTCCCCACCTTCCAGCCCCGTTTTTATAATCAGGCGTGGAAACAGGAGTATGGGCATCAGCCGCTGACATCACTGATTTCGCTCAAGGGAGCTCGAGCGGATTCTGCAACAGAGACGGAGGGGGGAGGGAGGGACAGAGAAAGGGAGGGAGGAGTGTGGGGTATTTGTTGCCATGGCGAAAGGTTCTTCAAGCAGCTGCTGATTCGCTTGTGCTGTAGCGCACCCCTTTCCATTCTTCTCCTCTGCGACTCTCTCTGTGTTCTGTGTTACCGCCAGCCATTCAGGCGAGAGATTTGTACGCTGTGCGGTCGGCTGTGGACCTTCCTCCTTCAGACCTTTTACGCGGTCCGCCACACGCAGGGATGGGAGACCCTGTCTTCCAAGCACAGAGAAAGAATACTGGCAGGTAAGGCAGGATATCCTTGTTTCCAGCCACACACATGATATTTCTGCTGCAGCAGCGCATGTGGATGTATGTGTTTTTTTCCCTCCCTAACCCAGCCTAGCACTGAGGCAGAGGCTCTGCATCACTACAGATGAACCAAAGCTCTCGGAGCATATGCTGATGGCTGATTTAACACTTAGTAGATTCTTTCTACACAGCTGCCTGGCCACTATTAATCCATTTAATGTTTGGTCAGTGCTTGTTTTGCTTCACATGAGCCGTTTGAACTGTCTTAGGCTGAGATAAGTGGACGCAAACATGGTAAATGCACCAGACGCGCCATGCTTGTTTAAATGGGTGGGAGTGAAAGGCAGGATTCCTGTCTTTGTGGGTCTGCACATGATTAGGAGCTTCCACAAATACAAATAATGTGCTGTTTCCTCAACGCTAAGCTAGTAATGTGTTGAAATGCACTGCATGAATAATTGATTTGGCTGGTATCAGTGTGTGCCTATTACTGGTACATTTCTTGCCAGTGTAATCGGATTCCTCTCACAAGGAAACATTACAAATGTACTCTATCAGAAAGAGTTAATATGACTTGATTTGCTTCTGATTGAATAAAGTAAATCAGCGGGCTCTGAAGTGAAGTGTACAAATGGCTGTGCTTTGTTCGGAATAGTCCTTGCCAGACATGGCTGACTGGTCAATCCATTGATTTAATGTTTGTTTCCTGATAGTCAACAACCAAAGGGTAAACACGGGGTGTGGAGATGAGAATTTGTGAATGGACAGAATGGCTCCACTGGCTCACATAATGAAGGACTCTAGGCAGCGTGTTGAAAAAAAAAATGGTGCAGCCTTTTTCATCTGTGTTGTGCTTGGATCTGAATATGCAGACAAAATACTAATTGGCTTTTCATCTTGTTTTGACAGAGGCTATTGATAAAGGGGACAATCGAAGACTTGCTAAAAAGCCTGTATTCACTAGCTCACAGGTAATATTATTAACATTTGTTTTATTTTTGTTTTAGAAACCATTGAAATCTGAACTTTGACTTAGCTAATGATCTTACGGCGCCGATGCAGCTCAGAGAAATCCATGTAAGTTTGTATAATCCCTGACAGTGCTTACAGTCTGTGGCCATCAGATGCCATATGTCATAAATGCCCCACCCTCACAGCAAAGACATCCAGTATGAAATGAGCAGCAGGGCCTCTCTAAGCAGATGTATAGCTAAGATAAGCCTGGCTGAAGTGATCCAGACAGGGATTGCCAAGATGTTAGGCATGAGTGGTTAAGAGCAGTGGCAGCTCCCACAGATCTCTCAGGACTCTCTTGGTTTGATGCAATCAAAACTGGAACTTTATCTGTCTCCAGGCTTTTTGTGCTGATTCTCTGAACCTGCAAGACACAATTCACTGATGTAACTGCTCTACTGACACTAAAAGGCAATCATAAGTTTCCAGTTTGTTTAGTTTATTTGCAAAAGTTCATAAGAGCAGAATAAGAAAGAAGCATCATCTCTTCTCCCCATGACCCTCTGCTAAGAGCTGAAAGTAACAAGTCAGTCTAACTGATCAAACAAAATGCATAATTTCTAGTGGTATACTTCAGTGGATTCAATAATCTGCACTACTGTTATTCAGTTTCATATGACTCTGCAGTCTTAAAGTTAGATGACTGATGTGTTTATTTGTTTCCTGCAGCCAAGGGCCGTAAGATGCCCTCCATCTGCACCTGAGAGTCCTGTGCACAGGACCCAGAGAGTGTCCGAAAACACAATTTCTTCCTCCCGTAGTGCCGCATCAGCCATGAAGTCTGATGGACTGGGGACAGCTAACAAACCAGGAGATGGTCAGGCATCAAAGGCAAAGAATGTGAAGAAACCAGGAGACCGGAGTGTAGCAGCAAAAGCAAAAGCAGCATCAGGCAGCACACTAGTTGTCAATGGTACAGGAGCTGCAGGGACCAGACGGGATGTAGCCAGTGCAAATGGCCCCAGAAGCTCTCACGGGGCTAAAGAGCAAGAAAAGAAGCCAAACCCAGGTGCACGGCCTAAAACCTCTCCCCCGAGCTGCACGTCCACAAGCCAAACAGCGGTAATGAAGGCTCAGAAGAGTTCAGCGGGAAAGGCTGACAGCACTGCTGGCACCACCCAAGCTCAGCCCAGTGCTTCATCAGGCAGTGCCTCGCCAGAGAACGGTGCCAGCAGCCCTCGCAACGACGCCCACTCCATCCCAGGTTTACGCTCTTTATTGACTTCTACACATTTCATCATTGTGACTGACACCAATTACAATGTAGGACATCCCTGTAGCCAAGCTGCAGTGTCGGCAAGTCAGCTCCAGGTGTAACACTGGCTGGAATATGAAAGAACCTGCAAACTAATTAATATGATGAATGTTGTGCTGTGGCCAAGAGAGACTTTTGGAAGACAAGGGCAAGTGTCATGTATGAATGTTGATTTATCAGGAAACCGAGCACATGAGGCTGTCCTTGGCAGCCTGCTGGTATCAGTGTACAAACTCACAGCAGAACAGCAGAGGTCAAAGCCCTGTACAGCTGTCACACAGGGGGTGTGACTGATCACATTGAGCTTTTGTGCTGAGGATGGTTTTGGGGAGGTGGGGTAATCTCTAAAGTGGGCCTCAGCTGTCTGCCCTGCTGATACAAGCGCAGCATGTGTCCCCGCACCTCGCCCTGAAAGTGACTTGTAAACGTCTGTGATGTGGCACATTACCCCACCCTGAAAATGATTTGATTTATTCCTGAGTAAATCAATGGTCGTAGGTAAAGGACTTGTGTGTATTCTTGGTTCATTGTTCTCATTGTGGCTCATTTTCTGTGTTTTAGGTGCAAAGGCCAAACACCAGGCTAAGACGATGAACAAATCTCCACTGACAAAACCTCCTCAGAAGTCAGATACAGCAAAGACCAGCAGGTAAGCTTAACTCCTTGTGTGTGGGCTTTCTTCTTTGGGGGATTTTCTTCAAGGGTTCAGGGAGAAAAACTTTAACTTAATAATTTCCTGTATGCAAGCCAACATTAATCCATCCATCCATTCTCTTCTGCCTATCTTAAGTATAGCAGTATGTTGTATGTGAATCCTTCATCAATCTTGGAAGTGATCAGCTGTCATCTGATGATGATTTGGCCTCTCGGGGCAACAACCAGTATTTTGGGACTTTAGGTGTAGTCAGCGGATAACGGACATCCGGGCTTCCTCTGCAGTGTGAAAATTTGATGTGTAAGAATAACTTTATGGAACAGTTCTATAAATATGTTTAAAAAGATAATAAAAAGCTGAACTATCATCAGGCAATAGCTGATGGATTCCGAGGTTGTATTTCCGTCGCTGCATTCTGCCCAGGTTGCTCGTCACAACAGTCTCTTTACCTGCAACCATGCAACCAAGCCTGCTCAAACGTGATTGGTCAATATTACTGACTACAAACAGGAACATGACACCTCTGATTCACCTCTCTCTTCATAAGCATTAGTCTTACAGAGCCCAAAGTGCCAAAGTGCAGTGGAAAAGGTTGTATAACAACAGAAATGACTAAATGTGACGTATAAGAACTCACTGGATGGATAAGGGGTTTATTTTTTTGGATAAGGGTATATTAGAAGGACAAAAAACATTGAGGAGCCCAGGAGATCAAGATAATCCAAATCCTGAAGAAACATTTCTGTTATCCAGACAGATTGTTGAGAAATATTCTACTTTTGTCCCTTTCACAGTCATCTACACTGAAGTAAACAAGAATACATTCAAACAATAAGAAATGAACTATTTTTACTGTTTGTATCAGGTCACACTGCAGTCTATAGAACTGTAGTTTGAACTTGAATTTAGTCTGAATAAGTACCATGCATCCTCACTGCCGTTCTAACATGACCAGACCAAGATGCAATATGAGCCTGATGCCAATATATTCCCCCGTTAACTTGAAGCATTCAGGGCACAGGAAACCAAACAAACATACCTGAGACTGCACGCTCAGTAACATAAATGTAGGGCGAAAAAGACGGGTGTTGCAGTACAGTATCACCTTGTTGTTTTTTTTAGGCCACATGTGGCTGTCAGGAGGATAAAAGCAGCTGTGTAGTGTTTTCTGACAAGCCTCTTCTCCATCCTTTTTAAAGGTGTTTAAAAATAACCGTTTTACAATCAGCACCATCCAAACTCCATCTGTCCTGGAAGCACATGAATATTTAATAGTCTCCCTGGAAAGCAACCATGTACATTTGCCAATAAAAAGCGGATAGCCCAATAAAGCAAATCTTGGTGTCTGTGGATTGGCTTCCTTTGAAACAGATGGTACAATTCAAAATGTACGTTTCCCCTGCTGCAGCTGCTGTATAATTCACTCAGGGAGAGCAAGTAACATTGCACTCTCTTTAACCTAAAAATAGGCAACAGTTAAAGTGATTATTTGCACATTATGTATTTTTTAAACCTGATCTGTAATATTATCAACTATCATGACAATCCGAGCTAGGTTCTATAAAACTGTATTGTGTAAACTCGCTCTAAGATGTCACAGTGAAAATGCATCAACCTTGAGCACACAGCAGAACTGTAAAATGTACTCTTTGTTCTCTTGTTCCTAAAGTTAGATATTGTTCAAACCAGGGAAGAACATCCTTCACAAGGGCACAAGCAACTTGAAATTCATTGCATTGATAATCAGCTCATGTCTCAGAGGCTTGACCTTGACCAAATGGAAGAAAAAACTTTGCTGCCCCCTGCTGGTGTTAAATATGAATTTGTGATTTACTTTACTCGGCAGCTCCTCATACTGTATATATTTTTTAGGGTGATGGAAGTCAGAGGTGTTAATTAATTGTGATCTTGTGGTAAAAGAATTTGTGGTCACTTTGATGTTTGTCATCTGTTTCACCAATCACAGTCCTTCCAATAAGTCAAGTGTGAGAGAAAGTGTCAAAGCCAAGACTGAGAAAACGTCTACTGGAGGGACAGCAGCAAGGGCAGACACCAAGGGAAGAGGCACACCAGACCACCATGGTGAGCTGTTCAAAGTCTGAATTATTCAGATGTCTGTAAATATACTGTGGCAGCGTATTAATGTTCTGTTCTGTCTTTGGTTTAGTCTCCAAGCATGGCTCGTCCATGAAAAAGCCAGCTTCCCCCAGGAAAGAAGACAGTAAAGATGGGTTGAAATCCTCAGCACCAGACAAAGCAGCCAGTGAAGCTCCTAAAAAGAAGACCACAAAACCCGTTCCAGCGACTGGCGCCTCGGCTAAATCCAGTGCTAAACCAGCAAAAGCCTCTTCGGCCCCCTCCAAGCAATCTTCTGTAGTAGCTGCCAAGTCTGCACCAAAGCCGAAAAGTACTACTGAGTTATCTGTGGATAAAGGTTCTCCAAAGTCTGGAGGCACTTCCAAAAGCTCAGTTTCTGCTGCCTCTAAGAGGTCAGGGACCAAAGGAAAAGAGGCAGTGAATGGTAAAAATTTAGACTGTAACACGGAGCTTGCTCCAATCGAAAACACTGGTGATGTTGCAGTGTATAAAGATAGTACAGAGGTGGCTGCATCTGTCCAGCCTGCAATGCGCACACAGCCAACAAGCCAGGGTGGAGGGGATCCACTCAGCCTTCAAGTGGAATCAAGCCCTAAGCAGAGTCTCCAGAAGACTGGAAAACAGTCAGAAAACACTAACAGTGCAGGTGATGGGACCAGTGTTACACCAGCAGCTAACAACATCCCCCATATCAAATCTGCTCATGCAGCCACTTGTAAACAATCTTCAAGTGGTGTCATCCCTGCTCACATCGGCGGAGGGCAAATTCATGAGGTCAGCTCCCCGAATTCTCCAAGAGACACTGAACGTCCTATAGACACCCCCTGCAGCATGGGAAGCACCGACACTCCCTTAGAGGACTCCTGGAGCGGCATCCACCATCAGGTCAGCCCTGAGTCTGAGACTGGCAGCACGCACACCACTTCCTCTGACGACATCAAGCCCCGCTCAGAGGACTACGACGCAGGAGGCTCGCAAGATGATGACTGCTCCAATGACAGAGGGGTTTCTAAGTGTGGCACCATGCGCTGCCACGACTTCTTGGGTCGTAGCAGTAGTGACACGAGCACCCCAGAGGAGCTAAAGATGTATGAAGGTGGGGCAGGATTGAGGGTGGAGGTACGGCTGCGTGGTCGAGAAGCAGAGACCACTAGTGAGGAGGAGGGAGTAAGGCAGCGTCCTCGTTCCTGGTTGCAAAGAGATGAGGTTCCCGTCGAGGAGGAGCACTCAGAGGTCGAGGCCACTGTGACTGTCAAGAGCGTGCCCGACCACCAGCTCTTTTCCTCAGAGGAGGAAGAGGAAGAGGAAGATGAAGAGGCAACGGAGGATGAGCGGTCTGAAGTTGAGGTGATTCCAGGTCATGGTCCGCCACCACCAACTGAGGCCTCGCCACATTATCAGGGGATTGTCAACCTAGCTTTCGATGACGACGGCGTAGATCAGGAGAATGACCAGCCCGACTACCAGTCAACTTCTAACTTCCGTCGGTCGGTGTTACTTTCAGTCGATGAGTGTGAGGAGCTGGGCTCGGAGGAAGGGGGTGTCCAAACTCCACCTCAACATCCTGATGACGCTGCAACTCCCTGTGATGTCTTCGAGTCAGACTCCACAATTACCAGTGACCAACAGAACCACCTGCCGTGCCATCTTGAAAATGCAGGTATGAAGCACAAAAAACACGACCAGGACCAAGAAGAAAAATCCTCTGTATTCCTCACAGAGATCCAGGAGCCCGTGCAGGAGGAGGGCAATCACATCCAGGTTGATGGAGTGAAGTCCAGCAGTCCCCTCCTGGATGCTGACACTAGAGATATCACTCCTCAGGAGCGCCCATGCCACCTGGATCTGCGGCACACTGAACAATACAACGGAGGGCTGCGCAAAAATCACACCCATCCCTCAGAAAGCAAGAAAGCTGATTTACATCTAGACTTAAATGAGCCTCAGCTGACAGGGGACTCTCCTGTACATGCTGCACAATCTCCAGCAGGTAATGTATGATCTACGGACTCTTCTAGACCCCAAATCTGACCCCATCTCTTATCCCTAAACTCCATCAGTGAAGGTATAGTTTATCTGCAAGATTCATTCTCCTCTGCTCTGATTCCTAGACTTACATCCAACATACACCTATCCCTCTTTCAGAAAAAGGATATCATTGAGCATACTAGTTTAGAAACTAGTTATTAATAAAGTTCAAATTCAAATGAAATCAGTGGTGATCACATTTTCATGGCTAAAAGCTTCCTCTCATTTCAACCCATCGATTGCATAGCTGTTGTAAATTTGAATTTGCAACATCAATATCCTTTTAAAGATGGAGATTGGTCTCATCATAACAATCAACCTAAACTGTACATTTTAAACAACTACCTTTAGTCAGAGGCATTTAGGCCTTGGTAACTCAGTTTACACAGAAAAGGGGAAAGCAGTGTACTCTTTACTAGGACTGATCATAGAATTGTATTTGTCCAAAAGAATCTGCCTTGTGACAAGGCCTGTGACATAGGTATATAAATGCACTTTTATGTACATAAAAATAAGATTTTGATTATTTTTGTCATTTCTTTTATGCAGTGGAACAGTTGGCCTTTTGAAGCCATAGATAATTTGAGATATTTGAAGGTGCGATATATTTATATATAGCATTTTAACATCAACATATCAATGCTAAATTAATTGTAGTTTGTTGGTATAATTACTATTACAGTTAGACCATTGTTGGATCATTTCATTGATGAAGCTGGTGTTTCATAAAATTTAGACTCTATTTCCCATAAACCACATGGCTTCTTGTTTTAGATGTTGCTTTTTCTTTAGCTTTATTGTAAAGGATAAATATGTCTGTTCTTCCTCTTCTTCTGTGCCTTAAAGCACAAACAAATTTGGACCTTGTGGTACAAACAGTCAGTTGCAGTGTAGTGTCACTAGATGCTGCTCAGCGTTGCAGTGATCTTTCCTTTTTTTCAGTAGTTATACTAACATCTTGATTAATTAATAAGACGTGTTGATGTTAAAATGCTATATTAGCACCTTTTAAAAATTGTGTTCAGGTAAATTACAAGCAAGTAATGATTTTTTTTCAAGCTTCTGTAGAGTGAAGCCACTGCTTCTCAGAAAAGTGTTATCCTGGGAAACTTTTCCCTTGCATCTCCTTGCTGTTTCTCTTTATTTTTGTTGGAGAATGTACCTGTTCCTGAGTTTTTTTCTTTGTTTTTATTTTTTACTTTTGCACTGCACACATGCATGCCACTATTGAAATTACTTTGTCATTGCCCTATACCATCCATCATTTAAGTGTGTGTGTGTGTGTTTTTTTCCCCATGGTCCATTACCTTTTGTCATACCCAGTAGACTTGTGTCTAGATGCATAGACGTTTTTAAGAAAAGTGTTTTGTTGTCTATAAGCTTTTGTTCAGTAGGTTTGTGTAGTGTCAGTAGCCTCCTCTGTAAAGTATGTGATGTGTCTCTCGAGCAGCTGTCATGGTTCTGCCATGTCTCTCTTTTTTCACTATCATATTCAGAAAAAGAAATCCCGCTGCACCATTACTGAGGGTCTGTCCCGATGCAAACATGTAAATGATTTTGTTGTCAACATCAAACAGTGATCAGTTACTTCATCTTTTTTGAAATTGTTAAAAATAGAAAACACAACGAATGTTAAAAGAAACTGGGTGGTGTGCCATCTTTTGTGCTACTACAGCAAAAGCACTGTTGCTTGCGTTTTAGGTTTCTGTGACAGTATTTTAAGTCTGCTCGTTCAAAGACCTGCACGTAAATCTCAAAACATTATCGCTGTTACTTACTGACCAACGCAAAGTTCACTGGTGCTGGCAGTGCATGGCTTACTTTGTTTGAACAGGTGGATAAAGAGATGCATTCAGAAAAGCATTCCTCTGTGCTTTACCTTTAAGGCAACTGTACACCCTTTCCATCATTAATCATTTATGAATTAAAAAAATGAATTTAAGACTGTTAATGGGTATTTCCATTAACTGACTACAATGTGACCATCAGTATCACTGCTTGGCCAATATGCTATCCTCACCTTACTTCACTATGGAATATCTTTTAAAGGACACAGTTGCATTAAGGGTAAACTTTCAGTAATGAGTGTTTTATTGTAGTAGGCAGTGACTTAATCTCTGAAATGAAAAAGAGAACTGTGGAGGAGTAAACCAGTTTGTCATTTTGCAGTATTGTCAATTGTTTTTAGGGGACAATGGTTGTGACAGATTGGATCAAACCTGCAAACATGACCGCCGACCATCCAAAGCCCTCTCTCCCATTTACGAGCTGGATGTGGGAGAAGCCTTTGAGCACTGCTTGGACAAGGACAGGAATGTTAAACTGAAGGCAGGGGAAGAAAAGCAAAGAGAGGACGATGACAAAAGCAGTGAGTTTGCAGAGCAGGACTGGAGCCTGCTCAGGCAGCTCCTTACAGACCACGAGTCCAGTCTGGGCATCATAAACCCTGTGCCTGAGGAGCTCAACCTGGCCCAGTACCTTATCAAGCAGACACTGTCACTGTCACGTGACTGCCTGGACTCACATGCCTTCCTGTCCCCAGAGAAGGAGACCTTCAAACGCTGGGCGGAGCTCATCTCGCCCATGGAGGACTCCTCCACCAGCATCACAGTGACCAGCTTCTCCCCAGAAGACGCTGCATCTCCACAAGGGGAATGGACCATCGTGGAACTGGAAACACATCACTGACTGCACAGAGGAGAGCCTGCCGGACAGCTGATGCCTTCTCTATGAATATCTTTCCATTCAGTTTTTCTTAATTTATTATAATTTATAAAATGATTCTGTCTCAATCTTTTTCTTTTCCTGGACTCTGCAGAACTCTCTGGACTTTGCAGCAGCTTATTTGCATTCCTCATGATGCCCTCTGGACGGTTTCTTGACACAAATGGGCTGTTATGCATGCTGATATTTTTGTATGTTTGACTGTTAAATTGATGTTGCTTCAGAGCCCTAGAAAAGAATAGAGTAAGAAAAAAATCATTTCTTTCTCATGACAGTCTTCTGATAATATGTCGACTGAAGTTTCTTAAAGAAAAATAATATTGGCCTACTGGCTTGCATTTAATGTCATATTGAAAATAAAGATTTGTGTTTCTGGAAAAAAAATGTGAGAAGTGTTTCTCACTGTGTAGATTTGTGTAATTATTATTTGTTTGGGGTCCATGGACAGGTTTATTCCTTTTTTTACTGAGTGACTGTATGGCATGCCATATCGAGAAAAGCACAGGTGTATCGATATTCATATTGCTCACAACAGGTGTGGAGCCTTAATTAATGTTATTACACCTGTGTGTAAGTCAAAACGTCCGCAGTGTCGAGGCTCTGTGGACGAACTGCTACAAATGAGCAGAATTAATAAAGGCACACCTGTATCAAAAACTAACTATTAGTCGTACAAACTCACCTGTAAAAACATATATGATGCGTTCAGGCTTTTTCAGAGTTTGACGGTTTTTTCTTTTTGCCAGAAAATATTGTAAAAAGTTGTAAAATGTCGTTAAATGAAAGCACAGCTTCGTGCTGCGTTCAGAGGCGCACTGTCTCGTGCACTGCGCGATGACTACGTCTTCGACGAGTTCAATCTAATGACGGTTTGTTTGTATTCTTAAACCAAACTACGCAGTTAATTTGACTTTGAGCGAGCAGCAGGTAATGACAACATACGAAGAAACGACTCCCCGATGGAGAACAATAATTATACTCAGTGCATCACTCCAGGTAGTGTTCATTTAAGTTAACTCTTAATTTGTTTATCAAATATTTTCAGTTCGGTTTTAGACGGTTAAATAATTACGAATATGACTTTGTTAGCTATCTGGCTAACGCAGTACCATTAAAATAAAAGTGTGCTAAGATAATAACAGTAATTAAAACGGTACTAATTTAACCTAGTATGACTTTTAACTAAGTTTAGAAGTTCATTTATATATTATAATTATCTGTATTTGTTTTAGCAGAACCACGACACAAACAGGATGCTCAGCATGCAGCAGCACCGGATCAGGTTGTCAGACAGCATTGAGTCTGGAGCCTTTATTTTCCCTCTGTCAGGTAAACCTGCTGTTAGATAACCTCAGAGTCAGTAACACCAACCTTACAGAGGACAACTAGTTCTACCTTAAACACAGCACAGTGTTCTTAATAAGCCGCAGTACAGAAATAATGCCATTTTGATATGAATAAATCTGCCCAGGCGTTGCATTTCTGTTGGTCGACCCTCAAGACCTCCCAGAGCGTTTTGAGGAATCTGGACTCACTGAGAGAATAAAGACGTTTGTGGAAGTGCACCGGAACAGCTTCCTGCTTTTCTATGCCCCCTTTAACGGGGAAAGGGAACTGGAAATCTTGTCTGTGATTCAGCACAGGTAGATAAATGGCTGTGTTATGTCTTGTTTTACTTGAAAGATACTAATGTAACTCTTAGATCATTTTATTTCTATTAACTGAAGAAGTCTGTTCCTCTTTCAGATTCTTTGGCAGTAATCTCAGGATCCTGCCTGTGCGAAACAATGTTGACATTGTGAGAGGCATGTTGACAATTGCCAAGGTAAGGATAAGAGGCAGTGAACAAATGTTATTTGGTGGTTCTTGATGATAAACTATACATATTTGTTTGAATTAAGCCATTTGTCTCATATGGCTCATATGTTTGCAGGCCACCAGCAAGCCCTACGTAGACAGTATCCTCGACCGGATGGCTCTGGCTCGGGCTCAGATCGTTGAAAGCAGTCCTGTGTGGGAGATGCTAAGAGATCTTATGTAAGACTCAGCAGGTGATGCAGCACGTTTTCACCTCTGTTGTTGTATTTAGAACTTGAATATACAAAAGCAAAAGTAAAAGACGTGTTTCAGTATATTAGCACAAAGTGTTCTGTTTTTACATTTTTGCCATACAAAAATTCACACTTTATTAATGGATGCTTTATCGGAGAGAGCAAATAAAATAAAACCGTGTTTGGAACAATAACTCTGTCGTCCGATGTGACGCCTGGTTTAGTTCTGGGTTCTCAGCTTTTCCTCTGTGATCTCCTCGATACGGACGATAAGACTCTCCATCAGGTCGAATGTCACCAAAGCGCTCTGCAACACCTGAGACACGAAACAACAGTCAGGTACAGAAACTGGTCCTACAGGGGCCAAAACCAAGGTAGTAATTAACAGGACAGAAAGTTTCTGTACCTGGTGCTGGACCTCTGGGGACATATTGGACACATTCTTGTGTTTCACTGTGATGCTTTTGACTAGTCTGGTGGACCTAGCAGCATCTCTGGCTTCTGGGGGAGCAGAAATAGAGCAAGGTCACAGCATGAAGACAGACAATTGTACTGCAATTTGTGCAAGGTTGCTTCAGTGTCATCTTGTTAGAAAGATTAGCAGCTAATGCGCACCTTTTGCTTTTAGCTTTTGATCCTCTCTCAGTGCCTTCACTTCAGCTGAATAATAGGCTCTTGATATGCCAATACACACACGCAGCATTTTAAGGTATTCATCTTTGATCCTGCACAGCTCTTCCCACACATCTGTCTGAAGGTAGGAGGAGAAGACGATCGGTTTTCTGCATTAAAAGGCTGGCTGGCAGAAGAGCAGTGACAGTGCTGAATTAGACTGACTTACATGGCTCCTCAGTTCTTTGTCTCTGATAATGAGAAAGCGGAGAAGATTCAGACTCTCCATTATCCTGGAGAAACAGAGACATGGCATTGATTAATGGCTCAGTCTGGATGAAGTATCCTAGTTCACACAGGAAAGCCACGTTTCAGGAAGGTTGAGATGGCTCTGAAAAAACACAGGGGTCTTCACTTTTAATTAGATCTGAAGTTGATTATAAAGATAGATTAAATTTTTTGATTTATTTTATGAAATGCAGTATTCATTTTAGTTTTCCCATATATGTTACATAGGCCAAAACATAAACAGATACATATGTAGAGCTTGCATCTCTTGTATACTGTATATGTGGTCTGACCAAATAAAAACCCTTATGTGTAGGATTTGAAAACAACATCTTCCACACTTTCTGTCTCACATGTTTAGACTGTCACTAAGTGACTTCCCCAACTCACATCACCTCAAGATTTCTGGCACGCTTTGGACAATATTATATAATGTGTGTGTTAGTTACAGTTATTTAATTATGCCTAATGTATACCTTAAAAGTGACAAATGAGTCTGTGCACCAAACTGTTGTTGATGTTACTCACCTGTCCATACCGTTGAGCAAATCTGTGTCAGCACCTTGTGGCAAACATAACACCAGTCCCAACAATGAGAGAAACTCCACTCCCAGGAACCATTTATTGGCATTACCAAGCTGGAGGAGAGTTATTAAAGAGGTATTAAGAACACCTTCAAATAAAATCAGCAGATCAAACATTATCTGAGTCATCAAGATTTAAGGTGGAATACAAAGGCGGGATCTTCTGAATGATTCTAAAACGTAGTAACAAAATGACTTTATCTTACCTCCATAGAAAATTCTACTTGCTTCCTGATGTTCTTCACTATGTAACTCTCTACTCCTGCATGGCTGCTGGTTTTTAACATGCACCTGTGACAGAAAAGATGACTTGTTAAAGGTCTTCAGATCAGTGTGAGATGCTGCTGCAGGAAAAACAATACAGCAAAGAAAAATCTGGGGATACACACAATCTAAATTGAGATATAGATCTAATTAAATCTGTTAAATGGAACATATATGTGCAGTAGTTTAACACTGGAGCACATTAAGTATGATATATTGATGAAAAATAGGGAAATGTTTGGATTAGAGCATGTGGAAAACAACAGCTGCAGTTTCAACTAAGAACTAAGAAATGTTCAAAATTCCATATAAGAATATATATATCAATTAACATATAAACCTCAGTGTATGGTAGATGCTAAATACATTTGACGGGATTGTTTTTTTAAACACGTGAATTTAAAGCACACATGCAGATCATATAAATCTCATCCTAATGCACAGATGACGACGTTCTCTGATGAGCCTCTCACCTGAAGAACTTGTGCTTTGCCTCAGCATCTAATTTACTGATGAAGAGCTGGAGAACCTGCAGTCCTGATTCCCTCTGTGGAAGCAGCGATCACACACAAAAAAAGAATTCAACAAATTTGTTCACGTTGCAGATGTAGAATAAATTCCTCTCATCACTTGTATGCTCACCAAGTGTTGTATTGGGCAGTCAGTAAGAAGTTGACGCAGGTTCTGTGAACACACCACAAGTCACTGATTGGTCATAAGTATTCATATAATAATTCATTCATTTAAGTCAACTACATCTGCTGTCAGCATGCCGGCTGGCTCACAATACTTATTATGGTCAGAACATTTGTAGTCATAGTATTACCAGTAGAGATTTGCTTGCTGCACATTTTATAAAACATTATATTTCAAAATGTTTAAGCTTAATCCTACAACCCAACTACAGTTTGACTACAGTCACCTGATTTAAATCTCAGCACCTCCAAAAGTAATTGCTCAGCGATTCATTTGTACTGATGAACACACCCGTGCAGATAAACTTATTTTGACTGTAAAATTCTTAATGCAGCTTTAAGACTGTAAAATCTTAGCTGATGACATGCTGCTCTTACCTGTGGTACACTATAGAAGCTCTTCAGCTCCAGTACACTCACTGGAAGGCTGTTGTCCTGCACACGCTCCAAGCTTTTTGCATACAACGCCTGAGTGAAAATGCACAATGAAAAATGAAAAAAATGACCTTTGTCTAATCTGTCAAAGAATCACATTGACTCCTGTGACCTTACCAGCCCTTTGAGCAAGTGTGATTCCTTTCTGCTGTGAAAGACACAAGATTACAATAAGAAATCAATCCTTTTCAAACATGAATTATATTCGGTTCATATTGTGTTGACAGCATACCTACTGAGAAGTTGATTGATGTGTTCCATGTTGCACTGAAGAACAAATACAGGACTGGAACAGCAGAAAAGAGTACAATGTAAACAGTTTGTCACAGTTTCCTCTGTGTGTGAGTGAATGTGCAACATGAGCACGACCAACGTTGCTGGCGTTTCCTCTCACCTGAATACAGCTGGAAAGCTGTCTATGGTGATGAGCTGCACAAACAGTAGATAAGCGAGACAAGCTCTTGACTCTTTGGACTGACTGTTGTCAGTCTGGGTGCTTTTCTTCAAAGAGTCGAAGAACAGGAGCTCTGAGAGAGACTCTTGGATTGCAGGTAGTGTGACCTGGTTCACAGTGACAGTTAAAATAATACATTCACACTGAAACAGCATCTAATGTTTGAATGCCTCCCATTGATGGAAAAGAAATAAAAAACTTGATCTTACCATTATCTCTGTCGCAAAGAGCCACAGGGACGATTTTTTGTCTCGGTTCAGATCAGCTTCAAGCAAAGGTTCTCTCAAGCTCCTCATGCAGCTGCAGATAATAATACAATCTGTTTTTATTAATGAGTGTTATTTTAACCTCAAACTAAAATGAAAAGTTGTTCATAATAGTAATGATTTACTCTGGAAAATCTGAAACCAGTTTATGTGCAAAAGTCCAAACTATCATATTTTAAAACTAAAATAAGTTGATGTTTTTTTCTTTATTTCAACAAAAATTTATAACAACAAAAATGAACAAATAATGAGAAATTAAGTACATGGAAAAACTACAAATGTGAAATCATAACATAATTTAATTACTTATTACATATAACTCCAACCAACCAACATAAAGACAGAAACCTACAACTTGAGCAGCTCAGTCCTCAGCTCCTTATCCTCAGAGGTGGCAACGTGGTTTCCATTTTTCCTCATCACTTCCTCTATGAAAGGCTTTGTAAACACAGCCAGGGCGTTGCAGCAGCGGCACAGGCCGAACTCATCAGCCTCCTCCTGCTGCCGGGTGTAAGGAACAGGCAGCCGCGACAGCTGCTTCTGCAGGGCGGACAGAGCCAAGCCCACACATGCTGCTTTTCTCTCCTCCAGGCAAAGCAGCACTGAAGATGCAAGGTTGTTGTTGTTAGTGTTAATGTACAGCAGGGGGAGCCAAATACCATTTTTTAAAACAGTAGTAGGACATTCATTTCCATTCATTTCCATCCATTGTCTAACTGTAAACATTATGAAGACTTATCAGCTCTTTTCATTGGAGTTATGTCATCAAATGTGCTACTGTGGAAATGATCATCTGTAAGTTGGTAATAACATTGCATCAAAAGTTGTGTTACCTGTTTGAAGGTGTGGAACAAGAGCTAAGATGGTCTCAGAAATGGCACCTGGTTCAATGTCTTCAATTATTTCAAGCAAGCTATGCAGGAGTTCATTAGGCCTGCAGGTCTAAACAAAAGAGCAAAGATTAAACTGATACAATAGGAAGCATGTCTCATTATATACAGAACAGGGATCATTTGTACGTACCCTGGTCAGATGTGTGATGGCCGCCTGGCTGTGATCAAAACTCTTCCCTTTTTTAACAACTTCATTTACAAGAGGTGCCATGAGAACACAACCCATGGACTTCACAATCCCCTACGTACAAGACAAAACAATCAACATCCCTCATTAGTAACCAAAGAAACACAGATATTTGTGGGGCGTTTCCTTACCATTTGCATGCATTGCTACATGGTGCATGCAACAACTGCAGTTTCACACATTACCATGCACCCAAATAGACCAACTACAGGTTAAAGTGTGATCTGATGGACTGATAAACAATATTGCATGTGCCAAAAGGGCTCCAAGACTGTAGACTGTAGACTGTAGCTGCTGAGATTTTAAAATTCAATGCCTACTATTGGACCTGAACACACGAGGAAGGTAGGAGATGTGGGATGGCTGATGTTATCATGGGTTTTTATGTAATTTGGTACTAATTAGAAGGAAAATATGATAATACATATATTACTGGAAATGATTTATAAATATTAAATTGTAGACTTTGCAAGGTTACATGAGCAATTCATTACAATTTACCATTTACAATTTTACCAACTAAACACTGTATCCTTTTTTGTCTTTGTTTTGTCTGACCCTTGACACAACATATCTCCTTCACACATTCACACACTGATGGCATTAGCTTCCATGCAAAAAGTGCTAACTGCTCATCAGTTTTAGGAGCTAACCATTCATACACAGCTTTCGAGAGCAATTTGGGGCTCTGTATCTTGCTCAGAATCCTGCTTAAGACACTTCGAATTATTTTAGGAATGTAATCCCATCATTATACAATACTAAAACTTCTATGATATACAGTAGATGCTCTGCACTGTCCATGTTTAAAGCCAGCGATTTCTCATTTGATAATCAATTATTTGAGCCCCTTGAGATTTTTTTTTTTGGGGGGGGGCTCAGAAAGAGGAAGGAAAAGGAAATGACACATGCTTCTAAAAGTACACTACACACAACTGCACGAAGCGTGGAGAGATGGGACAGCCAAGGGCACTTAGAGGAGCGCTGTATTGAAGAAGGTTATCAGTGGAGCGAGAAATCTGACTAAATATCTGCTTGTTTCCTTCGCACACCTCCAGGTCAAGAGGCCAGCAGGCACAGAGTAGTGGCTGCATGTTCGTGTTTAGCATAGTTGGTATAGCAGAGAAGTGGTTGCTGCTCGCTTCAGTAGTTCTGTATGTAGCTGTTGTTACTCTGGAGGCTGCAGTGTATGTGCTTTTAGTGCTGTATGATAGATTAACACTGTCAGTCTGCTTGTCACTGTCACTTCCTAGCTGTAAGGTGTGACTACCACTAGTCAGAATCGAGGATCTGTCTCTGTGTGTTGTGTTGGTGGAGGGTGGACAAGAAATACCTGGTTGTTCTCATCCTGAAGGAATTTCAGAAGTTGTTTACTGTCACTCTCAGCGAGACAGGCAGATCCCAAACTCTTGAACATCTGGTAGTCTTCTGGCTTCAAATCGTCTTCTGGAATATCTCGCTAAATACGTGATGAAGGCAGAACAACTGTTATTACCAGATGTCAGCAGAATTTTACTTTCAGCATCAACCATGAGAAACATATTTTAATGAAATAGATTTTGTTTTCTGACGTGAGCGTTAGTGAGCCAGGAGTATGGTGTGAGTACGATAGAGGGTCGGTCTGCAACCCTTTAGCTGACACCAGCAGCTTATTAATCAAATTAGGTGTGTTATTTGATTGATTTCTTAAAGGTCCAGTGTGTAATATTTCATTGGATCTATTGTCAGAATATGGCAAAAATGGAATAAGAATATAATAAAAAGTATGTTTTCATGTGCGTATTGCGTTTTTGTTACCTTATAGAGATAAGCGTATCTTCTACAGAGTCTGCCATGTGGAACAGACAAACTAAACACCGTCTCTAGATAGAGCCTTTCATGCTCGTGAATACTTTCTCCTACATATTAGGAGGGGGAGGCGAGGGTATTCAGTTGGTCGCACCCTGCAACTTCACTACTCTATGCTACTAAATTCTACACACTGGTCCTTTTAAGTACACACTCACTTGAAGTTCATATGTACTACAGTGACAGAATATCGTTGACTCACCCATCTCTGAATCACGTCATCCACCTGATCTTCATTCATCATCAGTGTCTCCTCAGCCCCTCACAGGCAATCCTGTTATCGATATGTTTTTTATTTTCAATGCGGCACAATAGACACCAGCGTCAGCAGCATCCAAAATGACCAAATGTGTAGCCCCGGAGGGAGCGAGAGATTCAGCCTGTGAGGAAGTCCGACATAAACCTCTTATCTCCCTTTGTGCTCAACATGTAATAGGATTAAACCAGAGGGCTTCTGTGTGGTCACAGAAAATGTGGAACTGTCTGGAAGGATCCAGTCGAATAACACTTTCAGTTCTGTAAAAGAAATAGTGCAGAGGTGGTCACACCACTTACATCCACTCACTGAAATATTTGCTTAATTTCCTGTGCTGTAGGTGGGGATATACCACTAACAGTCTGTGATTAAAATAGATTTCATATGCATTTTCAACTTTTACTGTGGAATGCAGCTGTCCCACTTTACACTTAACTCTTTAACTTTGCCTCCAAAGATTTTTATGTTTTAGTACAAATCAAGTAAACCTGACATGCTGCTAACCATCTTTGAAGGCATGTTTAGGTGTTATTGTTGAAGTGTACGTTACCTACTTTTCCAGTGGCCACTGGTTTGCATTCATTTTACTGCAGTATTTAAATCAAATTATATAGACTTGAAATTTGTCTTCATCATGTTAACATCATACCTGCTTTTATCATTGTCAAAGACAGGTTGTCAGTGCGTGGTAATACTGTTACAATATGCGGATTGATTTGAGAACAACAAAACTCAGTTTCTAGTTGTAGTGAAACTAAAATGCTGTCCTGCAATAAATCCTCACATAATGAAGGTTATAATGTTTGGTGTTTAGTTATGGTCACTGACTTCCGTCAGCAACAAGAGGCAGGAGAAAAATGCACCTGAAGAAAACATTTGTGGTAATGTACACAACTCAACAAAAATATGATGTTTTAGACCTTTAAACTTTAGCTTCTAGTTTGTGCTGCTGTGAAATTCTATTGATGCTCTCATATTTTGTCCATTAATACACCATGAGGGTAGACTGTATATTAGAAAAACCTCTCAGTATGAACCCCCAAATCATTATAAAGTCGATTGGTCATTGCTGGGCCTTTGTTTTAGACTGCACTTAAAGTGGCATCCTAGTGTAAATGACAGCGGTTTGATTTGGGAAAGGGTCAACAATACTATGATGTATGCCTGATTTGTTGCACTAAAACAAGTGAAGCAACCATGTTCCTCTGTTCTATAACATGAGCAGCACTGCTCTGAGCCTCATTGTAAATTGACAGCATATTAGACAAATAAATCCACCTGTGGCGCGTGCTGACTGCTCCAGACTTTTCTATATAATTAAATAGACTCTGTTGTACAGAGAAGCACAGGGATTAAGAATGCCTTTCCATGATTGCTTAATGACAACATATTGCTCCTCTGTGCAAACACAAAGGCTTCAAAGGCTCGGATCATGGTTTCCCCCCAGCGTTGTCTCGCGTGTGTAATATAATAGAAGTACAATCACTGACTTCCTGCTCCAGCCAGACTAGCTTCAGCAAAAAAAAGCAGCTCAAGTCCTGATTTTAGATGAATAGGGAGACAAGCGTGTTTGAACGGTCGGATTTAGCCGACATCTGCCGCTTAGGTTTGCTCTGTGTATTGCTGTGTGATGAAAGCCTTAGACAAAAGCCACAAAGCAAACACAGTACAGACTGCCGCTGACTCCATGTTTGTCACTGATTTTTGTCATTCGTAATTGCTGGCTGATGAGGTTTTATTTTGACAGTGGTTCAGGGTACAGGAAATACAAAAATAAATAGCATCTCAGTATGTGTTTATGATATTGCTTACTTGGAAGTGTTTTTTAAGCTTTCAGTTGCTGAAGTACAGCAGATTAGATGATGAAATAAATGTTATTGAATGATTTCATTTCAATTAAAACAACTGTCTGCTGAGGAAGACTTTTGAAAGGTCCAGAGAAGGCTAATAAGTGTATTTGTAAAGTTTTACACACACTTTACTCACTCACACTTACACTCATTTCTATTTTCTAACTTTTTACTTTAAAAGCAACCATGTGAACTGCAGTTTGGACGTATGTTTAAATGCCCGCTGTGGCCTAAAATGAATTATTTTCTTTGCTGCTTTCATAGTCACAGGCACAAACTACTGAAAAGCACTCTGATGAGTGAGTAAAAGCAGTGCTCCCTTTACAACTCAGGGGGGCACTGTTTGTCTGGAGGGTCTGTATCATATCTGTGACTATAGAACATATCTATGGATTCCTTATGGATACAGGGGTTAAAGAAGCGTTCATTCATACTCAAGTAAAAACAAGAAACACCACAATGTGAACATACTCCCTTACAGGTAAATCCTGCGTATACAGGCAAAGGTATTATCAGTTAAATGTACTTAAAGCCCCTAAATCATTCAATTTATTTCTCCTCAACATCTGAATGTATTTATTGTTAAAAGTTTAATTCTTTAAAAATGTTCGTGTGTGCAGTTTGATCCAATTTGATTGACAGTGACCAAACAACCCACTAACTGTCATCAGATTCAAAGTTTGCTAAATTCTGATTGTTGGCTTAAAATCATCCCATCTCAGAGGAAAACACAGAGGACAAAAACAAAGAATTAAATAAAGAAATGTCCGGTGAAAAAACTGATCAGAGGAGTGTGTTCACACATACAAAGAACATTTCTCTGCCTTTAAATGAACCAAAATAAAAGAACTCGTCATGTGGAACGACCATCACTGATGCCTTATTTCTGTGTATTATTTGACTTTGTTTAAATAATATATACAGATACTGGACACTTAAATACGATGTGGCCATTTCTGTATATTGCTACCTGTATCATTGTGTGAGAAGATAACATTTTCCAGTGTGAAATCTGACACACAGTCTGCAGCTTTATACCTGCAATTTATCTTAGAGTAGCAAGTACATTTATTTGGAAGCACTGACTAAAGTATCCATTTCCATGAATGAATATCGCGAGCAGTCTTCAGGTCAGGTGAAGATACTGTATGACAGTCTGAGCGCTGTCCAGGCATGTGGGGAGCGTTCGGCAGTGTTCAGAGGCATACATGTATCTCAGGTCACTGATATCACATGTCCATTTATATTTAATTTGCTGGACGACAACAACACAGCAGTGTAACAAGGTGCGTAGAGGACGGTCTTGTATACATTCCAGCTCCAGTAGATGGGTTTAGGATCATAGTTTAGGTTTTATTATTTTTCTCTGTAATGACATTTGAAGGTACAATATTTGTTTTTCATGGTTTATTATTACATGTTGATACATCCTGATTGAACATGTTTTGCTTGAAAGAAAAAGCAGGAATGACCAAGATTGACTGTATCATTTCAGTGGTGCAGCACATGCAGTGCAGTATTTATGGAGCAGTCTCGTATACAAACAGGCAGCAGTCCTATGAGAGCGAGATAAAGCCTCTCCATTTTCCCTTTTCCATCACATATTTCCTTAGTGACCTCTTAGACAGCAAGAGGTTCTAAGTGAACTATTTATCCAGTCTGCTTCCCCCGGAGGCCTCCGCAGACTGCTGCAAAGCTCTCCTGTCTGCCCAAAAACCTCCCCAGGCCCCGCTGTGCTTGTCAAGAAAAACTGCCATGTTTAGGGCCTCTCCCACGGGTCCTGCTTCAGCTTCACTGCTGCTTTCTGACACGGACACATGAATTTGATTTTAAGATATTTTTTTATACAGTCCAGATTTGCTTTTGTGATTGATGACTTACATTTTTTTAAAAGTTCGGCTTGGCCGAGTCACACAGAACAAATGATTCTTTTCATTTACAATGTGGTGCTGTATACACAGTGAAGAGCTCTTCATTGAACACTGAAAACTGACAACTAAAGTAAGAAAATGAGAAATAAAAACATGTAAAACTCCTGCATTCAAGAGCACAAATATGATCAGAAAAATGTAAGCTCTTCTTTACACATGTAAAATGATTCCTTATACATAACGGCCCCTTTCATTATATATTATGACATTAGAATATTCTACTATTTCTTTTTTTTATTTGAAAAGTAACTGTAAGTAGCTGTAAAATAAATCTAGTAAAAAAAGTAAAAAGTACAATATTTCTCAGTTGTACAATTGTTGTGGAGTCTAAGTACAAATTAACAAATGAAAACACTTCAAGTATCTGAAAGCTCACCTGATGTCCACAGATTGAAATCTGCAGTGTTGTGTCCTTCATGTAAATACTGACTTATTGTCTGATTGGTTGGTGAGCAAACTAAACACTCTACTTATCACTGTGGCTTGGAGGTAGAGCGGGTCGTCCACTAATCAGAAGATCGGCGGTTCGATCCCCTCCAGTCTGCATGTCGAAGTGTCCTTGGGCAAGATACTGAACCCCAAATTGCTCCTGAAGGCTGTGCCATCGGTGTGTGAATGTGTATGAATGGTTAGCTCCTCAAACTGATGAGTAGTTGGCACCTTGCATGGCAGCTAATGCCATCAGTGTATGAATGTGTGTGAATGGGTGAATGAGATACGTACTGTAAAGCGCTTTGAGTGGTCAGAAGACTAGAAAGGCGCTATATAAGTACAGTCCATTTACCATTTACATACTGTCTGATGTATGTTACACATGTCAATGTGTCAGTCTCAACCTTCTTTGTTCAAGTAGTAATGAATTTGTTGCTATGCAAATATCTGATTGCTGATTTGCTTTATCCATTGTCAGTTACTTTAAATCAGTTTGCCCATGTCTCTGCTGGATAAAAGGCTCCTGTGCTGCACATGTGACACTGATGAAAGCTCTACGACTACAAATGTATGAAAATGAGGTGACTTCCTGCAACCCTTCAACATTAGCTTACAAGTATTTAAAGATGACCCAACTCAACAGTGTTGTTGTGTTTCTGTAAATGCTCAGGATCATTTTTCACCATTGTAAGAAGTTAGGTCAGTAACAAAGGTGTGTTTCTGTACTGTTGCTTTTTAATCATTTTCACTTTGACAAAAATTCTTATCACAAAGCTTCACTTTCTTTTAAGTTTTTAAGCATCAGTGAAGTTCCATTCACCTCAAAAGACATTTTTCACAGGGGACATTTTGACTCATCATAGCAGGAAAAACAACGGTGTTACTAATAACATTAATGATGGCTCAGTTCCATTCAAGTGTCCCAGTGGGCCAGCATGCACAGTACCAGGAACCTGAAACTGAAGCTGATAAATAGAATTCAAGCATTATTCATTTAGATCTGAGATTTACATCTGTGTGTTTTTTTTTCCTTCTGTGACATGTCAGGAGTGTGTGCAAGTATTGTATTGAGGTGGTAGCAGTAATCTCAGAGACAGACAGCAGGTAAAGCTGATGTGCATGAAAAGTCCTCGTGGCATGGAGGCACTTTTCTTTGTGGTGCCAGTCTGGAAGTGGAGTTTAGAAGTAGAATATCTTTTAATCGGACAGATACCCCAGTGAACTGAGAGCTAATGGAGGTGGTGGTCTCACAAGGGAAAATCTTGACCATGGCCCCTTTTTGTAAAAGCTTTGCTCCTGTAGCAAACAATTGCGGGGAGGGGCTGTGCTGTTTGAGTGTGTTTAGTGAACATTTGTTTGAGCTCTGGCAGAAGCTGTCGCAGTAATGTAGTTCAGTCTTTTTCATATCTTTCAACATGCTGTAAAGCCGCTTTATCTACCAGTGTACTGTGAGGTGAAAGCTCCCAAGGTGAGACAAAGGCCCAGGCCGGACAGGACACACGCCTCAGTCTTTCCTGGGCTGCAGCATCTGTCTGGTTTTCGAGCACCGCTGGGGGGAACTGCATCAACAAATCCATACTGCCAGGACGAGGCAGACTTCACCACCGCCTGCTCAACCTTTTGTAAATCGGCATTTTGATGACAATTCCCAGTGTTGAGTTGTTCCCAATCAATACACACAGAGCGGACGCCTTAATAGACACAGATAACTGCTGCTTGTCTGCTGTATCTGAGGGCTGTGGAGACTGACACCCTGTCTGACTCTGATCAATAAGCAACGTGTGGCGCGGCGCACAAGCTCGGCCCTGCCCACTCTGCTATCACACACGGGGCTTGGTTTCCCCCCCAGCAGCAGGGTAAAACTGCCCAGCAACTCCCCAAGGTGGATGAATCGGAGATGTTACATGTGAACTGGCTGTCAAAACGATTTTGTCATCTCCCCTTCTCTCCGGTGTTTAAAGATGCTGACACACTGTGTTTGGGGTACCAATGTCTTGTTGGAAGTGATGGAGGCTTTTAGCCTTTTTTTTTTTTTTTAAACTCCCTTTATCCGTTTAAGTGTTCACTCGAGTGTTACAATTTGTATTTCACCTGCCACAGATGTCTCCTGGCACTTCTTGCCCACTCACAGCTTCCTTTCAGGTCATCTGATCCAGACCCTTCTTTGAATTTACAGACTTTACAACTTTACACAGAATCTTTTTATTTCACATGTTACTTGAACGTCACGTTTGTTTGTTTTTTTGCATCCTGTATTATTAGTTAGTTGTCTCATTTATTTATTCTGAGATGACATAATTGTCATTTCAATGTATCCTAAAAATTGACACAACTAATCAATAGTTCCTTTGTATTTATCTCAGATGATGTTAAGTGAATATTATCAGTATAGATAGTTCAGACTAAAGATAAAAGAGTAAAGAAGGCCAGATCAGATTCAGCTTGGGGTCATTAATGTTTCAGAGGATGCCAGAGGGAGAATGGGAGAGTCTCTGCATTGCCGGGATCCATTTCCTTTGACTGTGGCTCTGTCATTTTGGATCAATCCCACCGTGTGCAGACCCATTGTAAAGTGGCTTCTCTCTAATGGATTGATTGGCAACATACTGGCACGTGATAAAAAGAACTAGAGATACTGGTTCAATGTGATGCTTTAAAGGTAGGCGGGCCCATGATTCACTGTCACCTGTCATTTTATTAAACAAGCTTTTAATTTATAGAAAGAAACAGGAAGGAATCAACTACAAAGTGTTCTTTAAAGCACAGACAGCACATTAATACAGTAACTATTCCACATCGCTTCTCGCTTCGTCTTCCGTGGCCATGGCCCGGCGTAGACCTCTGGGGCTGTGGAAGTACTTTCCATCCTACTCATCTATGCTGTGATCCCCACAATGGCATCACTCCGCTTTGATCCTGCTGCAGTCTGACACATGACCACACAGACCCCTGAATGGGCATTAGTGCAGGCTTCAGCAAACCCAACATCTGTGCCTCCCAGCACTGCCACTGCTCAAATCATTCATTAAATCAGAACACAAAAAGTAACTTTACTTGAATGCCTCAGCATAAATATTTGATCATGGCTGAGAATAAATCTTTGTCGTTTTGTACTCCTTCCTCCAGCTTCCCGGAGGTCTTCCCAGCCTTGCTCTCTCTTTGCTGTTTGGATACAGGCACATGCTTGGCTTGGTCATTTGTGAAATGGATCTTGTGAATTTTTAAAAAAGATTCATAGCTGCAATCAGGCCTGGTTAAGAAGATGACTGTATCACTAAGTCACATCTTGTGCTGCCATGATCGCTCACAAATCATATGCTGTTTGCATAGATAATATCAGCTGTGTTTATTTGACAGCTGCTAAACATTCCTCTCTCATAACACATCTTACTACTTCATTAACATTTTGTATACATGACCTGCAGGTTGTAATGTACATGCTTTGTTTTACTTCATAGAAAGTGTTCTCTCATTATGATTATGTTACACTGAATCAAGCTAGATTTCATGTGGCTCCTTGACACGGATGAACATAAAGTGATTTCAGTTCATTTCAAGTCAGTATTAAGGTGATGCAGTGTGATATTGATTGTCCCCGTTCTTTTATGCAAAGCTGCCTGAGCTCTGTCGTGGTGCATGGGGGTCATGAGTGAGCAGCCTTTTCAAGCCCAAGTTCAGATCTGGACTTTGATCTGATTTGGCCACTCGAGGAAATGAACATTGTTGTTTTTTTTAACCATTCCTGTGTCGTTTTTAGAAGATGTCTTCATGGTTGATTTAACTGGGCTTTAAATGTAAATGTTCTTCTATCTATACTCTGGCCTGTGCCTTTTATTCTTTTGTTTTCATGGTGGAGGTTTAGCCACGATACTCACTTCTAAAACTAATTAACTGCACCAGAGATGGTTTACGTGTGTCCTACTGAAGAAGACGAAGACTTGTGCAAACATGTATTTATTAAATAATGACTGATTCATTTAGATGACTTTGTAAAGATGTGTGTGACATTTAGTGCTCTGTTTCTCTCTTGATTAGTGACAAAAAAAGACACATCTGTAGATCTATATCTACAAATCTACTTTGATTCAGTATTCTAATACAGTGTTTCTCAAACTTTTTACACCTTGTTCCACCTCAGAAGGTATTCTTCTCTCCATGTACCACCATCATGACAGTGTAGGCTGGCCCTGTTCATCTACAGACAGGGGCAGGTGTATTCATAATAAGAAGCTTTTTAATTGTTGAGCAGAACCAGTTTAAGAACCAGTTCAAGAACCAGAGCAGCTTGGGTGAAAAAGAGGTTCTCCTGATGCACACTCCTCTTCCTAATATTTCACGTTTTCACGAGTTTTTGAACAGTGTACCTCCTCTAACTATCTTACCATCACGCGTGCATTGTGCTACTTGCATAACTGTGACTACAGAGCAGCCTGATGTTGAAACTAAATATTACAGGAAATGCAAAACTTATTTTTGAACTCGCTCACGTACCACCAGTGATATTTCTACAAATCCAACATGAAAACTGATTAATACTTTTAATAGGCACTGAACGTACATAGACATGTTTGCACTTTTGAATGGTAAGATAAGTGAAATCAGAACAACTGTTGGGTTCTGTACGGAGTGTGCTTTGTAGAATTTCACACATGGTGGCTCCATATCATTTTCATAAGAGTGTCGATACGATACCTTACTTTTAGTACTGATATCAGAAATACAAACAAGATGAGCCACACATTAGGAGTTTGTAACGTTTTCATGTGTTTTGTGAACATAGTCATTGGTACAAGTAGAATAATCTAAAAAATCTAAGATACATCTAAAGGCAAAATTATGATTTATAATCTCTCTGATAAAAGTAAAGGATTTTTTTATGTTTTCATTGGTACAGAGAAAGTATAAGAGTGTTACTTCTAGTATGTTACTGCACAGTAAACATATAGCATCTCTATGTAATCATCATCTATATCTTAGTGTATAACAGGAAAGGATTTGTGCATGAATCTCACAGCTTTACATTCCACACATCAAGCTGTCAGCGATGTAAAAACCTTTTACGAATGAACAAGAATATCATCTACACACTAAAAGGCTACAAAGCTCTCTGTCGTGTCACATGTTCTGAAGATTTGCTTTTCATGCGTTTCCTTTCCCCTGAAGAGAAGAGAATCTTTTGTTATGAAGCCTTTTAGCCAGAGTGCATCCTTTTAATGTCACCTCCAGGATTCATAAGTTATTAGACATGACTTCAGATAAAAGACCAAACCAGGCCAACAAGGCAAAAGTGTGGTCCAGGAGCAGATGCAGTGAAATGATTAAACACAGGTTCTTTTTGTACTGTTACAGAATATAAAATGATGAAGCCACCCGGAGCGCAGGGCACCGCGATGCTGAGTGGCCTTTTTGTTCTTGAGTGACAGCTCACATCCAAATTGTCCAGTGATATGTAATGCTAAATGAACCGGATAAACATGTCTTTAACCAACCCCCCCCTTTCATCAAACCTGTGGGTCCCCATATATCCACCCCCACCCACCACCAGCAGCAGCAGCAGCAGCCGCCCTCCATGGACTCATGCTGTTCAGGGCCCCAGACCCTCAAAACAGAGCCCCGGCTAATGGAAAGCTTTCAAGGCGGCCGGAGAAATATGTCCACTCTTATTTGGCCACCACCATTTTCTAATGTCACTGGTGTGTGTGTGTGTGTGTGTGTGTGTGTGTGTGTGTGTGTGTGTGTGTGTGTGTGTGTGTGTGTGTGTGTGTATGTGTGTGTGTGTAATTCTAAAGCTGGGACCACACACACACGCACACCTTGGGACAGGCCATTATATACAGGCCTGAAAACTGAAAACAACAACACTGTTCTTCACCCACACCCCACCCATCCTCCACACACACACACACACACACACACACCTGCATTGGCCTGCATGCATGTGTCATTTATGATGGCCTTAAAATGTAAAAATCACTTTGTAAAAATACGTAGTCCATTATTATTATTATTATTATTATTATTATTATTATTATTATTATAGCAGTAGTATTAATTATTCTAAACCTTTTTTTTTAAGCCACAACAAACACCCAGGATCATGAAATAAAATAAGAATAAAATAAAACAGTACATGCTTTAAACCTGGTGATCAAGAATGACAATAGATGGATCAAATCAAATATTATTTAAAATTTTTATGATTCAGTGATGTCGCTTGTTGCCTGACCATGCAGTGCTTTAAAAGTGAGTGATCAAACTGGAACATGAGTCCTAAAATGAACAGACAGACAGTGTAATATAATCAACAACCTCTGAGTTCTGCTTAAAAGCTCAATCAAGACTCAATCTTTGCTAAGTCGATTCAAAACAAGAAAATTTAAGCTGGGATCAAATGTTACGCCACAGCTAGAACTCAGTTTGTAGTTCAAGAATCTAAAATACGTGATCAGAAGAGCTCTTCAAGAGATTCAACTGAAGGTTTACATCCAGCTTAGTTATGTGACATATATATGTGAGGTATATCTACATCTGTCATCAGCAGAAAAATGAACTGATGTCATCTGTGCTAAAGATATGACAGATGAAGAGCGAGTAAAAACAGGAAACATAGCACCAAGAATTGGTCTGATTTACTTCTGTAATATTTTCTAAACTGTTCAAATCCTTACCCAGCATGCAATGGACAAGAGTCAAAGTTCAACCTACATTCTAAACAAAGCTGTTAGGACACGAGTCACCTGAGATCATTTTTGAAGACAAAATAAAATGCTTCATGGGGTAAAAATCTCTAAAACAATAGAAGAACCATAAGGACGTTTCCGTGTAACACTTTAAGAGTCTATATATATATATATATGTGTGTGTGTGTGTGTGTGTGTAAAAGATGAGGGTGGAGTGTGTGTCAGCCCGAAGAGGCCACCTCTCTCCCCACACGTGTTCTGCCCGTCAGCTGCCTCGCTGGTGTCTCTTGTTATTATTTTCCTCTCATTCTGCTGCCTTTTCTTTGCCGAGTCATGAATAATTTGTGTCCACGCCTTGTTGCTTGATGACAGCTGTGCAGTTGGTTTGCAGTCTGTTTTTCAGATCAGGTGAATAATGAATAAGCCTCTGCAACAAAAGAGCTGTGTCCTACATCATGAGCCCTGCCTCCCTTCGTCTGTCCCAACCACCGGGGAGGGGACAGGTGAGGAGGAAAAGTCTCCCTGATGCACAAAGTTTCCTAAATGAAGTGTGTGTGTGTGTGTGTGTGTGGGTGTGTGAAAACATCACCTTCATCCGAGCATATTAATCAGTGCTCTCTCTCCGATAGCCTGCCGTTAGAAATCCCGTGTCTCTCTCAGGTTATCTCTCTTTATAACTCGTCAAACCTGTGTGAAATCTGCTGAACCAATACCACATTATTATTACAATATACACAACAGGCCTGCTCACCCTCGGGGTGGTAATCACATTTGCTCTCTCATCACTGTCTTCTCTCTGTTGTGTAAAGTACAACATATGAATCTGACCGTTCATCAGATGTTGCTGATGCTCAGCTGCATGTGTGTAATCTTGATCTTCTTTTATCTTTGAGGTATTGCAGGAGGATAGTTTCATAAGCGTACTATTTTTATGTCCCATTTCAAGAGCTTTGTTTCTTTACATTGAAGGAAAATGTTCGTAAATGTGTTTGTAGATTTTAGATTAAGTCATTTTTACAGGCTGTACAATAATAAACATTCTCATTCATGTTCAGATTGGGATTTCATCCAGTTTTAACATTAAAAAATCCAAATCAAACATCCCTGAGATCTCTCTTTTATTATTCGTGTTTAATTTTGGATGAATATTGGATCATTTCAAATCACAAAACCCAGACACTGAAACTTTTTAATTGCACAACTCTCTGTCAAGAAAACACTCTTGCAGTCATACCTCTGCTTGGATGCGTGTCGTGTGCACAGATGTGTATCTGTGTTTTGCATGAGTGTGTGCTCTTACGGACCAAGATGCAGGCCTCGATTTGAGCCTTTAAGACTGCAATGCTCTGATTACTCGCCCACTCCAATCGATCGAGACGTTCTCTATTCATATTTGATGCATGCCTCGGGGCAGTGGGGTAATGCTTTAGAAAAAAAAATCCCTTTGAGGAAATCTGGTCAGCCTAATGGCTCATTTGAAGGTTTTTGCTTGAAAAGCTTCTCTCTGAGATTGTGCATGAGGAGCATCTCTCAGAGGAAATCATGCAACATCCTATGAGATAAAAACATCAGTCACAAACAAATCGGTTTCGAAATAACAAGCTGCAAAAGTTCTGAGAGGAGTTGGATGTCCCACCTGAAATGAGCCACCTGCCCAGCTGCTTCAAAGGGTCGTGGTCAGGCTGGGGGCTCGAGGCCTGTCTCACAGGCACTTAATGGCAAACTCAGCTTCATTCCAACAGGAGGAAACTCCCCTGAGACCAGATTCAACATTACCGAGTCTGAACAGAGAGTGTGTGCCCTTTTCACATGACAACATTTGTGTGTGAGCTCAGTAATTTCCTGTATAAACTGCACATTTCCTGTCAAGTGAGCAACTCTCTTCTAAATCACACTTCACCGACGTGTTTCTGAGCTATATGTTAAGATTAGGAATGTGAGGTTGTTGCACATGAAGTTTATTTTTTATTTAAAGAGAATAAAACGGCGTGGTTGACTCTGCACAGCAGCTCCATTAAGCTTTAAATGAGCTCGCCTTTTCCTGCCGTCTGTTCATCTTGGGGTTTAAAATATTCAGTGTTTTCGCAGGCCTGGATGTTGTACAATTATTTGGGGGGAAGTGAGGCATAGAAAATCCTTGTGAGTCAGTGATTTCAATCAATGTCGACTAACTGATTCTTCCTCTTTCTTTTTCCTCTTAGAGAAGATGAGAGTGAAAGAATCAAACGAGGACAGCTGTGAGGTCAGAGACGTGGGAGGTGAGATGCTCTTCTGATAACTGTTGATTTATTTGTTTCAAACGGAAGGTTGGTACCTTCTGATGATGACTCATTGGAGCTTATTCTTGTTTCTCATCATACTTTTTGTCCACATTCAAACACTTTATTTAACCTGATTAACTTTATTGTCAGCAGCTTAATCTGATTTGCTGTTTATCCACCTGGACTCCTCAAAAGAAATCACTTTGTGCTCATCACTTCTCACAGAATGTGAAACTTCATCCCAGCAGCAGAGGATCCCTCAGAGGATCACAGCTGCTGTGTGTCTGCGAGCCTCATGCCAAAAGTCCTTTTTGTTTTGTTTTTTTAAATAACAGCCATGAGGGTAAAAAGACATTTGGTTAACGGTAAAATCAGCTCAGACTGTTTAAGGTTCAAACACATGGCTGCAGTGGTCAAAACAAACAGGAGCAGAGTGGCTTCTGGGCAATTACAATCACAGCAGTGAGACGGTGTGATGTGCTCGGCCTTTGTTTTGTTTTGTTTTTGTTTTTGTTTTTTGGTTTAAATTCACTGTAAAAAAAGGTTGTTGTTTTTACATTGAAAGTTGTGGTTGCCAGAATTTCATCGTAATAAATGCGGTATGACCTTTTCTAATGTTGTGGTTGTACAGTGTTTTACTGTATAATAAACAGTATTTATTCCCTTAAAATGCCGTATAAATACAGGTTTTGAAGTGTGACTGTGTTTTACTGTAGGAAAACACAGTCACACTTCATGGCATATTTTACGGTCTTTTACTGTCATGGTTTTTTCACTGTAAAATCTACAGGGATTTTTTTTTTTTTACAGTGTAAACACGCTGAAAACAAAGATCTTATTCTCTTATATTTATATTTATATTATAACAAAGAACTTTACACATCATATTTAATATTAAATAACACAAAATAAATTGGCACTCGGCCTGTAAGCTATGGGGTCTGCAAGGTGTCTTGCAAATACTTTTTGTTGATGAAACCTCCGAAGAAATAAATGTCAGATCATTCCACTTTTAGATTTTATTGCATTTTTTAAAATTATTATTATTATTATTTCAATAAAACCAACCAGAAAAGAAAATTTCCTAGAGGAGAAAAATATTCTGAAAAAGTTCATTCTGACAATAAAATGTGCAAAACGTAAAAAGGTGGAAGGTAACAGCTCGGTGAGTAACCGTCCTGTTTGTTAAATCACACAGTGAGGAGGCTGTTTTGCCAGCATCATTTCCAAACCGACAACAAGGCGCTCTGTGGAGGAGCGTAGATTTTCCCCTCTGTTGGTTTCACTGTCGATCCGGTTATTTAAAGTGTGAGTACAAACATTTGGGCTTTTAATGCCCACTGAAGCTGATTCCTATCACACGATGAAGTGATTGTATCACACTCCATCATATCACGTCTGCAGTTCACAGCTTATCTCTGGTTGTCTGGACCTTCATGATGAAATAATTAGTGTTGCCAGAAAAATGTCCATCAGAGGTTTAATGTCTTTTTTTCCTTTGTAAAATAAATAAATAATAACTATATGTATATTTATATATATGTTTCCAATGCTCCTTCACATTTTTACAAAAGAGGATCAAAGTGATCCAAGAAATGTCCAAACAAAGGCGCATTTGTCTTCAGTCTGTGGCGTCTTTGTCCGCTGTCCTCACTCGTTTCAGGAGTGATAATTTAAAGACTCTGCAGTCAGATGACATGACACGGTGTGCGCAGTGATGACAGATCACTTGAGTCCGTGCTGCGTCTCTTTGTGCCTCCTCAGGTCTACTTTTCTCTGGAAACCTTTGCCGCATAGGTCGCAGCCGAACGGTTTGTAGCCGGTGTGTTTCCTGCTGTGTGTGATGAGGTTGGAGCTCTGGCTGAACGCTTTTCCACAAACCTGACACTTGTGTGGCTTCTCACCTGAAGATAAAAACACATTTTAGTTGTTGTTGTTTTTTATGGAACATCAGCTAAATGATATTTTCTTTGCCGGGCAGATTTCAGACTTTTGCGCACAAGTTACGCAGATTCTTTGCTTTCCTAGAAATTTCACTTTAACGTGTTCTAACACAATCTGCCCTTCCTCCTCCACTTACCTGTGTGAATGAAAGTGTGTTTCTTCATGTCCGACTTCTGGTGGAACCTCTTCCCACAGTACTGGCAGGGGTAAGGCCGCGTGTCGGAGTGGATGAGCAGGTGCGTCGACAACGTGGACGACCTCTTAAAACTCTTACCGCATATTTTGCAGTCGAAACTTCTTTCCTGAAACGTGAGCAGAGTCAGAGTCAGTCAGTGAGTTGCGGATGTCAAGTCAGCACGGCCACCCTGACAGTGAGGTGTGAATATCAGGATGTGTGGAGTTTACCTGAGAGTGCACGGCTTTGTGTTGCTCCAGGCTGACTGCATGTCCGAAGGTTTTGCCGCAGATTTCGCACGCAAATGGCCGGGTGCCACTGTGCGATCTGCGGACGTGGACCTCCAGACCGTGCGGGGTAGAAAACACCTGGTGGAGAGAAAGAGAGCAATAAATTATGGATGTTCTGGAAATAAGAAAGTTTTGCTTGAAATAGAAATAATTTTTCTTCAGTAAATAATTGTTATTAATTATATAGTTATTATATATATATATATATAATATTATATTATATTATATATCTTTAATCCCTCTCTTAAATCTGCTTCAGTCAGAGGTCAGGGGTCAGACACAGAGCAGTGTGTTTTCTGACAGTCACATTGAGATCATCTGTTTTATATTGACTTTAGGTGACACCAGCTGCAGTTCAGAGGCTGTGTGACCCATCCATGTGTTTCTGTGTTTCCATCCTCACCTTACTGCACTTGACACACTTGTAAGCACCATTGAGGATCAGACTGGAGCACAGCAGGTCAGACTGGGCCTTCACATTGTGGGTCTTTCCATGCAGGCCTCCCTCAGGAAACAGCAGAGCAGTTGCATGCCTCCTGTAGTCGCCGTAAGGCTCCTCACCCAGAGCCCGGTCCGAGTACAGGCCCGAGTGGGCGCTCCTGTCCCCGTAGAAGGCCATCGCCGCCGGGCCCCTGTCCACCTCCATGCCAGGGTGGAGGCTCTGCTGCACAAGGGGCCTCAGCCCCGGCCCCGGGTAGCTGCTCCAGGCGTAAGGCCGGAAGGGAACAGTGAAGGGCTGGGTCTCATCCACCAGAGGAGACAGGGATTTCTCTGAATCAACTGGAGAGAGAGGGGAGCAGAGGAGAGGCCAGATGAAATTTTAATGAAACCACTGACACGGTTGAAGCGGGGCGTTTCCAGGACCCCACAGGGGCCCGACGGGGGCACAAGGAGTCATGCAATGTTCTTTCAGAGGATGATAGTGTGGGAGAAACCAGCAAAATCAGACGGAAAAGGTTTACTTGATAATACACTGTTTGTCTTAACATCATCCAAAAGCTCAACACACCTTTATTTAAAAACAGGTCAGCTGCTGTGATCAGTGAGAGTTTTAGAGGCTTCCTGTGACAGCACTCTGACCAATACAAAACATGAAACATGTCAACTCTTTAATTCAGTTTCATTTCTATAGCACCAAATCAACGCAGTTAGTTATCTCATGACACACACACTTTTGACATACAGAGCCAAAATATATCAAATATAGTTTTGTCAGGGAACTTATGTGATCATCTAAATTGAAGTAGTATTATGGCTCCAAAGAAGAAGAAGCTGAAGAATGAAAATCAGATTTCAGACAGACAAAACATGATATTCCTCCAGAGTGTGAGCTTATCATGTGTTTTTGCATCCTTAAGGTTTCACAGTTTCTCCCCTCCGGCCTTTAATGTGTACACTGTGCGTGTGCGTGTGTGCGTGTGTGCGTACCCGGTGAGGCAGAGGGGGACGGAGGCCTCCAGAAGTCCTCATAGTCCGTGGAGCGGCCGCACAGACTGTCGGCGCAGCTCAGCGGGGACTTCGGGGAAAAATCAGCAGCGTCAGCCAGGTGCGAGTCCGGAGAGAGGCCGTACCTGTCCACCGACGGGTCGGTGTCTTCTGGGAGCTTATCCGCCTCTGAGGGGAGAGACGGAGGACAGTCAGCGTGTTAACGAACAGGAGGTAAGGACACTGTGGTGCTGCTTTAATGCTGTATCACTGCGACCATACATTATAATGGAGGAAAACAGTATTATTATTAAATTAGAAAAATATTAGAACTGAGTGATCAAATAAAATGAATCATTCTGTTTATTCATGGAAGTGATTTTCGTTTGCTCAAATCTCAGTGCTGATGTAAAAATCAGAAATTCCACTTTCATTTTTGCTTTTTCATTTTTAGGAAGTTAAAAAAGAAAAAAAATCACGTTGATTAGTTAGACTGTGTTCACCAAACCAAACCAGGTTAACATGAAAATTAAAGTATAAAGTATATATACATATTCATATTTATACATTTAGATATATCTATATATACACAGAAAGAAAAACATTTGAAGACAGAAATTGAATTTCAGAAAAATAAAAATCAAATTAGAATTGACTGACTCTTGTTCTTTAATGTTTCATAATAGAATTGATCTGTGATCATAATAATTCTCCTGTAAAATCAAAAGAGGAAAAAAAAAGTCACATTTCAGGTTGAAAATAATATTTTTGAAAGTGACGCATTTTGCACAAACCTGAGCATATGTGCGCCAGAATAGTGTCCAGTCGGCTGTAGTCGTCCTCTAAACTCCGGGGCTGGTGGTAACTGTGCGCCTTCTTACTCTTCACCATGAAGGAGCGAGGCATCTCTGATCTGAGAGCACAACAACTGATCTGAGAGCAGAAGAAGAAGACAAGCCGCAGCAGTAATCCAGCTGCACGGAGCAGTGTTCGGGGTGAGACGCTCGCTGCTCGCTCTGAACCCTGCAAAGATTTGATCTCCACTGGTGGAGAGACGCCGGGGGCCAAGTTCTTTAAGAGATTTCAACCTGTCCACGGAGCATGCGCACACAGTACCCCGTCCCGCCTGCCAGGTGTTGGCGCGGACAGGTGTCTCTGCAGCGGCTCCTCCAGCTCACTGCGCGGCAGAAAAAAAGCAGATCTGCCTGCGGGGTGTTTTTAGTCAGCACGTATGTTGTTACAGGTTAAATAGTGCGCGGCGGGGGCGACTTCTTATCACTTCTCCTCAATGCAAATACACGTGTGACGCAGTGTATGACTCTGTTTCAAGACACACCAGAGGAGACATTCTTTATTTTAAAAATAAAACCAATCAGTCAGAATCTGAAGGACTTTTAAACACACACACACACACACACACACACACACACACACACACACACACGCACCACGCACACACACACACACACACACACACACACACACACACACACACACCTACCTCCTGTCTTTGTGATCAGGCTGCAGCTCGTGTCTCCAGAGGAGCCTGTGGCAATAATCTGGAGAAGTGATACAGGCCTTATCGGCGCCTTACTCAACCTGACAGGGAGGGAGGAAACGCGGAGGCGCACCCCAGGGTGTCAGAGCCAACATGTAGTATGTAGTGGTAAAATAGAAAGGCGGGGGGAAAGTCTGAACCAACAGAGTCCTTAATATAGATAATCATCTTCACTTTGAACTGTTACACAGTCTGTACATCCCCGCAGCTTATCGGGAGTTTTTTTTTTCCTAAAACACGTGGAATAAAATTATAATCCAGCTGTTTATTAAACAAGAATAATTCAGAATAAATACATGACAGAAGTTTGGTCTTGGTCTTTTGGTCAGCTGGAGGAGCTGCAGACTGTTATTATGTGACAGACACTCACCGTCCTCAGGCCTGCGGTGACAGTTTCACATTACGCTGGTCATTATACAGAGAAGAAAGAAGCTCACAGCGCGCGCGCGCACACACACACACACACACAAACACACACACACACACACAATTTGTTTCTCTATGCGCGGATTGTAGCGCCTGTTCAGCGTCATTACGCACAGAACAATGAGCGGGCCGTGCGTCCTGGTGCCTTTTATCCAAAGCAGGTGCAACAAATGAATTTTTCAAAGCAGTGATGTGAGAAAGAGGAACTTTGATTACCACAAAGAAAATAATAAATATGAAAGCATTAATATTTCATTGGAAGTGTGTGTTACTGCTCTGTTTTTGTCTTTTTGTGCCGAATCTCATTTCTTTTTTAAATATTTCAGTTTGACCAATGCCCAAACATTTGGATCATTCTTTGACATTTGTAGGTTTAACATTTAACACACACATATTTAATCCACAAATCAGCTAAAGTCAATTTGGACCAATCAAATGTATTCTCAGGGCTCTGTGATGGCTCCAGATCTCACTGAAGGTAGAGCAGCCTATCAGTTGACTACATGAAGGACAGGAAATCAAAGCGCCACATGCCCCGGCTCGATTAGACGTTTGACGGCGTGATGGGCATCCGGACACCGTGCTGCTGAAGATATGAAGCCTGAAGCCGATAAAGGCAGCCGAAGCAGGTAGGCCCCTGCTGCCCGGAGAGGAGCGATAGGCCGACAGAAAGGACTGCGTAACAGTTACCAACTGTGACATCCTGTCATTACAACAGACTTAAATACAGCACAGACATAATAATGATCAAATAATAATAATAATAATAATAATGATAATAATAATAATAATAATAATAATAATAATCTTTTATTACCTGTTGTTGCGCAGAACTTTGTCTCGTCTGAAAATTTTTGTTTTGTCCATGTGTGTTTTTTGGTTGTGCATGACTAAATTGATTTCCTTATTGTTTTTGCATAATCTAGTCAAACATGTCTTGCTCTATTTTGAAATTAAACTTATAAACCGCCTCTACACGTGAAAGCACCAAATGATTCATGCCTCCCACACTGTGCCAAACTCTGATTTTTAACGTGCCCTGAACGTTTCAGGACAAATATCAGGTTAGAAAAACATAAATCAAAAAAATAGCTGTAGCATTAAAATGTGTCCTGTCATCTCATATCTGTTTAGGCTGAAGTAGATTTGATTTTAAATCATTTAAAATCCGAACTTACCGACTCAGGCTGAAATGATTCGAATTCGGATTTTTGTGGTAACAGTCAGGCACGTGTCTGTTTCAGACGTGAAGCTGCCCAGCAGTGAAACATTTGAATAAACTAACTGCCCTCCAGTGCGCCACGAACATGCACGTTCAGAATATCCGCAAGCATGATCAATCAGTGCAATATGAAGTAGAAAAAAGACACAGAGCTCACAGCGCTCTGACCATCAGCAGCACCATTATCATCATCAACAGCAGCAAACTGATCAATAAAACCATCTCCACAGCTATCGGTGAGGATACAAACCTGGTTAATCTTTCAGTGCCCGGAGAGAAAATGCGCTTTTAAAATGTGGTTTTCTGCATGAAATGATTAGTAAGTTGAGGCTCAGCTCTGAAAACCGCGAGAAATCACTTCCTGAAAGCAGCCAATCGAAGTCACATCTTCAGAGGAAGGCAGCGCTGAGACAAAACATCCCACATGTGCGCACAGTCATCTGAACACTGCCTGCATTCACGAGACACATCAGTCCAGCACTTTTTATCAAACGTTTTTATTGTGAACTCATCACACACACACGCACGCAGACATACACACAACACACACAATCTCATTTAGTCTCCAGAGTGTGCTGACTGCTCCATAGTGTTGCCATGTGTGTCCTTACTGCGCTGCAGACTCAAAAACAAAACAACAAAAAAAAGTGCCATAAACGTGTTCCTCTCTCACCACACAACACATCTTGTTCATCAAAAACATCATCATCATCATCATCATCATCATCATCATCATCATCATCATCATCATCATAGTCAGAGTCACAATCTTTTCTGGTTACTGGACATGAGTGCCAAGACTTCTGCGTTCACCTTTCACTTGAATACAGGAGTTAGTGTTCAATACAGACATTTAGAGAAATTGGTTACACATCCAGGTCCTTGCATGTAAAATGGAGTGGAACTGGCCCGCAGATGAGCACAATACAGAACACATATACATATATACATATATACATATACATATACATATATACATATATATATATATATATATATATATATATATATATATATATATATATATATATATATATATATATATACATATAATATACATATACATATATATATATATACATATATACATATATATATATATATATATATATATACACATATACACATATACATATATATATATATATATATATATATATATATATATATATATATATATATATATATATATATGATGTATATATATACACACACACACATATACATACTTTGGTTAACACTTTAACAGCTCCTGGTTTCCCGCCACATGACAAAGTGTATTGTGTGGTGTTATCTCAGTTTTTCATCCATTTCCGTGCAAATTTGTAACACACAAAACAAACGAAACACATTACTCATGTCATCAGCGCATGTGCTGTACTGGACTTAACTGCTGGGGCTCATTTTGAAAGTGAAGTCAGGCTGCGTTCAAACACCAAGAGCAGTTTAAAAAAAACAAAAAACACCAGTCCCCTTGTCTGCACTAATTCATCTCATTAACAAGCTGAAGTCTTCTGCTGAGGAACGATGACTTATTGTTTTTGTCCCGACACATTTCTCCTCTCTCGTGTCAAAAACAGGATCTGTGGTTGTGTTACTGTATTAAACTTATACGTCCCTTTTTTTCTCAATCGTACAATATATTCTAAACATAAGATATGCAATAGATACATATTTTCAAGTTCAAAGGAATTGAAAGAAACAAAAACATCATACACATTTACATATCTACAAGTATGCAGATGTCACATTGACCTCGCTGGTGAAAGGCATGCGGCATGTGCTAAGGCCAAAAAGGTCAATGCTGGCTGACACGAGCGGCTTTGATAAGCAGCCTCTGACTGAGCGCATTGAGACAATAGATATATGTACACGCACACACACACAGACCCACCCACACACACACACAGACCCACACACACACAGACCCACACACACACAGACCCACACACACACACCACACACAGACCCACACACACACACACACACACACACACACACACACACACACACACACACACACACACACACACACACACAGCATTTGTACAATTCTGCATCTGCATGATGGACACTTAGTAGTAACGGCATCAATACAATTTTGATGTTCATTTATAAAATGCTTAAAAATATAAAAACTCATTGGATGAAGTGTGTAATATAGCATAAAAGGTTTTATTGCACAGTCTCTTTGTCTGTGTTGTACCTACAGGGGTCAGAGGAGTGACAGACCACCTCCTCCTCCTCCGGTCATTGTGGTCCAGTACAGTTTGATTGGCTCCACGTTATTTAAATGTCTGCTTCTGCCAGTGGTGCTCGGTGTTTGCTGCTCTCAGGAAGAAAACTAAATGAAAAACTAAAAACAAACAAACTAAATCCAAAAGTGTGATTCTCGTCATATGAAATGATGATGCATTTCCTTTCCAGATGCAGGCTCCTCCTCTGAAATGGCTGCTGGAAACACCTCCTCTTCCTCAGCGGGCGCTGACAGCCTCTGTCCCAAACTGTGGCAGCCGTCCAGCGGTCGGTGCTGGTCACACGGTGGTGGACTTGCTCTGTGGTACGGAGAGTCGCAGGGCCTCGTCATCCTCCTCCTCCTCGTCGTCGCTGTCGGTGTCCCTGAGGTTGGGCTGCAGTCTGATACGGCCCCCGCTCCTCTGCTGGGTGCTCTGCAAGGTGGGGTTCTTGACTCCGTCTTCATCTGAAGACTGGTAAGACCCATCATCCCCCACGTAGTGATTGACGATGTGGATGCCATCAAAAGTGGGCTGACTGGCCAAGCCCCTCTGTCCTTTTAAGCAGCAAATCTGAGAGAGTGAGCATGAAGAATATTAGGAGCACCGCAAAAGCTGATCAAGCCTGCATGCAAACATGAGCCAAACACATAGATGTAACTCCTGAGAACAAAGACCGACAGATACGACACGGTTTATCATAATATGGTCAAATCTTTGGCAGTCAGTGATGTTTTAAAGTATCACTGGCACAAATCTAACATGCAGGCAGAGGTTCAACCAACAACCAAATGGGAACAATGGAGTAAGATACAAGCTGTCTCCCAATTCCATGCTACATACGATACTGTGCAGTAGTGCTTACTGTCACAGCCACCCTCTGCTTTCACCCCCTGAGACAGAGTACTCATTTGACTTCAAACTGAATGGTTCTGCAAAGACTGAAGTCTGAAGCTCTGCCATTTCATTTAGACATCACATGGTGGGTCAATAATGTCCATCAACATCACACAGACATGTCTGGAGAGTAGAATCAGAATGTAGCATGGATTTGGGACAAAGCTGTTGAAGACTTTCTTCATGAATGAGGGCTAGCTCCATTTGGCACTGTGTAGGAGGCGGTCCTGAATGGAGGGGGCTGTGCTCTGCTGTTCATTACCAACCAGGTAAGTCTTTTCTCTTCCAAACCAAAAGTCTGGATGAACTTTAAGAACATCTTCATCTACTTTGTCTTTTTCTGTTGCACCAAGCTGGACTAGGCTTCCTGCCTCTTGTGGCTGATGCAAGAAAAACACAGATTTCAGCTACTGTCGACTGTTGGACTGCAGATGTGATGGGGTTTTTTCCTCCTCCATCAGCCACAAGGCAAAGCAATGAGGCAGTTCAGCCTCACTCAAATCGCTAATTTTGACAGACCATCCAAATGGAATGGAAAGACTAAAAGAATGAGGGCTAACTGGTTGGTTTGACTAATGAACGTAAGGCTAACTTCAGATATGGAGCACCATCACGTCAATAAACGTTTCTATGGACACCTTCAGGGCCGTCTCCCACGCTGTGAGTTAAACAAACCCAAATGGGGCTGGGGTGGAGGCTACACAATGGTCAGGGTCACTGGAGGTTACCGTTCCCACTCACCTGAGTCAGCCTGCCATGCGACAGACAGACATGTAGGAGAAGAGGCATTCAGAGGCCGGTTCAGAGCACAGTACACAAGAAACAAAATCACAATATGCCTACGTTTATCGCCACGTCTTAGCGAGCCTTCCTGTCGCTGTGCAAAAAGGAAATTCTAACCTAATAGTCTGACTGGCTGCAGTCAAAATTTCCAGCAATATGATGCAGGTTGTGACTTCACACTGTGAGGAGGGGGAGGGTGGTGGGACTTGTTATTGAACCACTCGCTACTTTCAGGTTTGCTCACTGCAGACGATTTGTTAGCATGATTCATAGCAGGCCACTCTTAACCCAAGATGACCACCATGCAAAACCAGGTGAGAGGGGATATGAGTGCCCTGCCTCAGTGTAGTCACAGGAATCCAATGCACGCAGCTCGACTGCACCACAATTCACCAACTCTTATTGGTCAACCTTTCTGTTGGTGCTTGTTGGATTCATTGACAACTGATCTGCAGCTTTAAATCCATCTCAACAAAGATGGTCATGGACCTTCTCATGTTTTACATGCATCTACAATTTCTCACTAAACAAAGAATACAGGTGAATGTCTGAGTTGTACTCATTCATGATCAAAGACACAGTCTTAATGTTTAAACTGTCTTTGTCATCCACTTGGCACTGCTCTGTGATTAGCTTGTTGTTCAAACATCTTGCAGTACCTTCAGACTAGAACTTAAAGATGTGTGCAATGTAAAACGCCACACAGGAAGTCTCTGGGTGTAGTTAACACGTGTACTAATCTGTTAGCCTCAAAGTAAAACCATATCTGAGAGAATGTTGTGAAGTCTTCAGAAATGCGAGATCAAAGAGACGGCAACAACAAAATCTGAATTTTTACAAAAAGAAGGGAAAAAAAAGCTGCAGAATACGCAGCGCGGATACGAATGGACCCGAGGCTCACCTCATGTTTTAGCTCTGCTATCTGGTCTTTGAGGTCGCGGATGTACTGGCTCGAGTCTGTGTGATTCAGCTGGCCTTGCACCTTTCCTTCTTCTTTCTGTTGGTAGAAGACATGAGTAGGAAAATAAGCTGGAGGACTCAGCGATACAGGTGGTTTCCTAAATACTGAGGAAGGTCAAGAACTCTGCATCTGCAGAAGTGGTTAAACATGTAAATAAATGATAAATGCAGAATCTAAACCTGTGAAAACCCAGGGATATTAACTGTGAACTACTGTACAGGCAGGGCGAACATCGGCAGGTACTACAGCCACGCTGCTAAAAAAAGCAGTGGCCTCCTTGTGTGCAGGAGAGACCAAAGTGACAGATGTCAGGGGAAACAGAAAACTCTGTCATTTGTGCTTGATTTCCTCCTGGGGCCCTAGGGATGAGGCTGGTTGTCGGCTTTAACAGTTAAACAGCCCATGTGATGTTTACTTTCCTCACTGAAGACATCTGCAGGCATGGGAGACAAACACATCTCTATTTCAAACCTGTGAGACCAGCGAAGGGCGCACGGAGGAGGTCAAACCACAGGCTGCAACATGTCAAAAAAAAAGGGAAGGTGTTTACACAGAAGTAGGGGTGGGGTGTCGAGGTAGAGAGGTGACAGAGTCTTCTCTGGCTGGCCAACACCCCAAAATACATACAGGTTGTTTTTTGATTCCAGTGGTGAGGTGGAGCTGAATATGACGGGTCCCAGTAGGCTGGGTTTCACACATGGAGTAATCTAAACAAGTGAGATCATTCCAAGAACCTGTTGTTTTTGAGGTTTGGCCACTCCAAAACACTTCAACGATAACGGGCAGGCAGTTAATGAGACTTCCTCGTGTTCAGCTGTGTGAATCCACAGGTGTCAGGCTGTGGCCGAGGACGTCGAACAGTCTCCCTTGCATTCCTGCGCCCCTCAAAGTCTGTTGAACTTTGTTTTGTTCACACAGAGGAGGAATAACAGAGCATGGCGAGTTCAATTTGTTTATTGTACCAACAGTAGTGAAATGAGCAGCTGATTTAATCTGGCACATCCTCCTTTGAACATCACAAACATCATTATCATCACACCTCGAGCTAGTGAGCAAAATCACAGCCCAGAAAAGAAATTCCCATTCGGTGCACTAGAATTTCATCTGACGACGTGCGTCACGTATCGTTGTGTATTTTTACACTGTACGTCTCCTTTATCGTGGCAATGACAAAATAACTTCTTTTGAATGTTCAAAGGATGTGTGATTCAAGTTAGAGTGAACTCTGAATATATCAACTGTCTCATTTGTATGAAGTGCAATGATGACATTTTAAAGTACAGACGTGTGAAGATGATCTGACGTACAGATGTGAGTGTATTTAGCATGATCATGTACATTTTCCATGAATCAATATCCTTTACAGTCTAAAACATTTATTATAAATCTCTGAGCATGTCATAGAAACCTCAAAATAAACCATGCATGTCACCTTTGGTAGAGTTTCTGCTTCAAGATGAGAAACCACTTCCTATCAGCCCAGAGACAGTGGAGCTGTGGCATTAAACGGAGGCCATGACTGTGATAGTGAAACAGTCCTACACATGAACCTTTCTAGACATCTTAGTTTCAGTGACAATGTTTTCCATCATCGGGTGTTATCATTAATTTGTATCTGCTCATTCAATCTGTGCAGGTTTATCTAGCGTTTTGTCGGACGATAACGTACCGTAATGTTTGAATTCTTTTGTGATATCTGCCGCTGCTCTGCCGTACACACACTCAGTGTTGAGACAAAGCTAATCTGATCATACTTCTCACTTCATAAAGCCAGATGCAAATTCTCGCCACTGACATGCGTCACTCTGTCTCTGAAGAGGGAGGCAAAAAAACTGATTTTTTTTTTTTTTCACAATTTCTTGTAATTGAAACAGTTTTTACCCACAACTTATAGAGCAAGTAACCAAACCACAGACCAAGAAGCCAACAATGGCACAGTGATTTCAGCCTAGGCAGAAGTTAGATTTCATGCCGTGCTTATGAGAAAGCACGCTGTGCAACACCTTTGCTGCACGCCAACATGTCCTAAAAGTAAAAGAGTGTGTAAACGGAGTGTAAGGCTTCTGCGGGTTATTGATATGCTCAAATGAGAGTTCACTGCGCAGATTCTGAAAGGCGTGAGGGCGGCAGTGGTAAATATCTGGTGTTGAATGTTTTTGCTCCATCACTTAGTAACAAAACCTCAGACCACACAGTGTGATGGTGTGTGCCTGTAAAGGGGAAGAAGGTGTTTTTTTGTAGGTGTCATACTTATAAATAGTCTGTGCCTCCAGCTTAGACCCTCTGAAGCAGCTCAGACTCAGGAATACATTTATAACAATACTTTGAGTGACGTACTGGTGCACAACAAGCCACAACTCTTTTCAACAGAGCAGTTCAAAGCCTCAACCCCCTCATTTAGCATTTAAATAAACATTTAAGATGCTCTATAATGTGACTGTATGCTGATAGAAAGACATTTGAAGTGTTTATTAATGGACTATATTGTCATTTTGTCTTGTTCGTTGTTTTTATACATCAGCCTCCACCTATGGGTGCCCACAGGAGCAGCTATAGACGTTGACAAACACTCATCTGCTCATATTTACATTACAGTGCATTATGAACGATTTATATTATGTTTATGTACTGCTTATGAATGCTAAATGTAGCTTTTGTTAGCTCACTGGCATGCAAGGTGATTAAAAGTGTTACCTAGCATCAGTAAAATGCTTGTCACAGCACAGACATCAGTGTGTATCATGTGATGGGATCAGATCTATAGTGGGAAGTGATGGTGGCGGATGATGAATGAGGTATAGAGTGTGTGACTCATGTGTAAAGCCATGCAGACCATCTACACAGGTTTTAAAGGTGTCAGGTGCTAAACTTCCTCTGCTGACACCGGAACGGTAGTATCTCCGTTCCGGTGTCAGCAGAGGAAGTTTAGCACCTGACACCTATTATTACAATCACTGCGTCAAAGATTTTTAATCATCCATTCTTAGAGATTTTTTCCATATGCACATTAATATGGGTTCAATACCAAGTAAAGCTCCGACACTTACTCATTTGTGATGAACCAAACCACGTCTGTTGACTCATCCAAAGCCATTCATTTATTCAACCTGCTCAAGTCAACGCTGAAACAATTCCAAAAAAGGCAACAACTAAACATCCAAACACATTTCATCTCTGGCCTCTAATGAAGTCACCACTACATATTTAACCAATCACCAGAGAAACACACAACAGATTTATATCTTTGACACACTACTGCTGATTAGATGATGAACACACGCATCTTCAGACACATATTTATCTCCCATTGTTATTAAAGGTGACATTCATCCCTGAACAGCCTGTTCAGAAAACACCTCTACTCATATGAAAAGTGAAAAGCCCACAAACAAACCCAGAACGATTTCTGATTTCTTTTGTCACTTTTATCTGTTCTCAATCAGGACGGCTGAGTGTTGGCAGTGCAAGAACAGGCCTGTATTTGTTTTGGTCACCCTTGTTGTGTGTAGCGTTACATTTGTTTGGGGATAAATACCGCCGTCTTCACTCTTGCTTGTTGACACTGATTCACACAGGGAGTGAGCTTGAATGGAAGTCTACCAAACATCACTAAATATCTCGACAGTCACGTTCTAAAATAATAAAGTCAAATAAAACGGAGACAAATAACTTCCAGCTCTGATTTTCTTTCAAGGAGCTCCATCATTCTCGGTGACATCACACGTATTTAAGGTGGAAAAATTCTGCTGAGGTAGATTTATCTTTTTACAACAGTTTAGATTTATAAAGTGAGACAACACAAATCTCTACACTCCTCCGATTTGCTGTTCACCTTAAAGCAAAACCACTTCTCTACGTATTCGTGCAGTCAGAGTCAAGCTGCATTTAGACAGGACCAGGCCCTGAGGTGAATCACAGCAGGGCTGTGCGGCGGTGTAGGGAGGGACCAAACTTCTATTAGCATCAGAGTTCAGATAGTCTCCGTTTCGGAGACATTTCAGCCTAACTGTGGAGGTCTGAGCATCTGATTGGCCGCCGCAGCGTGACGTCTGGCTGTGCTTTTCCAACTTCTCCGCTACAGGTCGCTGCGTTTTTTGCGGACACCCCTGCAGCCCGCAGCCAAAATGGACTACTCCATATGAAGGGAAAAACCTGCGATTCACCATTCTGAATGCAGCTTTAAAAAAACAAAAAGAAAAACACCCAGCTAATCTGCACCATCAGGACTGCGTGGGTGTGGTTGGATGTGATTTGACTGATACTGGGGTCTCCTTAGCAACGGAAGCAAAGAACACATCTGCTATCAGATTGACATTCTCATATTGTGAAATTATAATTAGTGGATAGAAATGTGACATCAGACATTTTGAACGCTTCATACAGAGGCAGGACAAACATAGAAGGAGTGTGGAGGGACTTTACCTGAATCTCCAGTTCTGAGATCTGTTGCTGGAGTTCAGCCATGGCGGCGATGTTGTCCGCTTCCCGCAGCCTCACTGCCATCACCTCTTCCTTACTCTGCAGAAAAACACAAGCCAAGGAGGCTTTAGATGTCATTTCAACCAAAGCTGAAGAGCCAGTATAAAAACAAGTATCATACGACATTTGTGTATTTTCTATTTGTGTGTGTGACTCTTGCAGAGGGAATTTCCTGACAGATTTAGGAGCAGTGCTGTGCTGTAGACAGCAGTTAAACAGAAATCTAGCAGCATCAGCAGACCCACCACACTGAAATACTACCACTGACAACAGAACACTTCCTGGTTTGGATCTGGATACTGACCTCATCACTTTTACATGTCAACACAAACGTTAGATTTTGCCACGACAGAGCTGCAGTGCTGCACAGAGTCGTACCTTGCATTCAATCTCAGCTTGTCTCCGCTTGATTTCTTGTAGTTGCCCATGCAGGTCTTTATTTTGCACCGTCAGTGTTTGCACACACTCCTGGAGGCAGCGGCTCTCCTGCTCCGCCCGTCGCAGTTGGTTACTGTGAATCTGATTCTGTGTGAGGACAGGTGGAACATTTAGGGATTAACAGATGAATAAATACATTTAAAAACATCTTTTACTTAAACTGGATGCTGAGAACTGCCTGCACTGCTTCACACATTCTGAGCTGCTTACAACAGATGACTGCTGCCCTCTGAAGGACACTGTGTGACAATACAGGCAGAGAACTCCTTTATGTTGATTAGACAAACTGTAGATCCACCTGACTTACTCAAGTACAGTATACCTTTAATTTCCTGTGATTAATGGCATTATATCTGAAAATGTAGCACACAATATGAATCAAAAGAAGAAACTGGCTTGATCAGGGCAGACCTGTGTCTCCATCTCCAGCATCCTTTGCCGCGTCTCTCGAAGCTCCGCCTGGGCCTCAGCCTCGCGCAGCCTCACACTCATCAACTCGTCCTGCAGCTCGCTCAGGGTATTCTTCCTGGGGCTGTCCTTCCAGCGACCAGCGGTACGTGCCAAGTGGCGCTGAGGGGGAGGCGTTACAGTCACTTGTCCAGCATGTTTTGCACTTGTCCCACACAGATGATGTGTTCGAGTGATCCTGAGTGCGGACGTGTTGGTGCTCACCTGCCAGTGCTCTTCCAGGTCTCTGACTTGCTGCCTCAGCTCCTTCAGGCCCGTCAGAGCCTCCGCCTCTCTCAGCTTCACCCCTATCAGCTCTTCTTGAAGACGCGCCACGTTGGTGTCATCTGGTAGCGACGTGTTTCTCTAAGGAAGTTGTGCAACAGAGGTACAGTGATATAGCTGGGTCATATAAGACGATGTAAGCAGTGCATTGTGTCTCAGGCCACCCACCTTCTCCATATCCAGGATCTTGTCTTGCATCTCCTTGAGGGCGCACTGAGACTCGGCCTCCTTCAGCCGGGCCTGCACCAGCTCTCTCTCCAGCTGCAGGACGGACTCCTCAGAGTATCGAGGGGCTCCCTTCTACAACAGGACATGTGTATGAGCGCGGCCAGCAATGCAGAGCTACAAATGCCGACGCGCGTGTGTGCTTAATGAAGGACCAAATATTCAGTCCTTGAAATAATCCCAGCTGTACTATATTTATTCTTTTGGAAGGAAATCCACCTCGATGCCTCTTCACACTACAAAGAACTCAACGTTCATTTCAGCTGACACAAACCATTTTGCCTTTCACTTACAGATAAATTATTCATGACTGCTCATTGTGGAGCAAGATACCAAATTATGTAAAACATTTTAATGCCTGTGCATAATCATCTGGAATCCGAGCATCAATAATTAACAGGAATGTGCAGCGAGAGGATTCTGTGAGCAGGGTGCAATGTGTGAAATCTACCAGCCTGTGAGACAACTGCTTACACATTCATGAATACGTTTCAGAGAATGCAGAAGACTGTAAATGGTGACTGAACGGTGTAGTACTGCGTGTCCCAATTTGAATTCATGCATGCCAAAACAGATCGTTACCCAAAGCCCGTGTGCAAAGTGAGAAAAGCCCTGCTCTGCCACTGCTTGGATTTTGTTGCTAGGCAATATATGCCAACTGGAAAGTGGAAAGGGGGGGGGGGGTCGTGATATCGTGATACACCTGAACTGTGGTGAAACACATGTTTACTGGCCCGGGTGTCAGTTCTAGCACACCACATGATCTTGAAATGCTCAGCCTGAGGTTTCAGATCTACACAACACAAACTGATTTGGGGGGAAAAAAATCCCACATCTCAATGTGACTGCTGCTGTCCCGGACCAACCAGGATCTGAGCCGGTGCGTACCAGCTGGGAGCACTGTGGCCCACCTCCTTACCGCGTGTGGCTGCTGCTGCTGCTGGAGCTGCCTGATGGTTTTCTTGGCCTGCTCAAGCTGAGCACTGGCCTCCTCGCTCTGCTGTTTGATTGTGGAGAGCTCCCGCTTGACCAGGTAGTTCTCCTCTGCCTCCTGAGCTCGAGTCACTTGTCCCTTGGGACATAACCAACCGAGGAGGGGTGGAGTGAGCACGACAGCAAGTGAAACGAGAGGACGGAACGGATGGGCAAATCAGAAGTGAAGATGAGGGATTGGGTTTTTCTAAGGACATGCTTGTTTTAGCCCTAGCAATTTATACTTTAATTCCTTAGCTTTGTTCAGCGTGATTTGAAAATCTCTCACTTTGTCTGCCACAATGTGGTACTTCATGCACTTATTCAACACTGTAATCACTTTTTATATAGTTTAATCATTAGAGCTCATCAGATTCTGTTATTACTGTCCCTCATTGTGCTAATCATAAGCATGCAATGCTAATGAAAGAGAAAGAAGAAGAAAGGTGCAACATAAGGGTAAAGAGAAAATGAGGAATATACCTGGATCAATCTATCTGCCAAGGAAGCACTTTCCTACAAAACAGAAATATCAACAAGAGACAGCAGAGAGACAATCCAGAGGACAGTTTAAAGCACACAAAAGAACAATTGATTGTTTTAGAGAAGAAATGCAATGTTCATTTCCCCTCCAGAAATGTTGGTTTGCAGACTGCAGGATGATGTTCAGGGGTAGAAAAGGAACATTGCATGCAGGTGTGGTGAAAAAGGTGCAAATAAGCTGGTGACAAAGTGAAAAAAATAGGTGGTGCTGATAACACGGTGGCAGGTTTCAGACAGGAAGAAGCACAGGACAGCTCTAATTCTAGCAGAGAAGTGAAGTCTGATGCAACAACAGCCCAATGACAGTGTTGAAAGCTATATTGCTTGAGTGAATGCAAGCTCCGGTCTCTGATGTGGTTCATCCGAGCTTTTCCACAGTTAGTAAAGAGTAAAAAAAAAAAAAAAAAAAGGCCCTGGGAGTTATGTGACAGAGACAGGTCAGAGAGCGGCAGCCTCGAGCTGGTTTTAAATAACGGACTCGATTAAGTGTTCCTCCCTACAGGCGAATGTGGCGGAGAGGACGCCCTTGCTATCCACGGCAGACCTCATGCATGGTGCCTTTACCTGGCAGCAGCAGTGCCCATTCCAAGAGAAGGTGCAGAATGATACAAACAGTACAACTTGGCATGCGGTGCTTTGTATCGGCTTCAAGCAGCCACTTGTTATACACTCTTTGCTTCAGTTAGTGGTGCCTGGTGAATTTTGAAATTCACTACAGGATGTTATTTGTGCCACAGTCACCATGACACCAAGACAACATGAAGTCCAAGCTTCTGTTTCTGATAGAAACTTTCTACCATCAGAAAATCCACCATACTGAACCAGTCAAGCAGCGACGGTTTATGCTTTTCACTTGCTTAGACTTTCAACTAACACAGCGCGGTTAGTGAAAGACAAGACTCCGTCATTAGGAGGCGATGCATGATGTATGAGCATACACAGCTGGGTGGGTTAATGTAATGTTGATGAGCAGGGAGCAGTGACTCATTGGTTCGTCTGGTGACAAACAATGTTGGACTCACTTTCTCTAGTGTGTCGATCCTCTGCTTCAGGAGCCTGTTCTCTGTGCGCAGCCTCTGCAGAACAACAAGTCACACCATCACAAAACTGAATACACAGTGGAGCCTTTGCAACGATCAATATTACTATCTGCACACACCTTTATCTCCACCTGCTCCTCCATCTCTTTAGTTTTGATTGTAGTGTATTCTTTCTCTAACCTGAAACAAATTCAAAGAAAAATAGATGAAGTCAAGACTATACGAACATAGAAATATAAGAATATAAAATGAGTCAGTGTCACTCAGCAAATGAAGATGAAAGGGAAATTTGTAGCGTGATCTATGTGACTGAAAAACCACTTTATTCTACAAGAAAAAGTTACAACATTTTTTCAAACAGAAAACATAAAGCAATGCTTTAAGCTACTGAACATAAATGTCTTAGAAAGACCTGTGGAATTTGGTATTAATCATAGGGAAAATAGAAACAGTGTTCCATTGATGAACCGTCAACTAATTCATTCCACTGAAGTGCGAGTGTAACAAAGAGAGACTTGTAAAAAAGTCGGCAAGGGTTGATGAACCGAGAGTTGCGCTTACTTTTTCATCTTCTTGGCGTTGTATTTAACTTGATAAGCAGCCTGGATGACCTTATCTGGTCCACTGTCGAGCTGGTGTGGGATGACCTTCTGAAAGTGCTGGAGCACAGGGAGGAAACAAAGGCAGGATAAGTGCCTCGCACACACCCATAAAACAGTTACTTTCAAACAACTATGCACCTAGATTTCTTAGTCAGGTGTTCTCTGACCTCAAAAGCACTACATCAAATGTCAGTGTGCACACATGTATCAATTATCTGGGGTGCGGTGGAGGTTCCTCCCTTGAGGGTGGTGCACATTTTTTCCACCAGAAACCTGACCTGGTTCAATGACATGTTATGTGGAAGTCATATACCTGTAACATTCCCTCCATGTCAAGCTGGATGAGTTCAGTCTGGTTCATCTGGAGGATGGCCAGTCCCACACGGAAAACAATCTCCAGACCCTGAAGAGACAGATCAGCAGTCATCACTGAGGGGTCGTGTTTGAAAAGAATAAATGATGGTGCTGTGAAATGTGTTTTTAAGTGGACTGAAAAGGCGTCAAAACTGCTCACAGATACTATTTAATATGTACTGTAGTGTTTGTTTTCTCCAAGAGATGGCGCTAATGGATAACCTTTCCATGACGGTGTATTTTAGATGCAGTCATTCTTAAAGCAGCAGAAGAAATGTTAACCTTACACCTTCTCTGTGAGAACACTTTAACACATTCATGCAGAGGTTTACTGTTTCACGTCTGCAAGTAAAAAAGCACGCAAGCACACAAGAGTCAACGACGAAGCCCTCAGACTATTTCTTCTAGAAAGTCAACACAAGTGAAAAATGCAATGTAAATAAACAAAATGATGAATATGCAAAGTCATAATACAAATTCTTCACAGACTGATACATGTAAGTAGATACCAGATATCACAGATATCATTCAAAGCAGGTGAGAGCTCCTGAGAACAGCTACAGTTCCTTTTAACTGACCTCACACATGAAGATGTCAAAGATCCTCGTGGCGACGGGAAGAGGGAAGGAGGTGAGGAAGATGGTGAGGAACCAGGAGGAGGCGTACATGGAAGTGTGAAAGCTCTGAGCCTGGAAATGCATATGAAGCTCTGGGAGTTGCTCCTGTGTGGCAAAAAAACATGTGGATTCATACTGTTACTGCTGTGACATGACCGACTGTCATCACCCATCACAGAAGTCTTACTACCAAGTATGAGGCATCTACCTGGATCATACACTCAAACTGGTACATGCAGAGTCCCAGCTCGGCCATACTGGGTTTGAAGAGCTCTCGTAGTCTGTAGTCTTGCATTAACTTGACAAACACGCAGAAAGCCTCCTCTTCTGGCATCTAGAATAATAACATGAAATCAAATCTGTGTTATTTACTAAACATGTTGAACTTGTTGCTGGAAGCTGGTGAATCAGTGCGTTTGTGTGCACGTGTGGTGAAGACGGGATTATTACCTGCATGAGTAGCAGTCCTACAATGAACGCGCTCCCTTGGCAATAGCCAACCTCGCGATCGACCAGAGAATATGCCTGAGGTAACAGTGATTAGCTTTGGGTGAGTTTCAGTGATGGTCAAAAGCACAAGTTTCAACTCCAACTACAGTTTTTCCCCCAAAGCTGACTGTAAAAGCCAAAAATCCCTCTTTTTGTTGTCTGTCCACACCACTATCAGTTTATCCGCACACATACAAACAAAGACTTGCCTTCATGACGTTGAAGAGCACTTCCTGGCCTAAGCTGTCCTTCTCCTTGAAGAATTCGTGTTCGGGGTAGGTACGGGCGATGTCTCTGCGAATCAGCTTCTCGCAGGGTGACGTCATCTTCAGGAGTTCGGAGTACTGATCCTTAATGGGCATGTTCTGGGCATTGCACAACAGCTGCCACACTATTGCCCGAAAGTGGTGTGGAACCCCTTTTCTGACAAGATCCTGTGGGATGAGAACAGAACAGACACTTGGTTACAAAGACATTTATCCGGCTGACATTAATGAGGTGTTTAAACGAGCATTCGGGGACTGTCTCTGTATATTTTTAAATGTGGACAAGAAGAAAGGGTCAGAGAACACATGGGCTTCCTGTGGAGACAAACAACAGACAACGGGATTCTATCTGTAGCTTTGTGCTCTAGTATTCATACGGTTTCCACTGCTTAGTTCAATCATGTCAGTGAGACGTTTTCCATAGATTACTGTTGATACTATTTGATTAAGCAATTTCCTGTGCTGACAGGGAACACTGGTCTTTCCTGCTGTAATGATATTTTGTGTGTGTGTGTGTGTGTGTGCGCGCGCATCTGTTCAGTGCAGGGTGCATCTGGAGCAGAGGTCCACCCACACAGGCTTTCAGCAGGGGATCCCTCTCCCCGCTCAGAGGTCAGACAAGACAAATCAAGCTTTGTGCTGGAACAATGCATGGCCTTATATCTTGACTAAGAGTGAAAGCTGCTTTCTGAGGCTTTACACCAACATAGATATCATGTAAATCAATTCCACTTATTTGATTTAATGACTTTTATCCAGATTAAATATATTTCTCTTCAGCAGTCAATGAAATATAAAGTATTGAAAACATGAAGACATCAGGGATTTTGCTGACACCACAGAAAAGTCAAGGTTCCTTCCTTCATGTAACAGAAACTGTTTCTGTGTAAGCCAAAGGGAAGAAGTCATCACATTTGTGGAGGCCTCAGCAGTTATGATTAATATTGCAGACTCGGTACGACCATCTGGTCATTACAACTTCTGTTAAATTACATAATATCACCCATGCATGCTCGCAGGTCCTTCGCAACACTTCCCCATTTAACACACGAAGAGGCAAGAAGCCCTGCCCATGCAGGAGATGTTCCATCTCATTTGCATATGTGCGGCTTCATCGACAGGTTCATGCAACAGCAACTTCATGTCCACACCTGGCTTTGCATGACAGCAGACTACAAACCATGACAAAGACATGATCCTGGGGACTGAGCATGCATTTGAGTGTCACTGTGACTCCTCCAGGAATGGTTCGAGGAGCGTTCAGGTCACACCACAACCTGCTCACCACAACCTTTCACACCTTTGGACTTTCACAGCTGAACATTAAGAAGCTACAGGTTCTTTTGCAGAGTCACTGCCAGCGACTTGTGCCCGTTATCAGAATGTTATCCAGCAAAGTACTAAGCAGAGTTTCTGCTTGTTGTGTTTACACAACTCTCCTGTTACATGTGCTGTTTAAACCTAACTGCCATTGACAGTGACTGTGTGTATCACAAGACCTCAGAGGGTAACCGTAGAAACAAGCAGCCTAAAATTAGCTTCAAATGTCAAGAACTAAAATAAGTTCAATGACAACACTACGGGGTCACTCGGGACAAAGATAGCTTGAAGAATTATTTCTGAACCAAGTAAACATTCAAACAGATAGAACCATTGTAGCATTCAGGCCAGAACTGAATACAAATGCCTGTGAAACACACATGTATCACAAGAGAGACCGTGTAGCCTAGATTTACCCTGAAGTTTACATCTACAAACAGTATTACTGCTCCTGTCTCATTCTTTAGGACATGGAATACTGCTTTAGTCTGGGCATACTGGAAATGATCAAAAGTGCAGATAAAAGTATTTTTAACACATCTTCAGCAGACGGGTCAAATGTGTCCCAGTAAGCTGTTGTGTTTCAGTAAGCTCTTAAGCTGGCCTGCATGAGACTCGGCTGTCCCCTCGCAGGTAGTCGTGCGCACTCGTCTCACCTTAAGCTGCTTCTCCTTCTTCTTGCGCACCTCCTCCCACTCGTTGACGATTCGTCCCCACAGGATCCATGAGTCCTCCTCCAGGTGAGAGAGGTTGGAGGAGGCCGAGGAGCTGGACACCAGGGAGGAGCCACTGTTTCGCCTGGAGCCATTCATGGAGCGCAGCGACTTGCTGTCTGTCTCCAGCAGCCTGTGGTGAGGGCAAGAGGTAGAATGTACTGTTAACATCGTGTACACACGTACACACACATCTTATTTTCCACTACCAAGAAATTCTTTCAATCATTTATTAAAACTCGAATGTCTTGTCAACAGACACTGTACATAGTTAAGAAGAGAGCAAAATAAAGATATTTAGATACGAAAGATATTGAAAACTGACCGCCCAGCTAACAAACTGAGCTAATGTTAGCTATCAGCAGCTACAGTTGAGGAAACAACAGGCTTATAGGGTGCAGAGTGGGAACAACTTGATTAAAAGTCAGTGCAGCATTTAAAATATGCTCAATTACAGAAAAGTTACATAATGTCTTTAACGTAGTGATAGTAAAGTAGCTTTTATTGATATCTGTTCAACAAAACAAGAAGTAGTTTGTCAGGAGCAGAATTAAAAATGTCATGTTCAAAAGCTGAAAAAACAAACAAACAATGTTTACAGATGAATCAAAGTTTGAACTTCATTCAAACATTGCAATAATCTGACATTTACAGTGAAAACATGTTGGACAGTATTTCTCTTGTTCTGAAGGTGGCGCCGAATGAGCTGCACATTGAACATTTATACTGTCAGTTTAACCACTGACAGCATAAAGAATTGACAGTGTATGAGCGATGTCACCCACAGGTTTCTGAAGCACCGTTTTGAAACTCAAAATATGCTGCACAGGCCACCGCCATGTTGGCTTGTCCTGCTTCTTCCACGTCCGGCTAATCTAACAGCAAAGAGGTGGACCATTGGTGGACCTGAGGCGGGCTAAATGACGCCTGGGTGCTCAAATAGGCCATCTGTAACAGCACCTACTTGTCAATTAGAGCGGCCATGCTGTTAATTCAGCATAACTTTAAGCCTTATAATAATGTCATTGAACAGGTGAGTTCTATAAACATTCACCCTCAGTACAGCTGTCATGAACGGGGAAATTATCTATAGAGACCAAAACTGTTTTTTGTACCAGGCTGTAAACATGTTTATTTCTGCTGTGAAGTTGGACATTTTAACATGGGGACTTATGGAGGTTGAAATGTTCTGTAGCCAGCCTCAAGTGGACACTCGATGAATTACAGTTTTTGGCACTTCTGCATTGGTTTCATTTCCCAGCACCAGAGGTTGCCCTTCAGGTTTAATGTTGTTAACTTTCCAGGAAAACAATTACACAAGTAGGACTGATCCCCAGATCAGAGAAAAAGTGAACACATGCTGTGAGCCCTCAGATTCTGCTAAATGTAGAATCAGTAGCAGACAACTTGCGAGCTGTGTTGGAGGCAAACAGCGTTAAAGCCGCCCACATTTCTAGGGCAGTGCTAAAAATGGGGAGCTTATTTAAAAAGCCACTTGGCACTGATGTGTTGCAGCTTCATGACTGTAAAATGCACGGTTCCATTGCAGCACAGTGACTGTCACAGCCTGATCGTTAGCGGTCAATTAGCAGTTAAATCCCCTTTCCAGATGTCAAGTGTAAAAAAAATTCACACCGGATTGAAGAATCTCACACACACACACACACGCACGCGCACGCACACGCACACACGCACACACGCACACACACACACACACACACACACACACACACACACACACACACACACACACACACACACACACACGAAACTATAAAGCAGCCGGTCAGGTTAACTGCTGTTTGTTCATTAGCCGTCACAATGGGATTATAAACAGGAGGAATTTAGGCACATTCTCAATTAATGTAAGCCCCAAAAGCCTCTTAATCAAATTCTAACAATAACTAGCAGGTTAATACACACATTACAAACAACACTCTTATACTGGCATTGAGTGACTGCACAAAAGGAAAGTAAAACACTTTAAGGAGGAAGGCTGGCACTCATTTAAATTCCACTGGCATCAGCTTTAAGTGGCTAAAGACAAAACTACAAAAGATATGTAAGAACCAACGATTCCACTGGAGGTCAGTGAAATATTCCCTGACTCCTTTTGTATACTTCATCCACAGTCAGCATTTAAAGTGCATTGCTAGGAGATGAAGTTCAAGCAGTGTGTTGTTTGTATCACTCTTATCAGTTTGTGGCTGGAGTTAATGACAGAGTGACCTGATCAAGGATCAGTGTGAGCATGTAGAGAAAAGAAGCTGCGACTGTCCAACCAACCAGTGCGGCACCGGCGAGGCGCTCATGACAGGCACACAAAGGCTCAGACACCTGATCTCGGAAAAAGGCCGAGGCCTGCTCTGCTGGAGCCTGTGACATCACTGAGGGTGCTCCCAGAATGGCTAGTGTTACAGCCAAATTTGGGTTGTGTGGGAGGGAGTGAAATGGACGACCGAGCCTGCAACAGAGTGTCTTCGCTTGTGTGCAGCTCTGACGTGGAGCTAAGTGAATAACAGGGAACATCTTGTGGCTAGAATTTGGAAGGAATTGCAGGCTGTTCCAGCATTTTAATCATCCTGTCGGCTACGGCTGTGCATGCTGCGGTACCAGACTGTGTTACACATGAACCTGAACATACGTCCACCTCTGCTAATAATTCACCAGTAGTCAAACACAAGTCTGAAGCTTCTCAAGTACAAAATCAGAAGAAAAGAAGTACTAAGCAGAATTACTTTAATCAAGCAATATTTGCACAGATTAAAGGAAGATTTGAACTGAATTTTAAGCTAGGACAAAAAGAAAATGAGGTCTATTCTCTTTCAAATGTGTGGCTGATTCCAACATCATGACTTCAATTTGCAGTTCAAAAAAGGAGCTCAAAAAAACATACACCTTACCAAGATAAACTCATGATGTACTCCTCATATCTCTGGTTTCTATGAATTCTGGAACGATGGCATGTCTGATTTACAGATTGTAGATCTGTCAGTAGTAGACTTCCTCAACTGTGTGACAATGCTGAACGAATGCTTGTGCCTTTTTATCTCCTCTGCAGGGTACAAAGGCCAAACACACATCCACACGAGTACCTCCCTCCTGTTGTTGCACCTGACTTGTCAACAAAATGATAAGACTTGTGTGTTTGGGAGATACCAGTATGCTGCTACGGCGTGTTTTCGAAAGAAGAGGCTGCATTGTCGCTCAGAGGCAAAGTGTGGCAGCAGAGAAATGTGTCTTGTGAATAGGCCCAGCTGTGTGTTGGGGTCAAAGGGCAGGTGAATTATGAGCCCCCTCGACACCATGACCTCTGTTCTCCAGATGGGAGCCTGCTCAGAGCTTTATAAAGGATAATAGAAGGAAAATGAAACATTTCCCTGGTTAGTTTTGATCCCCCTAATGACGGGAAGCATCACAACAAGTGTCACTTGGCATTCTGGAGCGGTGGCCGTTGTGGGCGTACCGATGAGTCACTGACCTCTGCGCTCAACAGAGCTTTGCTGTCTTCTTCACTGGAGTTAGCTGTGACACAATCCCGAACTCTGAACTGCACGCTTGGTTTCCATGCTGACACAGAGTGCACTAGCCATGGGTGAGAGTAACAACGGAGGAAGAATTCTCTAAGCTGGCAATAGAGGAGGTGTTGCGTCATCCTCTAATGGTACTTTAATCTGAACAATGAGGACCTCAGAGATGGCACGAAGAACACATCTTACTTTACAAAAGACTTTTACAGGTCAGCGTGTGGTGATTGTTACACCATACACCAACAGTTAGATGTTACATTCTATTTGTTGTATTCACAGTAAGATATACATAGTGCTGAGTTACATGACAACTGCAAAAATTCAAGTGTGTGTGCATCTAGCAGTGAGAGTGCAGACTGAAACCAGCTAAAACCCCTCAACTCAACCAAGCATGAAGGAGACACATGGTGAGCGGAAAAAAAAAAAGTCCCTGGATCCAGTTTGTCGTTGTGGGTTATTGAAACTTGGTGGTTCACAAGGTGGAGTTAGTAGAAAAGGACCTGAGGCGTCTGTAGATATACAAGAATCATTCTAATAAACAAAACCACAACCATTCTTATTTTCAGGTCATTACACTAATGAAAACACAATATATTCCATTTTCTGACATATTCTGTAAATAAATCTTACACACTGGACACACTCTACGACTCAGCATGCTATGATGCCGTTTCTTTTTACAAGTTCTGGGTTCCTGTTCCAAGAGGCGCGTTTATTGACTTCTGCTCAAGTTGCCAACCAGGAAACAGCTCCAATCCTGACCTGGACCTGTTTTATTGAACACACTTAAGACGGATGCCTCGGTAAACTACAACAGGGGCCTGAACTAAAGCAGTTTGCAAACTGTGTGACCACGAGACATATTGTGTAAATACAACCGACACACACCTGGCTTGTTTAAAGCTGAGGAAGAAGACAGGAGGCAGTCAAACACTTGTCAACGCAGCACTCTGCAGTGAATCAGAAGTAACCAGAACAAAATCAGAAAATGAAATGCACGATGCATAACAGATTGGCACCTTAATAATTGATAGGCAGTGCCTCCTATTGCAGGCTCTATTAGAGATGTCATTATTTAACCTCTCTCTTTCACTCCCTCTCTAAAAGCTGCAGGGTGTGCAGTCTATCCTCACATTGACCTTTAGGTGCTGTTAAGCCACTGGATGAGTCTGAAACAAGGCCACAGCCTAGAGAGCAAACCAACACATACACAGAGGGAACATCTTGAAACCAGCTGGTCCCGGTCTACACACTCAAACAAGGGACAGGTCAAACACCCTAAAATGACAAAGTAGCAAACGGCCGACTGACGATGATGCATTAAAACTGACTCACAAGCACACAAAAGCAAAAAGTGGACAAACCCTCAAAGAACAAAAAGAAACTCTAAATCTTTGCCAACCAGCTCAACTCCAAAATCCACCAGAACCTGACAGACTGGAGACATCTGCTTCCATCATCGGTGTGCTCTCCAGTTAACCAGCTGGCATGTCACAACCTGTCGAACGTCCCTCTCATGTCTGTCTGTGTGTAGATCAAGGAGGGGGGTTGTGGAGGTGTGCACAGTGTAAAGAAAACAAAACAATAAGATAAACAAGAGTTTGAATACTGACGTGAACATCTGAATGAAAGAATATCCAAATATTGGAGGTCAATCAAGGTGCACGACAGGCCAGCAGCAGCTGTGGAAGCTAAAGACAGCCTGCAGCTCTGTTACATTTCTGAGCTTGCTAATCTGCCTACTGGTGACAAGAGGGAGCTGTGAGCAGGAAGTTGAGTATGGACTCTATCCTCCTTATGAGCAGTCTGAGCTTCTTCCCTCAGGACTTGAAATTAGGTTATCATGAGCCAGGTCAAACCCGATCAAGCTCTTATACTCCTGTGCCACTATATCCACTCAGACGGTAGACGGTCATGCTGAGCAGTGCTGATGTGTTAACTGTACATGTTCTTTCATGCATCTGACTTGAAATTTAAGTCATCTATATGTATTTCATATTCTAAATGCATGTATGATTGACTGTGTTCTCCATCTCTGTATAACAGCACATATGGTACTGAACTGGACTCACACCCTCGAATCAAAATCGGTTACGTTGACGGTCAGGTGAAAGCCTTAGAGACAGACTGCTTACCTGTTCTGCTCCTCGAGTTTGGCCAGGAGCTCCACATCGTCAGGACTGAGCTGCGCCGGCGAGGACGGCGAGAGGGCGGGCGAGGACAGGGACGTAGAAGAGGAGGTGGTGGTGGTCTGTAGGGACGTGGGTGTGGCCACCTGGCTAGCCATCTGACTGACCGTGTGGGACACCGAGTTCTTCACCCATGAGAGAGTAGAACTCAGCTTACCAGCAACCTTGTCTGTCGCCACCTGCGGAGGATGGACAGTTCATTCAGTGATAAAACTTGGTTTGGCAACAGGGTGAACATTTTACTGTGCACAGGGCGCACAAGGTCTTCACTTCTCTCCCTGTAAATCATGTGAAGCTTGCATTCTGGTTACAATGAATGAAATATTTATGGAAGCATCTAACTCCTGTCAGAACTGTGAAAGAAAAAGCTCCACTGTTCTTATTTCGCAGCTGCTGAACATTATATCCAAACACACTTTGAGCGCTTCATGATCAGTTTGGTTGGAGCTGCATCGGTCGCACAGAGGCAGCAGAGTATCATCTGGATCAATACAGCTGCTTAGATTTCAAACTCAGCATCGGCAAATGAATTTGTCTATTTCAGATTCCTCGATCGATACTGTGAACGACTTGCTCGTCTTCCAGTAAAAGTGTTTTAAGGAGGGATTGAGTGACAACCAAAAAATCATTCGATTTACTTCTGTCCTTTGATTTAAAAAGGTAGACATTCATTTCATTCATTTTTTTATCCTCCTGAATCAACACATTTCTTTACCTGTTACTGTTACCAAAGCGCTGCACATGGACATTTCAGAGGGAGTCACTGCACATTCTGTTAAATGTCACAATAACCCATACTGCTATACAAATGACTACCATGACTGTCTATAAAAGCAGAGACTACAGTGAGCATGTGACTACCTGTTGGATAATATTGACGCATTTTTTGTTTATAATAAGGCCAAGTCAAAATGAACTGAATGGAGAATCTTCTTCTATACATTCCTACCTGCTATTCCAAATAATCCCAAATCATTGGCTTTCTGGCTCGCTAATACACTCCACAAGGAAATCCGGTGTGTATTCATTAAGAGAACGCCACAGAAAGGATTAAAAAAAGACGTTAAACTTTCTGTCCTGAAGGCAGTCCACTCTCTGAACCTTCGACTGATTTAATGACACACTGCTCTGAAGTCATATGCTGATCATACTGTCAGGGAGGGTCAAAGTACTCCACTACAGATAGGACTTCTTCAAGTCTTCCCTGAAATCAGTGTGCAACAGGAAGTGGATCTCTGTGCTCAGCAAAAAAAAAAAAAAATTATGAAATTCACCTGAGAAAAAAAAAACATCACGCGCATTCAGTTTCACCCCAGCAGGAAGTCTGGATACTGCCACCAGGCAGGAAACCAATCGTTTCATACATCTTACTGCGAGTAAAATGATGAGTCATTCCTCTGCGAGTATCAAGTCTACAGAGGGCAAAAGACTTGACGGAGAGGGAGAGAAAAACAAAGGAGGTGGTGGAAAAGACTGTGGTAAGTGTGGTGACAGGAATGTGCTACAGTACAGACCGAAAATATGTTACCTAAGCTTTTTTTATCCTCCAGTACACAGACAGAAACACAGAGTGACTCTACTGTTACCACACAGCACAGAGATGGACTTTAAAACACTGCTGTTATTGCTTTTTTGAACACAATATCAATCAATACGAGGTTAGAATGAATAAAATGTCAACAGATTTCCCAAATGGGAAGAAACATTCTCATTACACTGCACAGCTAAAAGCTTAAAAGCATTCAAACTTCCCAAAATAGCCAAAGCCAAGAAATGTATGTAGGAATGGGAAATAATTAAAGTAATGACATATTATTTTCAAAATGAAACAAGTTACAGTCTCCAGGTGCGGGTGGCCCAGTGGTTTTGATAGATTATACTGGACAAACACAGCGTCACAGGCTTAATCGTCTCTCCTACATTTCCTGTCTGCATCCTCACCGTGATCTATCAACTGTAATGAAGGCAAGAAAACATATTTTCATTACGGTGAATCACAAAGTTACTGTACATATTCTACCTCGGTATGTGTATGTGCATGCATCAACTGTGCCAGATCTATTCTGAAATGAGAGAGAAACAGGAAGCTGACACACCAAACTTTTACACCCTGTTCCTGAGCTCCCTCTGTGGGGGGCATATTTACTGACCTTCATCAACAATATGACATTTACAGCTAAACTAACAACTCCTACAGGCTCAGGCTGGCTGCAATAAATCACCATGACCGTGACCCCTACGCTCACCTCGTAGCTGAAATGATATTAAGACTTAAAGTTATGCAGCATGGCCACTTTGATTGACAGGTAGGCGCTGTTACAGATGGCTTGTTTGAGCACTCAGGCGTCATTTGGTCTGCCGATGATCCACGTCTTTCCTGATATTTAGATTAGCTGGGACGCGGAAGAAACTGATCTCTACGTGATTTCTGAAAAACTCCAGTTCCAGTTTGATCGCTGTCTCACACAAACTATTATAATTAATTTATCTGATTCTGTGATATCAATAAAGGAGAAGATGATAACCATGGGAGCACACAAACAGTAAGTCAATAACAATGAGTGTGAAAATGCAGGTTGCATTTACCCACTCAGAATAACAGCAATAACAGGATCCACAGTGGTGACAGACATATCTTTATCCTGCAGTAATAGTTGTGTGCAGCATAAACTGACTCAGATGTTGATCAGCACATTTTCCACCTCAACAGCAGAAAGCATCCAGTCCAACTGATTAATCCATTCAATTAGTGTATATTAAAAGAGAATGGCCACATTCATCTAATTACATAAACATTTCATAAAGTCTTTTTTGGAGAAGATGTGATGACTGTGTGGATAAAACCATACGTGGAGCCGGGTCAAGTTAGGCCTGGACCTTGCCTTGTTCACGTGAGCTCTCATTAGCTCTGCCTGTGCCCTTATTAGTTCCTTTGACTTGAAAATAAATAAAGCCCAGTGTGCCTTCATGTGTTTTTTAAGTAGACCAAAAAAAGAGCTGAATAACACATTCATGAAGCAAAACATAAGCAGACCTAAACTTTAATCAGCTCAGCGAGGACAGGGGAAGGCCATGCTTTGAGAGATGCCCATGTCCAGGTGGCTTTAGAAGACATTCCTGCCAGCAAGCCCCGCCAACTGAAGCAAGGCTTCCCTATAAATCCTGGATCCAGAGATTGTTTCTACTTTTGTTTGCCAAAGAACTCAAAGGGGGCCCTGAGATGCAGTGCGCATAGCTAATGAAACCCACAGCGAGGCAAGAAGAAAGCCTCAGCGAAACAAGACGATTGGGGAACTGAGAAAGACCAAAGGCAGAACCAGAGAAGCATTTCCTTTCTTTTAATTCAGAACGCACAGCAGCCAGCGGATACCTCACAGACCAGGCAGACACATAGTCACAAACTCTTACACCACAAATTCAAAACTCAGTCTGTAAAAGGTTTTTACAGCCATGTGCTGAGGTAAAAAATAAGACTAATTTATCCTGCCTTTCTCTGTCACTCGTCTTTCATCACATGCCATTTAAGAACAAACTGGTCGGGCTCAGCAGGAGAGAGCATGGCTATCTTAGAGGGGAAAAATGCCATTCATGTGCTGTGTGAGGGTATTAAAACACAGGCCTGACCTATAGTATAACACAGTCACACTGAGGTAGAAAGGCCTTTCGCTTCACACACACAGAGGGAAGCTCAGATTTTCCCAGTGTACAATCAGCATTTCAATGGTCTGGCTGAAGGAGGTTCTTTGTTATGCAGCCACAGAATGAGAGCTACAACCACCGGCTGATATTTTACAGTTGGCCTGCACTGCAAAAAGCAGCTTTATAGTACTGTAAGAAATGAAAACGCCAACACATACGCCTTAGCCTCGGCTGGTTTATTGTGTAGGAGTGATCACTATAGTTCATATAAAACTAAACCAGCTACTAAGCAGTCTGTGAAAGTGTGTGTAATCTCTATTATCTCCATCAGTGACTGGCATGTGGTCTTCCTGCACAGGCTGTTCTCTGTGATATGTCTGTATGTGGTGTTACATGGCAAGCTCACCCTATTACCTCTACGCAGTCACTTCCCAATTTACTATTTGGAGCAGATACAAAAGTATAAAACATCCATCTTTAGCTCCCAAAAACATGTATTACAGCTCCCTAATGTACTGCATGTTCCTCAGAGTGTATGCCGAGGCCGGGGGGGGGGGGGGGCAGTGTAAATCTTGTGAAGCTTTCTGTCGTAACTGCAACAAGTACAGACAAGTGTGTCCTCTGACACAGCCATCTCTGGTCTCTCACACACAGCTTGCTGACTAACAAAAAAAGGGAAGAGTTGTTAATTACAGAAGCATCTGGCCATCACTAAAGCTGCTAATGTACGCACTGTGAATGAATTCTGAAGATTCATATTTAGCTAAATCATCCGGGTTTGGCTAGAGGTGTACTGAAGCTGAATACATTTAATCAAACTGGGAGCTGAATGCATTGAGAAGCAGGAGTGCTTCCGTTTGGTGAGAGTTCATACTTTAACAGTGAATTTTTCTACCATTCCTCAGTGTGATTAATGGGATACATTTAGAGGAGCATTATAATTCAATTGTGGATGGTGCTGGTCTGCCTCTGACTATTAATAGCCCTCACATCTAATTTTCCCAGTTCACTGGATCAGCATGCTGTGAGGTACAGTATGAAGACTTCCATGGCAGCATCGGCCTACTCTGTGCTCTTCCTTATCTCTCCTAAATTATTACATATCTTCATCAGCCTGGCGTTGCTTGCTCTAATAATATCAGACTCTTTCCGTGGTGTTAAACTTGGTGTCCACTACGTCTCTGCTCAGAGCTGTGTTGTTGTTGCAACTTGCAAGTCACTTCTTCGCAATCTGAGTTGAACACTGAGCACACAGCCTCTGCTGAGCAGCTTAAATCCTCTACAGCAAACACATGTCGGTGTACAGACAGTAACTTGAACAGAGGAGGGATGCATGAGACGAAAGGAGAAGTCTCTGCTCCTTTTATGGCTCGCTGCTGTTGTGAGCTGTAATGGAGATCTAGCATCGAATGCAACAGCACGAACAGAGTCTCGTCTTCCAGAAAGCTCGACGAGGCTACACGAATTAGCTTTACACAGTGAACGACGATGGCTGAACTCAACGTGACCGAGCAGGAAAAACAAATCTCACCTACCATTAAAGTATTTTGTGTCCAGGCGATAGCCGGAGTCCTCAGCGAGCCAATTATCGAACTAGTTTTTCAACACTAAACATTCATTGACAGCCTCGGTGAGCGGGCAGAAAAGCTAACACTGCGGCTAACCAAATGGAAAAGTTCAGTTTGGACACCGTCTGGTTTTTAAATGTAATGTCGCACAGTTCCCTTCAAGTGATACTTAGTAGTCGTTTTATGAGTTAGTGTCCATTCCAGTAATTAGACAGAGCCCGAAAAAAACCCAAGGACACCCTTTACCTTGAAGCGTTTTTAACCAGCAGCAGTGAACGTCGTCTGCTTCCCATGCACGAAAGTGTAGTCCTACTATGATGAGAAGAAGACTGTTTTTCCAACACTTCGCCCGAATACATTAGCTATAGTGTCCAAGTTAGCATAGCTACGTTTCCACTTGAAAGCTAGCCAGTGTGAAGTTAGCTAGTTCCCATTGAGTCCTCGGTCCAGCCCATGCAGCCGGAGAATACGTGTACACAGATGTCTGCAGAGTCAGACAGTCGGCGGCAGGCCTACCAAATGTTTACATCGCACAGAGCATGCGCCCTACTCCCGAAAAAACAGCACCACCAAGTGTTCGTGATGAGGAACTGCACCTGTACTGCTCTCATTCATTCATTCATTCATTTATTCAGAGAGAAATATGGTATTTCCAAAAGAGGTGTTTGTGATCGTGAGGAACGAAAAGTAGAACGTCATTGTCAAGCAGAAGTGCAATTAGATACCTTCCGGACTGCACCAGAGACAGCATCACTGTAGGCTCCTGTGATATTTGCATATTTGTTAAGGTACTAATGCACTACTGCACTGTATAATTATTACACTTACGTGCACTTGCCAACTGTAACTGCTGGACATATCTTAGTGTATTCATTTCACTCTGCTCATACTATTAATATTGTATGTATCTTAGCATAATATATTCATACATATATAGTATGTCTACTGTTACATATCTCTATACATATATACATTACCCTGCACTTTAGTGCTCTTACAGTTTTGGTTAGATGCTGAACTGCATTGCGTTGTCTTGTACTTGTATTTTGTGCAATGACAATAAAGCTGAATCTAATGTAGTTGAGTACCATACTGTTAGAAAAAATCTACTTTAGTCCCAATGTACTTTACAAGGACATAAAAAAACATATGCCATAAAAAGAGCTCTTTTCATCCTTGGAGGGGATAACTTGGAATATGTCATTGAAGTTACCAAGGAAATAACATCAGTGTAGAGTGTTTAAGTCAAAGCAGACTCTCAAGCTTCCTGTAGCTCTACATGCGTAGTGGTGGAATGCATATCTTCAAAAACTTACCTGAAGTTCATTGAGAGGAAAATACTTCAGTATGAGCAGACTGGAGGTTCGAACACTGTCGTCTCAGTGCTGTCTCAGTCAAGGCATGTTTCTTTCTTCATAGTAGAATCAGAAAATGCCTTTAATCCATTTATGAAAGCGCTGTTCTCACTTTGTGGTCAGTCCACACAAAATAAAACTTCAAATCTAAATAAATAAATAGCAAAAAAATATTAATTGAACTAGAAAGAGTCAGGGTTCACACACCTGGCTTTCACTGAGCGAGAGCTGTCAACAGAAACTCACACTGAAGTAACCACATCAGAGCAAAAGAGCTCTGATGAAAATGTGACTAAGCAGCCTTGATTCACATACCAAACAGCCATACAACCAACTTTTCAGGTTTTACATGGGAGCAGTGACGCATATCTTTTGTTGTTTGTTAGACACTCCTCTGCTCACAGAAGCAGCTGACGTTGTAGGCTCGACTTGGCAACACCATGGAGACTGTGAGGCCACTCAGTCTGATACACTGTCTCAACAATCACATCTCAGCCTGTCAGATATAAATAACTAGATAGCTCTGAACACACAGTGTGACAGGGTAGTTTGTGACGACATTGAGTCACTACGGCTTGCTGTCACACCCATCTTTGAATCTTTTCTGATTCTTGGCTAAATACTGCGTTTTTGTTGCAGAACTACATAATTCAGGGCAGCACAGAGGTGCAGTGGTTAGCACTGTCCCCTCACAGCAAGAAGGTTCTTGGGTCAAACCTTGTTGCATGTTCTCCCTGTGTCTGTGTGGGTTCTCTCTGGGTACTCCGGCTTCCTCCCACAGTCCAAACACATGAACCTTAACATGTTAGTTGGTGACTCTAAATTGTCTGTAGGTGTGAATGTGAGTGTGAATGGTTGTTTGTCTCGATGTGTCCTGTGATGAACTGGCGACTTGTCCAGGGTGTACCCCGCCTCAGCTGGGATAGGCTCCAACTCCACCGTGACCCTGATGAGGATAAGTGTTAAAGAATAATTAATTAATCTCTCCTGAAACGTTAACTTTCTGTACAGGTAATGCCTAACTGAGTATGTATTGTTGTCAAGTGCAAACGATAAGTAAAAACATACATCTCCACTTTTATCTATATAGAACTAATGCAGGGAAAATGTATCATTTTGTGTTTGACCACATTTGTAAGTTCACTTCATGGGGTTAGAGTTAAAAAAACAAAGGTGGTAGAATTCAGTTTTATAGATGTTCATTCTTTCATCCAAATTAATGGATGGATTCACCTAAATGAAAAAAAAAAATCTGATTATCTGGTCATCTAGCATTTATTTGCAATGTTTATTGAGGTCACATACTGACACACTCACACAGTGAAGTGGTACTTTGTGGTGCTCACAGCGCTGAAAACTACATGAAGTGAACAGCATGTTCTCAGTCCATAGACTTTACACAGACAATACAGCAACCTTGCTGTTGACATTTAAGTACATTAGAGGAAAACAATTCCTGGTGAAAAGTGTTGACAGTTATGTCTAAGGAGCAACATAGACAAATGCTCTTGTTCAATGCAGTGAACACCACACATGAAATTCCATTCTCCTCCTTTGTAATGTGGTAACGTCAGAAGACTTAGATACTATCTTAAACATCGCCAGTGAAACCATCTGCCAGATATCACCATCATTAGTAGTTGAGAAAATCACTTTAGGTGAAAACAAATGTTTGTCCCCCTGAGGCTTGCCATATTCATTTATGTTTAGAAGCTGAAAGGATTATGAACATTTGGAAGAGTAGGAGTGTTAAAAGCTGTTTGGAAGAAAGCAAAAGATGGAAGGAGGGAACAAATGAAGAAAATATAAAATTAGGGTTGGATATGATCATATGACTGTTTATACCATGGTAACTCTATAGCTCTTTAAATTAAACTTTAAGCAATAATCTGTATTAGAAGGTTCATGCATATTTATTTTATCAGAAAACAATTGGGTTGTGTTTTCAAAAAATGTACAGTATCAAGATATACTGTTTATTGACAGTATACGATTGTAAAAGATTGTATCCACCTCACTCAGCTATATCACTGTCAAACCACTTGAATTCCACACACCAACAACCAGGCACAAGAACAGTTTCTTCCAACAGACCATCACTCTGATGAACAGTTAACACCAGACACACAAGAAAGGATGAGGAAGACTCCCTGTGTCTCAAACATCCACTATATCTGTAGATGATTTACTGTTTAAATTCAGTTTTTGTTCTTTATACATGTAAATATCATCACTCATACAAAATCCATGGATGATACTGTACTCTATATATACTGTCACATCCACCTATCTCATGTACATAAAGCAACCTGCTACATAGTGCATATTTATTTTATCAATCAGATGTTATTCTGATATTATATATTCTATAGCACTTTTCATACAAACAAACTGTAACACAAAGTGCTTCATACAGTAACCCCCAACCCTCACTCTGAAAGCATGTCAAAGTGTCTGAAAAGCACTACAGCAGGTAGCTCTAGAAGAAATGAGTTAGAACAGTTCCCATGGAAAGAGAAATGGAACATTTAGCCTTCAAACAAAAGGTTGTTTTTCACTACAGTCATAGAAAAAGCACAGGTGTTACTAATGACATCAATTACGCCTGCTCTGTGCAAGTGTCTCTCATGAAAGAAGCCTACTCTTTGACTCAAAATGTGTCATTTCTATCACTGAATTTTGATGAGCGAGGTAAAAAGGCTAAAAGCAGGTTAGCAGGCTGGCAGCAAGTGTCTATGTGTCTGTATGTCTGTATATATGTCTATATGAAAATGTTAATATATTATAATGTCAAATATTGTAAAACACTAATGAAGTGAAACAGCATAGATAGATAGATCTGCATTTAAATTAAACCTGTGCAAAGAAGTTAGATATGTGCATAGTAATTTGACATGTGCAAAGAAGAAATTAAACGTGGGGAGAAATTAAACCTGTGCTAAGATCTTTACAAACAGAAAACTATATAAAAGCAAAAATAGAATAACATTTTTTAAATATAAAAGAGAGAGAAAAGAGGTACTTTTATTAACCCTTAAGGGGAAATTCTTTTTTTCACTCACATTTTAACCCCAAAATACAACCCCAATTCCAATGAAGTTGGGACGCTGTGTAAAATGTAAAAAAAAAAACAGAATGTAATGATTTGCAAATCTCAGAAAACTATATTTTATTCCCAATAGAACATAAACAACATATCACGTGTTGAAACTGAAACATTTTATCATTTCATGGAAAATATTAGCTCATTTTGAAATTGATGGCAGCAACACATCTCAAAAAAGTTGGGACAGAGCGATGTTCACCATTGTGTAGCATCCCCTCATCTTTTAACAACTGTCTGTACATGTCTGCATAGTGAGAAGATCACTTCCTGGAGTTTGGAGAAGAACATTGTCCCTTTCTTGTCTAATGCAGGATACTAACTGCTCAACGGTCCTGGGCCTTCGTTGCTGGATTTTTTGTTTTATGATACGCCAAATGTTTTCTATTGGTGAAAGGTCTGGACTGCAGGCAGGCCAGTTCAGCACCCATACTCTTCTCCTGCAAAGCCATGATGTTGTGAAGGATGCAGTATGTGGTTTAGCATTGTCTTGCTGAAATATGCAAGGCCTTCCCTGGAAGATACGTTGTCTGGATGCGAGCATATGTTGCTCTAAAGCCTCTATGTACTTTTCAGCATTGATGTGACCTTTCCAGATGTGTAAGCTGCTGACGACATAGGCACTAATGCAACCCTATACCATCAGAGATGAAGAGTTTTGAACTGTCTCCTCTTTAGTCCGCAGGACACAGTGCCCATGGTTTACAAAAAGAATTAAATTAAATTTTGATTGATCTGAAGAACAGTTTTCCATTTTTCCTCAGACCATTTTAAATAAGCTTTGGCCCAGAGAAGATAGCGGCCTTTGACCTTGTCCTTTGCACACAGAGACTCCTCCTGATTCTCTGAATGTTTGATGATATTTTACACTGTAGATGGTGGGATCTTCAAAGTCTTGCAATTTTACGTTGACGAACATTTTTCTGAAATTGTTACACCATTTTTAGACGTAGTTTGTTGCAGTTTGGTGAACCTCTGTCCATCTTTACATCTGAGAGGCTCTGCCTCTCTGAAATGCTCCTTTTATACCCAGTCATGTTACTGACCTGTTGCCAATTAACCTAACTGACTGTCAAATGCTCCTCCTTTTGTTGCCCCTGTCCCAACGTTTTGAGATGTGTTACTGTCATCAGTTTCAAAATGAGCTAATATTTTCCATGAAATGTTAAAATGTCTCAGTTTCAACACGTGATATGTTGTTTATGTTCTATTGGGAATAAAATATGGGTTTGTGAGATTTGCAAATCATTGCATTCTGTTTTTATTTACATTTTACACAGCGTCCCAATTTTTTGGGAATTGGGGTTGTACAACCACATGTACATGAGAGATGGTGGAGTGATGGGCAGCCACCCAGAGCAGTGCCCTGCAAGCAGTTTTGGGGTTCAGTGCCTTGCTCAAGGGCACCTCTGGTTTTATTGTCAATTTTTTGCAATACATACACAGACATATTCAGGAACTGAAATTTCTTGACTCTTGGTCTCCCTGACAACACAGAGTAACAGATAAATACTGAATAAAACAAGTCTTAATATAAGAATATTAAAAGTATTAAAAATATTGAAAAGAAAGTATTTAGGAGAAAAATATAAAATATACTATTTATGTGCAAAAAAAGTAGCAAAACAGTAAAGGGTAAACTATAAATATAAAATATAAATACAAATACCAAAGACAGTGGAATACAGTGAGTGAGGTAGAATGGCTGTGCAAATTGAGCAGTAATAAAAATAAGATATATAGAGATCTGCTCATGTCCTACAGGATTATAAAAAATGATGATATGGCCAGACTGAATTCAGATCCTTTCCTGACTCACAGAGTGCAGTTTTTCGGGTGCGTGGCCGCCCCGGCTCGATAGGGGGCAGAGTGGTAAATGTTGCAGCATGGCGTCTACTCTCATCCTGTGACACGGTACTTACGGAGCATGCGCACGGAAATCTTCCTTTTTCCAGTGCAGCGGAGTCAAGCCCCAGTCTTTGGCTCCGGGCTCCTTCATAAGGAGACAAAAAGACTGCAAAATGGTTTGTAATCCGTCCCAATATGTGCCTACATCAATACCTAAGACATACATGTTGTGCTGTGTGCTGTCAGACGTTTGAAAACATGTTGCTGCTTGTCAGATGAAGTTAGATTGGTTCCTGCTAATGCTTACCCGGGTCTGCCTTAAACGTGGCCTAATGGCCACCTTCCCAAACTCACTGCTTCATGTCGTCAGTGGACTGCTTCACTGTCATATTCCATGAGCATGTGACCTGTGAGCCCGCGAGCTCACATCCCCAAAACTTTAATTTCATCCAGTTTAACGTTAATGTGTCAGCTTATCGTCAACGCTGCGTAGCCATGATGCTAACTCCTGTCGTTGGTTTCCATGGGCTCGGCATGCTAATGTTAGCCGGTGACACTGACAGTCAAACTACTGTGGAGCCAGCAGCGCAGTGAACCAACGTGGACCTGGCTTTTGTCATGTTAAATGTTCAGTACCTGGTTTTCAGTGTGTGCGTCTTCTCCTGCAGGGTTTTGTTAAAGTGGTGAAGAACAAGGCCTACTTCAAGAGGTATCAGGTCAAATTCAGGAGGAGGAGAGGTGAGGCACCCTGTTCCCGTCGTCTTCCTCTCCATGTCTGTTGTTTAAAGGAAAGTTTCGAAGTAACTGAAGTGTTTGTTCCTTCCACTTCCAGAGGGAAAGACCGACTTCTTTGCTCGTAAGCGCCTGGTCGTACAAGATAAGAACAAGTACAACACACCCAAGTACCGGATGATCGTCCGTTTTTCCAACAGGGACATCATCTGCCAGGTGAGCATACGCTGAGAGAGCCCTGTGTTTATCCACAGGGTTCTGATTATACTAAAGAATCAACCTCCGAGATGATTCTATGATCAAATCAGTTGTGTATCGCCTTTTCTGACTTAAGTACAGACCATCAAATCAAGATGTGTAGTATTCATATTACTACATGGTCACATGGAGGGCAGCAGCATGATGTTTGAGCTGCTTCACAGTCTGAAAGTAACAGAAACGTCTTTTGTTGAACAGTGTCAGCAGTTGAGATTTTTGGGTCTGTGTCAACAATGTGCTGTAAATTCATCATTTACTTGTCTTGCAGATCGCTTATGCCAAGATTGAGGGTGATATGATCGTGTGTGCGGCCTACTCACACGAGCTGCCAAAATACGGAGTCTCCGTGGGCTTGACGAACTACGCAGCAGCCTACTGCACTGGTCTGCTGCTGGCCCGCAGAGTACGTATAAACCGGTTGTCTGCCTCACGCTGACCCCGAGTGTTCAGAGATTCAGAATTGAATGGCCTGTGTGTAACCCACCTTATCCTTTTATCAAGCTCTCAGCAGTGCTTGGGCTACAGAATAACCAAACCACATGTTGATCTTCAACTTTCTGCCCACAGCTGCTGAACAAGTTTGGCCTGGATAAGGTGTACGAAGGCCAGGTGGAGGTGACGGGCGACGAGTTCAACGTGGAGAGCATTGATGGTCAGCCAGGCGCTTTCACCTGCTACCTGGATGCCGGGCTTGCTAGAACTACCACAGGCAACAAGGTTTTCGGTGCTCTGAAGGGAGCCGTGGATGGAGGCCTGTCCATCCCACACAGGTAACCTGGCACACGTGTTGAATTTGAACAGCTGTACGTGGTAATGTGTATATGTGAGGGGGAGCAAACAAGGTTTGGCTGGTTTGCTCATCATTAAAATCCTCTGATCCCTTTACTGTGGAAAAAAGCCACTCATGATCAAAACAAAGGGACTATGAACTATATGATTGCTGTAGTATAATATGAAGGAATTCTATGGTAACAATTTAGATCTTCTTGTCTGGGTGTACGTTTTTTGGTTTAGATACCTTGAAAGTGTTTAAACTGCATTCCATTTAGAACCCTTGAACAGAACAGAGCCTTTCGTAATGGTGTTGGTAAAACCCAACGACAAGTACCGATAAGTTTCTAAAGTGCTGTTTTGAAGCTCAAGCTCAATATGTGACGCTGGCTGCTGCCATGTGCTTCTGCCTCCCGGTTAATCTAAAAATCAGCAAAGACATGGATCATCGGCGGACCTGAGGCAGGCTGAATGACGCCTGGGTGCTCAAATAAGCCATCTTGCTGTTAATTCTGCATAACTTTAAGCCTTAATATAATTTGAACAGGTGAGTTGTATAAAAATTCACCCTCAGTACAGTTGTCATGAACGAGGAAATTAGCTATAGAGACCAAAACTGTTTTTTGTTCCAGGCTGTAAACATGTTTATTTCTGCTGTGAAGTTGGACATTCTCCCGGTCACAGAGGTTGCCACTTTGTAAAAACGGCACTTTGATTGAAAAGTCCAACTCATGCAGACGATCAGATTGGCTCATTTCCTCATCAGCGAATCTGAATTTTGTTTTTCTAATTGGCACTCTAACGCTCTTCAACTGTTCACTGAAAAGTTCAAGCAGTAAAACAGTGAGGTTTGCTGTTAGAGTTGTAATGTGGTGAATGCAGTTTTGGGGTGAGACTGTTAAGTTGCTTCATCTGTCGAGGTGTGCGTGTGCAGACAGTCAGATGTTGAGCAGTTGTTTTTTACATGAAATATTTAAATATGGTCCTTCAAGAAATCTCAGTGACGTATTGGCTTGTACCGCATTTATATGGGCACAGTGAAGGGGTCATAACCACAGCGACGGTCTGAATTGGTCAATGTGTCATCAAACCTGTCGCAGTGCTCACATTGGGCTAACAGGCCTCACCACTAGGGTTGGATTTCTATTTTCTGAATGGATCAAGTTCAGGATGAACGCATGTTTGACTTCCTCTCACTCAGAGTTCTGTATCAGATCCTCCGTCCTGTCAGATGTCTTCTAACTGTGGCAAACAGAACACGCTTATATTTTGTCACATCTGTTGATTCCTGTATATGCATATCAGGATGAATTAGATTTCTAGTGATGCACATGAACACAGATCTGATTTGTATTATATTTAGGATATGTAATATAAAATGGAAATGATACTAAAACACGCTTTCACGGACACCTCAGTGAACTATATTAAAATGTGTACCTCTGTCCGTTCTGCTTTTCATCTGCAGCGTAGTAAATCTGAGGCCACGTGTGGAGGTCGTGTTGTGGACGTTGGTTTATACTCTCAGCCAGGTTTAAATGCGTTGTACAGACTGCATCCATAAGAACGTTTGTTAAACAGCAGCCGAGTTTGACAGCCCTGCTTTCCTTTTCGCTGTTTTCAGTCATGGTGTGAACTGACTACAGATGACGACAATGAATCCCCAGTGTGAACAATGTAACTCTGTAATGACACAGCTGTAAATGGGGTGCATGTGCATCTGTGCAATCTTATAGATGTGTTTGATGTGTTAGTAAGAAAAGGTGGACTGTACACACTGATGCAGTGCTGTGTTCACTGTGCCTCGACATGGGAGTTCTGGATGGTGATTTTGAATACACTCAATGTTTCACTGACCTGCGTGAGATTTATCTTGCACACTCTTCTTTTCTCGCAGCACCAAGCGCTTCCCTGGGTATGATCCAGAGAGCAAGGAGTTCAACGCTGAGGTCCACCGCAAACACATCATGGGCATCAACGTGTCCGAGTACATGAGCTACCTGATGGAGGACGATGAGGACGCTTACAAGAAGCAATTCTCTCGCTTCATCAAGAACGGAGTCACCCCTGATTCGGCAAGTCCTCTTTGTGTATTAACATGCCTCTTCACTCTGTATTACGTTGTACAAGAGAGTCATGAGGCAGATGGTGTTGAACACTGGTCAGGGATGTGCATTCAATGTGGCAACCAGGACTAGTTATGAGACTGGCCCTTGTGTGAACTTGTTAGCTCATGGGCTAAGAGCATCCAACTCTGAGCTATCTCACTCATGACTAATGTCACATGGACACATATAACGCATAGTAATTCCTCATGAGAAAGACCTTGAGGTCACGGTGCAGTGACCACATTCATTTATACAGGAAAATAATAAACAGTCTACTTGATTTTGGTCCAGTCTGCTTGTAAGAGATGAAGCGTCACTTAAAACGAGCCGTTTTAATGCAGCCATAGTCCCTGTGTAATGGGGCTGCGGCTCCTTTTGTCAAAGTCATTATGACACATGATCCCAATGACTGTCTGAAGTTGATCTTCTCAAATGTTTTTTTAATACACCAGCAGGTCTTAGCTTCAGTGCAGACATTTTGACATGCAGTTGCAGTCCTTCCCTCACCAGGATCAGGACTGCATGGCATGGCATGTCTTTGGACTAGGCTAACAACGTGTTGACCAGATGAATAAATCCACTTATAAATCATAGTAACCCACGCCTTATTAATCACTACATAAAAGGCAGGAAGTTTGGAAGTGGGAGGGCGGGGGTGTTCAAGTGTTTGTGCCTCTTGAATCATGAGCTGCAAACTACATCAGGAGCAGGATGTAGCTATTTACGTAGAAAATAATGCTTGGTTCACGATTTACCATTAAAGGTCCACCAGGGGAAACGGCATCTGTAGTGTGTTATTAAATGTGTCCAGACGTACGGACTTAAGACAGAAGCTAACAGTCTAGTCATTTTCTTGGACATGAAAGTAAAACATTTAGATTTTCTGAATATATCTGGGGAAATCACGTGATGTAAATTTTTATTTTTTTCCTTCAGATTGAGGATATGTACAAAAAGGCTCATGCTACCATTCGTGAGAACCCTGTCCATGACAAGAAGCCTCCCAAAGAGGTCAAGAAGAAGAGGTGAGAATGTCAACATTTTAAAAAAATCAGACCACCTGTCTTTCTAAACAAGTCTGAACTCTGCAACTCTTCAACACACTACACTGCAAATACTAATTCATTTGTTGTGTGACCTAGGTGGAACCGTGCCAAGCTCTCTCTGGCCCAGAGGAAAGACCGTGTCGCCCAGAAGAAGGCCAGCTTCCTCCGGGCTCAGGAACAGGAGGCTTCAGACTGAGGAATCAGTCAGCCTGACAGATTTTCTGAAAAAAAATAAATATGTTGAAAAAGAGTCAAATCCTCTCGTGTACTTTTTGATATTACACCTCTTGATTCTTGTTCTAAAGTAGCTTCAACTGGCACTATGGGTTATAGGCTCACTGATCATTTCTACACACTGACATGCCTTCTACACACACGTCCAGTTTTGTGTGAATGGTACCAACTCTTTGAGGGTAAAAATGGAATAAACGCTCAAAAACCACCAGACTGCACTGCAGCGTTAAGCGTACAGTTCATGTTAAATTTATTGATTTATCTTTGTTTCAAAAAAATTGCTCTTGCTCCAGTATATTAATGAAGTCTACTTATTACATGACTTAATATGAAAGTGACATTCCTCGACAAGTGCTTCAGGATAAAATACATCAGTTAATCACATGAAGTTGAATATAAGAGGATATACTTGTTTCCACAGTGAAAAGATTTCCAGTGTTTAAAAACTAAGTGACAGGTATCGGTCTGTGCTTACTCATTAGGAGTCTTTTGTATGAGAGATTTTCTTCCATAACAAAGTCTTGAGATTGTTTAGAATTAGTGAGTGCTCAATTTCCATCTGTTCTGTTGAACCTTTGAGTGCAATGCAAGCGTACAGCTGCTTCTCGAGCTCTTCTCTCACATCAGATGGAGCCCCTCTCAGAATGTAGTCCTTCAGCGCTTCACAGGCTTTGGCTAAGTTTGGCCTGGTGACCTCGGTTGTACAGCGGTGCTTAGTGAGGTCACAGGAAGTGAGGCAGTCCGCCCCGTAAAGACAATCCTCGTCCACGTCGCAGCGCTGCTGCCTGATGCCTTCTTGGAAGATTGCTTCAGGAACGATGTACCGCGCGTCCATCACCTTCAGGTCGTGGCGATCATTGTAGCCGAAACTGCTGGCGCTCATGTCGCACATGAGGAAGCTGCCAAAAGTACCGTGGAAAACATCCTCGACCAGTTCCAGCAGTCCGATGGAGATCTTGGCCTTGTGTGGCCATGATGGGGTAAACCACTGGTCCATGCTGCGGCGTACACCTGCGGGTATCCACACCTCGATGATCCAGGGCAGATTGATCCCGTACAGGGGAGAATATGGCACCTTCTCCATCACGTACAGGTCTCCACAGAAGCCCAGCAACTTTGGTGTGTGCTCTCTGTCTTGCAGGACTAAAGCTAACAGGAATTCATTGAGCTGCAGCAGAGCCCACGTGGAGCGAGCCTCGGGCAGCGAGATGTGACCGTCCTTATCGGCGTCTGTTATAGACAATACTTGGGTTGCCAGGTCTGCAAGGTTGGCCTGATCTCCCACTTTAGCCTGTAACGAATGAGAAACAGTTTTAAGACGGGGCTCAATGCTGGATTTTACTTGATCTAGTGTTCAATGAGGGCTTGCTGACCTTCAGGTGGTTGAGAATCATCTCTCTGAACTTCTCCACAGAGGTCCCCTTGGTGGGCTTGTTGAAGGCCGCAGCCTCCTTCCTGGGCTCCATCTCACTTCCCAAATCATAATGAGGAGCCTCTTCCATCTGGCACTTAATGACTCCCTCCAGGTCTCCCCAGCTCCCAGAGTACACCTAAAATAAACAAGCTAGGCCTGAGGTGCAGTTGGATTAATAACAGGCAGTCTGGAGAGGAGTGTTTGATTTTAAAAAGGACTGACCTGGCTGTTGGGCTTGGCAGTAAAGCACTTCCCCAGATAAAGAGTGTCTTTCTCACACAGGCTGCTGCAGGCCGTGCCGTCAATGACTCCTTTTCTGTATTTGTCACACTGAAAAACACAAGGGAGAACTGGAATACAAACACAATACCATCCTGAGTTGAGAATATTGGACATATCAGATGGGTTGGTGTGGGAGAAATAAAATACTAACTATTGAATTTTTGCAGTCGTGCCCACGACACAGCTCTGTGTAGGACGAGTACTGGACATACACTATCCAGCTCCCCACAAACACTGCCAGCCAGGAGAAGAACAGGTACTTCATATGTAGGTAGGAAAACCTGGCCTGTTGGAAAACAGATTTCAAAAAGAATAAAAGCTTGAAACATGTTAAAAATTCAGGAAGCAACAGAGGACACTCTTGTTATGTGTGGAGATTTCAGTGCATTAAAATGGCCACGGGTGATCTGAGGCCAGCCTGATACCATGGATTTTTCCGTTGACACACATCATAATGAAGATTAATGAGAGGATAAGAGCCATGTTGTCTCAAGACCAATATATTTGTACCTTCTATCTACCAGTTTGTGCTTACCATAAAAGTTCTATCTGGGGAACTGTAAAATACAGGACTGAAAAATAAAGCAAATGAAGATGAATGAAGAATCACTGCACTAATATTGACAGATCATCACCATATAAGATAGGATAAGATAAGATAAGATAGACTTTAATGATCCCACACCAGAGAAATTCACTTCACACAATTCATATAAATTATAGCAGGATAAGAAATGACTCAATAAGTAAGAAATATGTAGAAAAAGTCATGCTGGTGTTGAAGAGTGTGACAGCTGTTGGAATGAAGGACCTGTGGTGGAGCTCCTTCTTACATGGTGGGAGTAGCAGTAAGGCCTCCACAGTCTCATGCAGGAGGTGAGAGGAATTGTTCATGATGGATGTCAGCTTTGATAACATCCTCCTCTCTCCACAGCAGACACAGAGCAACATTAGCATTTCATTTTGAGTCATGTCTTTGGCAACATGACAAAAATAAAGTCCAATATTCATTGTCCTTGTAGCTCTGTTTTCAGTCTCCACCAACTCCTGAGAAAAAATATCTTCGTCTTTAGCTGCTCAATGATCTACTTCACCAGCTAGTTGCTAACTTTGTCCGCTGTGCAGGTAGAGTACAGTTGGTTTAAATGCAGGAGGACTCTGAAACACTCCACAGAACTGAGGGGAACTGCAGTCAGGTGACAATTATCTGTGGGTGTGTAACTATGAGTTGCTTCTTTCTCGATACACACACTCATTTGACCCACTGTAAGTAAAAAATATGAATGAACATAGCTTGAAAGGCCACACTGAATGCTAAAAGTATCAGAACATAACAGATCAGAGAATGCTTATCATTCAGCTCTGTTCTTCTGAACTAGTTGTTACAGGAAATAAACTGCTGAATGAGTGAATTTGCTGATATCACAATAAAAATTTAACACCAAGATGAAGAGTATAAAATGTGACAGTTTAAAATACAGTTTAATCTCCCGTGACAGTGTCTAGACTGCTTGGCAAGAGTAAGACTTCTCTTTAGACCATGATTAATGAAATGTAACGTACACATGCTGTATGCTCAGTGTGCGGTCTGTCAGCTGGTTACAAGATGCTAAAAGTCAATACAGCAATCTTTTAATTTATGTTTACATTAAAGTCATTTGGCCTATGAGTCAGGGAGATGGCCCGTAAGTGGAATACAAATGAGCTCCAAACTGAGTTGTATCACAGAGTACATCATTAATGCAATTGCTTCTAAATAGGTGCTCAGTAATTAACAGTAAATGTTGTTTGTGGTCTGGCACAGCAACAGTGGAACATTTAGAGCGACTCCAGACTCATTACCTTGTCCTTTGATTTTCTTTCTAATTCCCCAGCTGATAAATACAGTCTGCTTGGATCCATAATGGCGTTCCTCCAATTGGAGAACATTAGTGAGAAATAACAGATTTTTTAGCAGCCCTACTTTGCCATCTATTAATGATTTTTTCTCAGTGCCTGACAGTGATGGACTTCCCCTGCCTCCACCTTCTGCCCCTTTCAGTTCCAATTTTCCTTATTATATTATCTTTATTGGTATAAATCTCTCTATCTCCATCCCCCTTCTTCTTTATTCTCTCTGTAACACTCTGAGCTCCATCTTAGTCTGAGATCTTTCAGAGCCAACCTTACAGCTTAATAGCAAATAGCTGGGCGGTCACTCTGCTCTTTCCCTTTACAGTCAACTTAATAAAAAAGGCAAACTTAGAGGCGCAAGATAACGCTCGTATCTGTCCCTAAATGGATCTTCCTTCCATTTTGTGCTTTTGACACCACATATCGAGCCTCTATATGTCACTCTGTAATCTAATTTCTCTCCTTGCAGTGGCCTTTAATCTCATGTTAGTCCTTATTATCCTCTTGTTTTGAGGAAAAAGCCTGTCAGTCTACCATCGCCACCAGGACAGCAGCTATCAGTCAGGACACCAAGGTCAGGTTACATTCTGTAGTTACACAGGATTGTATTTGAAGGCAAATTCAGATTTAAATATCTATATAGTAATATCTAAAGACTGAATATCTATGTGCATGAATAGATTTTCTTGGCCAGCACCATGAGCTCTATTCACAATATGGACATATTATCACCATAGACAGTGTAAAACATGGACATATTATCCGTGATGTCACCCACAGGTTTCTGAAGAGCTGTTGTGAAGCTCAGAGTGTGATGGTACTGGCCATTGCCATCTTGGCAGGCCTGTCTCTGACGCCTACCGGCAAAGACACGGTGCATGGGTGGAGCCGAAAGGGGCCTTTAAAACCTGGTTACTGAAACCAGCCACCTGTGACGGCACCCACCTGACAATCAAAGCAACCGTGATCTTAATTCTATCATTTGAACAGGTGAGTTCAACATGGTGATTTAAGTTGTTAATTAAAAAAGAGTGCAGCTTTAAATTGAACTGTTTTGGCCAACAAATCAATTAATTAATTAAAGTATAATAAAGATATTTTGTATTTTTTTGATACAGCATTTAAAGACAATGTAATTCAAAGAATTTACAGAAAACATGATTTCAAGGTTCAGTGTGGAACATTGAGGAAGATCTATGGTGGAAATAGTGTAGAATGTGTGTAGAATCAACTAAAAATAAGAATTGTTGTATTTTTGTTTGTTTAGTTTTTTAGGTGGCAGGTGGGGTGGAGGGTTGGGAGTGGGTGAGGGGTGTTAGTGTTTTATTGTGTGAAGGACTTTGTGTTACATGTTTTGTATGAAAAGTGCTATACAAATAAAGTTTGTTTGATTGATTGATTGATTGATTGATGATTGATTGATTTTTATATCTACAGACGCTGCAGATCTTCAGACCAAACACTGGCTCCAGATAGCACAGAGTTTCTCAGCCACTGATTTCTCCTACACACTTATAAAGGGGGGAGAGGAAGGTTTGCAATCATATTGGACCTCCAATAGTTAAATTAAGGAATAAAACTAGGAAAAAACAATTGTCAGAGAATTTCACCACCGTTGGTTTTATCTTATGATCTCTTCATTCCTGGAATACCTCATGATCACATCTTTCAATCCGACCTGCTCGGAATGCTTCTGAAGCTCTTTGTTTATTCTGGTTTATGATCTTAATTACAACTCTACAGAAATCAATACATATATATATTGTGTCTATAGTAAATCTTACAGACACCTCACAGAAATAGAAAATGAGCTATTATCAATGACAAGCCATTTAACCCACACAATTTAAATATGATTTCTGCTGCTTTATTCATTGATTGGTTTACTTACAAATCTGACCAGGCAGGCCCCCAGCACTGACCACACAAGTAAGTGCTGCGTGTACCTCCCATTGATTTTTCCGTAGGTGAAATGCATCAACAGCAAAAGCATTATGGAAATAACACTCTACGGGGAAACAAATGTATGGTTGGCCTTGTTCTAATCGATAGCTTGTGGCTTTCATTTCAACTCTGGCTGCTGCATTTCTATCTCTGGGATTATGTATTGAGCCTTTGTGAAGGGAGGGAGTTACACAAACATGGCTAATGAGGCGATATTGATTGTGGCTGCTGTGACAGCTATTAATTAGGGACTGACTAGAAACTGTGACCATTTGTTGAGCTGGGCGGAAAGAAACCGGTCTCTCTGATCTGGTTGAACTCATTCTTCTACACCCCCTCACAGTCGTGTTAGGGGAGCCTGCTGCTGCGTTCGAACCATTTTAACTCTGAAAGTTCTGTGAAATTTCATACAAAGAAGCAAGTACATGCTGTACGGTTACAGAGCACTACCTGATGTCGAACTACTGACGCGGAGAGGAAATTAAAGCTGATCAGGAGCAGCACGACGTTGTTCTAACACTTGGTTTTTGCAGCCTGCACACCATTCATCCATTATGCATGGTTATAAAGCTATCCCTCAGAGGTTGCCGGTTAATGGGCTGCTGCGCAGAGCCGAGGAAGACATGAAAACAAAAGATGGAGGGGGCTGGAGGAGTGAATGACAGGAGATATTTATGCAGAGTTTGCCTGATATCGCTGACAAATATACAGTATGTGCACAAAGAGTGATCCAGATAAAATATTGAAGGAAAGGGGCCATCTTAGAGAGTTACATAGCAGTAACAGTCCAACATGCTTCTCCACTTGTCACTGACTCTCTGCAGGAAAAAGGATGCCACACTGTCTGCACAGACACTACAAAGATCTGACTCATCACAGTCCAGACAGGCAGGCAACCCCCCCACCAAACACACACACACCACCACCACTACCACCTTCAACCTCCACCTCCACCCGCACATACAAAGCATGCACTTCCACGCTGACTCAATACTGCGACATTAACATGACTATTTTTTTAATTGTTCTCTCTGTCATGATGCTGTAAATCGACCAATCTAGCATCAAAGCACGCTCACGGCTTCCTTTCGGGGAAACCCCCACCCATATCTCTACCAAGAAGTTAATGCAATGAGTGGGGCTGCTGCATTTTATCTTCACCACACATTTTGTGTGCTCCAACATCAGTTCATACATAATAGGTTCTGTTCTTTTAAATCATTACTGAAACAAACAGTCGTTTATAACTTCACGCACTGCTGCAGCTACAGCACTCGCTCTCTGTCTCTTCTATTGCTGTCTGCGATGTTGAGTGATTTTGTTGGATTAATATGCAGAAGTGGTTGTAATAGGGCCAGCTTAATGTCAACAACTGGCAGTTTGTGCAACTTATTTATGATCAGGAATGAACCTAACTATGCTGTGCACTCACCGAGAAAATATATGCTTGACATCATCATAACTCCTGAATTATCCCATGATAAAATGCTCCATTTTGGAGAGTATTTATATATTTATACAATATTAACATGACCTGATAATTGATGTCAAAAAGTGAAAATGAATCCATCATCATCATCAGCTGGACTGATGGACACTAAGGTTTAATGGCCACTTAAAAACAAGTTCAATCAAACATATTCGTATCTGATCTGTACTTGATTGTAAAATAGATACCAAATAGAATCTGCATGTGATCCAGACTAATATTTCCGGCTTACAGGAATTGTCAGTTTTTGTATTTCAGTGGAAATAGCTTCTCTCCAAGGATCAATGAATGACACTTCTTAAGTTGTCACCGGGAGGCTGAGGTGGCCTAGAAAACTGAACGATGCTCGTGGCTGTCCCCCGAGACGGGCTGTTCCTCCTGCTATTCACTGCACTTGACAGTTTTTGTCTCTAACATGCAGGGACACGAACAGGAAGCACGCGGCAGCAAGCTGAGAGGAGACAATGAATCAACCAAAATTAGTGAAGCAAATGGCTGCAGACGGATATCTCAAAAGACAGACTGGATGAGCAGAAATATTCAGGTACAACAGTCTGATTATGTTTAAGTTGACTTTCTATTCATGATCTAACTCTGTGGATCAGACATTTGGGTTCCTGAGACCTCCACGTGTCCTTGAGGGGTTTCTCTTACAGAGTTTAATTTTACTTATGATGAATGCCACTGTGGACTTCACCCAATTTCACTTACACTCTTAAACTGTTACATAATGTTCTTCAACATCCTCCCAGATGAGGATGATCAGAGCAGATTATCTGTGATTTCATATCAGTCTGCATGACAGGAAATCCAAGTCAAAGTAAAACAGCCCATGCAAGAAGCTAACAAAATGTCTTATGTAATGTGAGGTGATATTAAACTTTTGCAGCCTCAGAAACAGCCTTTTCTGAATGGATGACTGATCCAGCCAGATGTATCACGGTCATGGTTGCTACAGCAACGAGCATCAGGAGGATGGTTGATTCCTGTCGAGCCGTCGAGCATCAAGTGACTTTATGATTCAAGTGTACACAGTAATACCTGCAAATGAGCACCGATCCACATGCAACATGAGCCTCAATGATGAAGTATTTTAGTCTATGATCAGGCGCATCACCCCCCCTTCTATAGCCCGGTAACATCCGAGTGTATACAGATCTACACGGACAGATCCGGGGTAGAGCCCAATTCCACTTTCCAACAGAGTGCAGAGGGATTTCCCAGAAGCTTACCTGGATGTAGAGAGGCTTTCTGAAGAACCCCCATGGAAACAGATCTCTTGCCATGGCAGATGTAGAACATGTCACAAAAGCTGCTGAAGGAAGAAATTCGTCGGACACATCATACGGTGTCAGGCTACGCCTATAGGGCTAATCCTGGAAATGTTCCAAATATAAAACATCACTAATTCTGTCGGCGGCACCGCCAGCAGCGTGCGTTCGGATGCAGCGAGGCGGCAGACTGAGCTGCGCCTCCGACCGCAGCGAACACAGCCTCATGTTGGCCATGAGCTCTACTGGGGCGCTCTGACCAATTACAGCAGGAGGGATGGGTAACAGTTTGTTGTTCATCTGGAAAAAAAAAATGGACACATGCTGACTGTAGAAAAATCTCGAGCCTTAAAGTTGTCCATCACTGCATGACAACAATAAACTCTCATCTTCATCAAATTCAATACAGATTAAGTTTGGATGGCATGCAGCTTGGATATGTTCTGGCTCTGTTTTGGGTTATTTATAGCCTAAATCTAATTAATTTTCCATGTAAACAGATATATTTACACATACCATAAAATGCACAATGAGCACACACATTTTCAAATATTTGACATTTGAAACATTCATATATTGTATCACAATAACACATATAATCACACCAGGAATGTCCAAAACCCACACATGCATACACTGCATTATTGCAGTAAAAATGATTTATCAAATGCTTATTGGTGTTTCTCGTGTGATAAAACACATTTCATACACTTCCTTAAAGGTCCAGTGTGTAAGAATGAGTAGGACCTATTGGCAGGGATTTGATATAATATTCATAAGTATGTTTTCATTAGTGTACAATCACCTGAAAATAAGAATTGTTGTGGTTTTGTTGCCTTAAAATGAACCCTTTATATCTACAGTGCGAGCGGGTCCTCTTCCACAGAGTCCGCCATGTTGAACCACCTGTTTTCTACAGTAGCTCTCAACAGACAAACCAAACACTGATCTAGATATGTCCTTTTACTTTATTTTGTGACTTTCTCAGCCTGAATTTTTCCTACATGCTTGACAGGAGAGAGTGAGGCGTGGGAGAGTATTCATTTGGTTGCAATCTGCAACTTCACTGCTAGGTGGCACTAAATCCTACACACTGGACCTTTAAAGTAATATTTTTGTAATAATGTCTGAAATGACTACATGAAATGTGAAATGGTTCATTCATTGTGACAAAGAAATATCACCAGACCAGACAGAGTCATTCAGTTCAGTTGTTTTGGTTTTACGGTCCACAACTTTAGTGTTTAGGTTTTTCTCACCCCAGCAGGCAGCAACTGTTAAACCTGCTGTACACCAGCACTGGATGAAATGAAAGTCTGACATGAAGTTATCAGTGTTGAAATGGCTGAATGCAGAGTGTACGATCTTATTAAGCTTAAGCTTGTCTAAGGTGAAGTTCAAACTGCATTTTAGCATGATGTTGTAGTTGTATAGAAAACGCTTGGTAAAGCAGAGGTGGAAAGAGTTAGACCTTCAAGCTTTAACATTTTGCTCTGCTGCATTTTAAAACAAACACGTAGCTCAGTGGGAACCTCAGGAAAACTGGCTCCTCTGTAGATTTATGTTGCCTCGGTGGTTTGAAAAAGTAACACACAGAATGAAAAAGTAATTTCAGGCAGACTATCACAGACTCATTGGGAGATGAGACAGATCTCTTGAGGCGTTCTTTATTCTCACAGCTCAGACGGAAGCTTGTGTCAGCAGGGGAGGAGGATGGAGAATAAGGAGCTGTCACATCCAATGTGGGATCATGAATCACTGCATCCATGTTTTGATTTATATTATATTATTCATTGTATTTTATAGTTTGTAGGTTTATCCTCCAGCCGTATTAAACACATGTATTAAATTCTGTCACTGAATGTGAGGGGAGCAGAGGTGTCGAGCATCATCTTCTTTGTGTGCTCTGATGATGAAGATTTACATATTAATATGACAGATTGAAAGCACAAATATCAAAGCATCACTTTGTCCATAATTTTGGACCAAAGCTACCTGAAGATGTGTAAAATTTCCAATATTTCTTTTCCTGTTATATTCCTGTTGCACTTGATTCTGATCTTATAAATGAAGACATACAAGACTGTAAGTCTGCGTCTCGAGGGGCTGCACCAACAAAAGGTAATGGGTTCTCAGTTATACAGCACATTAGCATGTGCATTATCATCCATCAAAACCAGACAACGGTCTTATTTTCTGTAATTCTGTTTCATGAAAAACTAACGGCAAGTGTGAAAACACAAACACAGTCTGTCTTCACAGTTAGAGACGACAGATTTAATTGCGCAAGAATAAAGAATTTGTGCAGGACAGCAGGGCTGTGAGAGCTGCATCACTAAACTCTTTCCAGAGAGTACATTAGAAAAGACAGAAACAAAGCTGGCATCAATGCCCAGAATATTAGATTTGCTGGGAGAGGAGCTTAGAGTTTAGAGGAGAGTGGATGCAGATAAGGTATTTTCTGTGATTATGTAATGCTGATTACCTTGAGGCACTTTGAGTGGGCAGATAAAAAAAATTCTATTTCCATATAAGAACAAACAAACAACAACCTTGCTGATGCAGAGACGAAGGCAGTGGCACCACTGCAGTGCACACAGAATATGGCAGAGAAATATGGAGGTAGATGGGCTTTATCAATCAGATGTAGTCCTCTTTGGGTGCCTGATTAAGAATTATATGCACAATGTCTAATATAATGAAAGCTTTCTGTACAAACATAACCTCTCAGATTAATTAACACTGGAAAACATCCGCAGATATTTCAAATATCCGTGCTTAAATCCAGTTTATCTTTCATTAAAAGCAATAATCCCTGTTTAGTCTCACAGCCCACACCTGCTCATTACCTTGTCGCTCCATCAAAACCAATAAGTTGCCTAGGCAACAAATGACAGAATGTGTCTGTCCTACAGCCCACCAGAAATAATTCCAACAGTCCTGATCTGGAACAATTTGTACCTGTGCTGCAGTTATCATTCACAGAGACAGAGAGGACAACCCTGAGGCAGGTGTTTGTGACAGTTTGAGGTTGACTATTCATTTTGAAGTGGATGCTGAAAGTAAAAATGATTCTCAAAAGAGAGATACTGCTTTATTAAACCTGTTTTGTTGAAAGAGAGTAAGAGAGAGCAAACAGGCTTATACGCAATATAATATAATAACTGTTGTTAGCCTCCCCCCTCTTGGCCACACTCTTGTATTACAGTTGTACTGTTGTGAGTGGGTTCACTCTGACAACATCACACTAACAATGTGTTTCTTTTTCTGCAGCAATCTTTTCAGTGATTCCCGTCTATTTATCTGAACCAAAGTTTTTCAGATTGAGCGACACTTCTAACCACAAGAGACACAATAAGATCACTAGGCCTTTGAAGATGAAGTCTGGTGATTTTCTACATTTTTCTTCCTAAAACCAAAAGCAACAATTAATTGATCTTACTTACAAGTACAGTGTCTGTATGTGTGTGCTTCATATATCTCATTCCCTATAAAACCATTAAAAACACATCCTTCATTATCATGCACACACACACGTACACACCACCCTGTTGCTGTAAATACTCACTTGAGCACCAAATGTGGATTAATCCACAGCTGAAAATAGGTCCTAACAAAGTCTATATCTTTAACCAATTTTTAATAATTTCAGCTTCTTCAAAAGGGCTTGGAGACAAGTAACATGAAAATCAAAGTATTGGGCTTACACATGTTGGTTTGCTGATAAATGACTGCTTCTTGTTAACCGTCTTTTTCTGATACCATCAGAATGTAGATGAAGATCTGTTTTTCTCATTCTCTGAATTACTATATATGGAGAAAATGTTATGTTATGTTATTTATGTCATGTTATGTTATGTTATGTCATGTCATGACATGACATGACATCTCTTGACATGTTATTTCATGTTATGTTATGCTATGCTATGTTATGTTATCTTATGTCATGTCATGTTATTTATGTCATGTCATCTCTTGTCATGTTATTTCATGTCATGTTATGCTATGCTATGTTATGTTATCTTATGTCATGTCATGTCATGTTATGTTATGCTATGCTATGTTATGTTATCTTATGTCATGTCATGTCATGTCATGTCATGTTATGCTATGTTATGTTATCCTATGTCATGTCATGTTATGTTATCTTATGTCATGTCATGTTATGCTATTTATGTCACGTCATGTCATGTTATTTATGTTATGTTATTTATGTCATGTCATGACATGACATACATTGTATAACACAACATAACTGCTATATAACTGTTGAAATATTTTATACACCACATATGGAAAGACAAATATATTTCTGGAACATCATTTCTGGAAATATGCTGTCTTTGCTCAGATCTACATAACAGATGGTGTGCATTGCTTTGAGTGTGCTTTATGTAAATTATGATGACTAATGTTTTCATGATGAGCCTGTAGAATTAAACATGAAATATTATTTAGAGTGACCCTGTTGTGTGCCACTCTGTAATGATACATTTTGACGATTGCAACCTGTAACAAATGAAATTGTTGTTGCCTAAGTATGGCATGATTAGGTAAACACTGGCCAGATGGAAGTGCTGCAGGCCGAGGTAATAAATCGCTCCGGTCAGTACCAGAGTCCTCTCAGACTTGAGAACAAGTCACAGCACAGCAGGGGGCACACTGCAGCAGGCACACAGGCCAGGCTTGTAGACAGTTTCTGGGTCAGTCAGCTGTGATCAACAATACTATATGCATTTTTTTTTTTTTTTTTTGTCATGTGCATGGTACGGGGATTTCTAGAACACAATCCACTTCATTGTAGATAAGTGCATCAAATGTATTCACTGACAATCTAACACAGCAGCCTTTTATGGGTCACTCCTCAATCTAGATTACCCCGAGGGAAGAGGTGTTTTTGTCCTGAAATACTTCTCATGTATTTTAATAAACTTTTTTTTTCTTCTTGTCAGTTTTCAAATTGGGAAAAAAAAATTACTTCCTTGTTCAAAACTTGTGAAAGCTGAGCAAAATGTTGTCAATTTAATTCAAGTTATTTTATCGCTTTGAAATTGAGCTGCGTAGGAACAAATGTTCAGCAGGTGGTGTGTGTGAAAACAGTGAGATGATCATCTGATGAGAGCAGGACCACCTGAAAACCACAGAACAAACAATTCAGACAACATTCAGTTTTAGATCAGTAATTGAAGCCTCCAAGAGGCTTTGAAGGTACTTTATACTGATTCTCCTGGCCGGATGTACATTATATCCACAGCTTCATATTGTTTAGGTTTAGGTTTTTGTGTTGTTCTTTGAAATTGTGATTTTGTTGGTGTTTCTGCATGTGGTTGGCCTGGAGGAAGGAGACAGACAAAGTCCTAGTCACACTGCAGTAAGAAGAAGAGAAGCCACAGAACGCCCAGGAGGTGAGTGACCTTCATGCAGGGACATGTGGCAAGTAATAATAGCACAGGAAGTTAAAAACTTTAATGAATCCCTCATGAAACTACAATATAATTTATCACGGATCATCAGCCTATATTTATGTCTAATCACTGCAATCAGCAGCCGCTGATTAGCTTTGCTTGACACCAGAGAGATGTGCATACTACAGAGGTGGAGCTGCTGGAGATAACAGTAGAGGGGCACACCCAGCAGCACAGTTCCTATCAGTCACGGTGCAGCAGTATTTGATGGCTCTCTGTTGGTATTTGTGCACACTAAATCTTGACACCATAAATGCAGCACACGGCTAGATCACCAGTGACCCCCCTCCCCGCTGCTCCTCCTCTCTGCACACAACCAGAACCCCAAACAGGCTGAAGCCAGAAAATAAAACTAAAACTTGCCCAGTCACAGGAAAGTACCCATTTGAAATGGGCCCTCGTGAGAAATGTGATGTAACTATGAATTTAAAAAAAACTGCAAAACAAAATTCAAAACATGGTCCCCACTATGACTCCCAGAGAGATCAACAGGTACTAACAAGAAAATCTAATGTTTCATGAAGCAGTTCAAGTCTTTATTTACAGTAATATTGTTCCTGTGAATACAGTAGATAAGTAAATAAATACTTAATAAACATAAACATAATTTGATACTTATGATACTTAATGTATAGTAGTGCAGAGTGGTATCGATCCCTCTAGCTCTTGGCAAGAAAGCACATAAGCGTATTTAACAAACCGTTTCGAATTTTTGTTCTGGAGTGCACAGAACAAACTCAAAACTGTTACATAAAGTTCGCATCGGGGTTTGAGGTCTGCAAAAGGAACGTGGATAAAGGGGTACTGGCTGACGTTATTGGCTCTCCTGGCTACATTCGGCCTGTTAGTAAGTCTAAAAACCAGAGGCGACCGAGGCTTTGGAATCAAGGCCCCCTCGACTCTGGAACCACCTGCTGGAGCTCAGGCGGGCAAACTCTGTTTCCTCTTTTCTCCTGCTTTACTTTTCTTTGTTGTAGTGATTCATATCTTGCTTGCCAACTTTACTGTATCAATTTTGCTTTTATTGTCTGGTAATTCCAATTCAAGATGACAAACAGGTAGCAGTGAGACAAGATAATACATGTCCTACACAGCATTTTTGTGAAACATTGGAGAAATATGGTGGACACTCATTGTGAGTGGGACAGATTCTAACTTGAATCGCTTGGTTAATGTAGTTACTGACAACACAACAACAGAAAAATTACCAGTTAGCTTAGGTTAGACTCTGAATCACTAAAATGTTCAGCTGTGATAACGGTTTAACGCTGCCTATAGACGAGTCTGCAACATGCTTCAGCTTCTGCTGCTGCTCAGGTGGATCATCTTTGTGCATCACAACCATTGTTCAAGGTGCTGATCCTGGAATAACCAGGAACATACAGTAGATGATCAATGTGAAGATCATTCACATAGATCAGAATAGTTCTCCATTTACTTTCTAAGTAGGTCACTGACATACACACTGACTAAGCTGTTAGAACACTGCTCTATAGCTGTTATTGTTTCTTGCTAGGTGATCATTTATAGCAAAAGCATACAGTACAAATACACCGTGTATTTGTGCCACTTGAAAGATGCCTTTGTTCCTACCAAGTCTTTATTTTCATAGCACAGATTAGTCCAGAGTTTGTTTTATATGCTTTTGCCAGTATAATATCATGAATAGCTCACAGTTAATCTTTTAAAATTCTTTCTCAGGTATGATCTGTTCTGTATCATCTGTTTTCCTCCTAAGGGACAATGCAGCAAACTTTTGCTCCATAAGTACTTTATTACCCGTGAGTAAGTGTAAAAATGATCCATTTGCTCGAGGCCTTTATGAAACCAGTCTTATGACTTGACAATTGTGATGGTGTGTACTGAGAATAGACTGTTTTCAGATGACTTTCAGACATGTGCTGAGGTTATGGTCTATAAAAAGCCAAATGTCACCAGCAGTGCACTTCATTTGCGAACAAAACCAGCGTTTCATGTGCTATAGCTGCAGAAAGGGAGGTCTATATTCCAGGGTGGAACATTATTGGATGCTGAAGTCAAGTTTAGAGGCATCATCCTTGGGTCTTATGCTTACTGTGATTGCTGGCTGTTGTGTAGTAGGTCTCTCAGCACTGCAGTGTTAGGTTGCAGGTCGTGCTGTTTAGATTTTTAACACTCGCCATGAGTAAGTATGACGGTGAGCTGACTCAGAGGGAGCAGGAGTTACTGAAAATGCGCCGAGACAGTGACACTAAGGCTGCCGAACTTGCCAAGATGGAGAAGATGCTGCAGCAGACCAAGAACCTGTTGGACAAGAAGACAGGGTCTGGTTCAGAAAGCATGGGATACCAGGAGAACATGGGTCTGTATCACACACTGAACATTTTAATTGCTCCCGTGTCTTAAAATCACTTGTGGGTAGGTGTGGTGGATGACTGTGTTTGCTCTTGTTAGTGGAGGACCTGGAGGAGAAAGTGCGCTCCAGCAGACGATACAGAAGAAACTCCCTCCATCACACGCAGATGCTGGAGAGCCAGATGAAAACAGTGAAAGGTGAGCTGGTGGGCACGCTGGACCACCTTCAGGAGCTGAGGAACGTCCTGCGCCGTTCACAGCAGAAAGCAGAAGAGCGCAAAGCTACGATGGAGAAGCTCGCAGCGGGGCTCAGGTGAACCATCTGCCCCGGCTGCTTTCAATTCCAATCAAGGTTTTGACCTTTTTTGAAGCACCAGTAAACCGACCAAACGTCGGACATGACGCCCTGCATCCTGCAAAAAAAGCTGTGCAGAGTTTACATCCAACAAGACCTAACCCATGCACTGGTGGGAGAAGACTTGAGCTGCTGTGTTGGTCTTCTGGTTTCTGCAGTGAGGCCATTGTTTGGCATCCAAAGACTAAATTCAAAAGACTTATTCGTAGTATTTCACAACCTGCCTCTAACAAATGATTAAAATAGCCTCTTCTTCCTTACATCCCCCATTTTTGTCCTGCTCTCATTAATCTTCATGTTGACATGCCTTGAATTTTGCTGCTTCTCCGTGTCTTCTGGATGATAACAGCTAACAGCTGCTTTTAACTCTGGGAAAGCCTCAGAGCACTTTTCAAACTATATTAAATTACACGTACAGTATTCCATATTTCTGTGATGTTCTTTTCAAGTCTGAAAGATGGAGATTGCACTCATATCACAGAAGCAATAATGAATATTATTTAGCACCTAAGAATATATCCTGAGCAGCCTTGATGAATGTTTTTTTCTCTGTCTGCACATCCATGAAAAGAAAATATCCGTATGATCTACAATGTTGCATGCATGCATCTTTTTCTGTAATGTATTTTTATTCCCTCATGACCGAAAAGTGTCTTTCAGTGTTTGGACTCCCTCTGGGATCAATAGCCTGTTGTCTGTTTCCTGTGGTGAGTCATCTGAAAGCTGTATTTGTGCCTTCCCTGTGGCTGAGATGTGATCACACCTAATTTAGCACAGCTTGTTTCGCAGTGAGTGTCACATGCTGTGAGGCTGACCCTGACCTATAAGCGTCAAACTGTAATTATAACACCATTTCAGGGCAAAGTCATATAGGCTGTTCATTAAGCACAGCTTCTTTCTTGGGTTGACTTTTCCTGTCTCTCATTTTGAATGATGCTGACGATGAACTGAAGCTGATTTGGGATTATTTGGTGATGAAACAAGATAATGAGGAGGAAACAAATATTTATCATCTCATAGTGTTCCTACAAAATCACTTTGTTCTTTGAAACAAATCCAGAGCATCATAACAGATCAGTCTGTAGGGGGCACTGGAGACCTCTCAGAGAGTAGTCTGGAACTGGATCATGTTCTCCTCCTTCATCAGAGTGCATATTATCCAGAATAGAACAGATATATAATATATAGCAGATATGTATTATACTCTATGTATGTATGTATGTATATACCTTCAGACCACAAGAATCCTAAGTGACGACACTATCTATTTATTTCTTATTGCTATTGATGTGGTGTTATTACTTAAAAAACGATCATCATCATCATCATCATTACTTATTTAGTTTCAACAAAAGTGTAGTAGGAGGCCCACAGAAACACATTACACTGTAACTGTTTTTTTGTGTGACAAATAAATTGAATTAAATTTAAATGAATGTATATATGAATACAGAGATGGTATATGTCAAAAGTTTGGACACACTTTTTCATTCAGTGTTCATTTATTGTTTTTCTACACTGTAGTTTAACACAAAACATCAAAACTGTGAAATAACACACATCCAAATTATGAGGTATACAAAGTCAAATATGTTTCATATTTTAGATTCTTCAGAACAGCCACTTCTTGCTCGGTCAGCTTCATGAGGTCGTCACCTGGAATGATTTTCCAGTAGTCTTGAAGGAGTTCCCATTTATACTGAGAACTTGTTGGCTGCTTTTCTGCGGTCCAACTCTACTCAACGAAAAACCCTTACATAGCCTGGAGGTGTGTTGTGGATCATTCTGTTAAAAAACAAATCATGCAAACTGTCTGGACTGGAACCAAAATTCTCAGTTTTGACTCATCAGACCAAAGCACAGATTTTGATTGGTCTAAGGTCCATTCCTTGTGTTTCTTCCCCAATTCTCTTCTTCTTCTTGGTCTCCCTCAGTAGTGATTTGTCACATTCCTTCACTAACACAGTTACACACTATGCACACACACACTATGCGTACAGTGGTGGGAAGATCTAGGTTAAATAAACAGACAAATTGGTACAAATGTGTTCTTTATTGTTGAGCAGCAGCAAGACAAATAACTTTTAGAGAAACGTTGGAAGATGAGAAGAGAGGGTGTAAGGTGGACTATTCCATCCTATGTTTCTGTAAGTTGCTTGTCATATTTTCTAGGAAGTCGGCCCGAAACACCCAGGACCCACAGCGGTGTGGGACGAGCCATGCATCACTCACTACTACACACACTGTCTGTGTACAAAGATTTTCTGTCTCTATGCGCATTCTTCACTCACGGATGTTCAGCTATTACTATTGGCTACATTAACTAGGGGAAGCCAGAGTAAATATTTAAAATATCATAATTTCATAAAAGGCTGCTCAAGGCATGACGTCGTCAAACTGGCCCCCTCCCAATGTTTAACCTAAGTGCTATTGAGTATAAGCTATACTGTGTATAGATATATGTATCGATTTTAAGGTTCTTTTCCTAGTTTTTAAATGTCTTAACGGTCTTTGGCCTTCTTATTTATCTACATTACTTTTACCTTATTACCCCTCGCGGACCCTGAGGTCCTCCGGTGCTGGCCTTTTAACAATACCTCAAGTAAGAACTAAAACACACGGGGAGGCGGCTTTCAGTTATTATGGCCCCCGATTATGGAACAGCCTGCCGGAGAACCTCAGGGCTGCAGAGAATGTTGATGTTTTTAAAAAGAGGCTCAAGACCCACCTTTTTAATCAGGCTTTTAACTGACTTGTTTAACTCCTTTTAAATTCCTTCTATGCTCACCCCCATGTTTTAGTCGGATTATATAACTATTCAATTGTATCTATTTATTTATGTATTTATTTATTATATACCGTTTATCTTATGTTACTGTTTTAGCTTCTATACCTTTTATCTTATTTTACTGTTTTAGCTTTTATACATTTTATCTTATTTTATGGTTTCTAGCTTTTATACCTTTTATCTTATTTTACTGTTTTAACTTCTATATCTTTTATCTTATTTTACTGTTTTAGCTTTTATACCTTTTGTCTTATTTTATGGTTTCTAGCTTTTATACCTTTTATCTTATTTTGCTGTTTTAGCTTCTATACCTTTTATCTTATTTTACTGTTTTAGCTTCTATACCTTTTATCTTATTTTACTGTTTTAGCCCCTCAGTTTTCCAGTGTTTCCTCCTGGGGGGCCTACCACACCGGGAGTTGTCTCTGGCCCACTGATGGGGGTGCGGTCCCGTGGGCGGTCCTGGCCCGGGAGGCTAGTGTGCTCCACACCTTGGTGTGGGGCCTCCTGTCTGCCTGGGCTGGGGTGGCCCCTGTGGCGGCGCCCCCCGCAGTCATGGACCATGGCTCCTCTCGGTGTGTGCGGCCCCCAAACGGTGGCTTCTTCCTCATCTCAGGTTTCGGTGCCCAGCCATGTCTCCTCACTAACAATATATGTGTGTGGATGTGTGTATGTTTGTGTGTGTGGGTGCCTATGGCATTGTATGTGTGTGGGTGTGTATGTTTGTGTGTGTGGGCGCCTATGGCATTGTATGTGTGTGGGTGTGTATGTAGTTGTGTATATCTGTGTGGGGGTGGGAGGTTTGGGTTTTCAGGGTGTTTCTTTGTTGTTCATGTTTTACTTTGCTTGTCTTTTATTTTCTTTGTTTTATCCCTGTAAGGCACTTTGAGTTACCACGGTATGAAAGGTGCCATATAAATAAAGTTGAATTTGAATTTGAATTTGTATGTATATATATATATATATATATATATATATATATATATATATATATATATTAAGTGCAAACAATGTCCAAAGACTGTCTTGATTGCACACATTTTAGATAAATATCTGCTTTTCATCAGGAACATTCAACTAAAACAGCTATTCTCAGATTCTCTAATAACATAACGATGGCTCCTTATACAGGTCAGTGCACTGTTTCGGTGCTTCTGGATCTTAGCTCATCTTTTGATACTGTGGATCACTGCATCCTGATTAAGGCTTAGGGAGTGGGCGGTGTCTCTGGGAGAACCCTGGACTGGTTACGCCTCCCGCCCTAAGGCAGCTGGGATAGGCTCGAGCACCACCATGACCCTGATGAGGATAATCAGGGTCGGGGGACTCCCCCTTTCAGGGTTATGCCTAGCCAGGCATGGTATTGGTTGAAGATGCAGTCACATCTCCCTTTACTGAAAGAATAGAAAAAGGTCACACGTGTGTGTGTGTGCGCACACACTCTCTCTCTCTCTTTCTCTCTCTCTCTCTCTCTCTCTCTCTCTCTCTCACTATCTCTCTCTCTCTCTCTCTCTCTCTCTCTCTCTCTCTCACCATCACCACCACCATCTGTAAACATACATGTCTGTCATACATGTACATTAATGCATCTTACTAACTAAACTTCTTCCCTGGAGTTTCTGTGCTCTCTCGTCCAGCAGGTTCTCATGGATCGTGACTGCCGCTGTGGTCCTGCATGACGTCCACTACATATATTATTACTGTTATTAATGTTACCATATCTCCATTACAGTTAATAGTAATTTAGTTTAATGACTTGCTGCTGCTGTGCATCTGTGTCTCTCTATCTCTATCACAGGTTCCACTGCTACTGTAATCATTTTATCATTCATTGTAATTCATTGTCATTTTTTCATTGTAATTGTACAAAATGTTTCTGCTGACTTGTTGACTGTACGCGTGACATCTATTGCACGTCTGTCCGTCCTGGGAGAGGGATCCCTCCTCTGTGGCTCTTCCTGAGGTTTCTTCCACTTTTTTACCTGTTAAAAGGGTTTTTTGTGGGCAAGTTTTTCCTCAGTCGAACCGAGGGTCTAAGGACAGAGGGTGTCACTCCCTGTACAGATTGTGAAGCCCTCCGAGGCAAAATGTATTTTGTGACTTTGGGCTATACAAATAAAATTTGATTTGATTTGATTTGATTTGATAAGCAGTTACAGATAATGGATGGATAGTTGATGAGGCATAGATGGGAACCTAATCAGGCAGGTCAGACTAGAGGCCACACCCACAGACTCACAAACATGTCGACTGTTTTTCTGTAAATCTAAAAACACTAATTAAAGCCAAAACAGATGAGTTGTTCTATCTATGGGCAGAGTAATGGCCCTCCTGTGTGAGTTTGGTATCTTTTTATGTCTTTACGATGAAGTAAGTTGGTACAAACTGTTGTTAGGAGGTTAATATCCATATACCTGTGGTATAAATGGTACTACTTATAGGAGGAGGGAGAGGAAACAGGTTAGTCTGCCTGTCAATCATTCAAGTCTTTGTTCAAAACTAATCCTGCCTTGCCTTGTGGCACCACCTAACCACAGACATTGTGAACTTAAATCTTTCTTGCACCACATTACAGCTGCCATATTTGGAATTGTTTGTGTGAGCTGGTGCTAAGTTTACTCCATGTGCACAATGAAAAACATTGTCTACCAGAACTGTGACAGATGTCCTTGTTGTGACAGTTCTGCAACATTCACTGAAACCAAAAAGTGAATGTGGTGATCACAGCCTTGTTGTCACTGTATTTTTGAAATACTTAAAGATCCTACATTTTTATTCAAGTTTCCAACAGAAAACGTACTGCAACTAGTTTTGTTCAGTCTCTGAGACATCTGCTGCTTCCTCGGTAGGTGGTGGAGGTGATTGGAATTTCATTTGGGGAGCTCACAGCACAGCATTTCTATCCAGAGCAAGTTCTAGCAGGGTTGTTGTCCTTGGATGAAACTCAAAACCTCGCCCAATAAAACCAAACTTATTTCCATAATCTTGAGTGTTTTAGTTGCCTACCCTTATGCTAACTTTAGCGATGGTATAATTACCCGACCAGACTGTAATCATAATTTATTTGTCATAATCATGATTTACATACCATAATTGCCATGTACAGATATTGTTAGATACTTAATGTAATCCACTATTCTCCAATATTGACTTTTTGTCTGACAATTAGGTTAACTGACCTGCAATAATGCAAGCAATAAGCAGCTGGGTGTCATCATCACAGTATAACGTAGGATACAAATTTGTGTCCTTTGGGCCCAAACTGAGATGTCATCATGTCATCACTATAACAGCCTCAGGGATAACTTTGTTCAGAGCCACAGAAGACAGAGTGAGTACACAGAGTACAGGAGTAGTACTCATCACTAAGAAACTGTGTTTTCATGTTTTTCATGTATTTAGAAGACGCACTCTGTGGGGTTTGCAGATGATCCAGGAATATAGTTATAAATATATATACACATGTATTTGCTATGATTACATTACTTATGATCAAAAACTAGTGAGTCAGCACAACTTTTCTAACAGCCAAACAAGTGCAAACAGGCCAGCTAATATTACTTACTACTACAGCCCATCTTGGCGTCTGTCTTTCAGCCTTTTATTTCACCAAGCGCTCACCAACCACTAAAAGTCAGTCCCAGATTTAGAAGAATTGATCCCTTGGTGGGAAAATTATATTATTTTCCCATAATTTTTTTATTATACTTTTTACATTTATAGGCCCAAATTTACTCTTCTGTGGTGGCTTTTGGTTTGGTCACTCTCTCTTTTTTGATTCTTTGCTTCCTCTGTCATCATCCTCTCCAGTCCCTTTGCCTCTGCTATTATGTCAATAGAGGCTGCTGAGTCCAGTTCTGGCATGGCACTGGCTCTGCTCCCCCTTCTCTTCTCTCTTATACATCCCCCTGCCTTGGACCTGAAAACCTCTTGCTGGTGGTCCAAAATGCCTGAGGTACACTCCCCGGTGCTCTGAGCTCATGGTCTAGACAGCACGGCTAACAAACTATGCTAACACTAGCTAACAGCAGCTACAGTTGGCAGCAGTTTACGTCACTGTCCATCAGGAAACTCTGTAAATCACAGAGAATTGAGGCGGAGGACATCAGAGGGAAAACCAGAAAACATTTTCTCCATAAAATATGATCCAGTTTCACCAAAATCAGTGAAATAGTTGGTGGTGTGTGACTTTGTCATTTTAAAGCGTTAGTTGTACACGGAGCACAAAGTTACATAGTGCAAGAACAGGCTTACGGGCGCAGAGTGAGAATGACAGATACCTGATTCACCCAATTACATGTCAGTGTAACATCAACCTGATGTTCACATATATATAGAAGATTCAAGCCTGTTTAAGTCTTAAACTGATACATTAGCAATGATCAAGTGAATCCCACTGAAGAGTTTTGTAGTGCTTCTGCAGGAAATGAAAACTCGTGAGATGCATCTGTAGGCAAATTTTCTGTCTCAGTGGTTCATGTATTTTCCCCCTTTGCTCACTCAGGAAGAAGCCTTGTTCAGTGTTCCAGTAAAATACTCCTGAGGGCTGCTGAGGGATGCCTTCATGTGAGATTTTGTGGCCCTCTTGGTTAAGATTGCAGCCCACACCCTTTATTGTTGTGCAATATGAAGTGCAGGAGCATTTGGACTCACTCAAGTTAGAACAAGTTGTCTTTATTTGGCAGCCTTTATGTTCAGTCGCTATGTTATGATTGTGTGTGTGTGTGTGTGTGCGTGTGTGTGCGTGTGTGTGTGTGTGTGTGTGTGTGTGTGCACTTGTGTATGTGTTTAATCCTGTCGGGGCACAATGGTATGTCTCAGACATGGACTGTGTGAGTGTTGTGTGCACTACACAATAAGGCAGAATGTGTTGATGCAGCGCTCACATGGGAGTTGATGGACCCGCCCCTAACTTGAGGTGACTGCCTGAGCTCAGAGGAATGATTTGTGCCTTTCCTGTCTGTCAAGCTGCCACATGGGAGTCAGAGTAGTAACAAACAGCAGATGCTGACAAGCCAGTGACATACAATCACACCCCAGACTCCAACACTCGCTAAAAAAACAACAATGTAATTGCCAAATCAACAGAGAAGAGTATTGTGCATCACAAAACTTACAATCTATTGACATCCTAGAGACAGAGACAGCTGTTTTTGTCATTCCAGATCCACATGTGGAAACAGATGACTCAGCAGCCCATATTAGGTCCAGTTTTTATGGATCTTACAGGCTATGTTGGTGTCTTCAATATGTTGTATGTATGGTTTTCCTTGTCACTCCTGCTGTGTCTGCAGTTAGGGCTGCAACTTAAAGTACTTGTCTCTTTTGTAACTCAGAGTTCCATTAAGTGTTGCTGGGAAAACTGACTGAGTTAACGAGATGATTACAAGACCTCACGTAAGGCTGACATATGACTCTAAATGCTTTCAGCTTGATAGATCCAGTTTAAACCGAGTTTTAGTTGGATTAATATGTAAACTCCGATCTCCTGTAAAAGTTGCTCCACTTCCTACACCCACTATCACGTCTATAAAGCTTAAATAAAAATTTAACGTAAATAAAATAAAAATTTGTTTTAATTTTTGTATGAACCCACAGTATCAGTTTTTTTTTACAGACATTCATGATCCTCAGAGGATGCATCCACCTGAGGTTAATATATAAATATATAAAGACAAAGTTGTTGTTTTCACATGAGTTATGGCCTGCTCTTCTTCTACTGACGATGATAAGGGTCCAGCTGTAGTCTCGCTGACTAGGCGACACATCCTGAGATGACTTCCTGGATTAACAGGGCTTTTTTTAAACTAACCAAGTAGTTTTGGTGTCATGTAGCAGACGTGTCCAACTGTTTTTTTGGTTTTGCATGATTTTTGGAAGCTTTAAACTAACAACATATTAATTCATTTATTAGCTTCAGTTGTGCCAGTTAGCAGACTTTGTTACCAGGTAAGTTGCCTTGTTTTCTTGTCTTTATGCTAAGCTAGGCTAACTGGCTATAGCCAGAATGAAAACGAGAGTGCATTGATTGATTGAATTTTTATTAATTTTCCTTCTGCAGATCATAAATTATACTGATAAATGGCTATGATATCAAAATGAAGTTGCATAAACCAATTTGCATTGATGATGTGTGATAGAGAATGGAGCAGAAGTATTAAAAGTAAAAGCTTCTTAGTTGATCGGTCCACCTATCAGTCTATCAGTCTGATCCAGATTCCACTGTGATTTTTTAGTTTTAAGAGAAGGCGCATATGAATGATATTATTTTTTAATCCAACATCAAGTAACAACAAGTTACCCAGGATTTGTCCCTGCATGACGGCTGTACACAGCAGCCCTTTTTGCAGACTGGGTTGGGTCGCCTGGACACGCCTCTCCGTCAGAACGCGGATGTTTGTGGAGGTTATAAAGCCGACCTGAGTGCACACAACCTGCAGCAGCGTCAGCTCCTTCAATCCCGGCGTCTGACTTCTGTCCTCTCCTCATCAGGTTAGAGAAATTGTTCATAATCCATAAACTGCATGTTTGTATTTGTTTTTTGTTTTTTTTGTTATAGAATAGGCTAACATAATAACACCATGCAGCTATTCAGTTTCATTTATGAAATTACTTATTTAACTGTTTGATAAAGTAGTTATTATTATTATCAGTGAATTTCCCCGTTGTGGGATAAATAAAGTATAATCTAAGTATAATCTATTATTGAAGTATTCGAGTGGATGCACGCTCACATTGGAGACTGAATTCTCTGATTCTGCATCAAAGGAAGCAAATCGGTTGGACAATGTATGTTTAAAATGCATTTAAATATTCAGGACAAAGCGAATAAACAAATAATTAATAATAATATAAATAATAATAATAATAATAGAATAAACAGTTTGGCAGTAATTGCAGAGGACACTCCCTGGTACATCAGGTGATTTTTCACCACTTTATATCAACACGCTTCTGAGAATCACTAGGCCTATGTACCTGCAGTACAGGTTAAGCAACAAGATGCAGAGAAAATACAGCGGAGCACAAAGTCTGTTATTAGAAAAAGAGAACTTTTAGTGGAAATGTAATAAAGCAACACAATGCACTATGGATGAGATGACTGCTTTAATGATATACACTGGTTATTTTGCTGATGAGATTTTTAACATCACGGCTGAGTGTGGATGATTGTATTTCTAGAAAGTGAGACCATTTTATGCACCCGTGTGAAAACCTTTTAAAGTATATTTATAGTTCTGGTTATTCAATTCCTTATGAAGTTTACTGTTGGACAGTGAAGTGTATTGTTAAACTGTATATGTTGTGCTTGATCACCTCATTTGACCTCATTGCAAAATATTTGAAAGAATATTGGCTGATATATCGATATCAGTTTTTGACAGTGGTTCTGAAACTGTGGGGCACGCCCCACCGATGGGGCATTTTGCCACTGCAGATGAGCATGGATGACCAAAGGAAAACTATGGCGTGATGCTGTGTTGAATGAATACTTATGTAGGGAAAATATTAATGCTTGATTTTAATGCCATCGTTCTCTCACCTTTATTTACTAAAATGCAGAACCACTGATCTCTCCGAACATTTACCCACATTTAAGGAGCTAGTTAAATAATGTTTAAAGAACAACTGATTTGAGTTTTCGGTTGATCAAAAAATGATCCATTTATAATTTATCTATTTATCTATTTCTAATTAATCATAATTGATTTGCTGTGTGATGGGTTACTTGTTAATGCAATTGTGTCTCCTCTCAGGCCCTGAGCACTATGGCGCACTGCAAAGCGTTTGACAATGCAGGGTCAAAGCCTGGCCTCCAGGTGTGGCGGGTGGAGAAAATGGATTTGGCCCCTGTCCCTCGTGAACTTCATGGAGAGTTCTACTCTGGAGACTCTTACGTACTGCTCTACACCGGCCCTGGTCCTTCTTACAACGTTCACTCGTGGATTGGTATTGGATTTAGATTCTCTGCTGACACCATAAAGCAAACTTATTATCGAAAATACACCTGTTTAATTTTTATCTGTTGTACCACAGGGAAAGATGCTTGCCTGAATGAGAGAGGGAGTGCTGCCATCTTTATGACTCAGCTGGACGACTTCCTGGGTGGAGCCCCGAGACAGTTCACTGAGTTTCAAGGCGAAGAGTCAGTCGCCTTTATGAGCCTCTTCAAGTCTGGTGTTAATTACAAGGTAAAATATTATATATATATAGAGAGAGAGAGAGAGAGAGAGAGAGAGTTCATTCAAGCCTTCGGTTTAACTAATGTAAAGCCGTAAATGTAAATGTAGATGTAAAGCTAAAGGTGTTTTGTTTAATTCTGTTTCTGTTGGAAAGTAGAACTCGTCACAGTGTTATTTTGGAAACTGTCTGGCGTCATGGTTGGTTGCTCCCTCGGGTTTTCCGCAGAAGGTTTCCGTGGAGAGTATGAACCAGCAAACACGGCAAGCAGAAACCTGCTCTCTAATGCCAAAACACAGAATGGCTGCAGGTGTTATTAGATGCGTGCCACTGAAAAAACAGACTTCAGAGACGTGGAAAATATAATTACATTTAAATAAATAAAACAAACTAAATAAATAACAAGCTATAATGTGTTCATTAGTGTGTGAGAGTGGTATCATCTAACTCTAACTATACATGTCAAACTGTTCCTTTAATATTATTCTTTACACCCATGATTAGTCAACAAACATCAACATACAGTTGTATGTTATAGTTCTAATGCTTTATTTGTCTTGACACTCCTCCCACTAAAGCCAGGTGGAGTAGCCTCAGGCTTTAAACATGTGGTGACCAATGATGTCAGCACCCAACGCCTGCTGCATGTTAAAGGTCGTCGGCAGGTCAGAGCCAATGAGGTGGACTTGTCCTGGTCGAGCTTCAACAATGAAGACTGCTTCATCATTGACTTGGGCAAGGTGATCAAGAAGAGGGACTAGATACCTAAGATATGTTAGAATATAAAATGACATGTTTCATGTGCTTTGCTGTTTCATCATAACTTTATTCCCATCTTTTCCCCTCTGCTATGCTAGACTATCTACCACTGGTCTGGCAGCAAGAGCAATATCTACGAACGCTTGAAAACCACTGAGCTGGCCATTGCTATCCGCGACAACGAGAAAAGAGGCCGCGCTAATCTAGAAATGATTGTTGAAGGCTCTGAGCCTGAAGAAGTCATTAAAGTGAGTTTTTGTTTTTTAAATGAGGAAACCTCTGTGATAAAGAATTTATCAGGCACATTTATCTACTAAGAAGGATGCAAGTGCAATGTTAGAGCCTGTGTGTTTATTTATAGGTGCTTGGACCCAAGCCTGCCCTGCAATCAGCAAGCAGTGATGATGCCTCCGCTGATAAGACAAACAAGAACATTGCATCTCTTTATTTGGTAAATATACACAAATATTCAGCTGTTAAATGAATAAATGTCACAGTATCTGAAAAGACCAGATGATAAATGTTTTGTTCATCTCTCTATTTTCCAGATTTCTGATGCTGCAGGCTCCATGAAGGTAACTTTGGTGGCTGAGAAAAACCCATTCAAACAAGACATGCTCTCCCAGGATGAATGCTACATCTTGGACAATGGAGCAAACAATAAGATATTTGTCTGGAAAGGTATTAAAACATGACATATATCCATTTCTGCAACCTCGAAGCTCCAACTGGGAAAATATGAGTTTGATCTGGCTAACCATTGCACCACACCCCAAATTGCAGGGAAGAATGCAAACGCAGATGAGCGCAAGGCAGCATTTTCTGCTGCAAACAAGTTCATCCAAGACAAGAATTACCCCCCAAATACTCAGGTAATGTGGCCATGCTGTGTAAGTCTGCAACCAGAATCCCCCCCTTCCTATCTCTGCTTCCTATTTATGCATATGCTTGCTCCTCTTGTCTATTTCTGACACAAACAGATCAGGGTAATGCCAGCAGGGGGTGAGACCACCATTTTCAAGCAGTTCTTCTTCAACTGGTTGGACAAAGATGAGACCACAGGCCCAAGTGAGGCCTACATCATCGGTAGCATCGCCCGTGTGGAGCAGATTCCCTTTGATGCTTCCAAACTCCACAGCGACACTTCCATGGCTGCCCAGCATGGCATGGTGGATGATGGCTCCGGGAAAGTCCAGGTAAAGTTTCTAGTCTAAACACACTCATGCTGTTCATTCATTTCTTCAAATTTTAACATAGATGTGACAATGGTGGGTGGTGGTGGTCTGTAGATTTGGCGTGTGGAAGGAGGTGATAAAGTAGCTGTGGACCCATCCACCTATGGACAGTTCTTTGGAGGTGACTGTTACTTGGTGCTGTACTCCTACAATGATGGAGGCAGAGAAAAGCATATCATCTACACCTGGTGAGTGCAGCCTTTTCAGCATGCCCGGACTTACAACCCCATTCCAAAAACATTAAATATATAGCTTGAAAAAATATATGTGAATCATTGCAGAGGTGATATAATTATTGCTTTTGCAGGGTCCACAGATGAAAATTAGCCTTTCTGGCTAAATGTGGCATATTTTCAGAAATGTCATTAATATGCATTGTCCCTGTCATCTTAAGTATTTAAGGTATAAACCATACATCCATATGGTCCCACCAACCCTCCCACCGCTTTCCATTCCATAACTTGACAGTTATAAACTGTTTTATTCTATACTATATTTGAAATTTGAAACCTGCTGATGGCGCTACATGAAAAGACAAATCAGCAAAGTGATAAAGGGGAACATAAACATCATGGCAATCCATCCAATAGGTGTAGCTCTTTATTAATCCCTCTTGGGGAAATTCCATTTTAATAAATTCAATTTAATTAACATCTGAAGACTGCAGTTAATTCAGTTCTGCATACCCAACTGACATGCAGTGAACATGAGGCTTTGTGAACTCCTGGAACAACTTTTTTGTCTTTAGGCAAGGGCAGAAGTGCACTAAGGATGAACTGACTGCTTCAGCCTTTCTCACTGTCACCCTGGACGATTCGATGGATGGAGTAGCTACCCAGGTAAGATATTTACCATGAGAACAGGTCTTTCTTTAAAGAAATAGTTCCTGTAAGTTTATCTACTGCTGTGTCTCGGCAGGTTCGTGTCACCCAGGGCCAAGAACCTCCTCATCTTGTGAGCCTGTTTAAGGACAAGCCTCTGGTCATCCACCTGGGTGGGACATGCCGCACGGGTGGCGAGAGCGAGCCTGCCAGCACACGACTCTTCCATATCCGCCTGAGCTCCACCAAAGCAACACGAGCTGTTGAGGTCAGCCTCGTTTATTACAATGACTGTGCATGAACTGTTGGTTATAATGAACGATTCACACCATCCTCCCTCTATTTGTGTCTCACCAACTCAGGTGCAGCCCACTGCCTCCTCCCTCAACACGAATGACATGTTTGTGCTGAAGACACCTGACTCCCTGTTCCTGTGGAAGGGAAAGGGAGGAACTCCAGAGGAAATGACTGCAGCAGAGTATGTTGCTGACCTGCTCGGAGGAACTGTCACTGAGGTGGAGGAGACCAAAGAGCCAGGTGAGTGCTAAAAGAACAGCTTTGTTTTATGCAGGATAACAGTGTCAAATATTTTCTGTGTAAAATTGTGGTCTTCTTCTTCTTGTCAGCTGGTTTCTGGGCAGCACTGGGTGGGAAAGGAGACTACCAGACCTCCAAGTCCCTACAGAAAACGATCAAGGCCCCACGACTGTTTGCCTGCTCCAACAAGACTGGCAGGCTGATCGTGAGTGTTTTTCTAATTATTTATTTCATTTTTTGTTTGACTGTTTTTTATATAGCCACTTTATAATCATCTATTCCTCAAAATCTAGGCAGAAGAGGTTCCTGGTGAGTTCACACAGATGGATCTGGCAACTGATGATGTCATGGTCCTGGACGTGTGGGATCAGGTATGCCGCCTTCACTTTGAATGAAACGATTCAGTCTCACTTCTTGTAGATCTCATTTTTTATTGCCGCCTTATCCCTTAAACCCTTGTCATGATTCTTCCCTCCAGATCTTCATTTGGGTCGGAAAGGATGCCAACGAGACAGAGAAGGCTGGATCGCCCAAGATCGGTAGGATGAAAGGAGCTATAGGAGATGAGGAGAAATTGCATGAGATAATTTATTCACAAACGTATCCTTGTGTTTTTTTTCCTTTCAGCCCAAGACTATGTGAATTGTGACCCTTCTGGCCGCAGCGGTGTTGCCATCACCACCATTAAGCAGGGGGCGGAGCCATCCTCGTTCACTGGCTGGTTCCACGCCTGGGACGACAAGTTGTGGGACAAAAATCTTTTGGAGTGTATCCAAGCCCGTATCAAAAAGCAGTAAAAAAAACAAAAAAAACCCCAAAAAGCATCACATTTTCTGTTGGACTTCAAAGAATAATCAACCTGTAAGCTATAGGTTTGGAATTTAAAGTTCTGTAAGGTTTTAACTTGCATTGTGCAACTCTGATGTACTTAGTATCTGAAAAGGGGGCTACTTTTTTAAAGCAACACAACAACCTGTAAGCTATAAGTTTGGAATTTAAAGTTCTCAAATTTATGATTCCAGTTGTAAAATAAGAAAAATACAGACAGAATTTTATAATCCACACTCACAGTATCTTCCATGTATTCAAACCTTTCCTGGGAACGTTTATGAAATTTTCTTTTAAACTTGTTTTTGTTCTGTCTCATGCATTAAAATGATGAACTGTTTATGATCCAGTGGAAAAGCATGATGCACTATCAGTTCACTGTGACCTTAAGGAACGATTTTAAATTTAGAGTGTCATAGATGACATACCAGCATTTTAATATTAACAAATTTATTTCTGTTTGTGACAAAAAGAATGTACATTTTTACGTAGAATTTCCCATTTTACAGCCTAGTGTGCAAAGACAAATTTAGATTGTGAATCTTTGTGACTGAATTTGGAATTTGAATAAAAATGTTACCCTTTTCCCCAAATCAATTTTGTCTGATGTGCTTTTTCTCCCAAGTCTTTCACCATAATTTTCACATCTCACAATTCACTCACTTCATTCTCACAACAATACAATTGTTTTCATGAGCATAAATCCTCCCCATGTGTACTCCATGCTTGATAGTAATCTTCAGGTCATGTGTACAAGGCCTCTGCTGAGTTGCAGAGCTGTGGATTAAAAAGAGGGCTTTAAAAGTGCCGTCACAGCTATGTCTATATGTCTTTTTCCTCCACTACTATCTTCTCTTCTCTTTTGTTCTCTTCCATTCTCCACTGCCTCAGCTACAAGACAAACACTGACTAGGCACAATGACACAGAAGGTGGTACTCATTACAGGCTGCTCCTCTGGAATTGGCCTCGCCTTGGCTGTCCGCATCGCAAAAGATGAGAAGAAAAGGTTCATGGGTAAATTTGCCGCATTTTCTTTTTCTTTAAAAAAAAAAAAAAAAAAAGATGCAATATCTGACAACTAATTCTGGAAGTGTGCAAATAGACTGAGGAGTAGGTGAATCAAAAGAGTGGAAGGAAAGAAACTTAGAAGGACAATAATTTAAAAGCAAAGAGACTAAATGACTGCAGCTGCACAGATCTGCCATCTGAGCATGCTTCTGTTAGCAGCTATTGGTTCAAAAATAGAGTGGCTGCCATGTGTTACACACTATGTTTTCCATATTTTGACATGTGAAATCTCATCTCAGTCATTTTGAGTCACTTTAACCCAGAAACACATTTTGATGATACTGAGTTTTTCTCTTGAGACACAGAATGTCTCAGAATGTGTTTATGGATCAAAGTAATATTTTGAAATATTATTTAGGGTGGTGTTGCAATGCCTTTCAAGCTGAGTATCCATTGACAATTTTAGTAAAGTTAGAGAGGCGTTTAACTTTGGTAATTACCATTACTATGGTAAGTTTGTGACTTCTATTTATACTACTGGTTCGTTATATTGTTGCAAAAAGTGTGCTACTGAACATTACTCATCCTTCAAAGTTATGTGCTTACTGTTATTTGTACATATAAGAATATATGCACATGTGATCCGTCATTTGGCAAGAAACTTCATTGATTTCCATTAAATAAATATAATCTATATAGATTATCTAACATAAACAAAACAGTGACAGGCATGTCAGAGAAAGAAACCATACCATCTTAGCAATGCAAACTGGTTTTGTGTGCAGATTTGTGAGGTTTTCACCTCTGAAAATTGAAAATTGTACCAACACCAACTCAACTGAAGAGTCCCAGTGTCTGCAGATTATCCTGGAAGAGATGTTGCAGTTTGAGTTTAGTAGTTGAGAGACAAAATTAAGAGAAAGTGTCTGCTGTCTCTTGTTAGACTTTCATTAGCACTTCTGCACCCAAGTCAAATTTTTTTTTGTTGTTGTTGTTGTTGCAGTCTATGCCACCATGAGGAACCTAAGTAAGTGTGAGCCACTGGTTGAGGCAGCAGGTCGAACTCTGGGAAGGACTTTGGAGATCAAACAGTTGGATGTTTGTGATGAGGCCTCCATCAAAGCCTGTGTGGACAGCCTGCCTGAGCGCAGGGTGGACATTCTTAGTAAGCCCACAACATTTGGTTCAATGCAGTCAGAAATACTACAAGTACAGCATGCATATTTAACATAACAATCATGAACAATCATTAATAACATTCTTGCTATGTCTCTCTCTCACAGTAAGTAATGCTGGAATGGGTCTAATCGGACCCATCGAGTGTCACTCTATTGACGAGATGAAGACTGTTATGGACACCAATTTCTTTGGGTTTGTGCGGTTGCTGAAGGAAGTCCTACCTGACATGAAGAGGAAGAAAAAGGGCCACGTTGTCGTTATCAGCAGCGTCATGGGCATTCAGGGTGAGGACGGTCACATCTGTACATCATGAGAGTTAACAGTGACAAAACGCTGTCTTAACAGTGTTTCACTCTCTTCTGTTTTTCAGGAATTTTATTCAATGACATCTACGCAGCATCCAAGTTTGCACTGGAAGGCTTTTGTGAAAGCTTAGCAGTACAAGCCCTATCGTTTAAGCTCAAGTGAGATACATTTTTTAAAGCTGCTTCTGCACATTTTATTCCTTACCAGTTTCTCAGTGAGATTCACATTATGCACACAAAGCTCAGTAAGGGAAACATCATTCCCCTACAGGACCATTCCCCACTCCCCTGCAGAACCAGCACTTGTCTGTATCTGAAACATTGCATAACTACACCCACCATTATCTTTCTGTTGAGAGAAAAATATGCTAGCCAAAGTGTGTCATGGCAAAAACAACTACAGCACCCCCTGGTCTGGGGCAAGTCCTAACACACCGTCAACCAATAACCAAATATTAAAGGGAATAGCTCTGCAGGGTGGTGTCAGATAGGAGAAGAGGAACAGGAGCATGTACCTAACACAAAATGTTCCATTAGAGCGATAAAAGTAGCATTTATTGGCAGTTAGTTTTTAACTTATGCTGCCCTTCAGTTTCCTACTGAGAGTGATCTGATGATCATCATGTTTGTACTTGTCTTCTCTTCCCTCTGCAGTATCAGCCTCATAGAGCCTGGGCCAGTGATAACAGAATTTGAACGTAAAGTATATGATGAGGGCTTGAAGACTGATCTGAGCAAAGCTGACAGTGTAACTGCTGACATGTTCACGAACATCTACTTGAAGAACTACAAACAAATTTTTGAAACGTTTGGGCAGACTGCTGAGCATATAGCTGAGGTATTGTACTGTTCATCCACCAAAATTCTTCACATCATCATGCAGTGTTTTGACTTTAAAGTCCTGCAATCAATGAAATGAAATGAAATTAATGAAAATGTTTGTTCTGTGTTTTTTCTCCTAGCATACTTTGAAGATCATCACCATGAAGAATCCCCCTTTCCGTCATCAGACCAACGCAGTTTACACCCCTATGACCACACTCAAATATGCTGACCCTGAAGGTGACCTCCCAATTGACACATTTTACAAAATGTTGTTTGAACATGACAAGGTCTTCAACGCCAGCCTGAACTTCCTCAAACTTCTGCGCTGGAGAAGTCAAAAGAGTTTTACCTTGGAAAAAGACAACGCCAACAAATAAAGGCTATGGCTTATCTATTATTATTTTTTGGTGAGATACAGTCATCATTGCATAGATGTCTTGTAAATTCCCATTTATTTATTTATTTTTTAGCTGTAGGACTGATGAAACGCTGAAACAATGATTATTGCAAACAAATAAAAATGATGAAGCCATAAATAATTGGCAATCCTTTTAATGTGTGTCTGTGAGTTGCTTCTTAACATACATATTGATGCATTCAGCACTACCTTTCTTAACATGTTAATCCTCAAAGCCCTATATTACACAATATGTAAGCAAAACTATGAAGGGCAAGGACAAAGGCAATGCATCAGATAAAGCACTCAGATAGTCCATCATTATACTGCCTTACTGAGGGATCATGTGTATTTTTTCTTATTATTGAAGACATTTAAGTATTTATAAGTGATATTTAGAAATGTGTTTTAATTTGTAATCCAGTTGAGTTTTTTGGGATTCAGCTGTGTACTCTGAGCCTCCTACCACAAGGACTGGCTGAGAACTATTTTCATAAAAAATATTTATGAATGAAGGCAGAGAACATAAAACAACAGAATAAAGTAAAACAGATAGATTTGAATAGAAATGGAAAATTGTAATTCACTTATTGAACAGTAGGTGGCGGTAAACACTTGCTAGACCACTCAAACGAGATTGGTGACACCATATCCGGCTTTTCGTTTGACGTTGTGTCCAGACAAATTTAAGCTAATGTTGCCCAGAATATAAATTATATATTATAAATGAATTGTTTGTAGCTTGAGGATTGTTTGACATGCATGATTCATTTGGTCGATGAAAGAAAGAGTTTTTTTCCACTCGTAGCCTCCACCCAGCCAAATATTTAGTCAGTTCAGGCAGGGGCAGTTCATTGTTAGCTTAGCTTTAGCCTAGCTTTAGCCATGCTCTCAGACTCCTGTTTCACTTGTCTTCTGGGTAGCGGCTTGCTTGTGATGAGGACCATTGCTACTAGCTAGCTTGGCAGCTATCTAACCATAACACTGGGGAACAATTTGAAAAAAAAATTCTGCTGAGTTAGATCTTTATGCTGATTAAAACTCTCCACAGCTTACCCTCCAGATAAGCAAAATTCCACTGATTAGCTGTAGTAAACAAACAAACAAACTTAAACCTGGAGATCCCAACATTCTACATGAGCCACTTGTTGACAGGAGGAAAATAATATTCCCACCTCTGCACATAGGTCTCATGAAGCAGTTTGTAAAAGCATTGCCAGCTGATGGTGACTGTTTCAAGTACATCATCTTGCAATTTCCTGGACTGTCAATTGAAAAAAATCAAGGCTGGTGTGTTTGATGGTCCACAAATTCGGCAGCTCATCAAAGATGAACAGTTCACCAGGACTATGTCAGACCTTGAGAAGAATGCTTGGTTATCATTCAAAGACGTCGTCAAGAACTTTCTTGGAAATACACGTGCAAGTAATTACACAGAAATTGTTCAGAAACCATTGGAGAGTTACAAAGTGCTTGGTTGCAACATGAGTATTAAACTACATTTTCTGCATTGCATCTTTTTTTTTTTTTTTTAACCTTTATTTATTCAGGGTAGGTTCACTGAGAGTGAAGCTCTCTTTTGCAGGAACACATTTCACTTTTCCCCACCCAGATTAATCCTGCCGGTCTGGGGATTGAACCGGCGCCTTTCTAGTCACAAGCTCGCTTCTCTAACCTTTAGGCCACCACTGCCCCATCTTGCCAGCTTTCCGGAAAATCTTGGTGCTGTTAGCGATGAGCAAGGTGAACGATTTGACCAAGATTTGAAGGTTATGGAACGTTATCAGGGTAGATGGGATGTACATATGATGGCTGACTATTGTTGGAGCATCAAACGCGATAGTCCTCAAGTTGAACACTCCAGAAAGAGTTATAAACGTAAATTTTTACCTTAACTACTTGCACACAATTATAAGTACAGTAGCCATATCCTTTGTAAAAACATAATAGTGTTAAATAAACATTGCAGTCATGCCGGTTTCTTTCATATTTCATTGTATGTCAATATTTGAACATTTTTATAAAACAAGCACATATCTGTTAAGTACAGTATTTTTCATATTTTTTTTAAGAAAAGGGGGATCCTATAGTTCAAAAACTTGACGTGATAGAGAAAAACTGAGATCAGTTTTGGATTCCGCACCCAAAAATTAGTTAAAAACAGCTGTCAGACCTAACTCAACAAAAATTGTGTTCCCCAGTGTAATTTTCCAGTATTAACTGTATTAATTGAGTTGTTTCATTTCAGTTGTTTTCATTTGTGCTTTGGCATTTTTTTTACCTTAAATTTTCTGTCACATTCCATGTATCAGCGGTGGTCTGCAGAAGCAGCACCTTGTTTTAAGGTGTAAAATTCGCTCGTCGCTTAGTTAGTAGCTTAGTTGTTTAATTCAACTGTTTTTTATATAGCCACTTTATAATCATGTATTCCTCAAAATTTAGGCAAAAGAGGTTCCTGGTGAGTTCACACAGATGGATCTGGCAACTGATAATGTCATGGTCCTGGACATGTGGGATCAGGTATGCCGCTTTCACTTTTAATGAAACGATTCAGTCTCACTTCTTGTAGATCTCATTTTTTATTGCCACTTTATCCCTTAAACCCTTGTCGTGATTCTTCCCTCCAGATCTTTGTTTGAGTCGGAAAGAATGCCAACGAGACAGAGAAAACTGGATCGCCCAAGATCGGTAGGATGAAAGGAGCTATAGGAGATGAAGAGAAATTGCATGAGATAATTTATTCACAAACATATCATTGTGTTTTATTTCCTTTCAGCCCAAGACTATGTGAATTGTGACTCTTCCGCAGCGGTTGTTCCAGAGGCTCCCTGATAAAGGTGGACTCGAGCATGCAGTGTGCGTCAGAAAACCCTGCCCACTCGTGCTCGGTGTGTGTACAGTCCCTGGCTGTTCAGGAGAACTTCTATGTTGACTGTCTGACTGACTTAACTGTCTAATGAGCATGTCGGACCCAGAGGAAGCTTGAGACCTGATAGACCATCTAAGAGAACTACTTGCCTCAGGTGGTTTCGATATCTGACAGTGGGCAAGTAACTATGCGTCAGTGGTCAGTCATCTCCCTACAGAGGCAAAGTCAGAAAGTGCAGAGTTGTGGATTTCTGAGTGCCAAGCAGATCCCCAAGAACATGCTCTTGGTCTAAACTGGCATTGCTTGCCAGACACCCTTCAGTACCAGCACCAACCACATCCCTCCGAAGACGTGACGATACGCAACATTTATTGCACCTTGGCAAGTCAGTATGACCCTATTGGATACATACTACCCCCTAAAGTCCTAGTCCAACACCTTTGGGCTAAGGAAAGTGAATGGAATGATCCCCTTGCTGCCATCAGATCTTCTGTGGGCCTGGAACACATGGGAAGAAGAGCTGCAGTACTTCTCACAGATCATGTGTTACATTACCCCTGACCTCGATGGAACCAAGGTGACAAGAGAGTTCCACATTTTCTGTGATGTGTCAGAAGATGCATATGCATCAGTGGCATACCTCCACACCCAAGACAAAAAGGGAAATGTTCAAGTGTCTTTCGTGCTGGCTAGATTGCGGGATGCCCCTAAACGGAACTTTTCAATGCCAAGGCCGGAACTCTGTGCTGCCCTCACTGGAGCTCAGCTGTCCAGAATACTTCACAATGAGCTCACCCTGGAAATCAAGGACACGGTTTTATGGTCCGATTCCTATACTGTTCTCACATGGCTTCAGTCTGAGTCTTGCCAATTTAAAGTGTTTGTGGGAAATAGGGTCACTGAGATTCAGGAACTGACTGAAGTTCACTCCTGGAGGTATGTGGATTCTACTAGCAATCCCGTCAACGACATAACATGGGGCAAGACTCTCCTTGAGCTGGCTAAGCCAAACAGACGAGGACAGGGCCCACAGTTCCTTTACCAGCGCCCAGAAGCATGGCCCAGGCTTCTAGCCTCAACGACTGAGGCATGCCCTGAGGAGCTCCGCAAGCCAAAATTTTGTGGTTTAATAACTGTCAGCCCCCTTGCAGCAGACACCACTCAGTACTCCTCATTCGAAGACCTGGTAGAAGCTACTTGCAAGTCCCTGGACGGAACAGTCCATCAGTCGAACTCTCCCTTGACTGCAGATTATCAAATGAAACTACAGGCACAGATGGAAAGTTTTCCTGAAGAATATAAGGCACTCGAGTGTGGCAAGCGCATCTGATCAGGTAGTTGCGTGAACACCTTGTCTCCAGAGTTTGACACCAGCACAAGACTTATCCGTGTTGGCGGACAACTTTGTCAAATTGAAGGTCTCAATTCAGACATTGTGCACCCAATAGTGTTGCACCCGAAGCACCCAGTAACAAAACTTCTCATTCAGCAGTATGACAACAAACTATGCCAATCGGGACCAGAACGAGTTTTTGCTGAGATCAGATGACGGTTCTGGATCCTCAGAAGCAGGGAAGCGGTACGCCGCCAAGGCCGAAGGCCGAAGGCTCAGCAGCGGCCCAGGGTTTGAATCCGACCTGTGGCCCTTTGCTGCATGTCATTCCCCATCTCTCTCTCCCCATATTCCTGTCACTCTTCAGCTGTCTCTGTCAAAAATAAAGCTTGAAAAAGGCCAAAAAATATATCTTTTTTTTAAAAAAAGATAGGCGAGGTTCATTATGTTTTATAGTTTAATATAACTCTTTACTGTTACCTGCTATATTTGCACTAGCTTATTGAGATTATATAGAGATTTGAATTTCCCCAGCTAAATGTCTGGACTTATGTTATGTTGACTTATGTTTCTCTGTAGACCACACACATCCTCTCCCTCACCATTCATTAAACTGGAAAAAAGGAGTTTGTGTTTTTCTGTGTTTAATCAACACACTGTGTGGCGACGACTACTCCACCTGAACTATTGAGTCTTACCTACAGCAGTGTTCCCATCACCGCCATTAAGCACGGGGCGGAGCCATCCTTGTTCACCGGCTGGTTCCACGTCTGGGACCCCAAGTTGTGGGACAAAGCCTGAGTGTATCCAAGCCTGTATAAAAAAGCAGTAAAAAACACAAAACAGCATCACATTTTCTGTTGGACTTCAAAGAATAATCAACCTGTAAGCTACTGTAAGTTTGGAATTTAGTTCTGTATGGTTGGAGAGCAGCTCGGAGATGCATCAAGCATCAAGGTTTTAACTTGCATTGTGCAACTCTGATGTACTTAGTATCTGAAAAGGGGGCTACTTTTTTAAAGCAACGCAACAAATTTATGATTCCGGTTGTGAAATAAGAAAAATACAGACAGAATTTTATAATCCACACTCACAGTATCTTCCATATATTCAAACCTTTGCTGGGAACATTTATGGAATTTTCTTTTAAACTTGTATGCATTAAAATGATGAACTGTTTACGATCCAGTGGAAAAGCATGATGCACTGGGACAGTGTTTAGCTCAGTTGGTAGAGCAGCCACCCCATGTGTGAAGGCTCAGTCCTTGCTGCGGAAGCCCAGGGTTCAAATCCAACCTGTGGCTCTTTCCTGCATGTCATTCCCCATCTCTCTCTCCCTACATTCCTGTCACTCTTCAGCTGTCTCTATCAAAATAAAGCTTGAAAAGGCCAAAATAATTATCTTAAAAAAAAAAAAGCATGACGCACTATCAGTTCACTGTGACCTTAAGGGACGATTTTAAATTTAGAGTGTCATAGATAACATATGGACATTTCAATCTTAACAAATTTATTTCTGTTTGTGACAAAAAGAATGTACAGTTTTACGTAGAAAAAAAAACAAATTTAGACTGTGAATCTTTGTGATTGAATTTGGAATTTGAATAAAAATGTTACCCCTTTCCCCAAATCGATTTTGTCTGATGTGCTTCTTTCACCATAATTTTCACATCTCACAGTTCACTGCAACAATACAATTGTTTTCATGAGCATAAATCCTCCCCATGTGTACTCCATGCTTGATAGTAATCTTCAGGTCATGTGTACAAGGCCTCTGCTGAGTTGCAGAGCTGTGGATTAAAAAGCGGGCTTTAAAAGTGCCGTCACGTCATCTATTTCATCCACTACTATCCCCACTCTTTTGTTCTCTTCCATTCTCCACTGCCTCAGCTACAAGACAAACACTGACTAGGCACAATGACACAGAAGGTGGTACTCACAGGCTACTCCTCTGGAATTGGCCTTGCCTTGGCTGTCCGCATCGCAAAAGATGAGAAGGAAAGGTTCATGGGTAAATTTGCCGCATTTTTCAGTGGTTGTAAATAGAGTGGCTGCCATGTTTTACACACTATGTTTTCCATATTTTGAAATGTGAAATCTCATCTCAGTCATTTTGAGTCACTTTAACCCAGAGACACATTTTGATGATATTGAGTTTTTCTCTTGAGACACAGACAGAAAACTCAGAATGTGTTTCTGGATCAAAGTAATATTTTGACATATTATTTAGGGTGGTGTTTCAATGCTTTTCAAGCATATCCATTGAGAATTTTAGAGAGGCGCTTAACTTTGGTAATGACAAATACTAATGGTCTAACACAAACAAAATAGTGACAGGCATGTCACTATCATGAAAAGAAACCATACCATCTTACTGGTTTTGCATGCAGATTTTTGAGGTTTTCACCTCTGAAAATTGAAAATTGTACCAACACTAACTCGACTGTCATGTCTCTTTACAAAAACAATGTTTGGGTACTGTGGATAATCCACACAGCTCACTGTCAACAGTATTCATTGGAAGAACTCTGTCAACAGAAAGACTCGTGTCTGCAGATTATCCTGGGACATTGTTCCTGGAAGAGATGTTGCAGTTGTCATTTTTCAATGCTTTGAACAAACAAAATTCTATCACCTCCACTGTAGTGGCAGCAGACATTAACAGACAAAATCAAGAGAAAGTGTCTGATGACAAATTATTATTATTTTTTGTTGTTGTAGTCTATGCCACCATGAGGAACCTAAGTAAGTGTGCGCCACTGGTTGAGGCAGTGGGTCGAACTCTGGGAAGGACTTTGGAGATCAAACAGTTGGATGTTTGTGATGAGGCCTCCATCAAAGCCTGTGTGGACAGCCTGCCTGAGTGCAGGGTGGACATTCTTAGTAAGCCCACAACATTTGGTTCAATGCAGTCAGAAATACTGCAAGTACAGCTATGCATATTTCTCATACATGAACAATCATTCATAACATTCTTGCTATGCCTGACTTCCTTTCACAGTAAGTAATGCTGGAATGGGTCTAATCGGACCCATCGAGTGTCACTCTATTGACGAGATGAAGACTGTTATGGACACCAATTTCTTTGGGTTTGTGTGATTGGTGAAGGAAGTCCTACCTGACATGAAGAGGAAGAAAAAGGGCCACGTTGTCGTTATCAGCAGCGTCATGGGCATTCAGGGTGAGGACGGTCACATCTGTACATCATGAGAGTTAACAGTGACAAAACGCTGTCTTAACAGTGTTTCACTCTCTTCTGTTTTTCAGGAATTTTATTCAATGACATCTACGCAGCATCCAAGTTTGCACTGGAAGGCTTTTGTGAAAGCTTAGCAGTACAAGCCCTATCGTTTAAGCTCAAGTGAGATACATTTTTTAAAAGCTGCTTCTGCACATTTTATTCCTTACCAGTTTCTCAATGAGATTCACATTATGCACACAAAGCTCAGTAAGGGAGACATCATTCCCCTACAGAACCATTCCCCATTCCCCTGCAGAACCAGCACTTGTCTGTATCTGAAACATTGCATAACTAGACCCACCATTGTCTTACTGTTGAGAGAAAAATATGCTAGCCAAAGTGTGTCATGAAAAAAACAACTACAGCACCCCCTGGTCTGGGGCAAGTCCTAACACACTGTCAACCAATAACCAAATATTAAAGGGAATAGCTCTGCAGGGTGGTGTCAGATAGGAGAAGAGGAACAGGAGCATGTACCTAACACAAAATGTTCCATTAGAGCGATAAAAGTAGCATTTATTGGCAGTTAGGTTTTAACTTATGCTGCCCTTCAGTTTCCTACTGCGAATGGCCTGATCATGTTTGTACTTGTCTTCTCTTGCCTCCACAGTCTCACCCTCATAGAGCCTGGGCCAGTGATAACAGAATTTGAGCATGAAGTATATAATGAGGGCTTGAAGACTGATCTGAGCAAAGCTGACAGTGTAACTGCTGACATGTTCACGAACATCTACTTGAAGAATTACAAACATTTTTACAAAAATTTTTTGAAACGTTTGGGCAGACTGCTGAGGATATAGCTGAGGTATTGTACTGTTCATCATCAACATTCTTCACCTCATGCATGCATGCATTGTTTTGACTTTAAAGTCCTGCAATCAATGAATCTAATATAATCTCAAGTTTGTTCTGTGTTTTTTTACAAAATGTTGTTTGAGCATGACAAGATCTTCAATGCCAGCCTGAATTTCCTCAAACTTCTGCGCTGGAGAAGCTGAAAGAGTTTTACCTTGGAAAAAGACAACACCAACAAATAAAGGCTATGGCTTATCTATTATTATTTTTTGGTGAGATACATCATCAATTGTAATTACCCTGTATTTTATTTTTAGCTGTAGGACTGATGAAACGCTGAAACAATGATTATTGCAAACAAAAAATGATGAAGCCATAAATAATTCTAAAATTCTAAATCCTTTTAACGTGTGTCTGTGAGCTGCTGCTTACATATTGATGCATTCAGCACTACCTTTCTTAACATGTTAATCCTCAAAGCCCTATATTACACAATATGTAAGTACTGTAGTAAGCAAAACTATGAAGGGCAAGGACAAAGGCAATGGATCAGATAAAGCACTCAGATTGTTAGAAAGACTGGACTTGTACATCTGTTCTACAGTTATTCTACAGAATAACAGAGCGCATTATACGCTGTATTCTTATTACCTCATATATTCAATTTGGGGTTATGCTGTTGTACATCATTTAAGATTATAAGTGTGAAGTTATAGTGTTAACTTCGTGTTCATGATATTCTGTGTTAATTATCTAATTAAGGGCTGCATCACTGGCTGTAGGTTATTATTGCCAGTTAAGCTAATATAAGTAGTTTCTCGTCGTGTTAAGCCTCACGGGATGATTGTAGTAACTTTGTGTGTGTGTGCAACTGCTGTGTTTGTTATCCCTTTTGTTTCTGTAGAACCACAACCAATAGAAATAGTCATCCACATCTGTCCTCATTACCATATGTACATCACAAGCCTACAATAAAAGAAGCAGATCAGATCCTGGATTGTTTTATTGTGTTCTGACCGACACACAGTGGAGAGTGTTACAGATCCAGCAGCCTCAGTCAGAATATTCTCAGCTTGCCAGCTACACAAATAGTTCATAATTATACTGCCTAATTGAGGGATGATGTGTTTTTTTTAAAATTATTATTATCATTATTTAAGATTTTTAAGCATTTATAAGTAATATTTACTAATGTGTTTTATTTTTATTTATAATTTTATTTTATTTATATTTGTAATCCAACAACAGAACAAAGTAAAACAGATAGACTTGATAGGAAATAGAAATCTTCCCAGTTATAAAAGACCGATCTGGCAAAAAAGTCTATGATAGCAAGAATATTAACAACTCATTGTTAGAATTCTATGAAAGTTTATATAATTCTGAATCTGGTTGCCATTCAGAGGCCCTGATGAATACTTTTTTTTCATCCATCAATCTTCCTCGAGCTTCTAATACACAGAAAGAGCTGCTGAACAAGTTGATTACAAAAAAGGAAGTCATACAGGCTATCATTGACTTACAAAATAACAAGGCCCCAGGGCCAAACGGTTTGACCGCTGACCCCTGAATTCGGACTAGGGCTGAACGATATGGACAAAAATTTCATATCTCGATATTCATGCCAGATATCTCGATATCGATACGATACGATATGACTACGGGTTCGGTGAAAACCAAGCATTTTTCAGAAAAATAAAAACATCATAATACAAAAGAATGTGGAAAGTGTAATTTTATTGATTGATTGTAATACACTCTTCGTGCAGCACGCGATGGTGTTGTTTCAGGTGGTGAAACATGTTTGTTGTGCTACCTTGCTTCGTCGCAATTTTCGCCAAGCACGACCTGCACAACACCTCGCTCTGGTTGACATAATCCTTTTAAAATCCAAAATACCTCATTATCTTCCGAACTCATGTCACTTTTCTTTCTTTCTTTTTGATTTCCCCGGTGTGTATGTCGTGTGTGTGTGCGTCTCAGTCTCCGTCTCCCTCACTCCCGCCCTCCTATGTTTGTCATTGGTTGGGTTCAGCTGTCGATCCACAGCGAGCATGAAATAAGGTTTGTGGTTGGCTGGCCGTAGTGGTGCATTCAAGGGCAATCGTAAAAATGATGTTTATTGTGACTGCCAGAGCTGTACATGCAGAGCGAGCGCGGGGGGAAATCTATATCGTTTATATCGTTGCTTTTTCGATATTAATATCTTGAATGTTCATATCTCGATATAGATACGATAACGATATATCGTTCAGTCCGAATTTCGGACTGAGGTTTCAGGACGCATTCGCAAGTCCCCCCATATTTCCCCTATATCTCTATATTTGTAACTCCTTATCTGACCCTTTGAAATTAATAAACATACTTTAAAAAAAGAAAAAAAAAAGAAAAAGAAATGTGTAATTCACTTAGTGAACGGTAGGTGGCAGTAAACACTAGCTAGACCACTCAAACAAAATTGGTGACACCATATCCGGCTCTTCGTTTGACGGTGTATCCGGACAAATTGAAGCTAATGTTGCCCAGAATATAAAAATATAAATGAATTGTTAGCAGCTTTAAGACTGTTTGACATGCGTGGTTCATTTGTTCGATACAAGAAAGAGTAACCTGTAGTGTTGCAGCGAGTTTTTTTCCACTCGCCGTCTCTACCCAGCCAAATATTCAGTCACTTCAGGCAGGGGCAGTTCATTGTTAGCTTAGCTTTAGCCTAGCTTTAGCCATGCTCTCTGGCTTGCGGCTTGCTTGTGACGGGGACCACCGCTACTAGCTTGGCAGCTAGCTAGTTAACCACAATTTTCCAGTATTAACGCGTCGAATTGTTTCATTTGTGCTTTGGCGTTCTTTGGACCTTTACTTTTCTGTCACATTCCGTGTGTCAGCGGCGGTCTGCAGGAGCAGCACCTCGTTTAACGCCTAAAATTCGCTCTTAGCTTAGTTAGCAAGCTAGCCAGCCGGCTAACTTTGAGGAAACGTCTTTTTTGAAGACATAAGTTGGTGATGACGTTGTCCTGATTCGGGCACTAAACGTTAACTCCGTTAACTGAAGAAGGCCTGACATACTTTGACCACTTAAGTCAAGACCCGGGGCTTTCATTTCTTTTTGGTTTGTGGTCATTTGCCTGCCACGATGGCTTCTTCCTCTGGAAACGACGACGACCTCACCATCCCCAGAGCAGCTATCAACAAGATGATTAAAGAAACTCTCCCCAACGTACGAGTGGCTAACGACGCCAGGGAGCTCGTGGTGAACTGCTGCACAGAGTTCATACACCTCATATCTTCAGAAGCCAATGAAATATGCAACAAGTCCGACAAGAAGACCATCTCTCCTGAGCATGTCATCAATGGTGAGTCCTGGTCCCTGTTTGTCTTTGCTCACAGAGGATGCAGAGGAATGCAGGAGGGTGTGTGTCCGCCTCCCTGCCCTCCATCAGCATTTCAACCACAGAGAGTAATTATTTCGCTTTCACCTCTTGTTTTCTCACCACAGCCCTCGAGAGCCTTGGTTTCGCATCGTACATCACTGAGGTGAAAGACGTGCTGCAGGAGTGTAAAACTGTAGCCCTTAAGAGGAGGAAGGCAAGCTCTCGACTGGAGAACCTGGGAATCCCGGAGGAAGAGCTCCTCAGACAACAGCAGGAACTGTTTGCCAAGGTATGACGTGAAAGAAGTCGCTAACGAACTTACAGTTCCCTGTGTATTGATATTGTGGATGAGCATCTCCATGTCACTGTACGTCCAGTGTAGAGGGAGGACTGTAAGCCACTATGGTTCAATGCAATCTGAGCATTCACTTGAGATGCTGACAAAGTTCATGCCCACCCCGTCCCACAGCTTTGACCAATCACTGTGATGATCTCAACTAGTTTATTTTCTCTACATAGGTCATATTCATTCATTCAGTCATTCATATGTTTCCCTTGGACATCCATGCCCCACTTGCAGTATCTCTGTGTGGGGCCTGCAACACAGTTAGTCACTGATTTAATGCAATCTGATGTGTGTGTACAATAATGTTGGGATTGACACATGAGTAGTATTGCAACATGTGGTATTTAGTAAGATTACACTCTTGGTGTGTGTAAATGGGGGGGGATCCTCAAGTTCATTGAGGGATTCAATTTGTTTTTACACTTTGAACTCACAACTTATAATAAAAGTTAGCAATCTATGAATTATTACATATCAGGACTACAGTGAGATGACAGACGCTGTGATTGGTCTAATTTATTTTGTATAAACAGTCAAAAGATGAAACTTAAGCTGACACTCTGTGATCTAATAATGTCCTTTTCAATGCAGACTGTCTCTGTGCTCAGATCAGCTCTAATGAATGGTTAATATGTCTGCTTCATTCATATAAAAAAAGCATTGCCCTTTTATCTAATAAACTGCCAGCAGTACTTTGTTAATCAATAACCCTTCTTGCATTACATCATAATAATCAGCCTCAGTCATGTATCGCAAAAAACATCTTAATTTTTCTAATGAATAATAGCTTCATATCTTTCATGAGTCAGACATTGTTGCTCAGCTCTAATTTGATGTCAGACATCACCACCATCATCCTTATGTAATCGATTAATAAGCTCTTCATTCGCCCGTGTCTCTGCAGGCTCGGCAGCAGCAGGCGGAGCTCGCCCAGCAGGAGTGGCTACAGATGCAGCAGGCCGCCCAACAGGCACAGATGGCAGCGGCATCCGCCAGCGCCGCCCAGCAGGCCGGCTCCTCTCAGGACGAAGACGAAGAGGATGACATGTGATCCCGGGAATTTCATTTCGACTTTGTCCGAATTTCCTTCCTGGGACAGCGTTGGTGCACAAATCTCCCAGCGCTGTGATCAGACAGAGACATGAGACGTGTTTTGACCGCCAGATAATGCACATTGGAACGGACAGTGAAGAGAAAGATGGTCACACGTTCAGACACCAGTACCTGAAAAATGATTTGGATTGAGAGGGTGTTAATAAAGTTTTTGATTAATCCCTTCTTCCCCATTTTTTCCCCCAGTTGCTTCTGTTTAATTATGTCTTGACATTTCTTTGTGAGTAATTCGTAGAGTTCTGGATGTGCTGTGGACATACTGAAGGCAGACGCTGCCTGGAATACGTCAGTGAATTTTGGTGATGATGCAGCAAGTGTTCGCTCCTTCAGGTACTGCACCAGAAAGCTTACTCCTGTTGTCCGTTGTTCTAGATCACTTTTGGTGGTTGAGGAGAGCCGCTCCAGAATCATTCTTGTGTTTGATTGCCATTTTTACTGAGACTGTTTTCTTCCCCCCCATCCTGGTATATAGGAACAATTTAGGGGTCGTAAATATTGGATTTTTCTTTTTGTTAAGTAGAGAACTAAATGGACATTTTGTTTAATTTGAGCTCAATCAGATACTTTACGTTGCGTTTTCTTTCTACCTTGAACCATCCACAGTATTGCTAAACAGCCACACCTTTCACAAATGGAATATTTTTGTCTCATAGAACCAAAGATCGAGGACAGACAGACAGATGGATGTTTTTAAAGGTGTAGGTGCTACTGTGATTCTCGTTGCTGACTCCAGGTCAGTGTAAACAATGTTAAGGAATATTATTAACCTAAGACTTTGTAAAAGACGCTTTGATATCCAGGCTGAATTTGTTATTTCCCTTCTCGGGGGTGCAGTATCAAAACATTTGCATTGTGACTGTGGTCAATCCTCAGTGTAAAGATAAGTAACCCAGTTGTGACACATTCACTCGCCTATGCTACAAAGTTGTATTCTTTAAGCAATAAAGGAGTCATGTTTTATAAATGATTGTTTTGTGTGTGATTTTTTTTTTTAAAATTAATTTATTTTTCTTGTGAATCTAAACACACGATGGCTTCACTCCTCTCCCCCTGCACTCACTCAGCCTGACCATGATTTCTGACTCTCGGGAGAGTGTGTGAGCAGGTAGACGAGCAACAGAGGAGCTCTTAACCTGCTGAGACAGCACACTCTCGAGTGTCGCTTTCTCAAATTATAGAAATTAAAATGTGAGGAGCAACCATAGAGAACATGAGCACTAAGAAAGTGGTTTTCTTTGGATTCTTTATTCTCGTTTTTCAAGTTCTTTCATCATGGTTGAAGCATTAATCGGTGAGTATTCAGATGTTATTATTACTTGTATTTAATTGTAATGCAAAGTATTTTTTTACATGTTTTTGTGTTTAATAATGCAACAAATAAATGTTTCATTTGAAAGCTTTATTCTGTCTATTCTTAACCGAGCTCACACCACATATCTCCTCATATCTCCCTCTGCCATAGCTCCCAGTCCCACCAGTGCCATTCGCTACTTGGCCACCAAATGCATTAATCGCCACAGGGCTGCTGGCGGCTGGCTCGTGCCTTGGGGATTGAAGCAGATCCACAGCTTTGATGAGCCTCTGGCAAAAATGCTGGATGCCAACGACATTGTTTTTGCTGTGCACATACCTCTTCCCAACAAGGAGAAGAGCCCCTGGTTTCAGTACATGCTGGCTGTTCTACAGTTTGACATTGCTTTCAAAATGGTCAATCAGATTGGTAAGAGGTGTGTCTTTGTCATACGTGTAGTATGGATCCATGCCACTCTTGTTCTTGCGGTGTCTTACAAACTGATTCATGTCCCTGTTTTTGTAGAAGATGATGTCATTGTCACTATTGATACTGGCCTGGCATACAGGGATGATTTGATATCTGAGTGGACCACGAAGTTTCACTTAGTGGAGCAAAGGCCACTCAGGTGCATCCTCTCAGTCCCTAAGGTAAACCCGCATGACTGCATTTACTACATGCAAATAAATTCTGATCAAATGTCTGCTTAGTAACCTGTAACAGTCCATGCTTTTGCAGAGATATGAAAATGAAGGCCGCTTTTATCAGTGTGACCCTGTACCATTCATGGAACTGGGAAGTGTGGCACATAATTTTTTTTTGATTAACCTGCGCTTGCCAGTGAATGACACGATTAACGTCGGCATCGGAGAAATAAAAGACATCCAAATAGTGGTGAGATTAATTCTTAAAATTTGACTTCTGTTATATGTTTAGATTTGATTAAATCCCAAAGCCTGCGTGTGTTCACAGGTTTAATGTCTCTGCTCTGTAAGGGAATCCACCAGAATGGAGGCTTCACTAAAGTGTGGATGGGCATAAAGACTGTGTACAGTCCCTGGATATTTGGGGCAACAGTTTGGCACTGGCACAGGATCAGCCTCACCGCAAGATCTGCTGTCCTTTTGGAAAAGTATGAACCAAGATGGACACATCAAGAATGGTGCTAAATTTTAGGTTAAAGGTACAAACATGGAAGTCTAGAGTGTACATTATTATTATTATTATTATTATTATTATTATTATTAATAATAACAATAATAATAATTGATTGAACTGATGCTTTTATTTTATGTCACATTTTATTTCCTATGAAGTGTATTTTGTAAAGCTAGTTTGTTTCTAGTTAGCTAGCTGTGAGTTAGCTAGTGTGACATAACTAACATAGCTAGAGGTGAGGAAGTAAAATTATGAAATAAAATATGAGATTACACACAAAAAAATTCACTGGGAAAATGTTATGAAATGAAAACAAAGATTTCCATAATAAAAAACAAAACCAGTACCAGTACCAGTAAAAACTGATAAAAACAATGAATATAATGAGTTGATTTTGAGTAATTTCTTATTTAGTTTTGGTTCATACATGTTTTGCACTTGTATTTTTTATTTATTTCAGATTTTTCTAAATTTGATATTGAGCCTTTGGGCTTCCGTACAGTCCCTACATCTGTACAGGCTTTTAGATATTTTATTGCAGATTGGATACACCGTCATCTTCTTTAAAAGGCAGAATGAAGTTATACAACAAAGCTCTTTACTCGAATAAGAGTAAAGAGCCAGGCTCTTTAGTCACTTAGTGCAAACTTACAGCCACAGGAGCTGCGGAAATGAAAAATGCTTGAGCTTAAGTGCATGACTGGCCTAAAGAACCAGGTCAGTTCTCTGCCTGCAGCACAAAGTAACTTGTCTTTCAAGAGCAAATGTAAGTCAGTATATTGTGTATTTGCCTTGTAGGGTGATCCTTGCTCTGGGTATCTCCATGACGTTCCTGAACGTGCCACTGGAGTGGCTCTCATTGGGCTTTGAGTGGACGTGGATGCTGCTGTTTGAAGATGTTCAGCAGGGCGTCTTCTCCTCCACACTCTTCTGTTTTTGGATCATCTTCTGCAGTGAACACCTCATGGTTTGCACCTTTGACTTCGTCTCCATACTTTCATGCAAGTTGTGGAAATTTTCTTTCAACAACAAATCCTTTAGGACCAAAGTCAGAGGAATCGACTCTCAGCGTACTGGTGGCAGGTTGGTCTGGTGGTGTTCGGCATATCTGTTCTCCTTATATTCGACCTGAGTGAAAGGTAATGACACAGCAACTTTTGATGGACACTGTTATGTGTTATGTTTATATCTGTCCTTTCTTTAAATATGAATATGCTTTATCTCTGATAAAGAGGGGGTCATTTGACCAACCCTTTCTACAGTTTTTGGGCATCTGAAATAGGAACAAAGGTGGCAGTATCCTTCAGTTATTTATGCTGATATAAAAAGTCTGATTTTGTCTTGTAAGAAGATACTTTAATTTACTTTTCCTTGACTGTCGTCACAGATTACCTTCATTACTGTGGCAGGAATTTCTGTTAGTCTGTATTTCTTCTCCCTGTGTTGCATGGTGCTTTGTGTGTTCAGGAACATTAGTGGGAAAATCCAACTTCCTGCAATGTCAGAGGCTAGGAGACTGCATTATAAGATTTGATTTTTTTTATTTTAATATCACAAATAAAAAGTCAGGTCAGTGAAGGTCACAGGCACTGGGGAGACTACACTCTCCAAGTCCACAGTGCTTTTCTCACAGGAATCTACGGCATGTGGAACCTGTACGTTTTCACCATCATCTTCCTCTATGCCCCCTCACACAAGCACAGCAGAAACGAGTCAGGAGACAGTCTACAGACAGGTGTGGAACCACTTCATAGTTCTCAAATGAGAAAAACAAACAAATTAAAGGAGACATTTACTTGGTAAACATATCAGACATGTTCCGTAGCAACAGCTGTTTGTCTAAGATTATGTTCACTGTTAACAGATGTGCCGGAGAAGCCAGAAAGCCAAGAGAGCCGGCTGGCATGTGGAGAGCAGGGGCTGATGGAGACCTACAGGATCACTGGGAAAGTTGCTAAGGACCAACTGCCAGGCTTAATGTAGTATAGAAAACCTGTTTTGTGGAGTTATTATAATAAAACAATAGTTTTAACCACATTGTAAACACTGTAGACTGTAAAATGTAGACTGTGTAGAATAATAAACTTTGAATTAGCAGTGAAATTATTTGAAAGGTTGATACTTAAGCGTACATAAGATTAGCGGGGCAATTTCCCAGAACACCAGGGGCCCCAAAAGCCTCAGGATCACTATGTGGCGATTGAACTGTGGTGAACTTGGCTAATTGTTACTTTGTTTAATTATAGCTCACGACGATTAACCAACGAGCAATAAGTTGGACAATGTAGGGTGAAATATAAAAGGTTGAAGAATAAAGGTGAAAAGTCAGAAATTTTATTCGTATTTCTATTGATACATTCACCCCTAAATCACATTTAAGTGAGCTAGTTGCTCACTCACTGACCATTGTCCATAGAGGCTGCTGAGCCTGGTTATATTGCGCATTTGCCCAGCTCAGGTTCTGGCATGACACTGGCTCTCCATCAGAATTTCCCCCAATCCTGGGCCTGAAACCTTTTCCCGGTGGTCCAAACTACCTGTAGTACACTCACACTCGCCCGGTGCACTGAGCTCACAGTGTGTCTGGCTAACAAACTGCGCTAACATTAGCTAACAGCAGCTACAGGTGGCAGCAGTTCACTTTGCTGTCCACTAGGAAATTCTGTAAATCACAGAGAGATGAAGAGGACATCAGAGGGAAAACCAGAAAACATTTGAAGCAAAATCAGTGAAATAGTTGGTGGTATAACCATGACTATGTTTTCATTTGTGTATGTTAATCTGAAAAGAGGAATCATGTTTTTATTACTTTAGAATGAGCCTTTTATATCTACAGTGGGAGCGGGTTGTCTTCTGTGGATGTTGAACTACAGACAACTACAAACCCAGAATGGACAAACGGACCAGAGATGGGACCTTTTCAGTTTTTCCTAAGTTTCACAGCCACTGTAGTTTACCCTACATCAGGGGTGTCCAAACTGTTCCACAAAGGGCCGGTGTGGCTGCAGGTTTTCTTTCCAACCAAGCAGCAGCACACCAGATTTGACTCATTTAATCAACTGATCTCAGTCTTCAGAGAGTTGATTGGTCAAACTGTGTGCTCTTGGTTGGTTGGAACAAAAACCTGCAGCCACACCGGCCCTTTGTGGAACAGTTTGGACACCCCTGCCCTACATGCTTCGAACAGGATGGCGAGATGAGCGGTATTCAGTTGGTTGCAATCTGCAACTTAACCACTAGATACCACTAAATCCTACACACTGAAACTTTAATGGAATGGAGCCATCGTTATTGTTATTGGCGACCTGTGCTTGTCCTGCTTTGACATATAAACGGTCTATATATCTGTTTTCTGTTATAGTTACAGCATCTTGAAACCATTTATTTGAGTCTTGATTCTAGTTGTCATTGAAATGAGATGTTACTCATGTTACCCTGGCTGCAGTGATATGCTTTTTATCTATCCAAAACATGCATACATCCATAGAGACTTTGCACAACACACTGCCCTGTGTGTGTCTAGAGCACATATGACATGCATGTAACATATATAAAACATTATCAGGTATGTGATCCAGACTCATAAAATGAGTTAGTTGTGTGTTCAATATGAAGTGGTGTCGGCAGGGGGCGCTGTTTCCCCTCCAAACAGGATCCAGAGAAGAGTCCCAGCCCAGCAGCTGAGCAGCCGCCAGCAGCAGATGACTGTCCGCGTCCCTGTGCTTCACATCAGCAGCTCACTGTTTATTTTGTGCGTCGTGAAACTTTTCGTTCGACGCACTTAGAATTCACGTTTTGCATGACAGCAGCTGCGCTCGCGTTATTTCATGGCTCGACTTTGAAGAGAACAACAACTCCTGTCTGGATCCGAGAGGCCAGGTAAGTATCAGCACAGAGATTACATGAACAATCTTTTCAGCAACTGTAAGATGACATGACAGTGGACAGTAATAATGCTGTGGGGGAATAACAGCAGCTGGTATAAACTATGGCCTCCAGTCGATCAGCATAATCCAGACAAAAAAGTTAATGCACCACACCATGAGTGTTTTCATCAGGTCGACATGTTACCTGTTTGATTAGAAGAGTTCCAGTCTGTGTGCTTTAAATGTTGATAAAGTCCACTCTGTCCTGTGTGCTTGGTGAACAGGATAACATGAGTGAGCGGCAGAAGTGACAGATGGTCACACAGAAAGAGGAGTAAAGGCCTGCTTCTTACTAACATGGTGGTGGATGTGTATTTCTGAGAAGGATGTTAAATTCTCTGGAAAAGTCAGAGAATCAGCTGGATTTAGAAACCGGTTTCTCATTAAATGATTGCATTTATTCCAAGGCCTACCTGCTGCCGTGCTTTCTCTGATTCAAAAGTTTAGTGAAAAGACTTGAACTTACTTGTAGAATAATCATGGAAACTTACAGTAACACATCAGAGCTGCAGTGGGAGTTTTCTTATGGTCTGTTGGAGTACCATAATGAGAATGACTGACCAAACCATGACATGACCTCCTCCACTTCAGGTTACAAGTTTGCATCAGCTGAAATGGTTGGTTTAATGGTTTAAGAAACATGTTACATTGATTGACAGTAAATTCATGCAACTATTTTGTATATAAACTATTTTATGGATTTACAGTTACCATTCTCTATCTGAGGTGTAAAGGGAGTATTTGGAGGTTTTGAGCTGCTGATTGGACCATTTTAAAGACTGTGACAGGCATTTTCTAAGATTTTTTTGATGTGTTAAAGACCGAGTGAGTAATCGATTTGCTCAGAAATTAAAATGAAAATAACTATTAGATCCACTTCTAGCACTACCAACAACTGGACATGCTAAATCTGTCCCCCTCTACAACTGTCACTTGATTCTATGTGAGTACTTATTGCTGCACTAACATGTCCTTGTCACACCATACCCTGATTGTTTCTCTTTTTGTAAGTCGCTTTGGATAAAAGTGTCAGCTAAATGACTGAATGTAAACGTAATGTAGATGGCTGCCACTGAAATATGATGAGCAACATTCCAACTAGAGACAAGGCAAAACTACATGAATTATTAAGGCGTCCATGCAGCTGTAACTAAAATGAAATCTGTTTTAGTGTCGTTTGAGACATATTTCTAAATGTTATCGGAGTCACTGTGCACCTGATTCTGCTGTTCTGGCTTCTGGAGACGTGATCTTCCACACTGACAAGAACAGCTTATGAGATTGACTTCCAGGCGTACCCATGACATTATCATCATTATCATAATAATGATTTTTACCGTTTGACCGATGTGACCTCGTGCTTACTTACGCAGGTAGAAATTACAATAGAAGGAGCCACAAGTGGTAACTAGAGAGTCAACCATCTGATTTTCTTCTTTTTTCAGGAAATGGCTCTCAGATATTAATTACCTTACCACGTGAACAGAAAGTTTTCACTAAACGGTGAAACAAGATGCAAATAGTAAAGGTTTGTTGTTCCTACGATGACCTGAGTCTGTCAGTACTGTTGTACTTTATGTATTTTATGTAATATATTTATAGTATAGTGTAGAATTTAACATTTTTAGTCACTTGAACATCAAATCTTTGCTGTATCATGGCATGTCTCAAACAGTATTGAGTGAAATCAAATAATGTGCTGTAGAGCAGAAACAGAGAGGAAGGGAGTGTTTTTAAAGGCATACCAGAATGTTTTTTTTGTTTTTTGCTTCAGTTTGTGGGAGATTTATCTTTTCACTAACATGGCTTCTGGCCATTGACTCTACCTGAGTGGGTTTCTGGTGCTGACGTGGGTTTGGCTGTGTTGCCTGGTTACACCACAGTCACCGGTGCAGACTTTAGCGAGGTTTAATCTCGTGAGAGTGCCCCTCCACCCCCAACCCCTTCCCCCCTCTATCCCTCGACTCAAATTCCATGCTCGGCCTCCGGGGAGCTCGCCTGTGCGTCACTGCTCTTGTCACAAAGACCTTCAGAGAATGGTGAAGCCGCCGTCAGCCATCAGCCTCGAGCCCTGTTAGTCCACGGCAATATGTGAAATATGCTCTGCCGCTTTGACACACGTCAGAGCTCTCAGCCTCCTCGGTGATGAGGGTGTTACACACTCACACAGGATGAGTAGATATGTCACAAATATGAGGCTGCATGAAACTCGAAGCATTAGCTGCTTATCAACAAGTGATGAAGGCTTTCACAATAGATGCTATGAGTTATACTGGTTCCTCCTTTTTAAACTGATAGTATATTTGTATGCACACTAGTGTCCCTGTTATGTCTTTAATCATATTCAGGATGGAACAAGAAGTTACATCTTGTAGTCTTGCAGACTGAAATGCATTAGCAATTAAGTGATTCCTCCTAAATACTTTATTGCCATGGTAACCAAGGTGAGGAGAAAGTCAAAATTCATCATTCATCTCTATTTATTTATGTGTCAGCTGAGTCGATGCACCCATAGTATGGTTCCCATAGATCCTTGAAAGTTTGTTCATTTGAGAGAAAAAAAATCAAGGCCCTTACAGTTTTTGAAATAGACATAAATAGACGTGGGTCATTGAAAGTGCATGGATTTATTTTATGCAAGCGTAGAAGTTATTTTGATATTTTTGCCTGCCTTCACTGTGACACAGTGTCAAGCCTCTCTCTCCTTTTAATTGTCTGTGAGCTTCTGTGAAGCTGCTCGTTCTCACTATAAAAATTCTCAGCGCTGTAACAGTAATTAACCTTGATCCATGTCTGAGACTATGACATGTTGGGTCCTTGAAATTGAGGAAACTGGGCCTGGAAAGTTGATTCAAACAATAAGCCTAGTGTGACCTTTGTTACATTACATAGACTGGCTTTTATTGGTACAACATCTGAAGTGGATGTAGCTGGTTGGGGAGAATATGCAGGCAGGGACATTCCTACATTTTTGTGGGGATAAAAGCAGAGATCTGTGTGACTGGGGTGGGATGCTGATGTCAAATGGCTGAGTGCTGCCATGGCAACCTGGCTGTAGCATAGATGAAATTAGCCTTCTGTAGCTCTCAACGTCGATTCTACTGGATTAGCAGACTGCACAGACACACAAACATTCTGCTAGCTGATACTTTATTCTTACTGCCTATTCTTACATCGGTGTGGCAGAGAAGTGATTGATCTAAGTTGATCTCAGAATTGTTGCTGTCTGAATTAAGAGAATAATGAAAAGCTTTTAAGAGCTTTTTAATTTTATGAATTAACTTTCATTGAACCCCTGGGACTAACTGGAAACTCCGGAACCATTATAATCTAAACGTTTCTAAACTGTTTATACTGTAATCAAATAGTGTAAGTAGAAAGTGCTGCCTCACTGTTGCTCTTCCTGTCCTCTGTGGCAGGATGTCCTTGCAGCTATCAGGTCAGCGCCCCCAGAGTGACAAACAGGCCTGTGTGACAGTAGCCAGGTCACCGCCTAATGTCATCCTGTGCATGATCGCACTGACACTGTGGGACCTGTCATCTTCCCGCAGTGGGATATTTATAGGACACGTGCTTTGTCTGGTCCCGCATGATATGCAGCCCGACTGACACAATTACACAAAGCAACTCCGGGTCCCTGTGGTGCATCTGTGCAGCATCGGGGGAACGAGTCCTCCTAATAATGCCATTGTCATTAAATTTAATTATCTTCTCTTTATGCCCTCCTCCAGTCGAATGGTTCCTGTGGGTGAGATATGCACTCATGAGTAATTGGCTAGTTGGGCTGCACTATGGATATCTCTCAGTGTGTTTTAATTAAGCTACATATATTGAATACATGTGACTCCTATAGATCAAAAAAGTCAAAATCATATATTTAGAAGCAAGCACAAGCCACATAGATACCAATATTATAAACACACTATCATGTTTTCCCCTGATATTGTCATAATGACTGAATGAATAATGACTAGAAGGATGTACTGTAACTCATTAGCTAGTGAGGAAGCAGAACAGAAATCTTTGATAACACCCATATCTGCACTGTGTGTGAGCTTTTAGATGTAAGTATGTGTTGGTGTATGCGCAGCACTCCGTCGTAAATACTCGTTGTGTGAAGCTTTAAAATGATGTCACATTCTTTATTATACGCTGTTTAGTTCTCGTTAGGCTTCATTGTTGTTTATGCTGACCTGAAACGCACAGCAAACCCTCCATCAACACCACCACCCTGCACTGATCCCGGACAGTCTGGTCAATTATAAACTAGACGAGGAAGTAAGACATTGCTAAGCAACCGGAACACGGCAGATAATAAAACATCTCTGGTTTCAGCATTGTACAAAAACAGATCTCAGTGTGACAGTTTATTCTGCTGATGTTTTCTGTATGTGATGATTTCATTTGTAGATCAGTAACTTGTTTTTCATCCCTTCGTCATCAGTGGTTATTAAGCTGTGGGGTGAAGTGGTGGATGACATGAAAATATGGAGTGAAACAATGTTGAATGAACATACAGCTTTGATAAATGGCCAGTATCAAGCAACCTGTTATGACTTCCTGGCCCTAAGGTCGTCAAGTGTTTCTTTGAACAGTGTGCTCTCTAGTTCACGCCACCAAACCCTGCCTAGACGTGTTGTACGGCGACACAGAGTCTTCTTTACAAAGGACTGGCCATCTAACTGGGTTCACTGGAATATGGTAATGAATGCAAATGGAGCAGAAGCTAGATTATCTTCACCCACAACAGATTTGTCATGTCAGTACTCAACATTTTCCCTAAACGTTGAGGAAATGTGTGTGAAGTGTACTGGTATTCCATCACACTGTGGGGGCTGAAACTCTGACAGTTTTGTTTCTATTCAGTGTTTTCTGACACCCACCACTGTTCCACCCTCACATGCACTGGAAAATCTAACTCCCTGGTGCTGAAAACCTCATATTTCACTGTTTGTTTTGCTGTCATGGCCAGGTATTCATTGAAACTTCTGTGCTTTTCTTTCCAGATTTATGCAGGTCACACAGACTGGGACTCCGATACATGCTCTTTGAGATCTTTTCCCGCACAGGTCAGTGTCTCTGTCAGTAGACTGGCTCCCATTTGTGTCAACTGTTGCCACCTGCGTCCCCAGTCTGTAATTGAGAGAAGGATCAGATAGCAAACATTGCTTCAGCAGTCAATCCATTATTAATCACACACAGTCCCCATGAGTCTTTCATATCTATTTAGACTTTATGAACAGCCTGTGAGGTGCTGCCCTCTGCTGATCAAAGCAGAGTTTACACTGCTGTTGGAAATGGCAACAAGTGGGTTATTACATTTTGACATAGTTCGCACATTTTCTAAGTCATACTGGGAGGTAAATAAGACACCAACAAACTGCTGAAATTTCTTCTATTATTCAAAATGAGAAATCTACGATAGCCCTGAGAGGCAAGTGAGAAAAACAAATCTGTTGATTGAAGGTTCTCAGTCATCCCGGTCATCTTTCTTCAAAAAGGTTCATTCTGACTGACTGGTGGAGTGATCCGAGTATTTAGTCTAGGCAGGATTGTAGACCTGTAGACATAGTGAAAGCAACGGCCGGGTCTACGATCCAGAACTGAAGAAGCTTCTTGGATGAGAGGCGAAACGTCTTCACTCATCTACAACCAGTCCAGTTGCCCCAGATCTAACCCTTCTTGAAGAAATCTGGTGATCCTTTTTGTAAGTCTGAAAGTGTTAAACTAGTAACAATGATGCTTCATATTAGACAAAATAAAACGAATTAAAGTCATAAACACAGAAGAGAAAAACAATGAACAACAATGTAGATTTAGCTTTCTGTGCTCTATTCTTTATATATACCCTGTCATGTGGAGTACTACTCATTGGTTGCATTATGGGAAATGTATTATCTCTTGATTTGGACCTGTATTTGGAAGAGCACACAATTAAAAGGTCATAACAACAAAACTTTATTTTGCTAAATGTTCCTGTTTGTAGATTCTGTAGAAGAAGTGCTGATCAAACATCTCAGCTAGTAACTCCATTTAAGGTTCAAATATTTTTCTCACATTTAAATTCATAGGTTTCCATTTTCAGCCCTCAAGTTGATAATTGATTGATCATTGGAAATTTGCAACCACTTCGCCTCACCCTCCCCTTCCTAGTGTGAAGGAGTAACTATGATGGCTGGGACAAACATGAAAGCCTTAATATAATTTGAACAGGTGAGTTGTATATAAATTCACCCTCAGTACAGTTGTCATGAACGGGGAAATTAGCTATAGAGACCAAAACTGTTTTTTGTACCAGGCTGTAAACATGTTTATTTCTGCTGTGAAGTTGGACATTTTAATATAGGCGTTTATGCAGGTTGAAATGTTCTGTAGCCAGCCTCAAGTGGCCGATCGAGGTATTGCAGTTTTTGGCACTTCCACATTGGCTTCCCTTCCCAGGTTTACGCTTGGTTCTTCCAAATCCTTCTGAACTCTGTCCATCAGTAGACGACGATGAACACACACACTGAAGTAACTCACTCCTGTGCTCATGCATTTTCTCCACATGGTGGCAGTATCAGGCAGTCCTTGATCTTCATGCCACAGGTTTAAGACAACCCTTCATCATTGTAGTGCACTGCCCACTGTACTAAACAGTTGGTCAAATCACTGACTTTGAGATGAAATCCAAAAACGTCTTTCTTTGTCCTTATTTGGTCAGAGCTGTAACGGTCAGTCTTGTGCAGAATATCATCTGCATGAATGGCTTATCTCTGCATTGTATTGCATTGTGTGATTAACAACTGTACATGTGTTAATGAAGAACACAGATTTGTTCATGCAGAGGATTTTCTGCACGTATAAGTGTACAACGCAACCAAACGTCTTCCCATAGGGGGAATGTGGACTAGATTGTAGTAGATTTATGAGGACAGCTTTGAGCTCTGTTTAATAGATCAAGAAAATAACTATATTTATATATATATATATATATTACATTCTGAATACTTCTTCCACCTTTGAATAAAATAGGTCAGTCACTCAACAACATGCAAGGAACAGGCATGCTTGCATGACCATCAATTATTAAACTTGAGAGTCGATACGCAGATGTTGAACAAAGACTCCTTTTGCCAGTGTACAGGTGTGTTATTAAGTGGCTGCAGGATGTCGGCCTATTGTGCACAGCTGGCAGAAACAGAAACCTGCTCTGTGTTAATGGACCCAGCGCTGCTTATCAGTGGTCAGTAGCTTCTATTTGGTGGCAAATAATCAATCCTCCCAACATCTGTTTGTAATGATCGTTACACAACAACAAAGTCCCAGGTAGGATGCTTACTGGTGTCAGGCTGAATGAAAGTTTGGGCTCTGTGCAACTTGAGCTTTTGAGTGCCAGGGCGTGTGTTTATATGTGTAGGAGGAGGTTTACACGTTTACTGCATTATTGTTGCACCCGAGGGAGATCCCAGGCCTCTTCAGGCATGTTCTCCATCCTGTTTCATAAGCATCTGCTCATATATGGGCATCTTCCTTCCCTCTGCTCGGTTGCACTGCGTCCGCTTCCTGAACAACCACCACCCCCTCCACTCACTCCAAATATGTTTCCTACTCCCCCCCCCCCACCTCCCCTCCATCTCACACACACACACATACACACTCCTACTCATGTTGGTTAGCTATGGGCAGAGGCGGGAGTGTCTCTTCCCTGTGCAGGAAGTAATGTGGTTAATACTCATTTGATCACCGGTTTCAATGGCTTGCATCCATGACCAGCAAGCCAGCACTGGTTGTGCATTTGCCTTATTGTTTTCTGCCATCTGCAGGCTCCATCTCTAAACCATGTGTGAGGACGGCTGAAAATAGCTCATACCTTGGCACTTGAAGCTGTATGTTTACCTCGTGCCACACGTGTCACGCTTCAGTTTTTTTGGAAAAAAGAACTGTAAGAGACAGAATACATCCAAATCCTTTTGTTCCCATGTGCGATGCTCTTGGCAGCTTTCTTCTGTTCCCAGGAACTACAATGTAGTCTGCGCTGCTTGCAAAAATAAATCTTGGACTTTCAGAGATTTACATTCAGTTATTTATGTGTAACTCTGAGAATTCTAACCAGGACCGGTGTGCACTGGGTGGCCTCTGAGTGCCCTGGATGCATGCAAATACCACTCGAGATTAGCTGTCCTATCTGCACGGCTATAATGTAGACACATGTTGGCTTTGAAGTAGGACAAACAGCCTCATCAAGTTTTTGCCAGAGGCCACAGAAAGTGAAGTATCACCAGTGTGCAGCTGGGATCCTTCAGCCACTGAGCTCGAATCTTTTTTTTTCTTGTTCACCTGGGAAAATATTTACAATGTAAGCCACATGCTTTAGATTCATACTAAAAATGTATGGGCTTATTAGTAGAGGAACATATCCCGTGTGATGCTTCGTGGGAAGAAAACCGAATGTCCGTCTGAGCCAGTGTTGTGCCTACACAAAACCATTAGCGTGACTGAATTATTACTGCAGTTTCAGATGTGTAATTATCAGCCCCCCCCCCCCCCCCTTTGCCCTTTCCTCCTTGTTGTCTCCTCGTGACATATTATCAGCCCACTCAACAACTAGGTCACTGCAGATCTGTTTCCATGGATAGAATTTTCACACAACTGCCTGCCAGGTGCTGACTTCACTTCTGTTGCGAGGAGGGTTACATATATGTACTGTTTTTAGCTATGATAGCATCATGTCTCTGGTCGGTCCAGTACTTAATACCTGAAATATCTCAACAACTATCAGATGGATTAAGATAAAAATTTTGTGCAGCCGTTTGCGCCCCCCAGATGATGTATCCTAATGACTGTTGATCTGCCGACTTTTCCTCTAGTGCCAACGTCGGGTCAGAATTTCAATCTGTCTAATACTTTGGTTTACGGCCAGATTCCTGCAAAACTTAAGACATTACCTCAGCTGTACTTCAGTGTTAGTGCTGATTAGTTAATGCTAGCATGCTATAAAGTTAAACTAAAAATGGTAAACGTTATACTTACTAAACATTAGCATTGCCTTTGTGAGCATGTTAGCATGCTGACAGTAGCATTTACCCCAGAGTTCAGCCTCACAGAGCCACTAGCATGGGTTATCCTGATGCACAGGAGGTCTTTGGGAGGAAAGTGCTTCTGGATAGCAACGGTACGTCCGCTGTTAAAAACCCTGTAATCATGACCGCAGGGTCTCGACAATAAACAGTCCACACAGCTTGCTTTATCTGCCTATGTGCGGCTGTGTCCACTTTGAGACACTCCTGTGCCACGTGTCTGCCAGACAAGAATTCCATCCCTGATCTTTGCTGCTGGAGCCGTCCAGGGAATGTCGGCCTCCAGTTAACAAACATAAGGGTCTGGCAGTAAAGACAGGAAGACCAAGTAGCAGTTGGGATGTCACCCTGCCCAGAAAATCTGCCCAGCCACTGGTTACATGCCTGGGATTCTTTTCTACAAGCTGCTCTTTCCTGCTTTGATTTTTTTCTTGAAAACATTTTCCTCCACCAGACAGTGGCAAAGGAAATATTTTCCAGTCCAGAAATAAGTTGCTTTTAATTGCATTGCCTTGCGAGTGTACACTTGGTGGTCTGTGCCGCTGTAAGAATGCGCCTTTGATTGATGTTCATTAGAGGCGAAACAGGGTGGTATGCTGCTCGGCATTGCAGCCGCGTTCCATTGGAGTTACACTGTTCTGAAAACAAACCGCTGCAACCGGCCCGCACATATTTTCCCTGTGAGATCCTCGTCGGTGCTTTGAATGAATACGGCATTATAATGCTCCAAAATGCATGACTGAAAAAGGCCCAGTCATCATTTGAAATCTCTGCATTCACTATTTGAATATCACATTGTGTAGGTCATTGTTGACTTTGGTTTGGGGAGCTAAGATGTGGAGTCATTTTGGACAATGAGCAGGTAATCATTGCATTCAACTGTGCACGTCTGCCCTTTTAAGGAACAGATCTGTCGACGTCTCTGTGACCTCATGACAGCAAAAGTGTTCTCAGTCATGTAAATGATTTACTGCAGTGTGATAATGTGTTTACCTTTCATTGTCAAATCCTGTTCTGGCTGTTCGGTTTCACCTCCAGACAATGACCTAGCAGGTCAGAACACTTGAGAAACAGAGGCAGAATAGTTGACACTAAAATCCTGCAAGAAATCCTGTGACTGGATTTCATGGATTGTGGTGGTTGGTAAGCATGCAGGCATTGATGTGCAGCTTTCCTCCTTTGCAAATGTGAATTTCTTTCATGTCATAACAACTGTCAGCATCATGTGTTTGCACTCGTGCTAGTGAGCAGCCTGCATTTATGAGCTAAACATGTGCCTTTATGCATGCATGAATGCACTCCATAATGACCTTTGTCTTTGGACGGGTTTTGTATCATAATATCACAGCCTGTTGATGGTGGAATGAAGTCTCTGCACAGCAGTCCTTCAAGAAAGTCAGATTCTCCATCTGGTCCTTTCTCATCTTGCAGAGCTTTACCATGATATTCTGCACAAACTCAAGCAGGAACTGTTGTTCTGCAGAGTCTGGTGGACTCTTCTCGCTTTGCCTTGTCACAGGATGTCTTGTCCACCTGACTGAGAAACTCTCTTACTCTTTGTTCCCTAAAAATGAAACTTTATAGAGCCCCAGTTGTGGAACAAGTACTCAAATTTTCAATCATCAAATCTTCATTGGCATCATCAAATAACAATGTGAAAGTTGTCTCATTGTGTGGTAATGTACCTACAGAGAATTGTCACCTGAGCCTGCAGCTCCCCTCGGCTCTGCAGAGATTTATAGTTGGGTTCAGCTTCATTGTTTAGCTGTCGGGCTGCAACTTCACTGTTCTGGTTCCCTCTCGCTGCTCTCAAAGCAGCATCTTCGGCGGCGGCGGCAGCAGCTGCTCTTGAAGCTCTAAAAAACCCACTGTACCTGCTCTGCAGCAAATAGCAGACAAAACATAGCGGATCACTCAGCAGCTTGAGAGACAGCGATTTCCCTCAGGAGTTTGGAGAGACCAAAATAGGGGATAAACAAAAGAGAAACATGATATGTGACAAATGATGGATGGAAACTTTCATACATTATTGTTTCATTATTATTGCAACATTTAAATGTTGCGGCTGCTGGTGGAGCTCTTTATTTTACTATTTGTCTGCAGCCATGCTAGCGGCTCTGTGAGGCTACACTTGTGCACATTTGAGCTAAATGCCAATGTCAACATGCTAACATGCTCGCAAAGACAATGCTAACTGATGTTCAGCACTTATAACGTTCACCATGTTCACTGTCGTATAGCGGAGACTGAGGATGCTGTTAGTACGGCTGTAATGCGTCATATTTTGTGGTCTCTTCACAAAATATCTCTTAATATGCAAATTAACAGTTAAATATAGCTGTAATATAAAATTAAGTGGTGTGTTTCAATCTAAAAGGTAAAAGCACACTGTGCCATAAAACATACAACAGTTAATCAGACCGACTGAACTTTGTGAAATTCAAAAAAAAATCCTCCTGAAACAAGTGATTGCATTCAACAGGAGAGCTCCTCATACTTTCCCGTGTGCTCACTCTAAAAATGTGCACTTTGCCTGCAGTGACCCTTGTGCACAGCTGGGTGAGGTGGATGTTTGAGATTCCTTCTCGGTTAATAATACCTGTTTCATTGCTGTGTATCTCTCAGCTCACTGTGTATGCAAACTCTGGTAATTATGTGTAGGGCCAAAGGGCGGATTACTACGCGTCAAGACTGCAGGCTTACTATCAGGTGGCTTCCAGACAGTGAGATGTCATGAGACAAAAGCTGCATGCCTCCCTAAAAGGACACTTTGGACATGCTGTCCACCCTAGCGCCTCTTACGTACACAGCCCTCTCTCCTCTTGCCTCCCCCACGACGCCTCATTATGTGCAGTTCAGTGCTCACTCAGCTCTGGGGTGCTCCAAAGTTCACAGGAAGGAGAAGAAGGAGGGGTGGGTGGGTGTGGGGTGGAGAGAGGAGTCATTCCTGTTCCTGAGGTCAGAAGGCAGTGTTTTTTTTTTTTGCCCTCCCCTTATTCTCTCTCTCTCTCTCTCTCTCTCCTCTCTCTCTCTCTGTGTCTTTTGTTCATCATGATAAGCAGTCAGGTGGCAGCAGTGAAAAAGACTCCCAATCACCACCATCACCACCACCACCTTCCTTCAGTGCTGCTCATGTGCTGATTAGATCAACTACACAAACCACAAGTCCACTTTCATTTTCTATCCATTCAGTCTGATTCTGTTCATGCAGTATGTGTACGCTTCAAACTCTGTCATGCAAACTTTTACAGCTCTTTAGATACTTTTTGATCTGTTCATTAGAGCCTTGCTGCATTCATCTTATCTTAATATAACTGAGTGCTAATTAAAACTTTTAATCCATTGCTTCTTGTGGCATATTCAATTCAATTCAATTTTATTTTTATAGTGCCAAATCATAACAAAAGTTATGACATGACACTTTCCATACAGAGCAGGTCTAGACCGTACTCTTTATAATATTATTTACAGAGACCAACAATTCCACCATGAGCAAGAAAAACTTCCTTTTAAGAGGCAGAAACCTCAAGCAGAACCGAGCTCATTGGTGGAGATAATAATCATAATAACAGTATATGTAGTGGATGTCGAGCAGAACCACAGCAGCAGCCACGATCCATGAGAACCTGTGAGATGAGAAATCAGAAAAACTCCAGAGAAGAAGCTAAGGCAGTCTAGTCCTTTAGCAGCATAACTAAGGGATGACCTGAGCCAGCCCTAACTATAAGCTCTATCAAAAAGGAAAGTCTCAAGTCTACTCTTAAAAGTGTTGACCGTGTCTGCCTCCAGAACCCAAAATTCTGAGAGCGCAGTGTTCCAGTGGGGTAGTAAGGTACTATGAGCTCCTTAAGATATGATAAGTCCTAAGAAACCTATTGGAGCAGCCTGGTAATGCAATCTAGAAGTAACAAATGCGAAGACTAGTTTTTCTGCATCTGCTTGAGATAGGATGTGCCTGATTTTATCTGAATATCTGATTGTCAACAAGTTTATTCTTTATTTTATCCTTACACCATATGTTGGATGAGGTAGATATCTCATATAAATCCTAAATAGTCAGATTTAGGTGACAATCCTGCAATATAACTTTGGGCTATGCAGCATTCAGTGTGTCAAAAATCCACGTTAAATGAAATGTGCTCATGCAGTATGTGAGAGCGTAGCTGTCAAGACTACATCTATTATCAATACAGGATTAGAATTAGATTCTTTTATTTGGATGAATGTTTTAAACATATTTAAACTGCATGACAGTGTCCTAAATTAAAGATGGATGAATTCCAATTAAAGTTTCACACCAACACAAGAATCAAAGTTCTTAGGACCAGAATTTAATGGAGAAGATTATCCAACAACATTCAGACCATTTGATGATGAATCATATTTTATACAGAAAGAAATATTCCCTTGAGATAAAAACAATAAAAGAAAGAACACAAAGAAAAGAAAAACGATGGCTATGTGTGTGTGTGTGTGTGTGTGCATGTGTGTCTGTTTTTTAGACATGTGAGTGAAGGGAAGTGGGGAAAAGGTGAGAGGCCTCTGTGATAGTAACGGCGTGAAAATGTCAGCTTTATGTGTAACTCTAAGTCTGCTGATGTTTATCCTCAAGCAACGGACCGTGTCAGAAAAGTGCCGTGGCCTCTTGGATTGACATGTCATTCAGTTCTCCATGCCCTCCACACGGCTCTGTTTGTGCATCCCACATTACTAGATTTGAAGCTTGATGTGAAGCAAGCAGAACACGATCAGCGTGTTGCAGTTAAAGGTGGAATGAGAGGAATTCTCTGCAGCCTGTTTTACATTCCCACGTAGTCCCAAGTACAAAGGGCTTATTTTCATGCACAGAGCGCACCTTGTTTTGCAAAATGCACCGATTTCTGTTATTTTCATGAATGACCGGGTGGTGCATTTAGTTAAGAGTGTAAATGCTGGATTATTGTAACAATGAGAGCTGTGACTTGGTTGTTTGGTGCTGTGTGAGAGCGGCGGGCTAAAGGTGGTGTGAGAATGAGGGGCTGTGGGTTTACTGAATTCCTATCCGGTGAGTGGAGCATTGGTTTCTGTCTAGACAAAGCTCAGTTGTCGGGGAGACCCATGCAGATCCAGGACTGCCCCGGGCTCCAGGAAGTATTGGTGGGAGAGAGTAGGCTTTTTTTCTCTCTCCCTGCTCACTTTTCCCTCCTTGGGGGATTTCAACGAATGCAGTGAACTGCTGAGAGCGGGCTTTTTTTTGTTGGTGGTGGGAGTTTTTCTCCCATGATAGGGTGGAGACAGCTTGGTGCATTTGTGTTGAGATTTCAACGGGCATAAAAATCTCACTGCTTTCATGTCTCCCACTCAGCAGGAAATAGCAGCCTTGCCCACCTTGAACACAAACCAGTCACAGCCACAGATGCACACACACAGGATACAATTTAGTATCTATCAAATCTGCGACTTCTTACCTGACAGCAAACCACAAAAACAGTTCTCAAGCTGTCTGTTCATGGAGCCACTCTGTATGGCTCTATTGTCTTTGAGTGACTGTATACAGCAAGATAAGGCAAAGACAGGCGGCGTGATGGCTCCCACAGCGTCGGATCAGGGAGCAGACAGGGCTGACTAAGGGCTCATTAACTGTTACATTCAGCTGTGCCCTGAGGGCTCTTTCTTGGAGCCGTGTGTGCCGTTCCACTGGAGCCGAGACAGTTTCTTCTCTTCAGAAGATTTGTAGTGATGACAGCGGAGTTATTAGGTGTTTCCAATATCTAAGTGGAGATAATACGGTGTGGAAAAAGACTGAAATAACACCGCAGACCCTGCTCCGAAGTTCTGAATTGAATAAGGGTCTGGAAAGAGTGAACCTGTTTAGAATGCAGGGTCCAGATTATGCCAGCCTCCATTTGGAATTAGCCGAAGTTTAGTTTGGGACGTTATTCGTTCATAGAATGACAGACTGTTTGCCAGGAAGTTAAGATTGACAGTAAGTGATATGCCAATATTCCAACCAAAACCGTCTGGTGGGTAGCTTTGTGAATGCTTTAAATGCATGGAGGACAAAAGGTGTTCTCACTTTATAAAAATATTGTTGGACCAGATGGTTTCATGTTCCAAAATCTTAAAATGAATCCACCTAATTCTTCTTTCCTGCAAATGTCACACTGCATCACATGCTTATGGATGGCTGAGGGATTTATCTTTATCTGGACAGTTTGGAGATCATTTATAGAATATTTACAACATTTCAACTGTTTCGCTTTGTCTGTACATTTTATAACAGATTATCTACAAATTATATGTGAAAATTCATGAACAAACCCGGACCAAGATGTTTTTTGTGCCTAAACCAAACCAAACCAAACCATACCAAAGCCTTAGCACATTGGTGTGACATCAGAAAACAGTTCAACAATTGTTGAATCTCAACAGGTACAGTGTTGAAATGTTACAAATACTCTATAAACTATTAGGGATGCACCAATTGTGAAATTCTGGGCCGATACCGATGTTTAAAGTAACAACTTGGCCGATGGCCGATGCCGATGTTTTATGTATTGCAAACTGCATAACGTGGATCTTTCTCGAAGCGTCGCTACGCTCGGCTACGCATTGAATACGCATCTGTTCTATTTTTGACGCTTGACGCGAGCAGCTTGCGTCAATCTACACAGAGCACCTCGAGCGGGCGGAAGCCAGACACAGAAAAAGCAAAGAGAATCTGGTGGATTTTCAAAATAAAACCTACCCCGTGCAAACTGCTGGTCGTAAAAACAGACAAAAGCGAAACTAATTAACTACATAGCATATTTACACATGTAGACGCATATTTAGAAGAACATACACCGGGAAAATGGCCAAATCTGAGCAAGTAAACAAAGTCTGGCAGGCTAAACGCTCGCTTCTGAAACGCTCCCGGTGGGGTTTGAAGTCGCGTGCAGGACGGACCAAAACCGCGGCGCGTACGCGACGTGCCAGAGACTTGTGCAGTGGGGTTTTGGAGTTACATCTCCAAAAAAAAAGGAAAAAAGAAAGGTTTCTCCTCAGCACAGCGTTCATGCAACATGTAAATCAACATATAATCATCGGCCACTGCCATCGGTGAATGTCATCTTTATTGGCCGATGGCAGTTAAGGAGGCGAACATCGGCCGATACCGATGTTCAGCCGATGCATCGGTGCATCCCTATAAACTATGTGTAGACAGCCTATACAAATAAAGTGTTACCAGCTAACGAGAATCTGCCCCAAGAGTAAACAGTTAGCCCATCCTTGATGCTACTTGCAAAACTAGCACCCTTTAAAGTTTAACTGGCAGTTAGTATAGTAAAACAGTAATTCATTCCAAGGTTTTACTTTTCCCCAAGATACTTCAGCCAGCTCATTTAGTTCTAATTGCAAGTCAGGAACTCCTGTAGGTAAAAGGTTTTGGAATCATTTGTAAAACTTGTTCCACCCCTTGCACTCCGTTCCCTTGCTATACATACAGTAAGTGTTGTTACTAAATGATTTTGGAATGCTGCCTGTCACAAAAATGACAATGACTAGTCAGACTGTGGCAATGGCAGTATGAAGAATGGACTCAAGTGGGGGTTCGAGGAATTAGCGCTTGTGTGGCAGCTACAGCTCTGTGAGGCTCTCCTTAGGCACAGTGGTGCATTGAGCTAAATGCTAACATGCTGATGTTTAAAAGGTATGTTTAGCATTGTCATTCTCCTAGTTTAGCATGCTAAGATTTCCTAATTAGCACTGAACACAATGTAGAGCAGGGGCTGATGTTAATGTTGTAATTTGTGTACAAATGGAAATTTTGGTGCTAAATGAGATCACATAAGTAATTACAATCCATCCTGAGGGGGACATAAATCTGTGTAATGAATTCATGGGAATGCGTGCAATAGTTGTCTAGACTCCCACTCAAATCCACAAAATTGGGATACATGACTGTGCAAGAAAGTTCTGGTCATCGTGCATCATCCATCAAGCAGAACTTTGACCTGCTAGAGGAGAAGTCAGGAGATCATCACAGACATTAGGATACATCCTCCTCTTCTTATTTTGTGTAAAACAACAAAAACTATTTCAGTGATCACACAGTAAACAGGTCTAGCATGAGCTCTTTTGATTACACTTGCTCAAAGTGACTGTTCGCATGCAATAGGTTTGCACGATCACCCGCACCCACATTCATCTGTATGACAGCATTTCTTTATTAATAGAAGCAGCTGGTGGCACAATGCACTGCATCTGGCCCTCCAGATTTAGCTCCAGACATGGCGGGGCATTTTCTTTGTGTCAGCTTTTCATTTCTGCTCTCTGAGTGTCAAATCAAAGCAATATCTCCTAAAGCAATCATTTTTTTTGGAAAACAATCAAAGCGGAGGAGGGAAGGAACTCTGAGCACATGCATGATGATGTGTAGTAAGAGAGAGCGGCACCTGGTTTAGGACTTTTTAGCTGCTTGTCTTTCCATTCACTTCCAAACGCATGAAAGAAAAGTCGCCAGGACTTCAAAGAGAGCTCTAATCCGTGGATGTTATTCACTGTACCTCACTGCAGGGTGTGTAGGAAGGCCCATAGATGAACTTATTTCTCAGGGAATCAGAAGCACATTACTCAAAGCTTTGAACTTTTAAACAGCCTGTGTCAGTCACACACTCAAAGGAACCAGTTTTTCTGCACGTGGGGCCCAGGTGGGAGGAAAGGACGGGGTGGACAGAAACTGGAGCGAGAATCCGTTGTCCCAAAGGTGACCTCACCTAAGGCAAAGGTTGTTGCATGCCGCTGCAGAGCTCTGGTGAAAGGTGTACGGTCGAGAGAGAAACTCACAGGCTGTGACTCAGCGGCTTGGAACCTTCACTCCCATTTTAGTCTGCAGCGTAAACACTGATGCCTCCTGTGTTTCTTTTCATGTCTTCACACAGCAGGTCTTCAAAGCTTGTTGGACGGCACCCTTGACACCTTTAAAAATCTCATCAAAGCTCATAATCAATGATGTTCTTGCGCAGACTGGAATGTCGTAGCGTTAGTCATACAAGTCGTCTCCTCCAAAACTCAGAAGCGTCACTGTGTGTTTGTTTCTCTCCGGGAGGCCTCTGTCTCTTTCCTCTGCACGCCTGACTGGACAGTCTGGCTCCCAGATAGCATCAGGCTGTCTGAGATTAGCGCTCATGAGGGCGCAGTTAAACTTGTAAAAGCCCTGGACTCCTGTCCCAGTGCCTCTGTTCTTACACAATGCCAAACAGCAATTGTGAGTGTGGCACAATACTGATAGCCTGTCTGCATTGTCACCGTGCCTCTCAAATGTGCCTAAGCCTCAGAGCTTATTGTAGAGGCAGCCACAGATCCTGGTCCAGGAGTGGACCGTGGAGCCTGCCGGTGTTGTTGCCAGGCAGTTTAGCAGTGCAGCAGGCTGATAATGGAGCTGCTCAGTGTCCCGGGGCACACAACATTTTTGGAACTGGACAGCTGATAACTAATCATTGAGACTGCAGCGCTCTGTCTGCCTTCTGTTTATCACACACTAAATAACACCTCTAATCTGCGAGAGAAAGGCACCTCGGTTTGTTTGTGTTGTAAATGTACTACTACTGGTTTGATGAGGGGAGATGTGTCAGATGTATAATAGTGGAACGCAGTTCATTTATGGAAATTCATAGCTTTTTGCAATGCTGTCTTAGAACACTCACATGCACATTCGTACAACAATGCATTCTAATATAATCTGACAGAATGATGTATTTTTTTATTTGCTCTAAAATGTCAGAATCAGAGTTAAGGAGGATGTTTTCAAATTGTTTTTGTTTGTCCACTAAACAGTCCAAAGCTGAAAAATTGCAAATAAAAACTGAGAAAAGCAGGAAATTTGAGGACCTAGACGCTGGAACATTTAAGCATTTTGCATAGTAAATAACTCAATTTTTTTGTTTGTTGATAAATTCGATCGCTCCATTTTGTTACACTTTTGGGCCTCCCAGCCTGCACAGTGAAACCCCTCCAGATGATCCAGATGTGCCTAGTCCGCACTCAACCCAAAAAGGTCACATGTTACCCCGCTGCTCATCGAGCTCCACTGGCTACCTGTAGCAGCCCACATTAAATTCAAATCACTAATGCTCGCCTACAAAGTAGTCTCTGGTTCTGCACCCACCTACTTGAATGCTTTTGTGCAGGAATATGTCACGTCCATTGCTCTTCTCCAATGAACGACGCCTGGCTCTGCCGCCGTACGCTCAGGGCAATCCAAACTTTTCTCGTCTGTTGTTGGTGGAATGTGCTACCAGTTCCTACCAGAGCAGGGGCATCCCTCTCTACTTTTAAAAACCTCCTGAAGACCCAGCTCTTCAGAGAGGACCTCCTCTTCTAGCACTACCAACTGGACCTTGATTCTATGCGAGTAATAGTAATAGTTACTGCTGCACTGACATGTCCTTGTCGCACTGTACCTTGATTGGATAAAAGCGTCAGATAAATGATTTAAATATAAATGTGAAATGTAGGTAGTGCTGAAATTATGTTGATTAATTGACAGCATACAACTGACAGCCATTCATTCTTCATTGATGAAGACCATGAGATGCTGTTGGAAGCTACAGAAGAAGCTTGTAAGTGAACTCTGAAGACAGTTTTCCTTGTCAAACTAGGTGACAACGCTTTTGAGATATAGGGGAATATACAACATGAGCAAACAATCAGAAGACGTCTGGGTTATTTCATAGATTTAAAACGTGTCAGATTAATGAAACGCTAATGAAAGTATTTGTTTGATTCTGTCCTACTAGTAATGACTTATTCCAGTTTTTCTTATCATATCAACAGTTTTGTCAGATGTATTACATCATTGCATCAGCAGCAATATTTTATAAGTGACTTTGCATACATATTGTGATGTGTACTGATATTAGAAGATTATTGGCAGTATCACCGTACAGACGCAGACACAGAGTGTTGTCCCACTGTTTTGCAAATGCACATTTAGTCCTGTCATGCTGTTGATTTGAATCCGGTGTTAGTAAGTTTTAGTGTATTTATGCAGGCAGCAGATCCAAGACCTGTGTCAAGTTACACACCACAGGGCAAACCTTACTGTCATAAACGCTGCAGAAGGACCCTGCAGGCACCGGAGCCCACCTGAGTAAAGCCCAGCAGCCACATCAAAGAAATCACGCTGCTGTAAGACTTCAAATATGTTTTTATCAATGCGTTCAGTGTGCCACATGTTTACGTTCAGTGCACATAAGTATGCTGGATGCAGGCATGCACACCACAGCTGAAAGCATTGCAGACATTCTTTTGGCTGGACGGATTTTAAAGGCTCAGTCTGCAAACAAAGAAGCACACACCCTGCAGTGACAAACTTCCCCGCTTGTTTGTGTTTGTTTTACAACAATTCACTCATTTGTTCTTTGTTCTAATATAAAATCATATGGCAATTAGTCAATAGCTTAAAATATATTTTCATGCTTTCCTCATGCTGCTCTTATGTCATGCTTCAGTGTTCAGTGGGAATATGCTTGTTTGCTTTCTTGCTGAGAGTTTGATGAGAAGATTGATGATGGACTCTCATGTCTGTTTGCTACATCCAGGAGACAGTTAGCTTAGCTTTGCAGACCGGAAAAAAAGGGGGGGACAGCTAGCCTGGCTCATAACTCCTCTTAAAACCACAGCTTGGTTTTTGTTGGAATTTAACAAATGAGCTAAATTGTGTTAACTTGTGAGCTTCAGAGCAGCTGGTAGGCAGATTTTTGTAACCTCTGGATAGAGCGGCACTTACTTTTTCCCTCTGCTTCCAGTCTTTGTGGTAAACTAACCAGCTGTGCACAGTTATCATCGATCTCAGCAAGTTATGTATGCTGATGACTCAACTTTGTTCTGTGCTAACACCATGGAGCAGACCGTGGAGCTGAACCTCTGTGAGCTGCAAACCACTATTAAATGAGAGTGAACCAATTAGTACTGAACTCAAAACTCAAAACTAAACATGCATTTAGTGAAGGGAATATTACAGCTGACATCAGTGCACTTAACTTGTCTAGAGTTGATATCAGTTGATCAGGTAGACCAAATCACCAGTTATAATATATATTATATGTTATTGATAATTCACTGTCTCTGTCCAATGATTGCATCATCTCCATGACGGAAAATTGCAATTGCAATTTCAAGGAAATGTTCTGAACACGTTCCATCTTCTGTCATGATTGACGTTATTGGGTCAAATCTGAAATCACTGTACTGTCATTTGCAGTACAAGTGAGCGACATCTAAAAGAATTTAAGACTGCACAGAACAGAGCAGCCAGATTAGTTCTTCATTGTGTGTGAGATGCATCATGGGTAACTAGTAGCTTAATTAGAATATTGTCTTTTGTTTTTCATCCAAAATGTCTTTTGGAATAATACACCACACTTACTATTTTTTTTTGTCATGCGTATAATACACATCAAGTGTGGACCGATCACCAACAGTCCACAGACAAATTATATGATTACAACCTCACCTCCATCAGACAGACAAAAAGTCACAAAACACTAGTGGTGGTTCTGTTGTTGTTCTGTTGTTTGGTTATTGCTACTTTGGAACTTTTTATATTCTTTTTCTTTTCATTTGGCTTGTTTTGCCTTTGTTGTGATTTTAAAGAGTTTTTATTGATTGTTTTGGTGTGGACCTCAGAAAGACTAGTGACTACTCCGTGGAAGCTAAAAGGGATCCAACTAATAATAATATATTAATTGAACTATTCCTTTAATTTGTAATATTCCATTAGAAACCACACAGACATTTTCCATAGCAAAGGCTACAATCTGCTAAATGTGTACTGTATATCTATAAATACTAATAGAACCTTCATGAGGCCCATTAAAAGTAGATATAGTTTGTAAGAATGTTATAACCCCTCAGAAGCAGCAGGGTTACTATAAAACTGGCCACCACATTTCTATTAAACAGAGGTTTACTTGAATTCAGCACATTTGAGGCTCAGGACCTCATTGGATCAGGCAGCTCCTTGAGAAGAGCTGCACAGCAGAGCCGGTGTGTGCCCACACCAAGGCGGGACGAACCAATCCTGATGCAAGTGCGCCTTCTAAACTCGTTCACCTCGATTGCTACTGCAGAAGACATGCCACATCTGGCATCGCTGGCCTGAGGGGAAGAGTCTCCACAGGCACCAAATCTGCTACTGGTGGAAAATGCTGTGGCAGCTTTATTTCTATGGATCAACTTTTTAACCTCTCCGTCTCACTCTTTTATTCTCGAACATCAATTTGAGTAAAAGATGCAACATGAACACAAGTATATTAACAACAACTTGAAATCAGTGTTAATAGGCTACAATCGCACAAAGCCAAATGGGTTGTTTTATTGCAGCTTTTACCGTCCTGATTCAGCAGGACAGGTATAGATGAATGCACAAAACTTTGCTTGCATGCATTATGGTTGCATTTCTCCTGGGCTAAATGCAATGCAGCAATAGTGTGCAAACAAGATGGAGAAGAAGAGTTCAGAAGAAAAAAAAAACACAGACACTAGTTGAGTTATCAAATGCAAAAATCTAGACAGCTGTAACTGTCTAGATTGCTTGCACTGGTGTATCTTTAAAAATATATAAGCAATGTGATCGAGTGCTGTCAGGTTACTGCATTAGTGCCACTTTCAAGACAACAATAGAGCAGTAAAACAGAAAACACTTAGCCTTGTTGAAGTCCTTTACAGCTCATTATGTCTTGAGTGCCTCCTCCCAAACTTATAGAGCTCTATAGTAGCTGCTGGCGTCACACAACGTCTCTGCAGATGTCATGGGGTGAGGGGAGGTGAGGACCAACTCCCCTGTGACGCAGCTCTGCCTTTTCCTGTGTCCACTCATGCCTGGCCGGTGCAGCTGAGGGCTTAAAAACTACAGCTGTGTTGACAAGAGAGCCATGAGTGTTAAGTGTCGAGTTCCCTGGAACAATGAGTGCACAGGTCAAGCAAGCAAAAACTACAAGAGCAGCTTGTGTGGAAAAAAAAAGTGCAATTGTGGTTTTAATGTCATGCTTTCTGTAGAAAAGCTTCAAATGGTCCCTTAGCAGCTATGTTTTCTGTTTCCTTGGTTACTGGCCCGTGTGTGTAGCTTCTATTTTTAGGCTTCCACCCCACATTTTATCATTTATACTTTAGAGGGTAACTGGCGATGCTGCTTCCTGTGGAGGAAGTGGAAGGGAGTGTGTGGGGGGATTAAAGGGATGCATGGTCTTGTCTCCCCTCTGTAGTCGATTCTGTAGTCCATGTTTCATCTCCCTTCCGTTTCAGTGTGTCCCCCTCCTCTGTAATATCCTGTACCAAAGCACAGAGCAAACATTAACCACACCACATGTCAGAGATTATTTTTGCCAGTCCTGCAGAGCCACATTCTGGTATGTTTTCTTTATTTGTTCAAGGAACAAGAGCTTCAAGTTATCAGTGCTGCACAATTGTTGAGTACGCAGAGAACTTCTCATTTATTGCTCAACAGCACATGCACAACAATCTACTGTAAACTGAACACACAGTGTTCTTCTTGCATTAGAAACTGTTCCTGATTCTACAAATCATGTTTGTACAAAAGACTTTGCAGCCTCTCCTTCAAGTAGTTCAGGGAGTGATGTAATTAGCTGGTAAGAGCAAACCATTATATCCTGGAAGTGGGAATTGTGAAACAGGACTCCGTTAGGTTGGGCCACAGCTTCTACGCACATTGAGTCAATTACATATTAAGTCAACTGTCACTTCTTGGAAGTTGCACAGACATCAAACATTTGTAACATTTAGTAACCTCACTTGTTGTCATTTCTGCAATATTGTGCAACGCTGCTCATTCATTAAACAAAGTGCTGCAACCTAAGATTTTCATTGAAATACCTAAACAGAAATATACACTAATGACATTCCCACGCCCAAAGTTATGCTTTGTCTTTAGTGCCAATTACCAAATATTAGCATGCTAAAAGGTGTTACAATGGCCAATTAAACTGCTAAACACCAGCATGTTTAAACACTCATTGCATGTTAACATGCACACACATGCACACACCTCTGTGCCAAAGTACCTCGTAGACCTGCTAGCATGGCTGTTTTGTTTATAGTTTAAAGTTAAAGAGTTTTGATTATAGTTTTAAGGTTTGTAATAAGCATGGAAATATTGCATGTAAAAGTGTCATAACTCTACTGTTACATAAGAGGTTTCCCTTATGGCAATGGAATCCTACAATCTTTGCATAACTCACAATCTTCCTTAACAAGCTACAGTTTATAGTTTATATATGATAATACATTGAGTTAGTTTAATGCTAACTTTACAAAGAGACTGCTGTGGCTGCTGGTGCCAAATCAAGCCTTCAGACTATCAGTTATGGGATGCCACAGGGGTCTATCCCTGGCCCGTAACTATTTACATTTTATACATTAATAACATTATTCTTTCCATTCACTACTTAAAAATCTATTGTTATGCTGATGACACAATTTTGTATGTTCCTGGTCCTGTTCCCACCTTTTGAGTAAAACTTTATTGTTAATATTTCATACTCATCATTGCTCTCTATATCACTAAACTGACAGAATAATAGACAGAAATAATTATGAAACAATTATGATATGCATTTATAAAGCTGTACATTTAAAGCTTCCACACTACCTCACATCCCTATTCTGGTAAATATCTCATAACTGCATTACAAATTATACAATGCTCAGAATTGATACTATGCCCATTTGAAATCAGATGATTTGCAAACAGTTTTCAAGCTAGATAAATACAGAGATCTCGATATCTAAATAAAGTTACTAGTTACCAATATGATACCGATTTCTTGACTTTGTATGAAGGCAGCCTCAGCAGTATTTTTAGCAGCAGCCTGGCCTTTGTGCGTTTCTAATCCCACAGGAACATCTTGTCGCTAGGAATCATTTGAATAGATTTATTACACTTTGTGCAAATACCGACTGCATTTCTACACTAATTAATGTCAGTATAGTAAGTACATTATTTCCCACCTATTCCAGGTTTGAGCACAGCTGTCCAAAAACTGCAATGTCATCAAAAATGCAGAGCTCCAGTAGCATAGCTCAGGCCAGGAGGACGGTGCAGCAGCTGAGGATCGAGGCCAGCATTGAGAGAATAAGGGTACCTTTATATTCATGGTCATTCACACCACTCTAAGTGTTCTACTTTTACAACATGTATGCCAAGGTAGATGAGTGTGTGGGCTGATTTCTTTGCAGGTATCCAAGGCTTCATCAGACCTGATGCGCTACTGTGGAGAACATGCCAAGAATGACCCGCTGCTCATGGGCATCCCCGCTTCAGAGAATCCTTTCAAAGACAAGAAGCCTTGCACTGTTTTGTAAGGGAACACCTGAACTCTAGCTGCTTTCCTTTTGATTCGTATGTGGGAAAAAAGCTGATAGTAATACTGTCCCAAAGTTATTTTAAGGCCAGTGTATCCTCCCCCTAACCTTTTCCAAGGAATACCTTGCAATCAGATAACAGATACACCAAAGAACAGGCAGAAGTCTGAAGCTGTGGCCTTGGATCAAAGCTTTAGCTCAAACAAAGATGAGTAAAAGTTCATGTAAAGCTTCAGTCATGACTTTTATTTCTCTGCATTCACTTTGTCCTGAATGAAGCTGTGCCATGCCATTGATGGTAGAGTTTCTCACTCATTTTTACAGCATTCATAAACAAGTCTCCCCTCAAGCATTGGTCCAATCAGATTAAACCTCTTAGCTTTCACCTGTGTCGACGTGTGTGTGAGAAGAATAAGTGACTACGCACTTTAAATCCACAGTAGCTTTATTGGATGCCGCAGCAAACACACAGTACCTGTACGAAAACCTGGGGAGCTAACAACACCGAGCGGCAACACACTGCGCATGCGCATTCAGTCTGGTTACTGTGTCTGATGAGGTTCATACAGAACACCAGAATGGGCTACAACCTGTTACTTTCATCAGGCTTGCTTCAGAAAACAGTTGTTGTAGTTTGCGTGCTACTGATAATGAGCACCAGAGATAATGATAACCTGTCAGTCGATGGAAAACTGCTGTTGATGCTTTATATTTTGTTGTGTAGTCACAGAAATAAAAACTGGCCAATAAATTGCTCCCAGCTCTGTCTTAACATAGACAGAGTAATCAAATTGTCCCGACGTGTATAATTTAACCTTTCTAAAGACAAACACTTCACATCAAATGTTGATTGGATTCTTTATTTTGGGTAAAGATATTGGGAATTTCTTTTGCTTGTGCTAGTGGATATAGTGTAGTTCACTTACAGTGTAGACCCAGAATTTTGGGATAAATTGACACTGAATTGTAGTTTTCTGTAACTTTCCTTTGAGCTAGTTGTATTTCAGCCATACGACAGATGTTCAACGTCTTCAATTCAACTACCATTGAATCCAATGCAAAGCTGAACTGAAGTTTCAGAAAATGAACCAGAAGATGAATTGTCAAAATAGTCTAGATGTCTCTCTTTTTTTAAACTCTATTAATTTGTATTTGCCTTAAAGATTTATGTAAAATTTGTAAAGTCCAACTTTCTCTAAAAATGAAACATGTACAGATAAGTACCAGTATGAGCATTTGACATTACTGTACATTACTGTACATTACATACATCCTTTTACATTAAGAATTCCTTGAATTACATATTTAAAGAAATATTAATTATGGGGCCATCATTGCTATAAAAGGACTTTGTGCCATCTACCTATTCAAGGTCACGATTAGACTTTCAGTGCCCTGTGTATATATATACACACACATTTTGCTAGCAGCTGTGTGTTTTCTGTCTGCAGAGCTGAGGCACTTTGACAAACCTGTAAACACCAGAAGACTGTTATACTCTTGAGTTTGAAACATTCCATGTTTACAACTGCTCTGAAACTGACTTTGATTTTCTTATGTGGACGTGTGACTGACAGTGTGTAGCTGTGACTTTATGTATCTTTCATGTTGGTTCTCATGCAAGACAAAAGCAACTAATTTTGCAATTTTACTAGCCAGGGCCTTAAAAATGAAGTGATCCAGCTTCAACCTCTCGACTACCTTTTAGTCACACAAGTGCTGTTGTCTAATACTGTGAATAACATAATAAGGCCCTTAGGTGAAGGGGGTATATCTTACTTTAGGTTATTAACTCCATGTGACAACATATTTCAAAATGACTCATGTTCAACAATGAATCACATTAAGATATATCTCATATGTCCATAAATATTGTAGTGCATTCTATATGTTTATGCTTGCTTTTAACTGTTTAATGTACTTTGTAGGACTGTACTGTTCAACTTTGAATTTCTGTTTTGTGACATTAATTCAAATTTTTGAATTAAAGCTGAATGTGTTGTTAATGGTGTATTTGATTTTTAGTAGTGAATATATATTATTTTTTATTTTAATTTTTATTAGGCAAACAGTGTTTGCAGTTTCTCACATCTGGTGAATGTAGGTAGCAAATAACTGTTCTGCCTTTACCTGTTTGTGGTAAATGCAAATAAACTTTATATTAATATTAACAATAGGTCAAATGACTATGTGTAACATAAGAGGGGTCATTCTCAGTGACAACTGTTATCACAACTGTGCAGTCCCTCTAAGCTCTATGGCGCTCTTTAGCATCTTTCAGCTCATTGTTTTGCTTTTATGGCCCACAACTTTACTGTTGTGGTTCACTCTCAGCGCTTTTATCTATAACAGCTTTGAAAACATCCACACGCCAAATACCAAAGTTAGCGACTAGCTGGTAACACTGTGTAGCATAAGCAGCTAAAGATATCTCATGAATTTGTGACCAAAACAGAGCTGTAAGGAAAGTGGAAATTAGACTTTCATTTGTCCGGTGGACAGAAACACAATTCTAAATAAATGGTAATGTTGCTCATTATGATGTTGCTGCATGATTAGGTGATTCTTTGCTAATGTGTTAGCCATATCAACTTAATGAGGTGTTAATAATAATAATATGTCAGTGTTTTGTTTGCAGCTTGTTCTGCTGCCAAGTGCTCAACTCAATCAAGTAATGCTGCTTTAAAATGAAAGCTCTGCTCATATTATTATTTTATTTACATATATATATTTACATTTTTAACAATATGAAATGGAATGCCAACAGAGGATCCCACGTGAGGTTTGTACAGTTTCGTCTTCTTGTTCCCATGTGACAGTAAGCATTACTGGTGAGACCAGCGGCTGTTCTCATCAGTGGCTTGACTTCCTGTAAGTGTTCACGTGGGAAAAACTAGACACTCAGCCTGCTACTTGCATTACATTCTTTGCACGATTTTGTCTTTAAGATGTATTAACTAACTCTGTTTATAGTTTATGTGTTTGTAGTTACTCAGTACTCATGATGTCATTAATACAGACTGCATTTTTGGTAGTAAATCCCTGGCCAAAATTACCTCATTAGACTAAACTACTTTGACCTCATTTGCACTTATTATCACAGGTCGCCATGTTCAAACAAGGTGACAAGTGTCTCTAGTATCAGGTCAGGAGTACATAAACATTCGTGTCTGCTCTAATTTCTCTTGAAGGTTCTTCTGTGCCCCTGAGCCATGACCAGCCTGTTATGCAATAATCCCTGAGCTGCCCTTTCTGTCCGTTCTCACTCTCCTCAGGTGTGATGTTACATCCACAATCAGGTCAGGCCATATTTGTTGGCCCACATTGATGCAACCCCCATTTGAGTCAGATGATGGATAGCAGAGGCTTTGTAGTGGCGTTGTTTGCAGTGATTGTGTTACCTGTCAGTGCAGTGGAGAAGCTCCAGGATAAGCCAACAATCCTGTATCTCCAATATCTCATCTACTTTTAAGTAGCCCCTCCTTGTGTGACAGGAGGGCTCTGGTTGAGGGGGGAAAAGAAGCGGCTCTCTCTTTTAATGATCAAATTCACTTTCGGGTGTAACTTTACACTCATACTGCTCTGGTATTTCTGGTATTATTGTTCCACTTTCCAGGGTAAAATCTCAGGCCTTGGTGGTTTTTGTGTTTAATCTAGAAGTAGAGGCACAGTGTGCAGTTAGAGTGACTAGAGTGATCTGCCCGACTGCTGGACTGAAAGGACAGAGTTCAGTGGAGTGCAGGGCTGCATGCGTTGCCCTCTCTGCACTCTTAATCACATTTGCAAACTGCACTCTTTAGCTTCAGTCAATTTAACGCAACGCAAACCCTTTGGCAACTCTGGCACACCCAGTCTTCCAGTCAGTCCTGCATTTTGACCCAGTTTTTTTCTTCCCATCTGCTACCTACCACCTGATAAGACCACCAGAGAGGATTGTTGTGCTCTCAACTGCATGCTGACACCTCTGCAGCACGTCAGCCTCTCTGTTTATGCTGCCTGTTAATTACAAGTGCTACTATTGTCAGCGGTCAGGGGGGACGCCTCTATTCATGGGGCTATTTTTTGCCATGAAGCTAAAGTACTGTACAGCTCTAGCAATGGAGACCTGAATAGTCCTGACTCATGCATCCATTGTCTTGTGACCCTCTGTGTAAAAGGCTTTGTCCCTCCCCATTCTGCGCAAGCACCAATAATTTCTGGTTTTCTCTTTTCACGCAGTCTGGAATGAGTCTTAAACAACTTTTCCACTTCTTGCCTCTCTGCTATTTTTAAACCAGTCAGCAGTAAATTTAGCTCTGATGGCGTAGATGCATGAGCCTGTGAAGAATGAGCTGTCGCAATGACTCCCATCCCACTCACAGTTTTGTACTACAATGGGAATTCTCCTCCCATCAATGTAACCAGATCCTCAAAATGTGCAAAGGGTCACATTTTACTAGAGTTCCCATGCAGGAGTAATGCTGATTTCAAGGAATTGAATGCCAGGAGCAGATTTAGCACAGAACAGGCTGTTATTTAAGGTTGGAAATGACAATGTCTGACTCTATGCCCAAGTAAAAAAAAAAAAAAAGATGATAATCATTTTAACAGACTACCGAAAAGAAAACATAATGTTGCTTTTGGTACAAGCTGCAGAAAAGGTCAAGTAAACCTACCCAGTTACGTGTCAGGACAATATCCAAACCCTGTGAGGAAACATGCTGAGCTTCATATGTTATGTGGGCGCGAGAGGCATGCACCGTTCTTCAGGACACAGTGCGACTTCCCACAAGCACGCTAAACCTGTAGTACCTGGAAATCATCGAGGCAACCCCGTCAACTTTGGCTTGTTTTGTTTATTTTGTTTATTTCATTCAAATTAACAAAGCAGAAGTCCATGAACTGTGCACAATAAATATAATTCATTAAATTAAGAACACATAAAAATCAGTTAGTGGACAAGTCTAAACATTGCATTGCCCTTAAAATAATAATAATAATAATAATAATAATAATAATAATAAACTGAAAACTTTCCCTTTTGAGTTAAATACTATTAAATAAATGTGCTATTAAAGAAATGCTTAGAATTGGTCAAATTTCCATGAGGAGTTCTTTGAGCTGAGAGCTCTGACTGGTCCACTCCAGCGTGGTCCAGTTCTTGGAGTCTTGTCAACTGAGGCTCTCTGTCTGCTTCCTCCCCAGTCCTGCGCTTGTGCTTGCCACCACGTGTGCTTGTCCACTCACATGATTCAGTTTCCTGTAAAGGCTTCTTTCTCGGCAGAGAAAGGCGCAGTCATACGTTGGAAATCCTGGAACCCAGACTGCTGAGTCACACTTCTTGGCCCACAAGTTCACCCCGACCTGGTAAATTTGTTGGAACGTTTGGCTTCCTTGTGTTCCTTTTTTTTTTCTTCTTTCTGCCCCTCCCGTCTCTCTCTCTCTGTCTCTCTCTGGGGCATTTTCCAAAGAAGTCCAACAGACATTAACACAGGCCCTGTGCAGTTACTTTTCCCCCAAATGCACACAATACATTCGTATTCCAAGCTGTTTCATCGGTCAGGTAGGTTGATAACAGGCACCCACTGATCCAGACAGCGACTGTCTCTGCAGAATCTGTTCACTTTGCTCAGTGCGGGGTCCTTCCACTGCGACGACTGAGGATTCTGCAGAAGAAGGGACAGAACAGTTACAATCTGCAGATTTATGAAATGTGCAAACAAGCAGTCTGAAGCAGTCCAATGACCTCGGTACTGACGCTGACACCGGCTCAGTCAGACTGAAAGGAAGTGAGCAATATACAGCAGCGCTATTAGCGGGCAGACATGAGTAATGACACTTACAGTAACTAGAACACAGTGCAGGTCCATGGGCTCCCCTCCAGGCTTCACTCCTCCGAGGATTTCTGCCAGACGCCTCATGTTGCTGACGCGCAGGATGTTGATGTCGTTCTCGCAGCAGAATGCCTGGATTAAGGTGAAGTGGATCTGGAGAGCCACATCCTCCTCTTCATCTGTGGCCAGCAGACATAACACCACGTTGTCCGGATCTCTAAAGGCAGCAACGACAAGAAAGAGTTGTAAGGTGACAGGAAGTAAATCTCACATTTATCCTTACATAGATATACTAGAGCCGACTACAGCAGTCATGTGAGGATTGACTTACGCGTTTAGTGACTTTGCTGCCTCATAGACTCCAACAGTGATGCAACCCTGAGGTAATGCAGAGCTCAGGACCTCCTCTAGTGCTTTGGCCACCGTTTCCATCCTGAGGAGAGACACATTTATACACTTGATGAGAAAAGGTGCCAGCAAGACACAAGACACACACACACACACACACATCACTGACCAGGAGATTTATATCCACTAATGTTATTCTCATGACGTGGATGAGAGCTAATGATGTAACATTGCATGCGTGATACACACTGCAACGTTTCCCAATGTGAACACGTCTGACAAACACGCAGCAAACACGCACGACTGCCCTGACACAGTGAGCACGTAGCATTAAAGCTAGCTAAAACAACTAGCACATATGAAGCATATAGCTTGACGTTAGCAGTGATGGAGTTACTGTATGAGACCGAAGTGACAGTCAGAGCAGACAGTGTTAGAGAAACCTCACTCGACACAGCAGTTTTAAAATTCATTTAGCATTTTGCTAAACTTCTTCCACCCAGGAGTCTTAGAGACAGCACCGGTCGTGGATGTTCACGTCAAAAACTAGAAAATAACAAAAAGCAAAACTAAAATGCGCAAACAGTGAAAGAGCACGGGCGTCACTCACCTTTCTGAAGAGTTCTCTCCACTGTTTTCTTCAAAAGTCATATTGCACATCCGAGCGGTTTGGTGTTGTACAATATCCAGAGCGAAAGCTGCGTACGTCTGCGTGCTGCTGAGCCTCTCACGGTGTGTGTGCCTGCTGGCTCCGCCGCCTCCTGTAGTAAAAACTCTCTGCTCCTCATCTGCATAGACCCAGCCCCGCTGGTCACGTGGTCACACAGCGCTCACGTCCATGTTGTCTTTGTGAGTGCAGCGACACCCCGTGGCGGGAACTTACTACTACATTACTACCAAACAAAAGCTGTCATTTGTATTTAATTTACATTGGAAATAAATGCATTCCTCAGCCTGTACACACCAGACGTCATACACTGACACCTGTCGCCTCCAGAAGTTCTCTGATGATACAGCCATCGCTGGACGTGTATCAGAAGGAAATGAGCAGGAGTACAGGGGGGTCATCGCAGACTTCATCGACTGGTGTGATCTCAACCACCTTCAAACCGGACAACAACACAGACATCCTGTACAAGAAGGGTCAAAGTCGTCTCCACTTACTGAGGAGACTGAGGTCCTTTGGAGTGTGCCTGTTAGCAAAGCTGACATCCATCATGAAATAACTCCTCTCACCCCCTGCATGAGACTGTGGAGGCCTATCACAAATCAGCCTGCCTGATATATATATTACTTATGAGTAAGTTCTTATCCACCTTGTGCATCTTATCTTATCTTATCTTATCTTATCTTATCTTATCTTATCTTATCTTATCTTATCTTACCTTATCTTATCTTATCTTATCTTATCTCATCTTATCTTAGTTGCAAACATATTTCTTGCAAACACAGTGTACAGTGAAAAGTAGAGTTACCATCTGTATAGATAGACTGTCCAGAGAAGTCATGTATAATTAAATAAAGACAAAATACAAAGAAAGGAACATACAAGAGAAAATGTATGCAAAAGAAAACAGGAAAACAAATACATAAATGATATAAGTACGTTGTTAAAAAGTGGATATTGAACATGAATATGAATTCTGCATATGGCTGAATTCCATTTAGCTGCTTCAGTTTTAGAGTCATGTGTTGTTATGCTGGCTCACGGTCACACTGTGACTTACTGGAACATTCAAATCCTTAATGATAGTAACACCTGTACTTTCCCAAAGATGACAAGTCAAAACTTTTGCTGAGACAAAGGCCTTTATGTTCCACAGTGGAAATTCACACATAGGATAAAAAGAAAATGTAATGTAAGAGACTAAGAGTATAATATTATTCTTTGATTCTTAAAAGCTTAGAAATCAAAGAATAGCAGAACAGTAATAATAATAAGATAATAATAATGATAATAATAATAATAATACACTATAATGTGAATTATTTAAAAATGATGAGAGTAACATGTTTCTATATTTTTCATTCTTGTATTGTAATTGCTTATATATGTTTATGATATTCTCAAACATTGTTCCCATAATTCATTTAGTATTATTCGGGTTGCACACCTGATAAAGGCTAAATACACTGTAACATCTGAATAAGAAACACAACTCACACAAACAGACATTTCTCAGTGACCCACAGTGCACTTTAGAGAGTTACTGTACCTGATGCCCCTCAGGCTGTTTTTAGCTCAGGTGATGAGTCTGGACGTGGCATGCAAAAACATTGTTCTTTCAAGCACTGGTACGTTGGTTGCATGAGTTTATTTTGAAGTTTGTCATCTGTGAATAAACTGATTATTGCACTCAAGTTGGACTCGTGATTGACAGCTGATAGAATCAACTGATATTAACTCAAACATACCAGTGAGTACTTATTGCAGCAGTCTTTGTGTAGATTTGGTACCGCGGCTGGTTGAATAGTGTAATTTGGTGATATCACTGCAATTATTTCTGCCACTCTTCAAAATCTCCTGCCACGCTCTTGTCCCCCATGAATATTCTTCTAGATCCGCCCCTGGGCCATATATATATTTATATAGTGAATAAAAGGGGGGAAACTGACGTTAAAAAAAGTTGAAAAGATGACATCACAAAATGGCAAATCTGTAAAAATGGCTTTAATGACGTCCTCACTGACTCAGCAAGTCTTTTCTCCTCTGGCAGGTCGATCCATCCAAGTATGGTAGGCCTAGTACATATACTGTAGTATACATATAGGCCATAATTTAAAAAAACAGACAAACAAAAATAAACATTTTAGATTTAAGAAAGAACGGCAAGTTCTTTCTTAGTGACTTATGTGCTGTTAGTCAGATTCTATTCATTTCTTCAGGGACTGACACTAAATAAAAATGTAAGCGCCATGAAGTGAAGTGTGTTGATGTGATGATGTCTCAGTATAGTCATGTAAAACATGTTAGAGCGCCTCTGGCGGGAACCTCACGTAAGTTGAGGTTCCCGCCAGAGGAAGAAACATTCCGCTTGGAAGTTGTCCCAACTGACTTGGGATCAGTTTCCGCGGGCCGTCGTTTCCACTCCCATCACAATAATAACTGACCGGAGACCAGCTCACTAAACCCCCTCACTGACGGTCTTCTCTGCATCTTCCTACCGGCAACGTGGCAAGACTGAACACTTTGTAGAACTTTTTTCCCTGCATGTAACCTACAATCAGAGGACACGGCTCGTCCTGTCGGACTGTCACACTGAATTCTGATATTGTTTAATTGTATTTTATTATTTTTTGGAAGTATCTTGAAGATGGTCGTGATTTCCTCTTTTCCAGCTCCGCAGCTGTCAGACTGCTCAGGGCGTGCTCCACTGTTTACTGTCAGCTCACTGAGAGCTCACAGGCTGGGACAATGCAAACAGAGCGGACATGAAGGATTATTATTCATAATCTATTCATAAAATGTATGACTTTGATTTCTTTCTCTTATTTCATAACATAGACTTGTTAGCGCTGGTTCCTGTGCTGTAATAACTTTGTTATATAGGTCACTGTAATCCTGTGAACTTTATCCTCTTGTTATCATGTTGACTTGTTATCAGCTCATGTTGTGACTTTCCTGTGAAATGTGGCAGTCGTGGATGCACTTTGACTGCGTCTGGCATGTCTGAGCTGTGAGATTCCAAACCTGAACACCTTATTTTGGCGGATTTTACTTCAGAAAAAGGAATAAGAACTTCACATCACTACAACTCAGGTCATCAGGTAGGCTGATCTTGTGTTAAGGGGTCAACATGGATCATAGAGGTCACCCCAGAGGCCACCACTCCCACAGAACCAAGGACAGTGAGGACTACTACAAATATTCTCAGCAGGACAGGGACCAGAACTACCCACCATCGATCCCCAGAGAGAGGGACAGGCACTGGGCTCACCATGATGCCCGCTACAGGACTCATTTCACCAGCCCTCCCACCAGACCAGAGCAGTATTCTTACAGCACGCAGCAGTATCCTTATTACCATGGCCCTCCGGAATACCAAAGACCTCAGTCCAGGTGTGTACACCGTGTCACAACTAAATATTAGGAACAAGTTCATCATTTTAGTGTATGTGTATCATGAAGTGCAAGACAAACACAAAAGTTATAGCACTTCATAGTATGGTGCATATCTTGGGACAGCATGGCGGTGCAAAAGCCCAGGTTCAAGCACCTAACCCGCTGAGTTGAATGCATGCTGGGATACTCACCAGACCACAGTCACAAGAAAGAAGACAGAAAGTTGAGCACTCAGTTAAAACCTCTAGATTTTAGATTCTATAGATTCTATAGATCCCATCTTCAGGATGAGAGAGTTAACAGATGAACACAATGCACAGTTAAACCAAAGGTCTTTTATTTTCCAGGCATGGGTATGACTATCAACCTCACAGCCACTGGGACTACAGAGACAACTATGGTTATTATGACCATGACTACTATAGAGGACAGCATGGACAACAAGGTAAAGTGATACAAAACAGCTGTGTGAGACAACAAAGATTGTGCGCTCTATGCTCTGTGTCTTGGTAAAAACGAATAAGATGATACTTATGTCACTCTGGTCATAAAGATGCTGGTCAGTGGGGTCCCCAAGACTCCTGGAGGACAGACCGTTACCATGACGGATCACAGAAGCAGGAACATTCAGGGAGCTCCTACAATGAGGAGTACAGGTGAGCCGTGAGATTCAGCTTCTATTAAAGTCGTATGTGATACACACTGCCCAAAGAAGATGTTGTGGTAGCCAAGACTAGCTAAACTAGCTAATAATGTATCAAGTCTGAGACAAGACCACCACTTTGAGGGGTTGAGACTGTGTCAAGACTAAGACCTGACAGTAGATAACTGAGGTAGCTAATGTTCAGATCTCTTTGGGTGAGGCTGTCTCAGTAAGTGTTGCATAGCAAAATGTACACACTGCTGTGTGTTTTCTTTTGGATTCTGTTTGCAGATGAACCGCTTTGTGGTTTAGGATTTTGATGTGTCATCTGTTTAAGATTTATGTTACAGAAGATTTATCTAAGACAGCCACATCTTCTTCTCCTGTCACATCCACTCACTTTCCTGTGTGAAAGTCTTAAAACCAAGACAGCCACACTGACAGAAACCTCACTGCTGTTTATAACAATGATCATAGTCTTTCTCTTAACAAACTGCTTCCTGGACTGTAGAATGTATCAGTGTGCTAGGCAGGGGTCCCCAAACCTTAAAGGATCCCCACAATAGACCACAGACCCCTAATTTTTGTCTTAAGGAATCCCCTCTGAGCATTTTTTTTATTTTTAGTCAATAATCAAACTGGGATTACTATAATTTAATCAGTTGAATTAAATTTAAATGAATTTAGTGAGGGCAGGGCGGTGGTGCAGTGTTTAGCACTGTCGCCTCACAGCATGAACCTGGTTCAAATGGCCTTTCTGTGTGGGCTGCATGTTCTCTCCGTGTCTGCGTGGGTTCTCTCCGGGTACTCCGGCTTTCTCCCACAGTCCAAAGACATGAACCTGAACAGGTTAAGTGGTGATTGTAATCGATGTGAATGGTTGTTTGTCTCTATGTGCCCTGTGATGAGCTGGTGACTTGTCCAGGGTGTACCTCGCCTCTGGCCGTAAGTCAGCTGGGATAGGCTCCAGCTCCACCGTGACCCTGATGAGGATAAAATGGATAGATGAATTTATTACTTTTAATCAAAACACCAACCTTATATCTTCTCTTCTTGTTCCATCTTCCAAATCTTCCTTCAAAGTGTAATGTGTAGTGTAAGTGTAAGTGTAAAGTTTGAATATTCAATTACTCAAGGACCGTTGTTGGTCCCTGAACCCCAGTTTGAAAGCCTCTGCGCTAGAGGATTTTATCCTGGAAAGACAAAGTTGTTCCTCATTGATGATCCACAGTCCAAATGTAGCACAGGCTGTGTCATGTGTGGAAGCCATCAAACTGTATTTCTCTGAAAATGCAACATTCTGTTGCTTTAATTCTTTCAGGTCTGACAAAGGGAGAGACAGCTCCCAGCATTACCTCAATGACTACGAAGACAATCCCTCCAGAGAGAATGAGGAGGTTTCCTCTTATTACCAGGGGACATTAGAAAGCTCCAAAAACTCAGGTTTATCCTCCAGCAGCTATGAACTGAGTCAGTACATCAATGGAGCTGAACACAGTGAGCTTGTTCACATATCTGACACAGGTGAGTGCACACTTGAAGCTCTTTTTCTAGCAGGTCCAGCTTCTCTCAGTGTTTCTCATGAAACATGTTCTTGTGTGCTTCCTCAGAGCACAGATCTGCGCATCAGATATCAGCACCTCTCAAGTACTCAATCCCTCATGCGATTGCCAGCTTCGGGCCTGCAGGCCAGCTGATACGGGTCACTCCTGGCTTGTCCACACGGGAGAACGTCAGCCAGTTGGAAATCCACAGTTTGGAGGCAGGTTCAACACGAGCCTGTGCTGATAACGTTATTAGATTTTCTTCTTTTTAAACACCAGTACTGTTTTCTTGAATAAGACAGGAGATTTTTGTCTCTATGTGTCCACAGGTCATTCTGAGTGATACAAAGGAACAGCAGGAGATGAGAACATTCCCAGGACCTCTGACCAGGTATTTATCATTTGTTGTGCAATTCTTAACTGAAAACCTTCTCTTATCATGTCACCTCAGTTGCCCGGTCGTGCCGCTTTGCACTTCACAACATAGGAAAAATCAAGCCTTACTTGATTCAGCGTGCTACCCAACTACTAATACAGGCTGTGGTCATCTCCCAGCCTGCACGGTGAAACCTCTCCAGATGATCCAGAACATGACGGCACGCAATCAACCCAAAAGGTCACATGTCACCCCGCTGCTCATCGAGCTCCACTGGCTACCTGTAGCAGCCCACAATAAATTCTCATCACTAATGCTCGCCTACAGAGTAGTCTCCGGTTCTGCACCCACCTACTTGAACGCCCAGACATATGTTACATCATGTCTGTCGCACTCCTCCAATGTACGACGCCTGGCTCTGCCACCCGTTCGCTCAAGGCAATCCAGACTCTTCTCGTCTGTTTTTGGTGGAATGAACTACCAGTTCCTACCTGATCAGGGGTGTCCCTCTCTACCTTTAAAAACCTCCTGAAGATCCAGCTCTTATAAGCTCTTACTTATTGCTGCACTAACATGTCCTAGTCGCACTGTACCATGATTGTTTCCCTTTTTTGTAAGTTTTAGATAAAAGTGTCAGCTAAATGACTAAATGTAAATGAAATGAAAATGATCACCACTAAATCATCTGAATAAAAGAATTTTATGCAGTTTTACTCACCATCAGAATACTGATTATTATTAGTTTTGTGGGACCTGTAAAGCTTAGAATTCAATGTTTAAATCTTCTGTGTATTTGATGCTTTTTGAAGGGAGGATTTGCACAAAGTAGATGCTATAGAATTTGCCCACCAGAGGGCGGGCGTCTGCATGAGAGGTGACAAACTGCATGATAAGAGCTCTGCTGCCCTCTTGTGGAATCTACTGATACTGCTCTGCAGGCAGAACGGAGTGAGTGAATCATTGTGTGGATCATGATTTGACCTAACATGAAAACTTTACTCATCATGTTTTTTTTTTTCTGATATGATTGTCACTAAGTTTCAATTGTTTCAGCAAATCGTTGGCTCAGATATTGCAGAGCTGCTAATGCAGGGCTCACATTCAGATGGAAGCTGGGAGTCAGACACTCCCACACTCATTGACTTCAGTGACGGCACAACTGCTGAAGCACCACCTCGCAAAGAAGATGATGACCTGCTCACAGGAAACTGGAGCAGCTTCAGCTCTGAGACCTCCGTGAAGGCTTTGCAGAGCTACACCAAACTGCTGCTGGCTGGAAGAAAGAAGGTTTCTACATTTTAAACTCTATTCATCTGACCACAAATATATTTTATATCTATTTTATTTATGGATGTCTGTGTGGGTTATCTTCGGCTTCCTCCTACAGTCCAAACACATGAACCTTAACAGGTTAATTGGTGACTCTAAATTGTCTGTAGGTGTGAATGTGAGTGTGAATGATTGTTTGTCTCTATGTGCCCTGTGATGAGCTGGTGACTTGTCCAGGGTGTACCCCGCCTCTCACCATCAATATCAGTCAGCTGGGATAGACTCCAGCCCCACCATGACCCTGATGAGGATAAGCAGTTACAGATAGTGGATGGATTTATTTGATTTATTAAGTAAAAGTCCTTCGTTCTGGAGAAAATTGAATTAATATTGTTAATACTGATGCATTAATGTGTAAACAGCATTTTACTGTTGTAGCTGGTCGAGAAGGAGATAGTTCTAACTATTTTATCTAGTTAAAAACTACCTTCAAACGGTCACATGATAAACAAATGAGGGGTAATAAGATGAATTATGGGAGATGAAAGAAGAAAAATAAAAGTTCTGACACACAAATATGCATTCATCTTTTGGACTGTTCTCTAATCTTCACTTCTCTTTGGACCTTCAATTTAAAGAAAATTGTCTCAGAAATTTAGACTGAAGAAGACATTCCACTTTGCTGGAACTGCTAACAATGTATTATAAATATAAATATATAAATATATTGTTCTATAATGCTTTCTGTGTAAAATATTGACCTGAAAAGTCACCAGTAGCTGACAAATAAATGTTGTGGGCTAAAACATACAATGTTTTCCGCTGAAATGTAGCAAAGTAGAAGTATAAAGTAGCGTGAATTGGAAAGACTTAAGTTCAAAATGCTTAAAATAAGTGTATTTAGTTACTTTCCACCACTGGTAATCTCAACCTTACTCCAAGGATATGATTACAACATCCTCATATAAAAATAAATGAAACAATGTATTCTTTAACTGAGTGACCCAAAGCTTTTCGTTACATCTTCATACTAGTTTCCGTGGATGTCATTCTGTACTGCCATCTGAGTGTTGTTTCCATATTGTTTCCAGGAGGCCTTGGAGTCAGCCATGAGCAGTGGCCTGTGGGGGCATGCGTTTTTTCTGGCCAGCAAAATGGACAGCAGGTCTTACACCACTGTACTGAACAGGTGAGACAGGCAATGTCATCTGAGACATGACAGCTGCAAGAAATCAACATACAACCACACACGCAAGTGGTAATTTGTGAAGAAATGCTCCCTCTGACTAAACTTAGATGCTTGCCTGCTTCAAACTTCAGTGTCACACTTACAAGAAAATGTGGCCAGTATTTATGTCACTTGTATTTTGAGTATCTCCCTAGCTTCCTGTGTGTGTGAGTTTAAGTCAAGCCCCCAGCAACGCAGCTGAGCTGTGAGGTGACTTTGGTTTTGTGGTTGAACCAGGCATTGAACACTGGCTCAAAAAGCATATTGCACATACACAAACATTGGAAAAAAGCAGCTGTAAAACAGTGAAGAAATTTTTCTGAACCTCACAAACTTCAAACAATCAAAATTCAATCCTTTAGGTCCAACAGCATACAAAGTCTAGAGGAGCTGTATGGTGAAACTACAGTATTTGATCCCATTCGTGTATGTGGGGAGTTTATACGTTCGACTGGCGAAGGACACTAGCATTGTGAGCAACATCAGTGAGAAACTTTCATTGGAATGTTTGAAGTATAAAGTTCTCCTCAGTTCATCAGTGATTTTAGACATGTGGATGGCAATGTCAGGTGATCAGGTTGTCAGTTGGTCAATTGTTATGAAAGTTTGTACAAACATTCATGGTGCCCAGAGGATGAATCCTATTGACTTTGGTGATCTTTGGATGGATTGCCATGAAGTTTGGACACACCCATCAACGTTCTCTTCAGGATCCCTAGACTTTTCATACAGCGCCATCATCAGACCAAAACTAAGTTTATCCGAATACCATCGGTTAAATCCCCATCAGCCTCAGCTGTAACATGTGTCTAATGCTAATTAGCAAATGCTATAATGCTAACATGCTAAGCTAAAATGGTGAACATGGTAAACATTATTCCAACTAAAAATTAGCGTGTTAGCATTGCCCGTGAGCATACCTATCCTGACGATAGCAGTTTTATTGTGCTGCTAGCTGTTTTTTGATATTTGAAATATTTGAACATTTAATATGTATATCCTTTTAATGAGCAAATGTGTAGTAAGGACTAGAACAGAATAAAATCAATTTCAGTTAATGAACTGATGCAATATTTGGCTGCAGTCAGAACTAAAGAAAGAAGACCTACAGATGCATATACTTGTGCAACTCTATGCTATAAGTCCTGTGGCTTTCCTCCAATCGTGTGTCCAAAAATAAAGTCCCTTATTTAGTATTCATAGGTAATGAACTAAACATTCCATATCTTTGCATGAGGCAATAGATTTGATCTAGTGTAAGTATCTCTGCTATTCCCAACATGTCATTAGCAATGTAATGGAACTGTAATATGGTCAATTGTGAAAGGTGGGAAAGTCATTATTAATAAAGCAATAATTAATATTTCTTTGAGCTCCTGACATGACATTATTTCCATGAGTTTATCTTGGCTTCTGAGTTATTTATAATTTATGTCGGGTAGGCTTACAGTACAGAAGAGATCATTAACACCAGCGTGTAGAGTGTAAATAATCTGTCTTGACCTGCACTGAACTCAATTAATGCATTTTAATCTCTGCATCAGTTACAGAGAACTAGTTCATTTTCAACAGGAGAACTTTGCTGAGTGTGGATTCTGACAAATATTTCTAATATATCACTAAACTACAGCTTCTAAACTATTTATCATGTTGCCCAATGCATACTTTACAGACTATTTTGGTGTCACCAGTATGTCCTATGCTCCATATCATGTCCTCTTATGACACTAGAGGAATGTCCTGGGGGAAGTTTTGGCGGACCGCCACTCTGATTTTGATTTGTAATTGACAGGAGTGGCAGAATTTGAGCTTCTCTCTTCTGTACAGAGTAGCAGCAGGAATGTTCTTTAAATGTGACAGTAGCTCTGTTGCTAGCGTGTAATGAAGGCTCTGTTAAGATGTGCAATGATAAAAAAAAAAAGCTCTTTTGGCAGGTTTACAGGAGAGCTAACGGCCAGTGATCCCCTCCAGACGATCTTCCAGCTGCTGTCTGGGAGAGTCCCTGCCGTCACTGCGGTAAAACATCCACAACATAAACTCTTCACACGTGAATCGTCACAGTTTCAGTTATTGTAGTCTGTATATTATCAAGAGCTTTGATAGTGATGTTCTGCGCACAGTGCTATGGAAACGAAAAATGGGGAGACTGGAGGCCCCATCTGGCTGTCATGCTCTCCAATGACACGGGAGATCCTGCTGTCCAACAGAAGGCCATCGTGACCATGGGAGACACTCTTGGTATGGACACACTGACAGGTTGTAATGCTGTTTCTGAGCAGATACATGATACTGATTGTTTTTGCATTGCTCTTCCACGTGCAGCCTCCAAAGGCCTCTTACATGCCGCCCACGTGTGCTATCTGACAGCCGGCGTTCCCTTTGGGGTGTTCACGCAGAAGGCAGAGAGACTGGTGCTGCTCGGCAGCAGCCACAGGTGAGCTGCGCCTGCTCCTTGATGCCATTCATCAGTTTAATTGCCGTCTATTAGTCATAATTTTGATGGAGGTGTACAACAGGAAGACATCATTTTCTGCCATTTCTATTAAAGAATTAGAATTATGAGAAATGACCACTAAGCAAAGCAAAAGGTATGACACTCCTTATTCAATCTATTGTTATACTTATGTTTGTTTGAGCTACTGTGTCGTGGTTTTCTCACATTATTTTGCTTCCGTTTGGTTTGGTGTATCCTCTCCTCTCCTGTAGGCAACCCTTCGAGTGCTTTGCTACAAACCCTGCCATCCAGTGCACTGAGTTGTATGAGTACTGCCAAACACTTGGGGGCAGAAGCTTTTCAATACCATCCTTTCAGGTAGTACACCAGATCTCACTGATTACTACAGACAGTTTTATAAGTGATACAGTTCTTATCTGCAGACTTACGTAAAGGTCCAGTGTGTCAGATTTATGGAGTTATATGTATGGCATATATCTTAATAGAAAGAAATAGAAATAGAAAAAGAGATAGTGTATAATCACCCGAAAATAAGAATGCAAACATTTTTGGGAGAGCATGAGGGCAGGGTTACAATGCCACTAAATCCTACACACTGATCCTTTAAATAAATGTGATAAGTGCATGTGATGCTGAGTGTTGGTGCGTTGTGTTCAGGTGTATAAGTTCCTGTATGCCAGTCGACTGCTGGACTGTGGGCTTGCATCTCAGGCCTTTCATTACTGTGAGGTGGTAGGACAGGCGATCCTCAGACAGAGGGAGCCTTTCTTTGTGCTGACGGGAGAGGTTATTAAGGTATTCACAGACTCCTATACACCTTTTATTATGTGTAATGCGTTTGAGTGCTGTAATCAATCAGTCCTACATAGATAAACTGTATGCGTGTTTCCTTTCTGCTGCAGCTGTCAGACAGGCTGAGACACTCTGAGGGTCAGTTCAGTGAAGCAGGGGTTAGCGGAGCCGAGCAGGAACCAGACTGGCTGAAACAGCTCCGTGAGAGATGCCACAGTTTACAGGTGAGTGGTCCAGACAAGTCAAGACCAGGCTGTCACCAAATCTAAAACAATCAGGCATGAACAAATCTAAAAACCCATTCTGCCTTTTCTTTCACATCTGGAGTCAGATAACAAAGAATAAATTGTATGGAATACGTTAAACTTGCATGAAGTTGATACAAATCTGAACCTCATGTTCATTCTAAACATGACTTATTATGAGTAATGCAAAGTCTGTTAACATTTAAGTTTAAAACGTATCACTCTTACTCATAACATTTTGTGTCACTTCTACAGGTACATAGATACACCAGCAGTTATGTCCTTAGAGGTTAACGTTTAGTGCATTCAAATGCTTATGTCAACCAAAAAAGCCAAATCTTCCAGCCATACAGTATCTGACAATCCTAGCAGGCCATAAATGATATATTCTAAAAACGAAGTTGTGGGCTGCATGAAATCTGCCCGGGGGCCAATCGTACTTTGGACATCCCTGCAATATACCATTATATTCTAAGCTTAGTATTACTTTGCGTATACAGATTGTAGTTATTATAAATGTGTGGTAAAACAGGTGTTTCCTGCTCAAACAAGCCGTGTGAGAGGACATACATTTCTGCTTGTGCTTGCAAAATCAAAAGTTTCTGTCCATAGATGGTCTGTGCAGAGCCTCCAGGTGTTGTGCTATATTTGTTATCATTTGTGCACATAAATTTCTGATTGTATTTTGATTTTTTGTTTTTTAAAATTAATCTCCAAACTGCTGTTTTAGAGTTGTGGCACCTTTAATAGTCCTATTCAAACATTGTCCCACATTTAAAATAATGAATAGAGGAAGCTTCTGTCTAAAAATCGATTTTGTCTTCAGTTGGCTCTCTTCTTTGCACCAAAACCCTTTTTTAATCCACGCTACATTTGTGACACTAGATTTGGGAATGTCAGTCTGTCTGTTGGACTGTTGGTCCAAACTGAAATATCTCAACAACTACAGTACAGACTGTGCCCAGACAATCCTGCTGACATTGGTGATCCACTAATCTGTACAGTTTATTTATTTATGGTATCCTGTTGATATGACATCATCTGAACAGGACAACTATTACTTACAGACCCACTGATTGACGGCTTGATTGACTTGAAGTGGTGATGTAGTCTTTAAAACCTATGGAAAGGTTCTTGAAAAGGGTCTTAAAAGGTATTAAACTTCACTTAAGGATTCTTATACCCTGCTTTAACTTTTCATCTCGCGCCACCATCTGGGGAAGGTTTTAATTAGTCTAATATTATTAATATCATTTGGCTTATGAGCAAATTCCTGCAAAACTAATGACATTCAGCTGTAGTTTATGTTTAGTATTAATTAGCAAATGTTAATATGCTAACAGGCTAAACTAAGATGATGAACATAGTAAACATACTACACTACTGATGTTAGCATTTTGCTCAAAGTACTCACAGAGCCACTGTAGGCTCTTGTTTGTCCTGTTTAGACACTAAATTGCCTGAATGTATTATTCTACTCAGATGGGGACTTACGACTGTACTGAAACACACCAGCCACCTCCTGAGGGAAGTGATTTGGCCCATGAGGATAGAAAAGTGTGCTTAGGTAAATTCTAATTCTCTCATTACCTCAAATGATGCACTGTGTGACTTGTTTTCCACTAGAGAGCAGCGTCGTCTGCCTCTGCTCTCACGTACATCTGCTAATGAATCCTCTAAAGAATACTTATGAATATTCTGTGTCATTTTTATTTTTTCTACAGAATCTGACTTGGATGATCCAAGCCGTTCCATCCAGAGTCCAGAGCCTGAACTCCTTTATTACAGAGGCAATGAGGATGAAGACATTTTTGAGCATGGAATTGAAGGAAACATAGAGGAAGTGACGGTGCCGTCATGGGATGTCAGCGGCGCTCAGGGCTGGTACAAAACGTTCAGCAAACATGCCGTGTTCACGCCAAGCGCATAGATGAAAACTCTGACTGCACATGTGATACCTAGTCCTACTGGACCCTGTTATGTCACCGTTCTCTCCCTGTTTTGTTGTCTAGGCCATGCGCCAATTACCCGGTGCCAGTAACGGTGCTTTCTGCTCCCCCAGTGCCCACAGCAGCTGCGAGCCAAGACTTCAGTTATCATAACACAGATAGTGCTGAAGTCAGAACTGCCTCGCCACATTGTCCTTTGAGTAATGTGCCATCAACAGCAGAGGGTGAGACGGCCTAATGTTAGACAACATTCATTCCTTTCTCCATTGAGATATTTACTATGGGCTCTGAAGAGCCTCTGAAATCTGTGTGTGATATTTTGATTTCATTGCTCCTGCAGGGGTTGGGTTGTCCTCAGGAGCAGGCACAGTGAGTAATGTTTGTAATGTTCTGTACTGGTGAAATAAGCAAGGAACACAAAGATGTCTACCTTTTTCTTTTAGATTTATATTGCTTGGTCGACAGAGATTCAAGAAATGTTTCCAAAAGATCAGCTGATGTGTGTCATGTTTGCCTTTGAAGATGGGGGGTCAAATGTTGGACGTTGGCATCAATCAGCAGGGACAAAGCCAGCATACCATTCCACAAAGATTAAAGACCTCCGAGCAGAATGAGCCTAAGCAGGTGGGTGGAGCCCCTGTCGTATTGACACCTATAAACTACTTGACATGTGTTGTTTGATATGCGTCCCATTTTAATGCAGAGCGCCAAGGCGGGATGGTTCAGCGGTTGGTTCAAGTCAAAACCCAGAGATGTTCAGAAGGAGAGTCAGGAGCAGGGAAGCCCAGCTCAGACAGTAAGAGTCAAATATATACTTCATATTATTAAGTTATCTTTAAGCTTTCAATCTGGCGATGTAATATATATACATTTTATATATATATACATTCTCGTAGGTCTCTCAGGAGCTACCACCTACTACTGGCTTCTGTCCTCCTCCCCCACCTGCCATTGTCTCCCCTTGCATGTTTCCATCTCAGCCTTCCTCCGCGGGGATCAATCCCTTCTCAAGGAAAGCAGGTGAATTATGAAATGATTTTTAACGATATTTCACTTGTCAGTGTTGATAAATTGTCAGTTATTTTTTGCTTTTGAGATTTCAGCTATGAAAGCCATAAATATATTGCCACATTCCACATTCTCCTTATGTTATTTGGGCTTTCTGAGGTCAATGACCCTTCTGTCCCTTCTGTTTCCCTTCTGTGTTGCTGCCATTAACACAGTTGGTCAACAGAGTTTCCAATTTCATATTCTGGCTGAAGCGAATTATTTGCCGCTTGCATTTTTTTAGCACTGAAATTTAAAACATTGGCAGTAGTTAGGCTGTCACTGATGACATCTTACCTACATTAAACTGTTTTCTATAAATATCCACGTCTACTTTGTAGGCCAACAGCTTGGGTAGAAACCACTAGCCTAAATCACAGGTAAATGAAGCCACTTAAATATATATGTATGATTTTTTAAAATCACTTCATCATTTTTTTACAGTTACATGAGTTACATGAATTACTTGTAAACATTTTGTGTTTGTAGGATCAGTGACCACTGAAACCAGAGTGGGAACATCACACCACCTACTGTACGAGTAACAATACCAGTCATGAGAGCATCACCTGAGCTTGGACGATCACCAGCAACATCCATACCACTCCCCAGTGCCCACATTTCTTTTTTAAGGATGCCCTTTCAAAACCCCCCACTTGCCGACCATCATGTTCCATCGTGGATACAGAAATACTCTGGATGGACTAGCTTAGTAACTCGTATTGCAGTGACTGAAACAGCTGAGTTGTGTTTCTTAAAGGCTGACAGCGGGGGAACTTAGTGGACACAGGACATATTTGGGGAAAGGGATATGTTAATTGACCCCAATAACCATTTATGTATGAGGGATATGACCTGGAACTGTGGTGTCATCAGACTCTCACGGCTCAGATCACCCATAAATGATTATCTGTGCAAGAGAATCAGCTAAATTTAAAGCAGCAGTTGACAACTTCTCAACTAGCTGGTGTGCTAACCGTATCTGCTTATCAACTCAGTAACTCTGACCACAGCTCACTTAATAAAGACTTTTATTTATGTTATATATGCACTCAGATGTTTTTCTGTGAGCCTTCTGTACACTAAATGGCTCACTAGCTAATGCTGGCCAGTTTACTTCTACTTAAGTTAAGCAGTATACTGTAAGAGGTATAAATCAATCAATCCCATGGCACCATTTTTTAATCATAAAATTTCTATGCAATTAAACATAATTAAACAGCAATTAAAAATACATTCATAAAAGAGTTCCACGCTCGAATGTAATCCAATGCTGTGGTCATTTATTAGCCTTACAGAAGCCATCTTCGAAGCTGAGTAATTAAAGTTTGTAGCCTGACTTTTCGAGGCTAGTAAATGAATGTACAAAGTGAACAAGAACCAATTATTTGACCATCTGTAAAGTTTATTTTAATTCTATTTAATGTGTATTAATGTGTTCTTGTGTTGTCATGCTGTCAAAGATGGACCGTACCACCTGGTGGGAGGGGGAGGGGATTAGGGATAGACCTCAGTCCGGCAGACAGCCAACACGTTCAAATCTCCTAGCCAGCAGATTCTCATAGGATCAAATTGTTCATGTCGTGATAATATTTACAATGCCTTCACCTAAGAAAATGACTTTATTAATAGTGTGTGGGCTCCTTAAAATATATATAAAACGCACAGTAGTATATAATCTTGGAATACATATTATAACAATCTTTTTATGACTGTATCACCCTGTAACATGTTTTGATGTAATTGATTTTTTCTATTTCTGTCATATGGCTTAATGTATATTATGTATTATGTCAGTGCTTTTTTGCACCGCTGTACCAGCACAAGAAACATATCAACTACGAGTTCAGCAGTCACATATTGAATAAACAGATTACGCAAAAGAAATAGCTGGCATTTCAAACGCAGTCTCTCGGTTAATGTAGAACAAGTGACAACACGGCAGGTGCTGTCTCCTTTTACCATTAGTCTGCAGTTGCCAAGTGTCAGTGGGACACACTGGCTAGGAATTAAGCACACACACACAACCAGGATTACCGCCAACCACTGCTTACTGCCTGCCAATAACATCGGAGCAGAAAAACATTCCAAATGGACAGATTTATGAAGACATTTTCATATGGCATTTGAAAAATCTAGCCTGTCAAAGTCCTTCAGCTTATCTTGTAAAACTTTGTTAAATTTGATGTCTTTATTGTTTGGCATGATTCTTCAGAGAGCAGCCATGATTAGTACAAGAATAAAGTCAAATCAAAAGGACTAACAACATCATTTACTTAGAAAATCTTTTATTGAAATTCATCCTCAAACATTTTTTTGAACACTACAGGTTGTTTCCCTTTCATCCACTGCACCTTGAGCTCCTACATGCTCAAGTCTCCTACACTGCATACATGTAGATTCAAAGACTTTGGGGTCATTTTCCACTTGATACTTTGTGCGTGCTATAAGAGACTGTCATCTGAGCTAATTACACGGTCACTTCAAACCATCACCTTTCCTGTTTTCTGGCTGTGTGCAGTACAATAAAATCACGTGAAACACAAATGTTCATGATGAAAAGAAACTAAAGCTAAACTGTATCAAACAAAACATCCAGCATGGAAACGAAACAGAACACGATCATGAATACAAAGCAACATGAGTAAAACACACACAGTAATATATACTCTTGGAATACATGTAAGAACAATCTTTGTGTTTGTGGGTCACCTCGTAACGTTTAAAATAACTGAGATTATTTTTGGCTTTGTGGTTTATGTATTGTCAATGCTTCTTTACACTGCTGGAAAAGGATCAATCACCAGTTCAACAGTCACATACTGAATTGGTACATTACCAATTATCCTACACCAGGAGTACAAGATAAAGGCGCACTATAACTTTACACAGCGTGTCCGCTGGCAAAAAGCAAGCTTCCCTGAACCATTCAAACTCTCCTGGTCTATTAATATGGTCACAGTAATGCCTCAAGAATTGAGACTCAGCCAGAGAAAAAGTGCATCAAACTCGCGACAGTTCACCAGACTATAAAATGCACCTGAGAATATAAACACATAGCTTACTTATATTGATTGACGGATTGAAAACGTTACGCTGCATCACCATCTGTCAGGACAACATAATGTAGCAGAAGCTTCACTTCCTTGATACCGGTTAGCAAAGCTTTAATCTACTATATGTTTGGCTAATGTCTCGATGCTGAAGTTGGGTATTTAATTCTCTGTGTATCTATAAATCTATAAAGGGTGATGAAGTGATGGGTGCTATGAGATGCCAAACTTAGTGCCAATCATACTTGAACTGAGTCAGCATGTCCCACCTTGGCCACCAGATTCAGAATGACCCAGGCACATGATATCACTGATATTGACTGTTTTTTAGTTATTATTCATTCATCGCCATAAACTACCGGAATTTGCTAAATCCTTTTTACGCCCTAAATAAAGTTGAAATGTTGTGCGTATTATTAATTGCATTTATAGTCTTAATGCTTTAGTATCCTCTTAAATATTACACCATTAAGCTGTCAGCTCAGGTTTCAATGCTGTGCTGGTGGCAATTTTTATCCCATAACATTCTCAAGAGAACCCAGCACCATGGGGAGGGAGGGTGTGTGCGTAACCCGTTTTAAAAGCATAAGGAACAATTATCATAAATACTTACCTCAACATAAATAAACTGGTGCCCTATGACCTTAAATGGATCAAATGGATCTGAAACTGAATATATGAAGAAATGATCACACTGCATTAAGATACACAGTTTTGAACTGAGCGCATGGTACTGACACAGTGATGGATGTTAGCTGTCTTTAAACACATTCAGACATTCTTGTCCCTGTGGTTCAGCATATGCTGTGCAAGCTTTGCAGCACACTGGAAAGATTTGTCACACTCCACACACACAAAGATCCTCCCAGCGCAGGTCTGCTCCTGGTGAAGCTTCAGCGTGGCCAGGTGACTGAAGTTCTTGCTGCAGCCCGTGCAGCTGTGGGGTTTCTCTTTATTGTGGATGTACTGGTGACGAACGAGGCGGGAGGCCATGGCAAACGCCACGCCACACTCAGTGCACTTGTGGGGTCGCTCTCCGCTGTGAATGGCCTCGTGCTCGGTCAAGTTGGAGGACTTCGTGAAGCACTTGGAGCACACCGAGCAGACGAAAGGACGCACCCCCCTGTGGATCTTCTGGTGCTCTGCCATGCGACTGGCCAGAGCAAAGGCCTTCCCGCAGTCAGGACAGGAGAAAGGTCTTTCTCCCAGGTGCTTACGCTCATGTCGTTTCAGAGAGAGGGGTTTATTGAAGGTCTTGCCACAGTGCGTGCATGGGAAGGGCTTGTCGTTGGTGTGCATGTTCCGCTCATGCTTTCGCAGGTCAGAGGAGCGGATAAAATCCTTTCCGCAAGTGTTACAGACGTAGGGCTTCTCACCGGTGTGTGTGCGGATATGCTTGCGGTAATCTGAGGACCAAATGTATGTCTTGACGCAGAAGGGGCAGTGGTATGGTCTCTCACCAGTGTGTAGACGCTTGTGCTGCTGCAACGTGCCTTGGTGAGAGTAAGCCTTGCCACATATATCACACACATGTGGCTTGAGGCCAGTGTGTGTTTGTAAGTGACTCTGGAGGTTGCAGAACTTCTTAAAAGCCCAGTGGCAGTGTGTGCACTTAAAAGGACGCTGCTCCGTGTCAAGTCCATTGCGCTTTTTCATCGCGACTAACAGTCGAGGGATCTTGTCGTCTTCAAGCTTTTTAAGCTGTTTCTTAACATTGTGACTATTTACATTCTTTTTTTTGGTCTTATTCCCACCTCCACCTGGAGAATATTCCTCAACATTCAGCTCTTTGAGCTTAGATGCTCTTTGCTTATGCTGTTTGACTGGCACATCCCTTTGTACCTTTTGGCTCTTGAGGTATTTAGAGCAGTTCCTTTCCCTCTTTTGTGCAGCATCCAAGAGCAATTCATTGGATCCATATATTTTATTGTTGTCAATATATTTAGTGCATTGTAAAAATTCTCTCCCGCTGCAGTCTTGGTCATCATTAAGTCCCGTTTCGTCACCCGGTGAGAGCTCAGCAAACTTCTCCACAAGAGACCATTTAGGCGTTTGAGGGTTCAGATAAAGGATTTCAGCGTCACCGCTATCTGAAAGTGAGTTCATACCTACACAAATACCGCCGAACGAAGAGTCAGCCTTCACACTGTGAGTGCTGATTAAGATCTGTCCGTTTGGGAGGGAAGGAGCGACACAATGCCTTTCTTGACGTTTCCTCTTACTTCTCTTTTCAACAACTTGTCTGTCAGACATCCCTGGGGAGATTTCATCAGCCATGGCCACTTGTGCAGCGAGACATGAAATCATCTGCACCAGTTTTAAGCTGTTCAGGGAATTCCTGATGCCTCTTTAAAAAGACCTGAAAACTGAAACACACAGAGCATGTTATCACCGTCCTCATCAAACCACAATGGATCTTATTACAACATGCATTCTACTATTACATCTACATTTCTATCTGGATATAAACGATCAAATCGTATTTGGAGTCATTTCTTCATAGTATTACTATCATCGTACAGACGTGCTGATACATTCAGCAGTATCTTCAGTATACTCCTCACATAACTTTGCACATTGCAGTCATATAACACCCAACTCCCAAAGCTCAACGCACGTTCCTCCAGATATTTGCTTCTCTTTCTATAAAAATAAATCACACTACCTCCATGGCTTTTAACTTCAGATATTGAAAACATTTTAGTGGCCTACTTACCCTGCGGTCTCTGTGCAAGCAGGTGAGGTGTAGCAGATGCCACACACAAGTTATACTAGCCCCGGGGTCTAGTATAACTCCGTGGGTGATGTCCAGTGGTGTTAACGGGCGGAGTTTGGCAGCTGAGCAGTCGACTCTGGGTCAGCATCTATCCTGCTAGGTCAGCACAGGAATGATATGTTAAGGGCCAGGCTCAGCTTACCTTTCACTGACTTAGCTCACCGCCCCGTTTGTATATAGCCCGCAGAGGAAGTTACACAGTCAGACTCACAGCCTGAGAACTTCCCGTTAAACTGAAGTCAAAGTAAAGACTCAAGTTTTAACCGTTTGTCAGCTGCGAGGTTATAATGTATTCAGATGTTTATGCTAATATTTAGGTCAATAAAATTTAAATTTAAAGTCAAGCTTCTAAACAATGTTCATGTTTTGTAAGAATATTTAACTTCTGTTCTTCCGCCGTGTTGTTACATAAACACTCTGGCTGCACATTAATACCTTAATTGACTTATTAGGTTATGAGGCAATAAGTACGCTAATGAGCAACTACTACTAATTAACATATTTATGCTTTAAGTGACATTGCCATTGAACTGTCTGCTTCATGTGTATCCTAAAGTGGGGTTCGGGACCCCCTTGGGGTGTCGCAAGGCAGCAAGGGAGGGTCGCAAGATGATTTTCAGAAATCAAATAAAATTTAAAAACTTTTAGAAATAGCATATTTTAACCATAATTGTAACAAAACATTAAAAAAAAGTAGTAGTTAAATTTAAAATAAAAGCCTTTGGATTTTCTTTGTCCCTTCTGACCCCTGATGTGACATTAGCAGCAACAACAACGTTAGCCAAGGTCTATTAGCATCGTGCTAAACATTAGGACATGTAACAAGGACAGATCTGACATCTGGGGATCCGCAAATCCCTGGAACCCCTGTCTTAGAAAACATGTTATTGTGGACATGTGTTTTTGCTCGCTTGCATAACAATGACAGATTGTCTTCAATTTAACCTTGGAAGAAAGATTTTTTTTTCTCTTTCCATGGAAACAGTTTTTGTTTTTCATTTCCCGTCCTGAAGAAGGCTATGAGGCTAGTTGCATGTCAACAGTATTCTCTCTAAAGAGCAAAATAGGGACTGTCTTTAATTTGGTGTGACATTTTTGGTGTGTTGTGGTTTCCCATGGAACCTGGATGCAGGCATGGTGTTCCCAGAATACCATGTGCTGCTCTTATTTTCAAGCGAAAAATAAGCTGCAATTCTGTTTTCTGTCAGTAGATGGCCTTATTTCCCTTTCATACTGGTGATTTAGGAACCATTTCATCAGGTTGAAGCATTCAGTGAGTCATACAGAGTTACAGAGCATGACCTGGTGGTGTATTCCTTAGTGTTACTGCTTTTATTGTCAAGAACTGGTTCAACAGTTTTTGGACGTCTCAGTTTTCTTACATTCTTTCTTTTATCATGAATTTCTGTTGAAATAAAATCCACTAATTATACAAAATCGCTCTGTGGCCTGCATGGAGATCAGTGGCCCACAGGCCAAGAGAGAGCTGTTTTCTTCCCTCTCTTTTACACCGTAGAGACAGACATGGTTTGAGCAGCCAGCATGTGTTAAGTAATTGAGAGAATCTCGTGAGACTAATGTCATAATTAAATGGACAGTGCTGGTCTGTATTTTCCCAGAGAAGAGCAGACTGAAATTGGACACGCGACAAATCACCTTTACAAAGCTCTGTTTTAAACTCAGATGCACTTTGTTCGTCTGCACATATCAAGTTAGAATCTCTGTGGAGTTCAGTTTCCCACACAGCCACACCACATTCTGGTGCATTTCCTAATATAAGCTTTCAGAAATACTGAACAATGTCCTTGTGTTAACTAGTGGCCGTATGTGGAAGATATCATAAAAACTATCATCAGATAGTTAGGACTGTGACTCTGGTGCTGCACACTGTCCTAGTTATATAACTGTGTCACTGTGCATATGCATGTTGTCCATCTGCACTCAGTACTTTTCATGGTCAAAAGGTAAGTTATTATCAAAAGAATGCCTCAAGGTCCAGATTTTACCTTCATTTAATCTGCCAGTAACAACAAATAAAAAAATAAAAATGAATTCAATTGATACTGAACTAAAGCTGACTCATGTCTTTGTATTAACCAGAAGCTGTCACAACAAAGCTGTGATCCACGTCGCGCAAGTGTATTTCGTAGTGACGCAATAGATGAACCCGGATGCCGAAGCTGTACTAACAACCAGCTTCAGGAGCATCACCCAGGAAGTCCCTGTTGGGATTAAAAAGATTGTGGTTTGTTAGTTTACTGCGTGTTTGTGTTTCTTCCAAGATCCCCAATAAAGAAAGTGTTTCTCTCTCATGACTGAAGACAAATACTTGCTTTTTGAGAAATCTGAGCTTCAGTGAAATCATTCATTTCAAATAACATCCATGCAGACTGAACTCAGTATGATTTAGTAATCTGTATAGATCACCAAAAAAAAAAAAAAACACAATGCATATGCTTTGCTAGAAAGTTGGCCATGTATGAATATTTCATTGATATATACATATAGTACTCACTGGCACACGGCAAAGAAAAAGTGCTTAGTCATTCTGGAGGTGGATCTTGAATTTCATTGTGGAGTAGACTGCCCTAATTGAAAACATACCCGGTCTTGGAATTTTCCACAGAACTCCTTTCTCTGGCTGTGGAAATTGTTGGATTTGCTTTGCTATGCATCCAGTTGCATAAGTCATACCCTACAGGACATCTACCCATATTGTACCTCCTAATGCAGACCTGATGAAGTTATACCAAGCAGTCTCTTCATCTTGTGTATACTGCCTTCCTGTGACACTGTAGCCTCATCTTACTAAAACATTAGATGTTATTTGTTTGCAAATTAAATTTGACATAATTTCCTTTATGTCTTTATGGCAAGTAGGAGTACTAAAAGTGGTCAAAATAAACAATCACATTGGAATTAATAGCATGACACACAAGACAATCAGATACTGTTGTATTAATGATCTGACATAATCACTGGTAAGCACCAGTTATCTTAATCCACTCAGACAATAAGCATCAGGCCTTGACCCACTTTCTCTTTCACTTTGCCTCATCAAACACAAAAAGGGGAGAATGAGTACATCCTGTATTCAGCTGTTTGTGTCAGTGATTACCAGCAGATGTCAGATGTCATATCAAATCCAGGGGAATGCTAACAAGCTTGACACTGTCAGTGGCATGCAGAACTGACAACTCTAATGTGCCGTCGTAATATGGTATAAAGAAGTGTTGTACAAAGCACTGCAGAAAAACATGCCTTTGCTGGAAGTTAACAGATTAGTGATGTTATTCTTCTGCTCTCCAAGGAGAAGCGGGTGTAGTGGAAAGTGATTTCTGACACAGGGTGTTGAACTGAGTAATCATAGTTAATGGGCAGTTTCCCTCTTCCCTCTCTTACCACCACCATCTGTAAACATACATTTCTCATTAATGCATGTTAATGCATGTTACTAACTAAACTTCTTCCCTGGAGTTTCTGTGCTCTCTCGTCCAGCAGGTTCTCATGGATCATGGCTGCTGCTGTGGTCCTGCATGACGTCCACTACATATATTATTACTGTCATTATTGCTACCATATCTCCATTACAGTTTATAGTTAGTTTATAGTTAGTTAATGACTTGCTGCTGTGCATCTGTGTCTCTCTATCTCTATCACAGGTTCCACTGCTACTGTAATCATTTTATCATTCATTGTAATTGTACAATATGTTTGTGTTGATTTGTTCTGTACACGTGACGTCTATTGCACGTCTGTCCGTCCTGGGAGAGGGATCCCTCCTCTGTGGCTCTTCCTGAGGTTTCTTCCACTTTTTTCCCTGTTAAAAGGGTTTTTTGTGGGCAAGTTTTTCCTCACTCGAACCGAGGGTCTAAGGACAGAGGGTGTCACTCCCTGTACAGACTGTAAAGCCCTCAGAGGCAAAATGTGTTTTGTGAATTTGGGCTATACAAATAAAATTTGATTTGATTTGATTTGATTCAAAATTTCAACGTGGTGTTGTGAGTTAAAAGACTGTATGGACTCTGAGCCCTAAGATCCATTATCAGGGTACTGATTCTTAATTTAGGGTATTAGAATTCAAAACTGATTTTCCTATTCGACACTAGGAAGCTGGAAGCATGTATCGTGTCTTCTTCGCCCTCAGCCTTTTGTTAAAAAGCAGTTGGAGTGCTTGTGCCTCCGGCTATTTTCACATCTGTAGTTTTCTCATTTTACATGGATTTTCATGCTTTGCTCTCATCATGACAGAACTAGATCCAGATCCAAAAGGCAAGATTGAACTTATTTTCGGATTAAAATACTTTTAACCTAAATAGGTTAAAAGTATTTTAATCCGTTAGGACAGTTGAATTTGACAAGTACTTGGCTGTGACAAGCATCAGATCATTAAAAGCTTAGACAGTAATTTGAGCACTTACAATAATAATGAATCCATTCAGAGACAATCTTTATACTTTCCATCTTTCAACAGCCATACTGTGTGCAGTGTGTTAATTCATGTATATACTGTATATATATAAAGAAAAACTGAATATGGTGATGCAATAACCATTTTGTTTACATCACAAACTGCACATTTAAAAGTACACTACCAAACACACAGCCCAATATAGACGCCCCACATTTCTAGCTGACTGTCAGCATTTTGAAACTAAATACAGACGAGTTTTAAAATGTGAGCTGGGAGGAAGTTCTGGGATTTGAAGGAGTCTATCTTTAACATTTTGGGAACTACTCTTATTTTGTTTTTTTGCCATGAGTTAGTGAAGAACGTGAGACACAGAAATTATAGTGAATTACTAGAAGTGCTGGAAGGTGGATTTCGTTACATTTGGTCAGAGCCTGTCGAGCTGGTCCTCCCTGATTCCAGTCTTTATGTTGAGCTAAGCTAAGCCTGGTTGTAACTTCCTATTTGAACTATATGGGAGTAGGTCTCAATTTGAGCTCACAGTCCAGGCAGCCTGGCTAATAAACTGAGCTTACATTAGCTAACAGCAGCTATAGTTTGCAGCAGTTTACTGTCTGTCAGGAAACTCTGTAAGTGCCAGAGCAGCCAACATTTTCTCCATGAAATATCATCAAGTTTCACCAAAATCAGTGAAATAGTTGGTGGTGTGTGATCCTCGTGGGAGAACCTAGAGCACAAAGTTACAAAGTCTATGGACCGATGTACGGCAGACGCTATTCACCTGATTACACGTCAGTAGAAAAGTTACACAATGTTGCTTTTGATCACATTTCTTCTATTTTGTTTCATACTTCTACATCTTCTAAGATGCATTAAAGTGCATCACAAATGCTGTTTAGAAGCATTAAAAATTTCAAATGCTTGCAAAACCAAAGATTTGATTTAAGTCAAACAATAACATCCTACATTTGTCTCAGGCTAGTTTTATCTTAGCACAGCAAGTGAAGCTCAGTGTGTGGAGCATGACACAAACATTAAGATGGTAACACTTTGGAACACTTAATGTTTAAAAAAACAATGTGTATATGAAATATGAAATATGTTTTTCTGAAAACTCTTGTGAGGAAATCTAGCTGGACCGCACTGAGGTCATCTGCTTATTGAGGTGTTTTCATGTTATCCTTTACGTCAGACTCTGTTGGGTTTTGCTCACCCAGTACTTACTTGTTTGACCTTTGTAAAATTCCATTATCTTTGTGGCTGGAGGGTGGGGGGTGGTGTTGCCCTAGTGGTTCCTGAAGGTCCTGGTATGGGGGATTGTAAACTGCAGGATGAGATCTGACAGCGGGGGAGGTGAAAAACGCCATTAGAGGGCTGTGAAAGACAGAGCTGGAAAAAAGAGCCTAGAAAGTCAAATCAGTCATGAAAAAAACTTGCTTTGGCTTATATTAAATTATTATTTTTATTATACAACCAATTCAATATGTTGTCCAGAATGATGTTGTTTTCTTATATTTAGACAAACAATGAAAAAAATACCCAGACAATTAAAGATGATGCCCTTTGGCTACTTGGCAATTCTGTATAACAGCAGACTATCAGACACACGTACTTGACACATGTTTGGCAATGAGTAAGACAAAACAGGACACAAGTAAAACCAGTGTTTTAAGTGTCTAGTCTGGTCATGTCAGCCAAACACAGAAGAGAAAAACAAGTGAAGCTTCAACTCATGTTTACAGCTTCTCATGTTTGCAGTGACTTTTAGTGCAGGTCAGCTTACTATACATGCTCATCAAGCATGAAGCAAACAAATATGATTACATTGATATGGATACAACACAAAACTCATTAGCACATGCAGAAATGTAAAACTCATGATCAGGTTTGTTTGTGTGGTTTTCCTTTAAACAGCTTTCTGCTGCCCATCTCCTGATTGGCTCTTCTGTTGGTATAAACTGATACGTTCACACCAGAGTGAGTGTTTCTTTTTTTTCATTTTAGAAACTTTATTAATCACGTACACGTGAAATTATTTTTCCGCATTTGACCCATCCAGTTGGCACCTGTCAGAACACACATGCACATGCACAGGATCACACATAGCGGCAGATGCCTAATACACATGGTGGGCAGCGATTCACAGCGCCCAGGGAGCGGATGTGGTTGGGGCACCTCGGCCGTGGCAAGGAGGTGGACTGACACCCCAACAGCTGTCAGTTCACCTTTCCAATCTTCGAGCAGTGAGAGCGGGGATCAAACCACCAACCTTCGGATTATTGGACGACCCACTCTACCACTGGGCCTTCACAAAGAGACGATGAAAAAAGATTTCTGTACAAACTGGGCTTTTTGAGTTATGCATGGTTAATGAAGCTCCAGCTAGCAGTCTGTTAGCATAACTAAGTGTCAGATGTTTCGTTTTTTTATTTCCTGCCACCAGGTCAGATTTGGTTGGATTCAAGCGGCAACCTCTGTGGCAGAGAAATGAAGCAAAAGTGGTAATGCCAAAAACTCTATTCCTCGAGCGTCCACTTGAGGCTGGCTACAGAACATTTCAACCTCCATAAGTCCCCATGTTAAAATGTCCAACTTCACAGCAGAAATTAACACATTTACAGCCTGGTAAAAAAAACAGTTTTGGTCTCTATAGCTAATTTCCATGTTCATGAAAACTGTACTGGGGGTGAATTTTCATACAACTCACCTGTTCAAATGATATTAAGACTTAAAGTTATGCAGAATTAACAGCGTGGCTGCTTTGATTGACAGGTAGGTGCTGTTAGAGATGGCTTATTAGAGCACCCAGGTGTCATTTGGCCTGCCTCAGGTCCGCTGATGATCCACGTTTTTGCCCATTTTTAGATTAGCATGGCAGGTGAAAGAGGGAGAAAAGCCAACATGGCGGCGGCCAGCACTGCACATTTTCAGCTTCAAAATTTGGAGATCTATGGGTGACGTCACTCGTTCACTGTCATAGGTTGAATCCCCCCTGAAACGAATGAAATGACACTACTGCTTTTATCCAATGGGGCCGCCATAATCAACTCAAAATTCCTTTGACAATACTTTAAACAAATGAGATGGGGAAGGCTTGTTGCTAAGCTAACTGGTTGTTATCTGTAACTTGATATTTATCAGATACGACAGCAATACTGTCCTTTTCATGTAGCCCTAAACTCCAACTATTCTTAATATGAAGCTACAGCAAAGAGACCTGAGTTTAGCTTAGAATCAGGATCAGATTTAGCACAAAGAAATGGTGGAAACAGCTAGCTTGGTTCTCTTTAAAGGTTTATTTAATTTGCCAATGTAAAACCAACTAGTTATTGTTTTAAGGCAGGTTATGTGTTGGACTATTTCCTGTCTGGGAGCTGTAACTTCTTTGAGTCTTATCATCACTCTTAAGTTGCTGTGGCTGTTTTCCCTTTTCAGTCTTTATGCTAAGCTAATCTAACCACCTCTTGGTTGTAGCTTCTTATTTATCCCACAGACAAAAAAATGATATTGATTATATATTATATTCTTATCTAACTGTCAGTAAAGGAGCAGATAAGGAATTTCCCAAAATGTCAAACTTCTACATGCATTTCATTTCTATATATATTATCTGTATTTATGTATGTATTTATCTATCTCTGGGCCTCAACTCTGCATTAAGGCATTTTAATGTAGAGAAAAAAATAATCAGTTATTTTTCCAATTACCCTATGAATTGAGATGTCTGCCATGTTTACATGATATTTTGTATGTTAATGTGCACTTATTTTTAGGCTTGTCACTTGCTTTTCTGCTCTCTCATGTTTCTTATCACTGGGTCAGCTGTGGTGCACGTGCAGCAGGACGTGTCCACAAGGCATTTTTGTGCTGGTTTAAACTGAATTGAACCATGCTGTGTCCCATTATCCAGCTGGAGAAAGTACATTTATCAATTGACCGGCCATAGGAAACGTTCAGGACAGTGAGGACAGTTCATAATTGAACTAATTATACAACTGCCATGTGTTTATTTGAAATGCTGATGACGTTAGTCACAATTTGTGGTGGTCTGATCTCTGTCCATGCTCCGTCCGGGGTTCTCTAACCTCTCTGTCTCACTGTGCAGCTCTGCTTTCACAGCTGCTCAAGTTTCCGACCATCAGTTCAGCCGTGCTGCGGCAGTTTTCACTACATGTCCCCAAACCCACCGCAGCGGGGGAGGAACCTCTTGAGGGGGTTAAAGTGCGGGGGGAAGGGTGGGACAGAAAGAATAGCCACTCTGTTGTCACCAGTCATAGATGGACTTAAAGGGTCTCCAAGCAGAACTCCAAACATGTGATGAGATTAGAGCTAATGCAGTCAAGGATTGTCGCTCATTTGCTGTTTGAACTGAAGACATCTGATTAAGTCTCGAGTCTGATTGAATTGCAGTTCAGATGGCTCTTTATTTAAAATGAATAGTCTGTGCTGTATGATGAAAATGGAAATGTGAGATTATGTAGTGTGTCTTAATATGTGATACTACACTGGCCTTTATGGAAATGATTTTTTAAAAAGAGCCACACTGCACTCTTTGTTCTATGCACTATACATGTTCTTGACCTGCCTGTTGTTATGTAACAGCCTGGTATAGAGCCCCACCCCCACCTCTCCTCCACACACCAGATTGCCTGAATTTTAGACTCCGGCTGCCATGGAAACCAGGCTCTAGGCATAATGGTTTCTTCATGAGACGTCCTCTTTGTCCAGTTTATCTGTCCAGGTTTTCATATCTGAAATATCTATGTTTATCCTTGTATTGTTGCCAAAGTGCTTCATGCTGTTGTACGGACGGCACAATGAGGTCAGATAACATAGGAGAAGCTGAGAAGGAGCTCAATTTGTAATGGAATCGGAACATTTCTATAGGTTGCGTAACAATATGTAGTACAAAACATACACAAATGTAGAGACAAGACAATTTCAATGTCCGCCTTCTCAGGCATCGCTACAGTATGTGCTGAAAGCCTTAATTAAACTCCTCCAATGTTTCCTTATTTCTTGTTATATCTGTAGTATGGCCGTATGTTTCTTTGTAGGTTGCATTTCCGTACAGTAACATTATCTGATCTTAGCTTGGAGGAATGATTTAGGAGGCCAATGTAACGTGATTTGGACTTACTTGTTTGGCAGTAAACGCAGAGCCAAATTGAATTAGCTGTGTTCTCAGACTGCTGTCAAATACTTCGCTACAAGCAAATACTACTACACGCACTGACTCCAGTTTATTTAAGACCATTGATGCTAAATCAAGAGGACAGAAATACAGAGCTATACTGTAACATACTATTTACTGTATATATTGTACTGATATACTGTTATATAGAATCTTAAAGGAAAATAAACTAAGTTTGCACATTATTGTGATCAAAACTTATTAACAGATCTTGGTTGCAAAGTTTGTTGGAATTATTGAAGTACTTTATCTAAATGTACTACTACTACTCAGTTCAATCTGAAATTGCTGCAGTGATTCCAATTTTGTCCCTATAAGGCAAACTGTCCCCAACCCGCTGGTGCGCAGTCCCTAAATCTGTCCATAGACAACAAATTCGTTCTACGTCATGGTATAATTGTATACAGGTGACTAAAGCACGGCATGAAGTTAGCACTAGAGCTGCCAAAGCTTACTTTTTTTGTGTACGCAAGTGTACATCAACCAGTATGGTTAATAAGTATACTAGGGCATTGATAGACAGGTAAATAAATAAATATATTTCCATTTATACGTATAGATACATACATACACACACAGTAAATGTTTCCTGATGAAATTGAGACGACTATTCCTTTACTGCTACTTGCGTCGGGTGGAAGTTCAGTGTTTCACTCAAGGACATAAAATGATACAATAAGAGACTTTTACTGAAGAGTCTTTCTAGGCTACACCGTCCCCTTACTGACACCAGTGATCCCAGTTCACGGCCCTTAGACTAAAATAAACTCTCAAACACATCCAGTTGTTCATGTTACACTTAGGCTAAATGCCTAAAAAGCATAAATCACTCAAAGACAAACTTAATTTAAATATAAAATACAGTTTTATTAGTTAATAGTGGTACGTTTAACAACTAACTGGCATTGTCTGTTGGCCTGAGAGTTTAGTCTAAAGTGCACTAAACAGTTGAGTTCTTTCTATAAAAAGAAGAAAAACAAAAAAACAGTGGGGTCCTTTAATGTGTAAAAACTTTTTATTTCGATGGGGAAAAAAAAAAATTCAATAATACCGCCTTTAAGTTTGCTGGGTGCACTAACAATGTGTGGAATTAAATTCTCAGTGGCCATCTCATTTCCTTGTTTTGGCAAGAAACCACGTTGGGCCTGAATGTGAGGAATGAGTCACCCTCACCAGCCCAGTACATACTGTATATTTACTCTGGTCAACCTGTTTTCAAGTTGACTTTGTAGCGATTGTTATGAAATGGAGAGGCCCCATATGACATCTATAACATGACAAATCAAGTGAAACTGGAGGCAGTCACGACACTGAATCAGTTCAAATAGAAACAACATGGTGGGGACCTTTGAAGGAGAATACAGTACACAAAACCGAGTATGCGTGTCCTTTAATGTGATGTTGTAGGTCAATAATCAGGCTCGCATTGAGTTGCTAAATAAAGATGTTTTTATGTAATGCTGACAACTATTTACTCTAATTACTAAATGATATTAATTCTGTAAATTTGCTTAAGTAGCTAATGCAGTAGGGCGAGTTCTACATTACTTTGTACAACTGCACAAAATGCTATCAGCTCTCAGATGGAAATCCTATCTTTACATTCCTGTCTTTAAGAACTAGTCCATAGGTTATAGAGACATACTGAACATCATAACTATATACCAGAACGACAGTTGCACGCATTATTTCTGTATTGACCTGCCACAAAAGCCCTGAAAGCAGTCAGCAAAGGCTGAGTACTCACGTGGACGCCGTCACCGCCTTCAGACGTGATAAATATGTCAAAGCTCTTTGACGTCATGTTGATTTTGTAGGTAAGGCAGCCACTCGGTTTGCGAGCTGTTTAAATAAGGAGAAGGATGTGAATGTTGCCTCGTCTTAATTAACCACCATTTGTTAAACATTACAGCACTGTTTCCCTTCCCTTGACGTTGGTCAGGTTTCAGAGATTAATATCAGTCTGGATACGACAAACAGGTTCTTGAAAGAATACGACTTAAGGCAAAAAAGGATAAATGGGGGAGTCAACACCAGATGTAAAAATGTTAGATGTTTATTAAAGTGTTTTTTTGTTGTGACAGTTACTTACTTACTAATTAAGTGAAAACAGACATGCGTTCATTAAAAACAAAAACTACAAAAATATGTTTGCATGACCTCATCTATCCACAACATGATAAAAACCAACATTATGACAGAGACAGGTCAAGACTGCTAAAAACATTCAAATGCCTTTGGGATCCTTTGAGTCAGAGTTACCAACTACAGCAAAACCTGCTGCACTCAGTTAGTACAAGTTAAAACACATTACCACAATATCATTAATTACAAATGATCTTTTACCATGGCATCATGACTAAAATGCAAAAAGGCAGTGTTTGTGCCCGAGGTAAAAAGATTTGCGTCATACAGCTGATCTACGAAAAAAAAAAACACAATTATCTTTTCATCTGTCAAGTAGAAAATTTAAAAAGGTCTTGGTTGTCATTGGTCTGTTCATTTGCTGTAATCTGTGGGCTCCTCTCCCTCTTCTTTGAGTAAACATGTGCGCACCAAGGCCTCTGTGACAATGTAAGGGTCGCAATTGGCGGATGGACGGCGGTCCTCAAAGTAGCCCTTCTTGTCCTGCCCCACTGAGCGAGGGATGCGGATGCTAGCACCACGGTTGGCCACACCGGCCGAGAACTCGTCGATGCTGGATGTTTCGTGATGGCCAGTGAGGCGTCTGGCGTTGTCGAGCCCACCTTTGGGATCGTAGGCCCGGATGTGATACCTGTGTCTCTTTGCCAGCCTTTCAATCGACTCCTCGATGATCCTGTGACGAAAAGAGGGTACAGGAACGCACTCAAAACCCACAATTCATAACCGAACCACAGTTAGACATTAAAACAATTAAAAAAATTTCTCACTTAAGTCCACCGTCCTCTCGCATGCCCTTTGTGCTGAAGTTGGTGTGGCAGCCGGCACCGTTCCAGTTCCCTGAGATTGGTTTGGGGTCAAAGGACACAATCACACCGAAATCCTCACACACTCTGTGAAGGATGAAGCGGGCAATCCACAGATGATCCCCCATGTCGATACCTTCGCAAGGCCCCACCTGGAACTCCCACTGAAACAGAAAGAGCATTGTAAGCATTACTAACTGATTATTAGCTGGTATTTCACACTGTGACTGACTGACTAACTACAAATGCCATGGAAGTCGGACAACAGAAAAATAACAAAAGGGCGGTACCTGAGCTGGCATGACTTCAGCATTGGTTCCACAGATCTTAACCCCAGCGTACAGACAGGCTCTGTAGTGTGCCTCCACTACGTCTCTTCCATAGGCCTTATCTGCTCCCACGCCACAGTAATACGGTCCTAATCAGGAGGAAAGAAACTAAATATTAACACTCGGCCGCTCATGTATTAAATTTCAGTAAACAATGAGGCAAGCTATAATCCGATAATCACCTTGGGGACCCGGGAAACCGTTGGATGGCCAGCCAAAGGGATGTCTGTCTGTTCCCAGGAGCGTGTACTCCTGCTCCATGCCGAACCACGGGTGGTTATTCTCCACCATGCTCATGATCTGTTTACAGGTTTTGCGCAGATTGGTCTCTATTGGAACAACAACAAGGATTAGCTGAAATGCAAGTCAGGTGTAACTGCAAAGACATTTAGTTTTTTTTTTTTATTTAACTGCTTACCTGCTGGTTTGCGGTTGTACTTGAGGACCTCACACAGCACCAGCTTGTTGGGGTCTTTCCTGAACGGATCCCTGAACATGGCTGCAGGGATCAGGAACATATCGCTGTTGGAGCCCTCTGACTGGTAAGTGCTTGAGCCGTCAAAATTCCACTCGGGAAGATCTGACGCAGAAAGACAACTGAAATCAATGACCTACTTCAAATTCTTAAAAATATTTCTAACCATATCTGACTGTGGATGTTTGTATTGCTCATACAAGAGCCATATCTTACCCTCAATCGTTTTGGGTTCAAAATCCAAAGTTCTGGTCTTGCAGCGCAACCCCTCTCCAGATCCATCTATCCAGATGTACATGGCTTGGACCATGTCCCCCTGAGGGAGATCCATGTACTGCTGTTTAACAGCTTTGTTCAGTTTTGAACTTGTTGAGGTGGCCATTTTCTTGACCCCAAAACCTAGAGTGAAGAGGGCAGATGATAAGCATTACACAGCGAAACCAGTGTCTCTGAAAGGACATGTAAAATGGTGAATGTCATGATAAGGACACATCAGGTTAAAGTCCATATTATTTAAAAGGAAAACCTAAAAACGGCTTAATCATCTGTTGCTCTGACTCACATGGTTCAAAGAATAATAAGAATAATTTATTAAGCATTATTATCACATGAAACAGAAGTGGAAAAACAATAACAACATATGGGGTGGCTGTGGCTCGGAGGTAGAGCGGTTCTCCCGAAGGCTGTGCCATCAGTGTATGAATGTGTGTGAATGGGTGAATGAGCTATGTAGTGTAAAAGCGCTTTGAGTGGTCGGAAGACTAGAAAGGCGCTATGTAAGTACAGTCCATTTACCATATGTTAATGTTACACAGCATCTGTATTACAGCAAAATCAACATCTAAGCAATAAAATAACAGGTTCAAAACAAAGCGGAGATATAATAATAATATGTCCACTTACCTTATGTTAAGTATAGAAAAATATCAACAGATTATAAGAGTCTATTGACGTGTGGTCGGTGCGACGCTTTCTATTGTTTTTCATTCCTGCTTCCTTCACCGCTTCCACGCTGGATTTATACAACTGCCGAGCATCTCCGCCGCCTCTGATTGGCCAACAGAAAACGTGATCTGTTCGTGATACAATGACACCCGAGTCACCCGTTCTTCGTGGCGAATAACTGACAAAAACAATAACAGTAATTATATTAAAGATCGAAACCCCCGGGAGGTTTTTAACTTTCAACATATTTTCATCAAATCATGTGCCAAGAGTGAAAAGCAAACAGACTGGATTTAAAAATGTGACACAAAGAGACAAGCAGCCATGACACAAACAAGTGCTGCGCCATCTAGTGGCGATAAACCGACAGACAGACAGAACAATGTGTTCCCAAAGTGTTGTTGGTTCATTTTACCTACATGTGGTTTGAGATACTGATACTTCCTGTCCTGTTACACAAACACACATCATGCTGCTGCACTATTCAGTGTTGGAATGTAACTAAGGAGGCTGCATTTAGGTTACTCAAGTACTGTACTTGATTACAAATTTTTAGCACTTGGTCTAAGTGCTTGGCCTGTCCTTTCTGAAGCTAAATAAACAGTTTAAATCCCTCTTGGATGACCTGGAAATGAGCTGTCACAAAGCTGACTGCTTTTCTGACCTCATGGAAATGTGACTTTATCGAGATATGTGGCTCTCAGAGGACAGAAATGCTATTAACATATTTATAACTTATTTATAACCTATAGAATGATTGCTGTAAAACTACCCAACAGTATATGAAGTAGCTGAGGTCAGCCTTAAACATCTACAGCAATAAAATGCGACACACACCTTAATGCAGCAGTAATATGAATCCAAAACATGAGATATGATAATAAAACACAGACAGGGACAAACTAAAGGTCAAGTAAAGCGTCTGAATACTTGCATTGCACTGTGCTGTAACATGTTTGAACAGAACTACACAGAGATTAGGGAATCAGGCGTTCAGCTGCCAACTGAAGAGTGCAGTGCCAGCCCACAGCTCGTTTGTGCCATTCAAAATAGAACTGCTTGCAATTTAATGGGCATTGTCTGAAAACAAAGTGCATGCACATAAACTAACACATTTAAGTAAGTGGGCAATTATGTATTCATATGAAAATGGTCCAATAGTTGCCTCTGAAAGAAAGTGGAGTCAAACTAAAGCAGCAGAAAATGGAAGTATTTCACTCGATCCATTCCTAAAAAATCTCCGGTAAATGTTCAGTTCACTATTTATTTCGTATTAATGCTATATTTATTTCCAGTATTATTTATTACATTTCCCATTCATGTTATTATCATTTTTCACTATTTTTAAAATGATAAATGAGAATGGTTGCAGCTGATGGAAATACATTTTTTCACATGATTAAATGTGATCATTAAACTGAATTGAAAATTGGATGATTATTACAGATTCATTCAAATGGAAGCAGCATTTTATACTAAGGTTATGTAGTGTTTAATCAGCTATATTTGTTTTATTATGATAATATATTTTGGATCATATATGCATGTAACATTCTAACAACTACTACTAAATAGTTGTATCATGCTATGCCTAACACCTTACTAATCAAATGTTTGCAAGCAGACATTTGCTGTAATTCTTTATCGCTGAATATATTTCACACTTATGACACATCATATATAGTTATATTGAAAACATTTGTAACAGGATTAAGGAAGAAAATTTGACACGTGGCTCCTCCCAAACAAGTTTGTACACACAACTGGCAGTACAACCCTAACTCTGTAAGACGATAGGATTCATTGTCAGTTAACACAAGAAGACAATCAGGTGTCTTCCATGGCAACAGTGAGAAATTATGAAAAGATGGCACATGACAGTTAAGACAGACCTGTCAGAACATGACAGATATGTTTTCACTTCTGAAGTTTGAAATCAGGTGCTCCGAGTGTTACGTTGAAAACACAGAGTTGGTTTTCTGTCTGAGAAAGGCAAGATTGATACAGATGCAAGGTGAGGAAACAAAGCTATGGAGTCAGAGAAAGATCGTTATAATTCAAATGATCTAAACTGACTATAAACTTCATGTACCACTGATTTCAGACCACTGGAATCCATCCATTTAAACTGATGTGATGTGATTCCCCCCCTTGAAATTTCCAGAAGGTAATTTCAAGTCACAGGGAGCTAAACATTCCACAACATATATATTTCAAAATTGGGTATACAGTTGCTTAACACTAGATACTGCAGCTCGTGAATAACCAACCAACACATTTCTGAAAGAAAACACACAAACTTGACCACAAAAGAAAGAAACAGCTGTATAAAATCAACAGATTAAAGCGCTCCACTGAGCTGCCGTGAGACCAAAGAGTCACCTTTACTTCTAAGGTGTATAGCAGGTTACAGAAAACTTATAATTAAGGAACAATATTATAGTTCACTCTCAAAGGGGATTGCTAAAGCTCAAATTAGGCAGAGGATTTATGTCTGCAGACAGAGTGATCAGGCAATAGGCTCCAAAAAAGAGTGGTTCTGCATCATTCCAGGCTTATTAGATTGTTGTTATTGTAGCCAGACTATTAATATATTAAGTATATGAATAGATTTAATGTACGTAATATAATCAAATAAACCAAATCTGTGAAAGGCCTCTCCATGTTTTTGTGTGACCAGGCTCTGAGAGAGTGTAATGCCATGGTGTTTTGTTGAATCAGGTAGTGCCAAGCTCAAAAAAAAAAAATCCCAAGACATTCACTATATGTGGAAAACAGCCAAGATAATTGTGAAACTTTTACGGGGCGGCTGTGGCTCTGAGGTAGAGCGGGTCGTCCACTAATCAGAAGATCGGCGGTTCGATCCCCTCCAGTCTGCATGTCGAAGTGTCCTTGGGCAAGATACTGAACCCCAAATTGCTCCTGAAGGCTGTGCCATCGGTGTGTAAATGTTTATGAATGGTTAGCTCCTCAAACTGATGAGCAGTTTGCACCTTGCATGGCAGCTAATGCCATCAGTGTATGAATGTGTGTGAATGGGTGATTGAGCTACTTACTGTAAAAGCACTTTGAGTGGTCAGAAGACTAGAAAGGCGCTATATAAGTACAGTCCATTTACAGAAGAAAGGACAGGCTTAAACAAACAAAGAGACATGATTTCAGATATTATGATTTTAATATTCACGTGGACAACCACAATCTTAGTCTTAGTACTGTGTTTATCTCTCTGTTAGATTCAATTGACTTCCGTTAGAGTGTAAATAAACCGACTCATTGTCTGAACCACACTCTTGATCTTGTTCTCTCATATGGCATTGAAATTGACCATCTAATAGTCTTTCCACAGAATCCTCTTCTGTCTGACCATTTTTTAATAACATTTGAGTTCATATTACTGGACTATAAGCCTTTTTGCAGAAACTCCTACAGCAGATGTTTATCTGATTGTGCTGATCATCTTGTTGGTAGTACTGCTATGATAACGAGTGGCTAGGTGGACCAAAGAGGCAAACGCTAACTTTACAAGCAAACAGGGTTTATTCAACAACTGGAGGTGTAAGACAGGCTAAAGAGCAGGGGGGTCCAGATGGCACAAAGACGGGGTCCAGGGAAAGTGAGGAGGATTATATCTTCAATAAAGTTTCTTAAAAAGGAAGCTGGGATACTCGTGAGGGCAGATGACGATGGGGAGACGAGGAGGAGGACAGGGTCCGGGAGAGGAGTGGGTCCAGAGGGGCAGCGTGCCGAGCAGGGGTAGGTGATCTAAGGCATGGGAGAACAGAGTCAACAACGAGGCAGGGAGACACGGAGAGGCAGAAGAAATACAGGAAAACAAAAAAAAAACTGTGAGTCTTCAAAAGACACAAGGAGTTCAGGAAAACACTAAGGTCGTAGTCGCAAGGAACAAGGAGCCTGAGAAGTTACCGCGTGGTGAACTGCAAAGATCTGGCAATGAGTGAGTGGCAAGCCAGAGTATTTCAACAGGAGAGTGATTAGTAGATGAGGATCAGGTGTGTCCTGCAGCAGCTGCCTGCATCTGGGACCCGCCCCTAGGAGGGAGGGAGAAACACACAAGGAGAGGAGGAGAACAACAACAGGGGCAACTCTCGACTCTATTGCACCTCTGAAAAAGAATATAATTAAACAAAGGAGGTTAGCACCATGGTATAACCAGCAGACTCGTAACTTAAAGCAAGAGGCATGTAAATCTGAACGCAAATGGCGTGCCACTAAACTGGAAGAATCTCGCTTAGTCTGGCAAGATAATCTTAAAACCAGAGGTGGGTAGAGTAGCCAAAAATTGTACTCAAGTAAAAGTACTGTTACTTCAGAATAATATGACTCAAGTAAAAGTAAAAAGTAGTCATCCAAATAATTACTTGAGTAAGAGAAAAAAAGTGCTTGGTGAAAAAACTACTCAAGTACTGAGTAACTGTTGAGTAACGTCTGATTTATTTGTTAACATAAGCATTCAATCAGACAGACAAAAATATAAAATAATCATCTTTAGGCAAATTAGAGTTCATCCAATCAATAAAATAAATTAAAATTAATTAATTAATTACAAAATAGCTTAAATTAAAATAATCCAGGTAAATTCAAGTACTTCAATAAAAAATAAAATCAATAAAATAATAATAAATAAAAAATAAATTAAGCACAAGTAACACAAATTTCCAAACCTTTGTACTTTTTCACCAGGCTCTGCAGGCAGAACTAGAACAAGGCAGCCCATAAACTCTCATAAACTGTGTGTGTGAAACGGTGTAATGTATATGTATATGTATATATATATATGTGTGTGTATATATATATATATATATATATATATATATATATATATATATATATATATATATATATATATATATATATATATATATATATATATATATATATATATATATATATATATATATATATACATATACATATATATATGTTTCCTCAAGTTAGATGTTGAGTTTTTGAATGCTGAAATGTCCGTTTGTTTTGGTAGACACAGAAGACACCGCATAATGTAGCTGCTGTTTCGCACTTTTTGTAAGGTAAACATGCTTTCAATATGAGGCCAAGGCTGTTCCTCCTCGTCTGTGTCTGCATTGCCGACCGTTGATTCCGACATTTTTCATCCGTTTCTCTTTTTTGTCTGCTACGACTGTAAACTGTAAAGCTAACCCGTCCCGCCGCTGAGATTGAGTATGGTCACGCGACGAGACTGCACGGCTACGTTTGATTGGTGAAACACAGTCACGTGGTAGAGCCTTTGGCGGAAGTCTCTCTCTCTGTCAAAATGAAACATTAAAATGAGGCGTACGCGGGGGGGGAGTTGGGGGGGAATAAAAATAATGATGCGTAGAATAGCAAAGAGGTAAAAAGAAAAGTAACGAGCTCATTGTAGCCTAATGTAGCGGAGTAAGAGTACAGTTTTTTCTTCACAAATCTACTCAAGTAAAAGTAAAAAGTATAGTGATTTAAAACTACTCCTAGAAGTATAATTTTTTCAAAACCTTACTAACGGAGTAAATGTAACTCGTTACTACCCACCTCTGCTTAAAACATACAGGAAGGCTCTCCGTAATGCCAGAACAGCCTATTATTCTTCATTAATAGAGGAAAATAAGAACAACCCCAGGTTTCTCTTCAGCACTGTAGCCAGGCTAACAGAGAGCCACAGCTCAACTGAGCCATCTATTCCTTTAGGTCTAAGTAGCAATGACTTCACAAGCTTCTTTAATGATAAAATTATAACTATTAGAGACAAAATTCAACACCTGATCCTCATCTTTTGTGGTCAAGTTTGTGCAGATCAGTTGCCCTCTACAGGCACTGATCTGCATTCTGATACAGCAAATTTGGAAACAGCTGTAAAACCTGATATATATTTAGACTGTTTTTCTCCCATCGACCTTCATCAAATAACTTCAATAATTTCTTCATCTAAGCCGTCAACCTGTCTCTTAGACCCCATCCCAACCAGGCTGGTCAAAGATGTTTTACCTCTAGTTAGCCCTTCTTTATTGGATATGATTAATCTGTCTTTATTATCAGGACATGTACCACAGTCCTTTAAAGTAGCTGTAATTAAACCTCTTCTTAAAAAGCCCACTCTAGATCCAGAGGTTTTAGCCAATTACAGAACGATATCAAACCTTCCCTTTCTCTCTAAGATACTTGAGAAAGCTGTAGCTAATCAGCTGTGTGACTTTCTCCATAAGAACAGTTTATTTGAGGATTTTCAGTCAGGATTTAGAGTGCATCATAACACAGAGACCGCACTAGTCAAAGTTACAAATGACCTCCTAATGGCATCAGACAAAGGACTCATCTCTGTACTTGTCCTGTTAGATCTTAGTGCCGCATTTGACACCATTGACCATCAAATTCTTTTACAGAGACTGGAACATCAAATTGGCATCAAAGGAACCGCCCTAAGCTGGTTTAAGTCGTATTTCTTAGATCGATCTCAGTTTGTTCACGTCAATGATGAATCCTCCATGCATACGCATAAGTTTGTCACGGAGTTCCACAAGGTTTTGTACTAGGACCACTTCTATTCAGTTTATATATGCTTCCATTAGGAAACATTATTAGGTTTCATTGTTATGCCAATGACACCCAATAATATTTATCGATCAAGCCTGATGAAACCAATCAGTCCACTAAACTCCAAGCATACCTTAAGGATATAAAAAGTTGGATGACCTACAATTTTCTAATGTTAAATTCAGACAAATCTGAAGTTCTTGTAATTGGACCCAAACACCTCAGAAACTCTCTTTCTAGAGACTTAGTTACTTTAGATGGGATCACCCTGGCCTCCAGCTCCACTGTAAAGAATCTTGGAGTTGTTTTTGATCAGGATTTGTCCTTTAATGTCCACATAAAACAAATTTCGAGGACTTAATTCTTCCACTTACGTAGCATCTCAAGCTCAACGTCTCAAGTGGATGCAGAAAAACTAGTCCACGCATTTGTTACTTCTAGGCTGGACTATTGTAACTCTTTGTTATCAGGCTGCTCCAATAAGTCTCTTAGGACTTTGCAGCTAATTCAGAATGCTGCTGCACGTGTTCTGACAGGAACCAAGATCAGAGATCACATCTCTCCCATTTTGGCTTCTTTGCATTGGCTACCTGTTAAATCTAGAATAGAATTTAAAATGATCCTCCTTACATACAAAGCTCTTCATGGTCAGGCACCATCATATCTTACAGAGCTCATAGTACCTTACTACCCCTCTAGAACACTGCGCTCTCAGAATGCTGGGTTCCTTGTGGTTCCTAAAGTTTCCAAAAGTAGATTGGGAGCCAGAGCTTTCAGCTATCAAGCTCCTCTTCTGTGGAACAAACTACCATTTTGGGTTCGGGAGGCAGACACAGTCAACACTTTTAAGAGTAGACTTAAGACTTTCCTTTTTGATAGAGCTTATAGTTAGGGCTGGCTCAGGTCATCCCTTAGTTATGCTGCTATAAGACTAAACTGCCGGGGGACTCCCCCTCCCTTGAAGATGCAGTCACATCTCCCTTTACTGAACACTCTACTCAAACCTTCTCTCTCTCTCTCTCTCTCTCTCTCTCTCTATCTCTCTCTGTCTCTCTCTCTCTCTGTCTCTCCCTGTCCCTCTCTCTCTCTCTCCCTCTCTCTCCCTCCACCACCATCTGTAAACATACATTTCTCATTAATGCATGTTAATGCATGTTACTAACTAAACTTCTTCCCTGGAGTTTCTGTGCTCTCTCGTCCAGCAGGTTCTCATGGATCGTGGCTGCTGCTGTGGTCCTGCACGACGTCCACTACATATATTATTACTGTCATTATTGCTACCATATCTCCATTACACTTTATAGATAATTAATGACTTGCTGCTGCTGTGCATCTGTGTCTCTCTATCTCTATCACAGGCTCCACTGCTACTGTAATCATTGTATCATTCATTGTAATTCATTGTCATTTTATCATTGATTGTAAAGCCCTCAGAGGCAAAATGTGTTTTGTGAATTTGGGCTATACAAATAAAATTTGATTTAGATTTGATGATTTATAGGCAATGCAAGCAGGTAAACAAGTTTAATTCTGCCTGTTTAAAATGGAAATTGTATAAAGTCTAATAAAATGTCCAGATCAAGTGATTTCAGTGCCTGACACACACACACACCTGCATCAAGATGGTGTGTGGTCGTGGTTATTTGACCATTTTCACAGCAAGAGCACCTATGGTGACACGCAGACTGACAGCTTGTCGTGCGTGTCCTTGGAGGCCTCACTGCAGCTGCTGACCCTTTGGCTGTGTTTCACAGGCTATCACAGAGGAGTCCATGTCTGTATATTTCCTCTAACACAGGCTGGAGAGGAGTCACGCAGACCTACAGTATTCTGTCAAAGTCATGGAAAGGCAAGCCGGTCTACAGGCAAAGACTCAGCTCAACTATGGCCAGTATTGCATCATTAGTGGAACTTAGCGTCACATGCTGTTCACAAAATGTTTAATCCAATCTAAGATACTTGTTCACTTACATAATTATCTAAAACTATAAAACCTTTCAATGCCTTCACATGAAAGTATGACTGGACAATGTTCTTTGTCATCATTAGCAACAAAAGATGTGTGGTCAGACAGTGACATCTAGTGGCTAAAATGCAGAAGAGTAAAAATATGCTCTCCGCCTTATGCATTGTTGAGCTGTTTGTTAAAAAATATATGAGCTTGCAATCACTGTGTTTCTGCATTGTAAAGACATTTTACAACTTTACATATAACCTCACTGTTATTCCAATTTGTCATCCACGGCAGCAGAGAACAAACAAGGAATCCTCCTTCGGTTCATTGTTCAAAAGACTTGTAATGACTTTTCTCTGAGGCATTTATTAGATCATTTCCTGCTCGAGACAATCGTCCATGAAAATCTACCTCAGTGTGATCACTCATAGAGATCTTCATGGTCAGGCTTTAAATGCATTTAAAACACAGGTTCAGATCTATCATACAGCCAGTGCATGAAAACACAGGGACATGCGAAACATGCATTTCTTGTTTTTGCTCTGAAGAGAGAAGAAGAAGAATATTGTCAGATTTGTGGCTTCAGATCATCAGAGTTTGAATTAAGAATTGTCCCTCAGCATATTGTATTCAGTGTTTGTAATCAGTATAACTCATACATTTACTAATTCTTCCGCTAAGATACTCCATATTTGCTGTTGAACTATTGTTACTTTCGCCAAGTGCTTGCTCATAAATTGTTGGTTTCTGTAGAAAACATTATAGAGAGTACAGTCTAGACCTGCTCTATACGGAAAGTGTCATGGGTTAACTTTTGTTATGATTTGGCATACATACATACTTTCTGCAACAGAGTACAGACTATGTGACTGGTTCAACATGCCATGTGACAACCTTTAACCTCTGAGATGGATTTCTGTAGAAATGCAAAGATCAAGGAATTCATCTGTAATTTGTACTTTTTCTTGCACATTGTACTCCTTGTACTTATTTTGCTTGTCTTTATCTGTTGGACATCAAACTGCATGAATGCTTTGCTTGTTCTTGTGTACACAATAATAGTTTTAGGGAAGCAACCTGAACTGTTTCTGCTTCTCGTGAAGCCAGAACACTGCAAAACCAGTTTCTCTGCAGATCGGTTGCAGAAGACATTCAGGACAGTATTCCTTCAAGCAACAGTATTAACTGAAATCAACCATGAATCTGTATTGAGGTCTTATGGTAAATGACATTTATGTGTGTTACAATCAAAATAAAGTGTGCTTATAAAGGTGCAGTAAAACCAAAATATTCACATAGTCACATCAGCAAAATGATCTTTATTAACTCAGTCAAATGATTCCTAAATTATTCATTATTTAATCAACTATTAATTAAATTCTGCACAGAAAAAAAGAATCTGGTCCCATACAAGGCTCCGGGTGACAAAGTAAAGAATAAACCAACATAAAGTGACTTATTAGTCTCTCTCTCTCTCCCCATCACTATTACCACCACCATCTGTAAACATACGTCTCATTAATGCATGTTAATGCATGTTACTAACTAAACTTCTTCCCTGGAGTTTCTGTGCTCTCTCGTCCAGCAGGTTCTCATGGATCGTGGCTGCTGCTGTGGTCCTGCACGACGTCCACTACATATATTATTACTGTCATTATTGCTACCATATCTCCATTACACTTTATAGATAATTAATAACTTGCTGCTGCTGTGCTCTCTATCTCTATCTATTTATCTACCCCCCCCCCCCCTTTCCTCGCAACTGTCTCCAAGTGCTTGCTCATGGTGGAACTGTTGGTCTCTGTAAATAATATTATAAAGAGTACGGTCTAGACCTGCTCTGTATGGAAAGTGTCATGAGATACCTAACCATCTGCAAGTGCCCAGAATAGCTTCAGTGCTCATTGTCATAGATTCATGCATTAATTTGTCACTGACATGTACTTCATATCTATATCCATATCACAACTATGAGAGCAAATGATCTGTATCTCATTCACAGTGTTTGATTTAAGCAGATACCTAAAGATGAAAAAATCTCTTTCTCCAAGAATGTATGAAAGTTTTCTTTCAAAAGTTTATCTGTTGGACACAAAATGTTTCCTGCTTCACTGGAAAATTCATTCTTATGTATTTGCACCGAAGCTTCAAGTTTCTACATCACACACACACACACACACACACACACACACACACACACACACACACACACACACACACACACACACACACACATTGCTGATGTCACAAAACCCAGCTGGTGCAATTGTTAAACTGAGATTTAAGGCAACATTGTCCAACTTTTCTACCATAGAATTACAGCTTTAAAATCATATTTATGCTACACTGATGTATAATCAGGTGAATGATGTCTCAGTCATTCCCACTCTGTGCTATGAAACTTTGTGCTCTGGGTATGATCCATGATAAGTACTTAAAACTTTACAGCGCTAAGTCACACACCACCAACTATTTGACTGATTTTGTTAAACTGGATCATATTTTATGAATGATTAATTTTTTTTCTGGTTTTCCCTCTGATGTCCTTCAGCTGCTCCACCTCAACCCTCAGTTTACTTTTGGAGCGTAAACTGCTGTGAACTACAGCTGCTGTTAGCTAATGTTAGCCCGGTCAGGCTTTCCAGACTGTGAGTTCAGAGTCTGTGTCTGTTTGCAGTCTGCCTAATTTAGGGCACAACACATGTAGTATATGTAGCATTTATTACATTTGAAAGCTAGTGTGGGAGGTTCAGTTCAAGCAAATTCACATAGTTCAGCAATTTAAATCATTTTTGTGTTCATATGAAGTATTTTTAATTTAATAGTGAACGATTCAGGGGGAGGTTTACCAAAATAACTTTTCCATTTCAGTGTCTGGTGAGTTCAGAGCACCAGGAGAGTGTCAGCGTTTGTACCACAGGTGCTTTGGACCACCAAGAACAAGGGGTTTTTAGGCCCAGGGTGTGGGGGAGTGCTGATGGGGCGTGTCAGAACTGGAGCTGGGCAAGTGGGCAATGTATGGACATAATGACAGTGGTGAAAAGACCAAAGAGGATGTTGATGGAATAAGAGAAAATGAAAAAGTGACCCAGCAAAAAGAGTAAATCTGGGACTGACCTTTAGTGGTTGGTGAGAGCTTGGTGAAATAAAAGTCTGAAAGACAAACGCCAAGCCGGGCTGACTGCTGTTGGACTAGTAAGTAATTTTAGCTGGCTGCTACGACTCATTTGTTTTCATTTGTTTGATTGCTGATTTGTTTCTGATAAATTTCTGGAAACTTTCCATGGGAAGTTAAGATGGGGAATTTTGGAAGTATTCCAAATTTGAAACCATGGGAATTACGGAAATTTGTGGGAATTTATGGGAATTAACTGTAAATTTGGGGTAATTTAAACAAATTGTATCACATCCAGACATAAATCTAAACATTTTGTTTTGTCATAAGCAGACATGCAAAATAAAACAATTAAAAAAAACATGTCAACAGATTTATTTGTAAGTAGAACTTTATCAAGTTTGAATTATTTTATTGAACAATATTATGTAGTCCTCAAATGTGTGGCTTCAATAGTCTCTGTGTGCTCTGGGCTATAAAGTGTGGTCCAGGTACAGAAATCACCTGTGCCGGTAGGAGGCGTGGCCTCAGTAGCCCTGCAGTAAGCAGTGTGCTATGTGCATGTGATTGAGGAATAGCAGATATTCAAGTGAACCTGCATGAAATCTGGTTGTTTTAGTCAAGAATATGCTAAAATATATTTTCCCCAACTATATTTAAGTTCCCTGTTAACAGCCAACCTTCAATTCCTGGTTTATTCCCATAAATTCCCATGGAAAGTTTCCAACTTTGAAAGCTCCCTCTTTATTTAAGATTTTAGCCAATCTTGAAAGAAATTCAGTCACTGCATAAGATGAATAAGGTCCTCTTCTTTACATGATGTATTCACTCTCACCACAGGGTGGTGTAATTACACCACCTATACAGTGTTTTTACTCCTCTGAAAGACTGATGAGAGCCAAAAAACCATCAGGTACACCAGTTTTCCTCTTTTATTGTGTAATAAATCTTTCTTTAAAAGGTCAGGGGCAGTTGATCTAAGAGTTGAAATCTTTTTATTGCAGTTGTCTGCCATCATGCAGAAAGCTTTTTGTCTTACAGTGCATCCTGTGACATGAGCCGTGATAAATAAGTTGAAGGAAAATTATAAAAGATCCTGTATTTTATTTGCTTTGCAACAACAAACAATTACAGAGGCACAATATGAGAGAAAATACTCTTTCTATTTGTCGTGTTTTACAGTAATTCATGTTTGAGGACAGATATATTGGCCTGGTAATTTGCTCTGTCTCTCTCTTTTGGCTTGGAATACTAAATATTTGGGGCGGGGGGAGGATTTAAAAACCATTAAGTGGGCCACATAAAAGAGAAGCAGACACAGTGATGGTCATTTCACCCCTCAAACAGAAATGGTAATTGGCTAATTTCTGCTCTAACGTGTGCCATAAAAGCCCTGCCAGCCCTTTTAATTACGCCTCCATGAAAAGACTTGCTTTGCACAATAAAAATGGTGTCAATTAGTATGCAGAACAATGTTTAACATATCAGAAAATTAATCTACACAGCACTTTGAATTAAAAGTTTCTTTCCAGAATAACTAGGGCAGGCCAGCTGAGAATGCTATTGTATGTGGTCTAAATTACTCCTTTGTTAGCGCTGTTGAAAAGCAATTAAAACAGTGATTCAAGTGTGGTCGTATTCTTCACAAACCTGTCAGTATTATGTACTGGAAATAAAAAAGCTCTATGTCTACTATCTGTTCAAACTGAAGCTCAGGCTCATTTATGTTAAGCCTTGAAGTGAACTGGATTCTGAAAGGATAAAGTATGGAGAAATTGGAAACTATAACAGAGAGCTGAGGATGATTCTTGCCAAAGGAAGTCCTGTTTACTCATGTTATTGTTACGCTAGAGATGAGCTTATCTGATACCTCGCTCTTATTAATGATGAGGGACTGTGCGGCTTGAATTTAAAAGCTGCCTCAGGCCATGTTTTTATGCAGCTGGACTATATTTCTCCTCCACACATCCTCCAGCTGTCTCATAACTGTTTTACAGCATCATGTTTTTGTGTTAATGTGGTGTTTTTTTATTGTAAAAATATACAAACTTGCTGTATTTATTTGTTGCTTTTATTATGTAGTATTAGTCTGTCACATCTAACTCTTTATATCGTCTCATACATATCCAAATGATCAGATTATCAAACCATAAGCCAACTAATGAGGTTTACATGGTCAAAAACAATGCAATTTCCACCAGGTCTCAGGTCTAATCAATGTCACCTAGCTTCTTCACCTAAATGCCAGCAGCCCACATCCTAGAGAGAACCACCCCAGAGGCGGTCGACAGTGGCTCATTTCCCTAAAACACACTCTTTTAATTAAACAAACGAGCATAATAAAGGAGAGAAAAAGAAAAGGAGATGCTTCCGCTATTCCCGTGTGAGGAGAAGTTCATTAATATTTAGAGACCCTGTGGGCTTCCAGGCATTTTCTGCTGCTCTGCTTGGCCTTTGCCAGTAATAAGGCGGCAAGGTACAGGCAGCACATTGGTACTGCAGTGCCTAAATGACTGTACACTTAGTTCTTGTCAGAGATAGAATTACTGTATACATGATAAAGATGCTCTGAATCATCCTGAATACAATCGGTACAACTAGAAGGTTTCTGGTCTGCAAATGTGTGTGTGAAAGGAACAGTTTGACATCGGGGGCATGCTTTTTGTGCCTTATGTGACATGTGAAAATGAATACAGCTCTCTCTGTTTAATTTGAAGCTACAGTCAGGGACTGGTTTCCTTACCTTAGCATGAAGATTGAAAGAAGGAAGAAAAACCTAGCATAGTCCAACTCAACAATGCATGTAAAACCAAAACCTAGTAGTTTTTACACTAAACAAAAGATGAGGATGATGATACAAAACGCTTTAGAGGTGCTGGCAGAGCCAGGCTAGCGGTTTCCTCCTGCTTCCAGTGCTTTTGCTAAGCTAACTATCTCCTGGCTCCAGCTTCATATTTATTAATCTTTTGATCTTCTAATCTTTCAGCTAGAAAAAGTTGAATTTAACCTTTAAAAGTTTTTAGCTTTCTAGCTTTGTTCTGGACCATTAATCTTTCAGCTGTATGGGCTCAAATAAAGGTCATTAAGAATTTTCAAATGATGAATAATCTCAAAGCCTTTGGTTTTATATCAACCTTGTAAACCTGTGAAAAGGCCTTGTAAATGTGCAGGAAAGAGTTGTGGTTGTAGAAAATATTTGAGGGCACCTGAATATAATTTCCACACAAATTATGTTAACAGATAAGTAAGGAGACGCTGGAAGAAACTGATAAAAAAAAAAAAACATCTTTTGTGAAAACTGTGTGTCTGTGGTTTCCCTTAACTTTACTGAACATTTTACTGTCTTAAAGAACACTGTTTGCAGCATGATGCTGTTTTCAGGAAAAGAGTTCTGACAAACCTGACAAGCAGCCATCAGACAATGTTAGCAACTAGCTGGTAAACATAGTGGAGCATTTAGCAGCTCACGAGCCGGATATTTGTCTCAGGAGTTGGTGGAGAACAAAACAGAGCTAACAGGAGAGTGAATATTGGTCTTTAACTCTTTAGACAGAAACATTACTCCAAATAAATGCTAATGTTGCTGTTGGCTAACAAGCAGGTTAGCCATGTAAGATGATAATCTGTCAATGTTTCGTTTACAGTCTGTCTAATTTAGAGCACCGCACATGTAGTATATTTAGCATTTATTACGTTTGGAAGCTGTTGTGGGAGGTTCAGCAATTTAAATCATTTTTGTGTTCATATGAAGTATTTTTAAGCATTTAATAGTGAACAATTCAGGGAAAGGTTTCTCAAAATAACATTGCCATTTCAGTGTCTTGAGAATACATTTGATATCCATTTTATTCCTCCTTAGGGGCTCAATGCAACTTCTGAAAAGCTCCACAGTAAATCTGACTTTGATATCAAAGAAAACTGTTGGTTGTGTTGTGGAGGCGTTCCATACTGTAGGCTTGTTGTTGTCTTTGTAGTCATCTTGTTGCATGTCTCTTAATTGACAGCGAAAGTAGACCAGAATGTTATGGATTGTGGGTGTTATCTCCAGTCTAGCATCCCCTCAACGCACCACACAACTCATTTCTCACTTTGGTTGCAGGGGTTCGGAGCCCGTCTCTTTCTTACAGCCCTCAGAAGTCAGGGGGCCCTCAGCCATTCCAGCTGTCTGTCGGGTGTCATTGTGAATCAGCATCATGCAGGGGTGTAAAAGACAATCACACAGTTTTACATGCTACATTTGCCTTTAATCGAGGGGAAATCGCGTGCAGAGGCGAGCCCCAAATAGAAATCTCGAGCAACACTTCTGTGCATGTGTAATTAGGACAGTAAATCTCCTAATTAGCTTGTTGCGTTGTCAGTGGTTATAGCAGCATCCGGATGGAGTGCTGGGTGGAGGGTCTGGGGTGTAGTGGTGATAGTGGAGGAGGAGGGCAGGGGAGGATCCAGCAGATGGCTGCATGCTGTCTTGCAGGCACAGAGTCGTGGAGCGGAGAGGCTGAGGCTGTGTCAGACGTTCCTCCGTAAGGCCACTGCCAGGAGCCCACCGACCCCTCCCAACCCTCATGCCTCAACTCCGCTCTCCTCCACCCCAGCAGCCACAGAAACAGACGTTAAGAATAGAGGAAGTCTTGTCACATTGCATGTAAAGGCATCCTGTGTTCTGAGGGGTGATACACACTGGAAACAAATCAGCGCTCGGCTGTTTGTTTTTTTCCCCTAGTTATTAGTCCCTTTTGGTCAGATACTGTCACAGATCCGCACTGCTTACAGTTGAGTTTAGGCCTCAACCTGACATAATCCAATGTGGGCCCTATTTTGGGTCCTTATGCTGATATCGTTAAAGATTTTATGCTGTTAAATCTTCTCTTTTCAATTACTTATTCAACTGAATAAGTGTGGACAAGAATGATTTAGTGAGATTACAAAGATGTTTCTCGTAGGATGAGTGTGACTTATTCTAAAACATGACACCAAAGGCTTGGAATAAGATTTTAATGTACTTTGGTTTAGGGAAAACAAATCCTAAATCAGTAAATAGAGACATAAACTGTAACAGTCGTCCTTAGTTGGTCACTGTTGCTAAAACGCACCCTATTTAGGACGAATCATTGCAGCTGCCCTAAGTCGTGCCTCAGCCTGTCTGAAATCTGTTCTGACACAGAGAACAAAAGCAGTTTCGGGGACTTCTTCCTCCTCCAGATGTTGAACTTGATTCAAAAAGAAAAGGTGATTTTGAGGGGGTTGGGAAAAAATGGGTGGGGGTGGGGAGTGGGCACAACAGCAGCTGCTGCAAAAAAGAGAGCAGACAGGGATGGAGCATTACAGTGCAATGCCAAAAGGTGACACAAAAACACAAAAAGGATTTCGTTGCAACGGCAGCGTTGGGCAAAGTGTGTGCGTTGTATGTCAGATGTTGTTGTGGTTGATGATTTCTCACTGCGCCTTCTTGTTTTTCTCTCTCAAAATCACACTTTGTCCTCAAATGTAGCGCATGCTAATGGAATAATCTTGAAAGAAGTGAAAGGTTATTAAAAAAATTAAAATAAATAAAACAACTAAAAGATATTTCTGTTCCATTCATTATTTTTATGAACAACTGAAGTATTTGTGAAAAGTTCCGATCTGAATTTTGTTCTTTTTAAAAACTTCACAGATGAAAGCTGCTTTCCACCAACTCTGGTTTACTAGGCCTCTTCCACACCAGCCACCCTCACCTGTGGCGTCCCTCGAGGATCTGTTTTAGGTCCTCTTTATTTTCCTTTTACATGTTGCCTCTGGGTTTCACATTTCACACACACAACATCAAGTTTATGCTGCATGTTTTCCTTTAACAGTTCCTCTACAATCTCAACATAGTCTTCTATCATCCAGTACAAAATGAGTTTGCTGACAGTCTGTATGTTATCATTTTTAACAGTTGCAGAATTCCTTGGACTCTCTCACTTGATCTACTGTCATTCCTTTATATCCAGCTTGTATGTGCTCATCTCCAGCTCATTCAAAATGCTCTCAGTAAGCCTGTAAGAAATTCTAGGATAGGGTGACGTGACCTTTTTGGTCCACTGTCCTGAGGTTTCCAACTCAAACTACAGCCAGATTTTTAAAATAATTTATCGGAAATACTTTATTTCAATGCTTTCAGTCTCATTATGTTAGCATTTCTTATGGTTTACTCTTTTTGTTATTATTATTCATGTTGTTGTTGTTGTTGTTATTATGACAATTGTTGTTTCAAGTCTTTTCTGTTCTTCTGTTAGCATCAGAGTCATAAGGAATGGGATTTCCCTTTATTCATTTGAAGCTCTTCACGTCTCAAAATTTGATCAATTCCTTCCAGATATAATCTTCTGATAAAGTCAAATTTTCTGACAAACCTACAATAGTATTAGAGTATACATATATCATAATGTAACTGGAGATTTACTGTAACATCCCTATTTTACCACAATTAATAATTTAATGACAAGTTTGATGTGAATATTATTTTGTCAGAGATCAGTTTGCCAAAGGCACAAATATTCTGAAAGTGTTACGAGTCAAAAAATGAATACAATTTGAGAGGCAGAGTGTCCTATATACAGTATATCTCATATAGTTTAATTAAATGACATCCAGTGATTGAAAAAGATATAGTTTCAATTAAAGAGCTTTAATTGAAAAAGGTCATTTCAAAAACTAAATGTTCTATTAGAAATTCAATTACCTCGCAGAGAAAAGGAATATAATATAATTCTTCATAATGGACTCTGGAATGTAATAAGTCGGCCAATTAACTATTTTTTATTTGATTTAGGTAGATTTTATGATCTTTGTTCACAATATCAATTACATGGAGAGCTTTGTGTAGGCAATGTTCATAATGGCTGCAAATGGCAGAGGAGGAAAGAACCCTTGACTAATTAATGCATCCCTAACCAGCTTTCAATTATAACACAAATCATGCACTAACACACATCTAGGTCAGGATTCTCAGCCTTTGTTCAACACAGAGTTTTTGACAGAAAACTTGTCTTTTTCAAACTAAAGCCGACATTTTAACAAAGATGTGTTAAAGGTTATAACACTGTGAGTGTGCTTGTGCTCTGCTGAGTGAGTTTCCGGCAGTTGGAGTGGTGCTTTTAAACATCGTCAGGTGAATCTTTGCTCCGTCTGGCTGCTTGTACACTTCTGACAGATATCAATCAATCCACAGATGAGGTCAGCTGTTTTAATTTGCTCACGCTGCGTCCTGGGAAATGAATATTCAGCACTTTGATGATAAAGCTTTGCTGTTTATGCACACTGAACACATTAATTTGCTGGCACTGTTACTTTTCTCTCCACAGCACATTTACTGTAACATAACGTACAGGCCCTAACAGGTAAGGTTATGCTCAGAAATTTCTCAAAAAGCAGAAAATATGAATGTGCAGTGGCACCCTGGAAGACATTTTCCTCATTTAGCAGGGGTGGTCTGCTTTTTTTCCCAGCAAAGTTTGACCTCCTTGTGTCAGTAGGCCACACTCAAATAGAAAAAATGTGGAAACTGATAATATAATGACTGACTTATGCTATTCATATATTATTACAACATGTCTGTACATGTAGGCTTAAAGACCAAACAACTGCCACAAACACCAGATACATTCATACAGAAGAAATCTACCAGACATGTGCATCACACAAACTACATCTACTCAAGTAAGTATGCTACACATTAAACATTTTTATAATTGAACCAGTGACATAAGTTTAACAGCTATATTTACATGTATTATTGTGTCATGCATATAACTATGCCAAGCCTGTAGCAGTGAAATGAGCTCATACCTCAGCATTATCCAATAATGCATTTGTGATAATAACATTAACATTTCCCCCATGATGAAGTCTAAATGCAGCTTCATAGCAAAATTCTAGTGGAGAAATAGTGACTCTCTAATTATTATTATGTATCTATTTATCTAAATGCTGGAATCAGCCCGTGAAATATTCACCCTGTTCAAGGTTATAATTGTAAAATGTGTAAACTCTTCCTGTAGGTCACTAAAACCTCCAAAAGGCTGCAGATGACATCATGACCTTGATGTTCTCATTGGTAGTTATGGCCTTTCTATTCCATGAGTTCTACTTTTCATCATGTTTCTAATACTTTGGCTTCATGTGCATGTTGAATGCAGGACTCCTGTATGCTCCTCTGGTTTTACTGTCAGGACTAACAGAGTACATACAGTGTGGTAAAATAACTCTGACTGTCTTCTTGCACCTGGAGTTTCATGGCTGAAAGCTTTTTATTCAACGAGAAAGGCTTGTTACAGACATCCTTTGTGACTGAGTTGGTAAATGTAACATTAGTGTGATTAACAGGTTTTGCTTCAAGGCAAACAGCACCCCAACTGTAACCGTAACACTGGTGTCGTAGAATTATTCTTTACAAAGATGACAGAGACACACATTCTAAAATCTAAAAATTTAATCAGAGGTTCATCTTTATTTTGTTTGTTTTATTTTGTGTCTGCTCGATTCAGAATTCACCCAAACCTCCAAGGAAGTTGACATGTAAATAAGCAATAATGTATTCTATTGTTACAGCCTCTTTGAACATTGTCTTCTTTTCTGTTTCAAATGATCAGTTCTGGACTGTTGGCTGGATAAAACAAACAGACATGACAACGTCTTTCAATGTCTACCATGTCAACTGACAACTTTCATTATTTTCTGGTATTTTTTGGACTTAACAATGAGTCAGTAGAATGAGAAAAACAATCATCATTAAATGATGATGAAATTAATTGTTAGCTGCAGCCTCAGCTTTGTTCACCCTGCTTGCCATGGGATGAAACTTCAGTGTTGAAGGTTCAAAGCCAAAAGATAGCAACATCTGTTGGAGTCCAGCAGGGGGCAATATTACCCAGGGAGGGAGGTGAATCTCAATTTCTTTTCCACTACAAACCAAAACAGTGGAATTAAATTATATGTTGCATGATATCAATTAAACTCTACTCAGCAACAGAAATAAAGAAAGAGATAAACTATGACAAATAGCCTGCTAACATTAACTACCTTTGATTATAGCGTATGAAAATGATATACAAAATGCAATAAACTGCCCCTTTATGTTGAGGATCCACCTCAAATGTACAAATGGCTGCTGCAGAGTGTTTTAAATGACACAACAGACACCTGCTTTACAGACAGGAAACAATTTGATGAAGTACATCAACTGATTGATGCTGCGCACAAACCAACTTTATTACACGTTTAGTCTCAAATCCCCAATGTGAACATTTGTGTTTTTTGACACACACACACACACACACACATACACACACGCATGGTGTAACACTACAAGCTGCATAATTTCCTTCGCTTCCTGAGGCAAAGAGGAGTGAGACTACCACATGAGCAGTGGATTATTATCACTGCATAATGTGTTTTCACCTTTGCAGGTGAAGTGAAAGTGTCATGGAATTATTCAGAATTATTACCAAAAACAGAACAGGGAACCAAAACATGACCTGTGATGGAGACGAACAAGACCATACAGGCTGCTAACACATTTACTCAAGCACAGTATTTAAACAGCTTATTACTCCTACTCCACCATTTTAGAGGGAAATATTGTACTTTATATCCCACTACATCTATTTGAGAGCTACAATATGAATATATATTTAAAATCTCCACATGAAACACATCTGCATCTATAAATATGATTCATTTTCATGGAAGGAAAATCCATAGATCTGTATTCAGTAATTTAAATTAGCTCCAGCCTGACAAGCTGCAAAATTAAAATGTTATTTACATGTTAATCCATTCATACTAATACTACTACTACTGATACTGATACTACTAATTCTAATACTAATACTAATACTTATAATCTATGTAATAATGTCTTCTCTGAAAAGGACCATTTTCCATAAATGAAATAAATACTTGTACTTTTGATATCTTGACTACATTTTGCTGATTATACTCATGTTCTTTTATTTTTATTATTACTATTTATTCATGTATTCTATTTTTTTTTTTTTTTCATGTAAAGGTATTTTCAAATTGTGGTCATGTGTGTACTTCACACACTGCTTCTAATCTATCTAAGGTGATACCTTCCACACATTTCTACATACAAATAAATAACATTAAAAATACTAATTGGATCACGTGTTTAAAATGATAATGACAAAAAGCAGCATCTAATGACATCTGTCATCAAACATTTTTACTCTAAGTGTGTTTTTCATTGTTTCTTCTTCTTCTTTGTTCACCCTCTGAAGCATCTATGTCTCAGCCAGGCCACGGGGTGTCTATCAGAGTTAAGTTGTGGAGGGAGATTAAGCTTCTCTGTGTATGTGTGCGTACACTGTGTGTTTGTGTACTCCTGTGCCTGTGTGTATGTGTGTGTGTGTGTATGTGTGTGAGTGAAGGGTTGGGGCGGCAGCTGGCCGGGGTTTTTTTTCAGTGCACCCGCCTTGGGGAGCCCCCACTCCAGCTGTGATTGATGCGCTCCTGTTGCTGACCGTGCAGAGGCCAGAGCACAGGGACCCGCTGAGGCTGATGTTTATTTGTGGTCAGAAACCGCCTCGGTCAGGGGGCCCTGGTCGTCAAACATCTTAATCCTCACAAACACAGCTCTGGGTCTGATTTTCTCCTCGGAAAGGACACATCAAGTTCTCGTTTTTTGCTGTCGACTGTAGGACACTGAGCTGAATCTCTGCTAAATGAGGTCTCAGTTATTGTTTTACACCATTCTATCTATAAGAAATGTAACAAAGCTTAGAACATAAGCTCTGTATTCTTAGTTTTTATGTTTTGGAAAATGAAATTGTGTGTAATTAATATTCCCTTCACAGGAAAAAAAAGATCTGTTTTGAGAAAGCTTGTGTGTTTTGCTCTGACACAGCCAAATATAGCAGCAGACAGTGGAGTCTAAACACTCAGGACTTATGTTTCTGTGGGAGAGTGGGAGAGTGCCAAGTACACTCATGTCTCTTTGATCACAGTGGATGTTGGCTTCTCGGCGCTGAATGAAGAATGTTTTTTGTATGTGACATTCTGGAGCACTTAAAGGAAATGATCGGTCAAAGTGCAATCAACAGGCGAAGGCAGAGCTTCATACCTAACTCCCTGCGGGGCTGTAGAGGTAAAACCACCAGGTCCAAACTCACTGTGGGGAGAGATGGGCTGAGGGGCTTGTTTTTGTTCAGGTCAAACTGTGTTCAGATGGAGGGAAAAGCCTTTACAATTATTGTTATTGTGTTACTTCAGAATTGTAATTATTCAGTTGATTGCATGTGGCTCATAATGCAAAATTATTTAATTGTTATCTGAGATAATGAGAAAAGAGACTTCACATCTATGAACACTCTCACAGACACAGCCTGTTGGTCTTTATGTTAATAATAAAAAATTAAAAACAATTGTAAGTCTCACAAAGTAAAAACAATCTCCAGCTTCCAGAATGAAAGCAACAACTCTGACATATAATATAAATATATAGCATATAGTAGCATCACCACAATTTAAAAAATATATATTATGTATATATATAAAATTACATATAAGTCTATGCTGCTATATTGTAGAGAGAAGTGCTTTTTACTTAATTTACTCGGTTGTATTTATTTGATATAAATGCCGTTACAAGTTAAAGTCCTGCCTTATATAAAAGTATGTATTATTAACAAATGCACTAAAAAGTAGTACTAAAAATGAAAGTACTCATAATACAGAAAAATGCCCTTGTGAGTGTTGTGCTATTACATGTTATGTTTCTGGATTAATATTAATGATACACAATGTCTAAGTAGCATTTTACTGTGGAGCTGAAGCTCACTGAAGTATTTTATATACTGAGTGGTTTCTATATCAGTGCGTCATATTTTATAATCTCACGTTTGGTCATTTTATTATATAAAGAAATGTAGACAAGTGTAAAACATGAAGTACAAGTAAAGTACGAGTGCCTCAAATATGTACTTCAGTTTACATTCCATCATCGGCCATAGTCAGTTGTTACTTTGCTGATTCCATTTATTCACTTAATTATGCACAAACTCTGTGATCAGTTAATGATATAAGATTTATTGTTACTCACAGCTACAATATTGAAATGCTACTTTAAGGCGCCAGTACTAATTAAATAATAATAGTAATATTAAGAAGAAGAACACCCCGTAAGGAGCCATTCTGCAGGGTTTTCTTCTGTATCTGAGTATATTTTTTATTGTGGTATCTCTTCTCTTTACTCGAGTAAAACTCTGATACCGGCCTCCACCTCTGCTTCATGCGTGTAGAGCGTCTCTGTCTCATGGTGGCATGTCTGCCTGGGTGTGTGTTTTTATAGAGACCTGCCTCACAGTACCTCTCTCATTCCACATTACACCGCAGGTTAATGGTCGACTTTTAAAATTAACGACCCCTAAAGATATACAAGCTCCGGAGGTTAAAGGCATGATGTATAATTTCATGTCATCATCACAGTTGGCCACAATTTTGAATGTGATCTAAAAGCCAAACGATTGATTTTTTTTGTGTGTTATCATGCCGCACCATTATTGCACATAGATGGTGGCTGGTTGTGTTAAAAGATGAATATGCATCAGTTTGCTCCTTGCCCCTGAATCCCACTATTGTTATCTAAATTGACCAAATCCTTTAGCAATAAGGGGCCGGTGTGATGGCTAAAATAAATGCAAAGTGATTTCAGCAGTGTTTTATTGATTAAGATCACACTGGGCCTCCATGCTGCACGGTGACAACAGATGCTATACATCCTTCCAGGTTCAAATTAAGCTTCCTCCACTTGGCATGTCAGAGTGTGACAGTGATGTTCTCGCTACACTGTCTAAAACATTCAGTGGATTACCAGGAATAATAAAACCAACACCCCGCACTTTAAACTGGATGTGCCTATCTGATGCAAGGGGGGAGATTGATCTCCCATAATGCTTTGTCTTGATGAGACAATGAAAAATGGCCCTAGCCGGCGACATGTCAATATCAGGGCTGGAGATGCACCGACGGTCCTAGGTTCTTATTTAATCCGGTTTTCTTTAAGATGATAGCTCTTGTTACATTTTCACTGCCTGTCTGTCAGCTTGACATCGCAATATTCCCCCTCTCCTCACTTTCCTGCTCGGTTTCATTTATTTTAAAACGCCATTTCACACACGGCTGACTTTAACAAGGCATTATACAGCACTGAGGGAAGGTCTGGGAGATAGAATTGTGACAGATACAACATTTTTTATGGTGGAAAGACAGAATATTGTAAACAGCAGAGTGTATAAATGTGGCAGAGTTCAGAGCGGAAAGCTGCTCATGTATGTATAGATGTCATTCAGTCTCCTCTTCCTCGTGGAAATGATGTCCACTGTCAATACCCCCCCCACACACATTTAAGGTTCAGAAGCAACGAAGCCAGCAATTGTTCAGGCTTCATTCATTAAAATGCAAATATTATAATTCAGAAATCTCTGATTACTGAGCATTGATTATGTGTCATTTAGTTACAAGGTGTTATTGGAAATACATAAACTATGTCACACAGGCAAATAATATGCAAATAGGCAATTTCACCAGCAAATATTATATAACATGCAGTATATTTTATTTGTCAAAATGCATCACATTTACCCTGACCATAAAGATATTGAGAATAGGTGTGCATAAATGCAATACTTACACATTTTACATTGAATATGCTTTTAAAATGGTTAGCCCTGTGAAGACAAAGAGGTAAAACATAAATAATGCCAATAATGTAGCAGATCATGACAGAATTCCCATGAATTTCCCAGGAAAAAAGCTCCACCCTGATATTAATGCTTTAGTATTTCTCCCCTGTCTGGTCTGGATGTAACCACTATGGCGTTCCACTGTGAGAGTGCAGTGACAGTAGGGGTGCAGTTGCTCCCTGCACCCTCCACGATGCAGCTGTGGGTGAAACATGCCGTGGCTGACATATCAGTGATGTTTATTAAGAGACGAGTCTATCAGGTCTCATAAGCCAGTTCTCGCAGGCGGCAGATCTTTTGTTTCTTCCGGAGGGTGTCATCAATCTTGCGTGGCTGCGCTCTCCTGAGCGCTTGATGGGAGATCACGGATTCCTCCCTCCCATTGCAATGGGTTCAGTGGTGGAGGCAGGTAGACAGCACACACACACACACACACACACACATATATACACACACAGTGAAGGCTACATGCTCTGCAGAGCACCTCCATTCTGAGAGGGAAAACACTGAGGGAGGCTCTATTGTAGACATGACACTGTCTCTCCGTGCTGCTAAGAGGAATAACCTTGCCAATAATAAACGCTCAGAAATGCAGTACTTATATTTTTATTTCGACACATCATGAGGACTTAGACATATCAGCTCTTATTACATATTCAAAAGGCATTCAGTATAATGTTTCATTTTCAATTCTGTAAGTGACACTGCAGATTTCATACTAAATATATGACTTTCATTTCTTTGGCTGCTGTCTATCTGATTTCCCTTCCTTACGAGGCTCTCAGATTTTTTATAACGGTTTCCAATTTAGGCATCTACAACTGATCTGGATCCCTCAAGACTTGTGACATCACTAATAACTGAGGGCATTTTACGAGGGTGCTGAAATGTTTTCGTCCTAAACACTTTGTAACGCATCATGTAAGATCATCTTTGAAATGCAACACTTTGTATGTGATGAACATACCAGCACATCTGAGACTGTCCTTGTTGTGAAATTCAAGAGCTTCATTATTACATCTTAACATTAATCATTCATATCAACATCCACTTAGATAGCTGGTGTGAACTTTTTGACCATATATCATGATCTTCATCGTCATCAGCATAAAATGGAAGTTTTAACATCTACAATTTCCATGTCAAGGCAAACTCCATCAGCTGATGATGACTGTGAGAGATTTTACATTAAAGGTCCAGTGTGTAAGATTTGGAGGAAAAGTCTACCATGTTTCAAATCTAGCCCAGAATGGACAAACTAAACACATTTTTTGCTTGTTTTGTGGCCACCATAGTTTCCTTTGTGCTTGGCAGATTCAAAAGGTTTTAGTTGTTTGCAGTGATCTGCATTCTCACTGCTACACACTGCTCCTTTAACTAACCAGCATAATGGAGATTATGAATCCCTACAACCTTGCAACATGTACTACTGTGATCAAACACTGCAGAGATTGGGAGAAAACATAAACTCCAAATATGAAAGGAAATAGCACAAATTTCAAAATAAAACACCTTTCCTTTTGTGACAAATATCTACTCTGTAAGTGTAGTTAGGGCTTTGAATGTATATTCATTATAATTTCCCTCACGTTTGGAGAGAACAGTGCTTAAACTAGGAGACACTGTGTGACTGAGGAATGAGATGAAATTATTTATTGATAAAAGTTTTAGTGCAGACTCATACATACTACATCTGCAGAACTGCTAGTCTAAGACTGGATCAGATATTTGAAATGCGTACACAATTTTTGAGGTTATAACTATATCATAAATTAGACCATTAACCGCCTCAGTAATTATCAATAGTATTATATTTTTAGGATACAAAGTCCAACAACTAGCAACAGAGAACTTATGTGTAAATGTCACAGATTATTCTGTGAATATTACACCAATGAGAATTGAGCCTGCAGCACATTAATGGGTGCACAGAATATGTTAAAATAAGAAATATAATGTTTAAGTATGAGGAAAATAAAGGTACATCCAACTAAAGTAAGTACCTACTGAAATGTTTTTATGGTGCGGCCCTGCAGCGAGTGTCTCTTGCCTGTAATATGAAATTGATATACTTGGCATGTAGAGACTTGGAAAAAAAGTGCCCTCTGCAACAGCTAAAACCAAATGAAAGTAGATAACGGCATCGACTCGGAGCCTTCTGCAGTGTCATAACTTGTATGTAAATCTCTGTGGCCGGGATCGTAGACCTTCATTAAGTGCGCTTTAGTAGATTTATGAAGTGATCTGTGCAAAAGTCGTTTGTAGACACTGTTCGCTTTAGACCTGGACATGATGAATATACTCCACTTGGCTCTGGCTGGACTGCTGAATCTGAAATTGGTGCTGTCCAGAGAACGCTGCTTGTTTCCAGAGCTTGGATGGAGCACTCCTGTTTATTCTCTGACTCTACTCCACCGTGTTGACCTTTAACAAAATATGCCACCACTCTTGCAAAGGGCATTCATTCCTTTAAGTATTTTTTTGCCATTATGATTCTTTTACAGTCTCTGCTGCTACAACATGGTTACCTTTGTCAAGAATATGGACTGTGTAACATTAAGCAGCTCTTAGTGCTTCACTTCTTATTACAAATGATATTCAAACCACATAGAAAGGTTAGCGTGTCTGGCGATTCCTCATCTTTCTCACTATAGTAATGAATTGAAGGGATCATTTCATACTAATTGCTTTTTCAGGATGATAATCCGAGCAATAAAGCACAAAAGGCGTTGCTTGTCTGCAGGGAAATACGCCCAAATGAAATAAACACTCGTTCACTTTTGATTCCAATCTGTTCAGCCTCAGAACAGAATACATGCTGGTGCCTGGACAGAAAGAAGGCGAAGAAGTTTGAATCAATATTTCCTATTAGGGACGCTGATGCTTAAACCAACAATGACCAGCGCTGAATGAGGTCCAAAGCATTGTGTGTTCAGGTGTGTGGAGTAATTGAATTCTCTATTGAAAAGGCTCCTCTGATTAAACTGAAGAATAAAGGGAAAATGCAATCAAAGAGACGGTTGCGTGGGACAAAGAGTTACCTTCAAAGTTTGTCATCAAAGTTATTTTGATTAATGTGGGACTCGGTTCCTCCAGTGGAGCTATGAGAGAAACAAACTGGAACATATTATTTTTGCAGGAGGTCTTAATTCAACTTTTCTTGTTTTCTTTCTCTTAAAGTTCATTTTGTACAACATGCGTGCACGCGCCATGTTCTCATTCATGTGTGTTTATAGCAACCAGGTGGTGTATTGTGTTAATAGACGGATAAAAATCAGCAAGGAAATGGCCCTCCCAGCGCTGACCCTTCCACCACCCCGGCTCTATCTGTCAAGCTGTCCTCCCTCTGACTTTTCACCCTCTGATCCCCATCTCCTGCTTTGGAGTAAGAGAAAACAGACCAGCACTCCCAGAGCACATTTGCAAGCCAGTTTAAGAATGTTGCAGAAATGCTGCAGAAATGCAGGCTCACTTTGCTAAACACATACTGTTTAGCAATGCCTGGTCAATATTCTCATTCACTGAACTGAAAAGTAAACTTATTGGTGCATTACAAATAAATATGGTTGAGGATTTGTTCTTGTTTTGAGAAAATAAAATACTCCTCACACTTTGTGAAAGGAAAACACTGACATATTTGTGAAAGATGTGTCTGAAATTCAACTGTCTGTCTGGGAGTTTTCCACAGCACTGATTGACTGACGTTCGATAGCGGAGACTGTCTGTTTACAAGTCAACATTTGGACGGACCCATTGAACGGTTAAGTTTGCACTGTGCTCATAAAGTGGAAGCTAGGCAATCTGTCCAATCTAATGAGCTAACTAATTTCCACTCGGTAAGTGGAAATTAGTTAGCTCATATATTTTTTTTTTATATATATTGTTTTTTTTACCTATTAGAAGCCCAAATCCTCTGGCCAGCCAAGTAAACATTTATGTTATGTCATCACCAAACTATGATTGGTGTCATTATATAGAAGAAGGATTGATCGTCTGCCTGCAACAAAGTGGATGAACCTGACAATTAACAGCTTCTTCAATCTCAAGGAAACACATTTCTAATCTGTCTTTAAAACACTATTTTTCTGTTTCATGTCTGTCCAATGTGTTGACCGTCTGAATGTTGACCGTTTGTACTCATTAATTGACCTTTTCCTATGAGCCGAGAGAAGTAAAAAATAGGTTTTAGCTCCACTTCCTGCATTACTTTGTGCCATTGTGCTCAATTTATGTCATTTAGTAAAGTCAAAAGATCCTCTGCTCCCGGTGGTCAAACCAGCTCTATTCTAAAAGCAGGTGTTTTATGGTAGGGACATATTGTTTCACAGTAAAAACTTTAGTTACAACATCATTAAGACTTCTCTGATTCACTTCGATCTACAGACACAATGGGCACCCGTCACATCATTAACTAACCTGTGATGGTTGAAGTGTTATACACGAGCTACTGACTTGGTCTCACGCTTTACCATTTTCATCCTCTCTGCAGATCACGGATCCCTTGTTTCACTGTCCTCTGCTCTTTGGGGCAGTAAAGAAAATCATAAACTGGGTTTTTTATTGTTTGATGGGCAAAATGCGACACAGCAGCTTTTAGGCATGGTGGCACTCGGAGTTATTATATTATTTCATTGTACCCTCTTCGTATAATGACACCTGACTGGAGCATTAGCACCACCTACTGCTTATCTCAATGAACCAGCTAATAATATTTGCATAACAGTAGTTGATGGAAACGCAATTTTTTTTTAAATATTTCATTTTTCTAGATTTTCTGCAGATTTGTTTAAGATTGACGTCATATTTGGATGGAAAGATGAGTGATGTCAGATGAAGCCAAGAATTCATGGCCGCTGGAGAACACTGCTGTAGGGGGCGCTGCACAGCAGAAATATGAATAAAAGTAATTTCAGTTTGACTTTAAATGCACTGCCGTGTTGACATTGGACTCTAAGGAATAAACAGCTAACAGTATACAGTTGTTATTCATCCACGCATAATGTGAAGGTAAAATCTGATTTGATCCCGGCTGTATATTTTTGCTAATCTCTCCCCGTGTCCTCAGCTCCTTGGATATCTCTATATCAGCTGTAGATAAAATTTGCTGTGATAAAATGCTGGTGCAGGAAAAAAAAGTAAGAATTGGTTGCTGTGCTGATTGCTTTCTCCTGCCTCTGTGTCAGATAGTGGTCAGCAAGAAAGTCTGTAGCTGCTTCATCCCGTCTCCACCTGCCCATTGCTGTCCGTCTGTCTGTCTGCAGCTCCTCATTCTGTTGGCCTGGCAGAGCAGAGAAGAGAGGAGAGGAGAGGAGAGGAGAGGAGAGGAAAGGAGAGGAGAGGAGAGGACTGAATGTCTTGAAGGCTGAGGGAGACCTCTCTTTTTAAACTCCAATCTGATAGGACAGGCACAAAGGAGCCAATCACTGTTCTGCTGAAGTCAGTATATTGGAGACACATACATTACAGGGTCAGCGGGTGAAAGAAAGTAAAGGTGAGAAACAGAGAAATTAGACAGGCTACTTTGTAATCCTTTCTGGTGATTTTGCTCTTGCACTCCCTGTAAACTCAAACTGATGGGCGGTTTTGATTATTTTCTCCCCTCTCAGCTTCTGCTCTTGGTGAAGCAGTGACAGCGATTAACAACTCCGTGTCTTTGCCCTGATGAAAAGGTACTGACATGTTCATTCACGGTCTCACAGTTTCTTTTTGCAGTATTGTTAGTTAATGTCTGACCTTGTCTGTTCCATGTTACAGACAGTTGCCTCTGGTGGCTCATGGGGAATACTGAAGGAGTGTCTGAGATACAGAATCAACTGTTACATGACTAATAACCATTCATCAAGTGAAATATTCATATTCAGTCTCATTCATATATATATATGATAATGGAGCTCTATGGCACAGGGAGGCCTTGGACAACACTTGTTACTTGTAGGATCAGTTCTTTGCTGATTTTGGTCTTTTCGTGGGATTTGTTAACAAGATAAATAAATACAGAATATCACCAGACTTATTCTATAATACAACCAGCAGCAAACGCCTTCCATCAAGTAATACAGCTTACCAGCTGAAACAGGAATATTATGTTGCTTTTGATTTTCTTTGTCATTTTGTGTAGAAAAGTGTTGAACAATGTACAGCACAGGCTATATTCTGGAATTAAAGGTCATGTTATATAATCAAATCAAATCAAATCAAATTTTATTTGCATAGCCCAAATTCACAAAACACATTCTGCCTCTGAGGGCTTTACAATCTGTACAGGGAGTGACACCCTCTGTCCTTAGACCCTCGGTTCGAGTGAGGAAAAACTTGCCCACAAAAAACCCTTTTAACAGGGAAAAAAGTGGAAGAAACCTCAGGAAGAGCCACAGAGGAGGGATCCCTCTCCCAGGACGGACAGACGTGCAATAGATGTCATGTGTACAGAACAAATCAACACAAACATATTGTACAATTACAATGAATGATAAAATGATTACAGTAGCAGTGGAACCTGTGATAGAGATAGAGAGACACAGATGCACAGCAGCAGCAAGTCATTAATTATCTATAAACTGTAATGGAGATATGGTAACAATAATGACAGTAATAATATATGTAGTGGACGTCGTGCAGGACCACAGCAGCAGCCATGATCCATGAGAACACAGAAACTCCAGGGAAGAAGTTAAAGAGAGGGAGAGGGAGGGGGAGTCCCCCGGTAGTTTAAGTCCTATAGCAGCATAACTAAGGGATGACCTGAGCCAGCCCTGACTATAAGCTCTATCAAAAAGGAAAGTCTTAAGTCTACTCTTAAAAGTGTTGACTGTGTCTGCCTCCCGAACCCAAAATGGTAGTTTGTTCCACAGAAGAGGAGCTTGATAGCTGAAAGCTCTGGCTCCCAATCTACTTTTGGAAACTTTAGGAACCACAAGGAACCCAGCACTCTGAGAGCGCAGTGTTCTAGAGGGGTAGTAAGGTACTAAGAGCTCTTTTAGATATGATGGTGCCTGACCATGAAGAGCTTTGTATGTAAAGAGGATCATTTTAAATTCTATTCTAGATTTAACAGGTAGCCAATGCAAAGAAGCCAAAATGGGAGAGATGTGATCTCTGATCTTGGTTCCTGTCAGAACACGTGCAGCAGCATTCTGAATTAGCTGCAAAGTCCTAAGAGACTTATTGGAGCAGCCTGATAACAATGAGTTACAATAGTCCAGCCTAGAAGTAACAAATGCGTGGACTAGTTTTTCTGCATCCGCTTGAGACACGATGTGTCTGATTTTGGCGATGTTGGCGATTTGTTTTATGTGAACATTAAAGGACAAATCCTGATCAAAAACAACTCCAAGATTCTTTACGGTGGAGCTGGAGGCCAGGGTGATCCCGTCTAAAGTAACTAAGTCTCCAGAAAGAGAGTTTCTGAGGTGTTTGGGTCCAATTACAAGAACTTCAGTTTTGTCTGAATTTAACATCAGAAAATTGTAGGTCATCCAACTTTTTATATCCTTAAGGCATGCTTGGAGTTTAGCTAACTGATTGGTTTCATCAGGCTTGATTGATAAATATAATTGGGTGTCATCGGCATAACAATGAAACTTAATGGAGTGATTCCTAATAATGTTCCCTAAAGGAAGCATGTATAAACTGAATAGAAGTGGTCCTAGTACAGAACCTTGTGGAACTCCGTGACAAACTTTGGTGTGCATGGAGTATTCATCATTGACGTGAACAAACTGAGATCGATCTAAGAAATACGACTTAAACCAGCTTAGGGTGGTTCCTTTGATGCCAATTTGATGTTCCAGTCTCTGTAAAAGAATTTGATGGTCAATGGTGTCAAATGCTGCACTAAGATCTAACAGGACAAGTACAGAGAAGAGTCCTTTGTCTGATGCCATTAGGAGGTCATTTGTAACTTTGACTAGTGCGGTCTCTGTGCTATGATGCACTCTAAATCCTGACTGAAAATAATAATGTAATGTTAGAGGGTCACATTACAAATCTGGCCTGATAAAAATGGTTGACAGTGTGAACTATTCATAGTATGGCTGATATGTTAATAATGTTTTTACTGGAAATGTTATTGTTCCATTCACCTCCGTTGTATTTAGATGGAGGAAGAAATGTCATAATGGACGTATCAAAATCTGGATGAATAAACCAAAACTCTCTGCATGACTAGGGATAAGTGAGAAATGTGTTGTTTTTTTGTAGTTTGGGTAAAATGACCCTTCAATCAATAATTATTTATTAGCAGTCATGGTAGGATTAGTGGTAGGAATGGTAATAATATATGCCGTGTAGAGATGGCTGAATTTTTTTGGATTCTGCTGTAACATTTTCAGATTATAATTTAAAAATATATATAAAAAAATACATCTGAATTTCTGGCTCACTGTCATGACTGAACACTTCAACAGACAGTCGGCCGGCGTTCACTCCCAGCCACAACCGTGCTGCCTCTGAGAGGAAATATTAGGCCGAAACATCTCAGGCGTGATGTGCCTATTAGATTATTCCAGAGACCAAACAACAGAGCAGGGAGAGGAGGCAGCGGAGAGGGTGGCAGACTGGGAGCAAAGCCTCTCTGAGCGCTGGCAATCAGGTGGTATTAGGCTCCACCAGTTAGAAGCATCAGTGAGGCAGACACAGCTCGGTGTTAGCCGTACATGTGTACATACTCTCAGCCATCATCCCAGACACAATAATGGAAAACCAGATACCTTATCAAGCTCAACTGTCAGGCATGAGGCCGGGCCGGAGAGATTAAGTGTGGGATATGTGTGACGGTGCGATGCATGTGGTCGGGAATTGGGGTGCGAGGAAGTGTATGTGAATGTGAGTGAGGGGATGGAGGGGTTAGCTGCAACTTCCTGAGGTTTAGTTGCACAAGAGTCCCAACTGTATTATGTCTGCTTTGTTACGGAGACAGTGCAGCATGGTTTTGTTCACTTTATCCTACTGGGAGATCCTTAGAGTGTTTCTTGATTGACGCTGGAGATCCACCCACTCTGGGTTGCTAATGAGAAAAGCCCCGAGGACACAGAAATTCAGCAGACATTACTCCCTGACCTTTGTGAGGTTTGCTAGGGACGCTGCGGCAAGGCGTTCATGCAGCCTCGGCGTCGTACGCGTGTCAGGCTCCTCGGGGCCCCGCTCGAGGACGCGGAGTAACACTAGGGAGCCTCGTTATGTACGCAACATCAAAACGAATCAGCCTCCGTCCGCCACCCCTCGTCTCAGGCCCCCACTGCGGGCTGCAGGGTGAGTGTGTGGAGGTAATGAGACCATGGTGCTCCTCGGCCCCCACCGCCACCTACACTACGAGACACTAACAACTACTGGTGCCCCGGGGATGTCCGTGAGATAGGCAGTGAGAAAAAGAAAGAGTGAAATGAGGGGAAAAAAAAGAGTGTGAGAGAGAAAGAGAGAGACCAGGCAGTCCACCTAACCAGCTGAAGTGGAAGTTATCCTTATGAAGTGTGTGTGTGCATGTGTGTGTGTGTGACTCATGCACTGCCAGGGGTTTTCAGGGGTCTTGAAGGAGCTGTGCCAAGTTGTGTGGAAGTTTCTCTTGTTGCCAACAGGCGCCAAGCAGACAAGCCTCCTCCCTGCAGTCACATAGGGAGCACTTGTGAATCTTTGTTAATTAATAATTCATGCGAACATGCAATTGTTGACTATACTTTATTTTTTAAACTATGAAATTATGCACATAACTGTAAACACCTTGAATGCCATGCTCTAGTCAGCTGTCATGTCACAATGGAACAACAATTGGACAAAGAAAACACAGACATTTTACTTATTGGAGCAAAGAATCAGAAAGACAATCAGCACACAAATCTCTGAAAAACATCAAGCCTGCAGTCTGTTTCTGTTTCAAAAAAGATAATGCGTGTTCCTGCCAGTAGCAGGCTTGATTACTTCAAGGCTCTTCTCTCTTACCAAGAGAACCTTGGATAACCTGCAGATCAGCCAGAATACAGCAGCCCGTCTGCCAACCAAGACCAGAAAGAGAAGAACACAGTGTTACTCTCCTTACAAAGCATCTTCACTGGATTCTTGTTGGCTTTAGGATAAATATAATTATTCTAATCTCTCTCTGTGTGCATGCTTTTTGAACAGACTGTTTGTTTTATGTAGGATAAAGATCTAGTTCATTTAAAAGGTTATTTTCATTGTAAATATTAATCATAATGCGCAAAGTAAATTGTTTAGGTTTATGCTGTAACAGTTGTGACGTAGCATGCCAGGTGGACCTTTGTTTAACTTTATGAAATATCAAAAATATCACATGATAAACGAGAGAAACTCATAGGGCTTCCCTGGTAGAAATACTTCCTGTCACTCGCCAGTATATTTTGGTGACGGTAACAAAGTTGACATGAACGTTTGCGTAAAATGATTTAACTGATTAAAATACTTAAATTTGATTTAAGATGTGAAGACACCCTAATCATATATTACATATTTTGCTGTTTCTAGAGTCATTTTATTGCTGATTGTTTCTTTGGGACACCACAGGCACCAATTTCTTAGATTGACCCAAATATCCATTCAGTGTGCAAACAGCACTGGCAGTAACTATCTTTAGTTGCCCAATAACATGAGTCATAACTGTGGGAATCTTCTTCTATTGCGAACTGCCATCCCACATGAAGTGAATGCAGCGCTGGCATTCACATAATTAAATGGTTGGTTCACCCAAGTTACAAAAAAACAGATTTTCTCACTGCAGATAGTTTTTGGGTGTTTTTGCTCAAGTTTTGAGATATCCGTGTTGGAAATGTATGCCTAAACTCCCCCCAAAACAGTGCCACGGTTACTCTGGATAATGCAAATGTCAACAGTGCTGTACTTTCTATGGAAGAAATCTAATTGTTCATATGAAGACTGTCAGCAAATTTATCAATCAAACAATCCATTATTGTTAACTTCATAAAGGTCATAAAGTTTGATTTGGTTTGATTCCTTTTCTTCTCCTCACTTATTGTTACTCTTTCCAGAGAGAGAAAGCCAATCTCACCCTCCGTGAGTAAGTCTTGGCATACTGTGTAACTGGAGCATTTGTTTATGTCCTAATTAATGGGCAACTGAGAGGCAGAGACGGCACTGAAAGCCATGTTTTGAAAAATCTTCCCACACTTGGTATGTCATGTGTTTTCCTCGGGTACGCCTCTGCTCATCTGACAAGTCATTAGACATGCAAACAGTCTAATGCAATTGCATTTATATCGCACCATTCAGGCTATAGCATTTTAGAGGATTCATTGCAGTCAACTGACTCTCTGTCCATGCTCCAGACATCATGCTGTGTGATGACTATCATGAAATCACATAATAATGAGATCAGATCACAGCCTTTATTTTATTTGAAATAAGTTGTAAGTGATATACATCCACCTCTATAGCCTGCGGGTGAAAGGCTTAGCAGAGCTCGGTGCTATCTACATGCTAGCTTTTAATCAGACACATTCTTGACTTCTTCTGTATATTACAAGATAGCAGGATATATTACTTTTTAAATGAACTGAACAGCATGTGTTTGCCCTCGTGGATACGACATTGTCCAAAACATGCAGGAAAGACTGAACAAAGAAGGAGCCTCAGCTAAAACAGGAAGAGGACTGCCTCGCTCCACTTGTCTGTAGCGTTGAAGTGTTAAAGGTGAACAAATACAAGATGCTAAGAGAGAGATGCTACCACACAGGCAGGTTAGCTGTCTTTCTGTCAGGATTCTTTACGAGCTAGTTAAGTAAAATGCTCACTAAAGTTTGGACAACTAATAAAACTTTATTCAGATTTACCAATTTCAGACTGAGGTATTGTTCACTGCTTGGTGCTATTGTTTCCTGGGGCAATTACACAGAGCTGTAGTTAACCTGCTAAACACACACCCTAAAACACATCCTCAACCATAAGACCTATATACATATTCTTGGTCTCCTTTGATTGGTCAGAAGCTAAGGAATATGAATCCATTGCAAGTAAACCTGTTTCTATTTTCCATTTCAGAGGCTTCCACTGGCTGCTGAAATCCCAGAAAGGTCACTGTGACTCTCCATTGGTCAAAACAGACCTTTGACTTATTTTTTGGAAGTATTGGTGAAATATTTTGGCAAGAAAATGGATTGAGTTAGTGTTACCATGAAATGTGAAGTCTGACTGCTACGGCCTTTGACTGCTACTGCCTTTGGGTTTCCATGTTTATGTTGCAGTTGGTGAGCCTTGCGAGGTGAGGCAGACTGACCTGAATCTGGCTTCTGACAAACACGTCATGAGCTCTGGAACAATAACTTGCATTCTTCACAAGTTTATTCTCGGTCTATTGTTCCGTTTCATCATTGCCTCTGAACGAAGTGCTCTTCCTGCCATAAGCAGTGCAGGACAGTGACAGCTCTGAAGTACTGTGTAAGATCAGGTCAGCACAGTTCCCACAGTTCAGTTGAGAAGTACAATTAACTATGAGTGAAATAGAAAAGATTAAACTTACAGAATATATGTCACCTCTCAGTGTGAAGTCACCCTCTTAAGCCAAACATTATTGTTGAGACACCATGGATCTCAGCGCTCAAGTGGAATAAAACCACAACGTTGCCTTGGCAACAAAGTTTGATGGACCAATCAGATTTTAAGGTGGGCTTTACAGGCACAAGTCAAGGTTGGCATAAAGCTGTCCAGTCAAAGTCTGTTTTTCAACCCCAATGGAAATAAGTGTGGAGATAACTCACACTCCTGCCATATAACATAAAACTATTTCATACTGATGCCATGTTCACATATCAACTTTGCTATGTTTATTATGGAGATGGAATTAAAATAAAATTATATTCCCTATATTTCAAGTGTTTCTTCTGTGCAGCTGATTCAAACATACTGATTCAGTATGTATTGTACACCCTAACACAGACCTTAATAATGCTAAATGCAACGTAAGCTTCTGTTGTTCCATGTTCGGTCACTCGTTTTAGACCTGGTAGATTTTGGCTGTACTCTAATTTCAGCACAATTTAAACTGGTGAACAGGAGGAAGTGTCTCTGGCAGCATGTGGCACAGCAGCTCAAGCTGTTAGCAGCTGAACAGGCGCAGCTGAGGAGCAGTCTCCCTGGGTCTCAGGGGGCTACTGCAGCAGTCTGTCTGTCCTTACCTATTTCACTTCTTCCCTGCTCTCTTAGGGGACTTCGCCTGTTAGTGTAGTGTTTGCTGTAAGAGACGCGTCTGCCTTTCCATCTGTGCCCAGTTTGAGAGTGAGCTAAACTGCAGTCAATGTCACACAAGAAGTTGCTGAATTATTAAGAGTTCCAGATTTGCTGTGCACTGCACATCTTTGATCCATCTGTTGGAGGAGCATTCATATATGGCAAAGTGTACCTGCTGCAGTTGCTGGCAATCTGTCGCAGATCAAAATTTGATGGTTCATACATTTGTTGTCACCAGAAAGAAGTTTGGCTCTCATGGTGTTTGACTCCGTGTTACGGAGCTAGCTTTGCTCCCATTTCCATTGTTCCATGATGACACTGTGGGTAAAATCCTCTTTAACTGTGAATATTTTAAAGCAAGTGAACTGAAAGACCATTATGCACTTATTAAGAATTTGTTTCCTGAATCAAGGAGAAAGAGATAATAAGACAGACAGAGAGAGAGAGAGAGAGAGAGAGAGAGAGAGAGAGAGAGAGAGAGAGAGAGAGAGAGAGCATAAAAATAGCAGCCCACTAACACCTTCCTAATCATCTGGCCCATTTCCTCAAGGTGATGTGGTATAAAGGTTAGTGCTGTATGTCCTCACTGAGAGCGAGCGGCCGTTGTAGCACCTCTGGTTTAATCATTGCAGCTTTAATCAACAGATTTTTATTAAGTGAACAGTCTTTGTAGTAGAACATCTCAGCCGTTTTAATGTCATCCTCTGACCTGTATTTATGGTACGCATCATTCTTCCTGCCTTTTTAGTCAGAAAAGACAGCACAGTATCAGACAGAGAGTGATGTGGCTGAAAATGTTTCATATCATCCTGTATGCTATTTCTGTTAATATTCTTTATGTGCAATGTCTTAAACGCTTTACTTGAAACCAAAGCATTTAAAATATATATATATATATATATATATATATATTAATTAAGTCAATAGAAAACTGTAATCCAAAAAGCAGTCCTTGGTCATTTGCTATAAATTAAACTGTCATTTTCTGCACACATTCTTTTGTGCTCACCATTTCCTTGACTTGAACATTGAAGTCCTTTTTTTTTTTTTTTTAGCCAATGTCAAGTAATCACAACTCAAAGTCTACTTACTGTTTCATGAAACACAGGTGAAAGCTCAGAAAAAGCTCAAATCATTTGAAAGAAACACAGTGCAAATGAGCTTTTCTGTCAAGATAATGAGGAAACTTCTTCAAACAGAGAAGTCACAAAATGTTCTGTGAAAACATGTTCCTTAGTTATTAATTCAATTCAATTCAATATTAGTGAATAGTAATTTGAAGCGTGAAACAGGACCTGCTTTCTGCTGTAACATCTAACTGATCTTTTCTTTGTGGTCTAACCTAACCACACATGGAACTAAGGACACGAACCTCAGTCTACGGTGTCAAAGTCTTGCATTTTGCCTGTCCACCATCCATCCGGACCACCTCCCTACAACCAAAAGAAGCCATTCCTTCACAATGTTGTTGTGACCAGAGTCCGGATAGAAATGTTGTTTCCCATCAAAACACAACTATCTAAACAAATTAGTAGCATATAAGTGTCATTTCTGGGAGGATTGTCCCATGATACACAACGATAAAAATAACTGTCTGTGTGTTGAAAGCCAAATGGTTACAGTGCCTACCACATAACCAGCATGCTCCTGGTTTGATTCCAGCCAGCGATCATTGTTGCATGTCTAAACACTCTCTTAATTAGCCATTATCACACACTTTCATTTTGCAGTTTTCTTGCCCTCTCTACTCCTCGGTGTGTACACCTGAAGGAGGTCGACCTCCTCCCCACACAGAGACACATTTGGCTTTCAATGTAATTAAAACCAAAAACCAAAACATCAAACTGATTAAAATGGTCATCGAGAAAAAAAATATTGCGGTAATTATTGTTACAGCTCCACTGATGCTGGTACTGTTGTTGTATTGTGTTTTAGTGCGTTGTGGTTGGAGCCTCTCAGTACAGAGGCTCTTCACTGTGTTCTGTGGCAGACTTTGTACTTGACATTTCCATGATTCATGTCTGGTGTGATGGCTGGCCTCGAGGCTCACAGAACCTTTACTGAGACAGAACCAGGCTGCATTTGTCTGCATGACCAGAGAGCATCATCAGACCGCAGTATACTGTGTGCATGCACATATTACTGCAGCAGTGGTTAAAAGTCTGGCTTTTGATGCTTATTAATGTCTAAAACATAATTCTGTAGGCTCTGTTTTGATCCATTGTGCAAACCATATTATTGCCTTTAATTTATAGCTTCATTGTGGAATGGTGTCACTGTTAGAGTTGGAGTTTAGTATATACAGTTGGTAGTGAACTTTTTTCTTTACAGAACTTGTGTTCAGAGTGGTACTCTCTACTTTTGAGAAACCCACACAGCGTACGCTCGCTTTTCATGTTTTAGAGAAATCATGAAGTCAGCTCTGCATGCATATGTTTCAGTGCTTTGGGGAAATGATAGTGGCTATGAATAACAAATAGATGTGAGTCAGTGCAGTTGAAAAGCCTTGGCTTTGTTGCCGTTATTAAAGCCGTGGTAGCTGGAGAAATGGATCCAAAGTATGCTGTTGATCTTTTTGCGAACAGATATCAAAGCCTGGACAGCAAACGAGTGGTAAGTACTGGGGGACAGGGGGTATCCCTGGAGCAAACTGAGGGTAAAGATGAAGGGATGTGGAGGAGATGAAAGAGAAGAGAGAGAGAGAGAGACAGTGAGAAAACTGAGGAAGAGAGGGAGAGAGAGCCTGTGTGCCTTTGTGTGTGTCTGTATACCAGTGTCTGCTGGAGGAAGGACTTCAAAGACCCAGCAGAGCAAAGGCTGCTTCGCTTTTTCACTTTTTTTTCCACCAAAGCTCCTCTCGCGTTGGATCCCCCCTCCTCTCCTTTCTGATTATTCATCTGTCTCTCCTCAAAGGCAGCCAGGCCTATTGGATTCTGTAGGGCACTACTGACATGAATATTTCTGCTGCATCAGAGACATTTGCTGTCGTTGCCTCACAGTGCTTCAACCGTAATTGAGCGCATGATCCCTGAAGCTTCCCACAAAGTTTATTGACTGCAATATTGGCTGCATTATAGACTGCAATGCTGCTGTCTTGTTCTACCTATTGAGAATGGAGCCTCTGTGCTAAAAATGCATTTTTTTCATTGATAGTATTGTGTTTTTGAAATTGCACAGCTTTTACCAAATCACAGTCATTCATTCCGAGACCCCATTGAAAAATTATGGGGCAGATTTACTTCTGCTTTGGTGGCATTTGAGTGTCTGCAAGGTGCAGCTCCTCCTCACTGAATATTTATAACAAATAACCTAAGCTAGTTTAAGTCCTGTTCATCGCATCGATCGTTTGTACATGCACACTACAGTTAATCACGGAGTTCCACAAGGTTCTATGCTCGGACCAGTTCTATTCACCTTATATGTTCTTCCTTTAGGCAACATTATTAGGAATAGCTAATTAATTAATTAATTAATTTTAATTTGCAAATAATATTATAAAGGGTGTGGTCTAGACCTGCTCTATATGGAACGTGTCATGAGATAACAGATTGACCTTTATTTTACTGTAAAATCAATGAAAACTGTTGCACACATTTTGGTTGAATAAATCTGGCCTAAAATGCCCCATCATTAGGTGATCTGTTGTCCCGGAAAATTAAAGGTAGGGTCAATACCACTCATTATTTTTAGTCTTTATTCTTTTTTCGGATCCCCATTAGCATCTACAAAAGTGTCCACTAGTTTTCCTGAGGTCCACACAAAAAACAAGAAACTGCTAAATAAGTCAAATACAAAAAAGAAGTCACCAACACACACTATCAAAAAATAGAAATGAACCAGAAGGATTCAGAACAGAAATAACACTTTGTGAGATTAATACATTTTTATTTTTATAAATTTTTGTAAAAAAACAGGACAACAAACACAAGAAGTCAGATGTCATGTAAAATCAAAGGCAGTCATTTATACAATTTATTTGAATTTTTAAAAAAAATTTTCAAGCTGTGTTAACCTTTATTTGCTGAGTTACCATATTTTGGCTCAATCATATTATATTATCATTAAATATAAGTCATATATTTTATTGAAATAATTTTCTTGCGTATTACATTTTAACCAAACAAATGTTGGAATTGGAAGCATTTCTATGTTCATCCAGTACAAGAATTCTTCGTGGAAAACAGACAAACAAAAAGGCTGGAACAGGTGACATCTCAGCCTGAATAACAGGACAGAGTGCCTTTTAAGTTTTTAGGGGCTTACAGCCTTGCTGTGGGTGTTGACGTGCCTTTTTCCAAGCGTGTCAGTCTTCAACTATGTGACTGATTTACTCTCCCCAGTCATGGAGAGAGTCTTTCAGATGCCATAATGCTGATCATGTTGCTCTTTGAAGAAGAAGAAGCTTCCCCGGAGGTACAGATGGCTACGCGCCTTCTCAGATTGTGTAAGGGGAGATGAGGGGTGGCGGGGTGGAGTGTGTCGTCGTCGTTGTGGTACGTATAGACTGAGGAGGGTGGAGGGGGTTACTTTTTGGAGAATTTGACAAAATCAAAGCTTTGTTTGTGCTTAGAGGCATAGGTGAGTGGGTACAACTGTGCCTGCTGCTGTCATATAAGGAGAGGCTGTCAAGGCTCTGATGGAGCTCATGGTTGTCTCATTTTGACTGGTTCTCCTTTGCGACACACTCAAGAAGTATTTGTCTCCTTGTCTCAAAGCTCGGTGTAATTTTTATGTCTCCTTGCTCGAGAGTCAAAAGGGTCTGCAAACTGGAAAAATCAGCGGGACTTAAAAGGGTGTCGTAACCAATTAACTTTCCAAAATATTGAATCCAAATGAATGGGTGTTCAAAGTATCTTTATTTGGCACGCTTGGTGTTTTTAGGGGAGAATTCTAAAGAAAGACATAGTTAGATTTTATGGAATTATCACTTATTTTCAAATAATTTCATGGCTGGAGCACTTAACAATCTTCTTTTGGAAGGTTGCGTCAAAAGTCAGGTTGCACAGAAAAAGTCACGCATCCTACTGCTTCTTCTTTCAACAAATTGTCAGCCTTCCCAAGATGCAAAGTTGCTGAAGAGCAGCATAGGCAATATATCAGTGAGTGCCTCTTGGGTGTCTCAATACTGCCCTTGTTCAAAGAGTTTGACAGATAGATTTTCTCCCATAAGTTTTTAGAGCACCCAAAGGACTTGATTGACTTGTGAGCGCGGTATATTGGCTCTATGAATTTACTTTAAGACACTGGTTGTCAAGGTGAAACGCTCACAGCTCATCACATCGTACAGGCTCACATTGTTATTATATTGCAAACCCATGAAAATGGGGCTCATCACTTGGGTGGATCAACAAAGGGGACGGGCCATATAGCATGAGTGCACAGTTGTTAACATTTAGAGGGGGTGAAATAGTTACGAGGATATAAAATTTGATTGCCCCCTTTAGAGAACTTAGCAGCAAGTGTAAAGTTTGCACTCTGTGGGATCAATGGCTCCCTTTTTCTATTGTACACTATATCTCAATATCCGTCTGTTACTCCTCTCTGGTGGGTTGTAGATCTGAGTTCATGTTGAAGTAATAGCTCCCTCTCTCAGAAATACTGTCTTTTGATGCAGCATGCTTTAGATCCACAGTGTATTTATTATGCTGTAAAACATATATTCTGAGAGTAGGGAAGACCTTTTCCTTGTTTCTAATATCAGCCCAAATCAAAACCTTAATATCAGTGTGTGAAATAACCATAATTCCCTCTCATTGTCTATAAAGTGATATCTATCGTTTTTATGGCATGTACGTGCCACAGGCGTGAAGTACATCATTGCAGGATTGACAAACGAGTCCCCGGGGCTTTGTAAAACACACTGCAACGTACTCGACCCGGGTTTGCCCAATTCCATACTGTGCGTACATGTCACCCCCCCACATGCGAGGCTTGTAAAGTTTTTATTTGGGAAGGTAGGACTGTAATTAGGAGCGAACACAAAGGCAGTTTTAGTGGGGGGCGACGTGTTAATGGGTTGATGTGTGGAGAGCTAATCACCACTCGGCCGTTAACCACACGCCGGCACCACTGGGCTCATTCCAGGGGTTAACTAAACTGAGCCGTGACACATGGCTGGGCTTTATGGGGTCCAAGCAGGGAGAGGAGGCCCACGGATGACGCTAAAGAGCCCATAATAATGACAGCAATTACCACAATCCGCTTAAACAAATGGGAGCTCGCCGAAACCTCATCATACTCTGATCAGATTGGCCCTAATGAGATAAAGATGCCAATTAATCCTGTGTTAATTGCTGTGGCGCATTCTCGGAAAACACTGAAATATGCACATGCAAATGCAAGGCAGGGCCTGCTGCGCCGTCCAGGATCCAAACTGCAAAATGTTGAGAGCATATTTACATAATGATTATGATGATGATGATGGTCGCGTGGATAATGATGATGATGATGATGACGATGCAGATGAGTGTTCATATCTGGGCTGTATTTACCGTAGTTGTTGAATGATGACCTTCTCTAACTGATCACTCGCTGTTCTGGCTCTAATCGGAGCGTCGATGAGCTATCACAAGACAGAGACATGCCCAAAGTCAGACTGACATTTGCATTAAGGTAATGTTTGGTGAGTGATGCAGTCTTCTAATGATTCAGAGCGGGTAACCTCTCTCAACACCGTGTCTGAACCCCAAAGTGCTGAGATGACACTGTACAGTTGGTGACCTCATTATCGCTATTACTGCAGTCAGGAAATTTATAACATACATGTCTGTGATGACAAATTCTATAAATCATTGCATTAACTCCTGCTCAGAAGTCCTTTGCTGTAACACTCTCCTCAGCACCGGTGCCACCACAATCCATTTTCTTTCATGTTCTCTAATTGCCGTCCTCATAGTTTTGCTCTTTTTCTTGCCTGTGTTGACGTGCCCTAATAGTCAGTCCATCCAAAGTGGCTGCGTTGTCGCTTCTGCCATTATACAGGCCATTTTCATTTCATCTGCAGAGGTCCTGGCTCCATACCACACTGACAGCATCCCCCTAAATCATCCTCATGTGTAATTGCTCCCTACTTACCCAAATGGCTATGGCCTTCTCTATTTGCCTAAGAGCATTTACTCAGGCTTCTCAGGAATTCATACTCCGGGTTCAAACCTCTTTGACTAGTCCTTTATGCCCAACTCAGTGTCAGTTGCTTCATTACTATCATTCATTGTGATGTCAACCTAAATGTGTTGTTTTGCATATTGTGCTTGTTGAGGGAAAGCCTTGAAATTTTCATGTTTTAACCATAAGGATTACAAGGTCCTCCTCCGTGGGTTTTCTGCACTGCTATGTTTATGAATTGTTTATGAAATCTTTCAAAAACCACAAAAACTAGAACCCTTAGGGCAAAACTATTTACAACTTTTTATTTTCATCATGTGGCCATCAGTTCCTTCAGTTTACATGAAACAGTACTCATCGAACTAATTGCTGAAATCCCAACAAAATGACTGAAAGCAGGTCCAACGTGGTCACAAGCACAAACCATAATGTTGCTAATAATGCTTTATGCACAGAAGAACCGTGAGCTGGTGGATGTTTTCAATGGACAGTTTTTGTTCATAATTGTCTCAGTACTTGTACTTTGTGCAATGACAATAAAGTTGAATCTAATCTAATCTATTCTCTGTTGCTTATTCTTTCAAATACATTTGACAAACCTGGAGATTTGTTTCCAACCTGTATGGTCATCTGATCGCTCGTGTTTGTTGGCCTGTTGACTTATGTCTTGTTAGGTCTCCAGGTCCCAAAATGTTAGCTATTTTTTACTTTGGTGAGTACAATATTGTATGTATTAATAACACTCAAGCTGTACTGTAGTTTTCCTATAGATCTGAGTCCTGGTTGATGTTTTGACACCTTTGGTAGTAACAGAAAGTACGTCATAGAGTGGCTGTTAGAAACGAGACCACATTACCACCATATTTTCCAGCAGACCCAAAGAAAACCAATGGACGTAAAGATTTATCACCGCTTGTTTTAATAAAGAAGAAAATCAAAAACTCATGATCCAATTGAATTTTTTGCATTTGACCTTCCCATCACATCTAGCATGTGCATGGATTGTTTCCTGTGGATCCCTTCAGTGTTGATATCCAGTTTCACTCATGGGAAAGGTGATTAAACAAATTAAATCAAATTAAACAAACTATTTTTTAGGTTATAAGTAACTGCTCTGACACTGCTAAAGTCAAGGTTTGGTTAAAATGACTTGGTAAGGGATCATGGTTTAGCTTATAATAACTATTCAGAACAATGCCATGCTTTCTGATTAAGATTAAGGAACAAGAAACCAACATTGACTTACAGTAGAAAACATCAAAGAACGGCACTTGATCAACCCATTCACCACTCGATTGACCCCTTCATCATTTGATCGACCTTTTAATCTACCAGGACTTTCTCTTTATGCACACTTTTAATGTGTCAGTATGCTTCATCCAAAGTGCTTGTCGGGGCGTTGGACAGCGTCTCAGTTGGGGGACTGGGGGAACTACGTCTGTAACTTGCCAAAACTGACAATACCAAAATTAAGTCGACACTCATGTGACGAACAGCCAAGTGCAGGGGTGAGAGAATAAGCCGTAATGTCAGGTGTACAAAACAATGAATTCCTTCAAGAAAAATGAGTGCCATTTGAGCTTTTCACCCCTTCAAGTGAGGCCATTTGGAACAGATCTAAACATTTTTACCTAACTTGTTCATTTTGAACATAGCACAGAACAGCACCATTAGCCTCTATAATATAAAGCTATCCTGTATTTGCTCACACCACACAGTAATTCTCACAGCCTGTTTCTGACATTTTTCTCTCAATACATTGGTTCTGGACAAAGACTGGATTTGATGTAGAATCTTAAGGATTATAACTTTAAATGAGCTGACACTTCCTGTCCAGTTGACATTTTTTGCCTGACAGCAGTGATATTTATCTTGTATTTGTATTTATTCATCAGATAAAAGGTGACTCGAGAGAAGAGACAAAGATGGCCATAACACACACACACACACACACACACACACACACACACACACACACACACACACACACACACACACACACACACACACACACACACACACACACACACACACACACACACACACACACACACACACACACCGAACATGTACTCGCACACACAGCAGCTGGCAGATTGTGGCTACCCCATTACAATGATAATAGCTATGTCCATTGTGATGTCCCACTTTTTAATTTTGATTTCGGGAGGTGAGTGAAGTCATTATGTTGCAGCCCTCGCTTGGTTTTATGAACAATCCAGTGCCCTAGAGACTTTCTCCTTTACACACATGCACACACAAACAAACAGCCATGGACAATAGATAAGCACACACACATTCCTGCACACTTACACACACATCACAACGAGTCAGTCCCCTTCCCCCCAGTGATTTGCCCTGCCATTAGGCCCGCGAGTTTCAGAGGGCTGCTGAGCGGATGGGGTGTCCCAGACCCACTCAGCGTCAGAAACACATCACTTAACCCTAACGCTCTTGTTCGCCTTGGCTCGGCACAAAAAGCCAAAAGCCTTTTCCAGTTAGGCCCTGCCTGTCTTGCCTCTATCGATTTTGTGACAATGGGGAAAGTCCAGCGTCAAATCACATAGCAAATCATTGAGAGAAAGTTTCAATTAGATTTTTTTCCCCCCTTTCCTCTCCTGAAATTAAAGGCTACAGTGGATTCTGCTCTGTCCTCCTCTGCTCCGTCCTATCATGGGTAATGGGCTGATGGCCGAGGCTACACAGGAAGAAGAAGAAGAGGTAACAAGCCCCCGGGCCAAAGCCTTTCGGAGAAACATGCTTGAATAGCTCTGGTGTTCAAAAATGTTCACAGCAGTCATTGCATTCATCAGTGAAGCATGTAGCCAACAGTAATTTGCACATAATCATAATTAAGAGACTGGCTCTATGAAATCTGTTACAAAAGAAACAACCTAAAAATAAAAGCAATGTGAATTTATGGCACTGCTTATGAAAGAACAATCCAAGTAAAATATAACCAGTCGAGATAGGATGTGGCTGCGACTCTAAACCTATTTGTGCACACAGTTGCGTTTGATTATTTGTCATCCTCACATGTAACGGCACATAATGAGGAGTGTGGGCTCGGCAGTGATTGGATTAGTTGAGGTTCCACGTCTTTTGACTTCTACATACTTCTAATGGAGATGGAACTGGCTCTAAAGTGATTAGTGTCTTATTTAATCATTTCAGGAAAAATTTGTTCTAATCAACTCTGCGAGTGTGCAGCCAGATGTTTGGAGTTTCTATAATTGAGTTATTTCAGTCAGACAAACAGAGACGTGTTTGGTCTAATTAGACTCCGTTGTCAGGGAAATCAAAAATTCTTCAAGCGGGAGCTGAATGCTTTTAATACGCTATTGAGTGATGTATCATTTTTAGAATTAATTTCTGATGCAATAAAAACTTGTCTGATCTTTGGATGTTCCTGTTCATCAAGAGCTGTCAGTTATTTCTGTCATAATTCTCTCAGAACAAACTGTTTAGAAAGAGAATTGTTTGTCTCTGTTTGATCTTCCCGGAGCAATCAGCCGGTCACAGATATTTATAGTGCTCTTCCTCAATCTGGGGATGGAATTAATATTCGTACAAATGAATGGGCTCTGTACTTCTGTCAGCGTATGTTGGGATTTGAGATGATTTGTGTTGTTGTGATGTTAAACCGTATCTGAGAATCTTCTCAATTTATACATACATTCAAAGTTTTCAAAGGAAAGCATCTTTATTTAGACTGGAAGAATGGGCTGATTTTCTTCCTGGCAGCCTCTTAGCCTGTGTGACTTCATTACCCCCGTCAGGCCCGCCAAGCACATTGGCTAATTACTCAGTCAGTCCAGCATTGGCAGGTAGTTGCACACATATTGATCAAAGTGCTTAAGGCTGGACTCTCAAGCAGAAATTAATCAGGCATTATTTTTGCTGAGGGAAAATATTAAATCTCTAACTGCTCCATGTTTGATGTGATATGTTTACAAAGCATTTTTTTTTTTTTTTTTTTTGTGCCCCGAACATAAGATGACATCAGACAGTATGAATCACGGAGCGATGACGAGTAAAGCAGTCACTCCTCACTCACACACATCGCAGTCCAGTCATGAAGTCAAAAAGTCACAGATTTCTGGATATCTTCTAACTGGATCCAAAACATACAATCTCTGTCATAGAAACAGCACAAAGCAGTGCCAGCGAGTTTATCGTGGAGCCAGTGCATGTTTTGGCCGCAACCTCTGTTTGTTGGACACAAAGTGTGACAGAAAATTGTGTAATTGATCAAATTATATTGTGATTTTAACACTGAAAATCACAGTGGGTCTTTCTTCATCCTGTCAGAGAGATGCATTCTGGGTAACCCCCCCCCCCCAAAAAAAAAAACGGATGTAGTGAGTTGTAACTGGCTTCTGTGTAGAGAATATATAACGAATGAATACATCATCATCATCATCATCATCATCATCATCATCATCATACATATATCTGATCATGACAGGTTTGTTTAATGTTTGCATGAATACATTTTTGTTATTTTATTAAAAATCTGCAGGTACATTGGGTGGAGATCAGGGAAAATCAATCCTGGCCAACCAGTGTTGTATAGTTGTATAATATACACATACACACAACTTAACATGACCTAACTTAAAGAAGTTACTATATTATTAAGAAATATATGTGTTAAGATCAGGGCAGAAAAAGCATCAGAGAAGACTATTACTCCATGTCATGTCAGTATTGAGCGTTCATAGTTCATACAGGAAGTATTTCAAAAACTGAAACTGATGGAGAAGTGGGCTATTTTCATTTTTTTATTTTTTTGGCCTTTTTGAGCTTGACAGCTTGAAGAGTGACAGGAATGTGGGGAGAGAGAGATGGGGAATGGCATGCGGGAAAGAGCCACAGGTCGGATTCGAACCCTGGGCTACCGCAGCAAGGACTGAGCCTTTGTACATGGGGTGGATGCTCTACCAACTGAACTAAACGACACCCCGCTATTTTCATATTTTAACCTACATATAATATTATTTACAATTTGTGATTTGTCTGTCATACCATAATGTGAAGCTGTAGTGTAGGAAGCTGTGTTTCTGGTGGTTTTATTATAATAGCAATATAATAATAATAGTAGCATTAGTTGTAGTTGTTGTAGCTACTATCAGCAAATATAACAACAACAATAATAATAATATCTGCATGCCACTGTTCAAAACTAGTGCTTTACAGGTAAGAATTATGATTATAATATAGAAACAAGAAAGAAAAGAAGAAGAACAAGAAAGGAGAAAACATGCTACCAAAAAAATCAATCAAAAATCAAATGAAAGAAAAAGTCAGATAATGTGATAAAAGTTTAACCACAAAAATGATGAAATAATGATATATAACTTATTTAACCTTTTTTTAATGCATGAATTGTCGGAAAAATAGACTGCATTGAGCTGCTGCAGAGAGCTGCATAGATTCAAATGAGTGTGTGTGTGTGCGTGTGTTGCATGAGACGTACAAATGAAAAACATGTCTAATAAGCTCGTGGTTTCTCTTGAAAACTTTCTGCCATTGTCGTGGTTTGTTCATTTTTGAGGACTAACACATGTAACGTTCTGAGGGAACACACGATACACTGAAGTACCCACCATAAAAACACATAGTTACTACTACTGCATTATATTTACTGTTCTCTATTTTATTCCATGGCATGTATGCTACAGTCCCATCATGCAATATATCACATTTTGTGGATGCAAATATGAATGTTTGGCAAAGGACAGGAACTTTCTGAATGAATGAACCATCTGTCTATCATGGATGAATTTAAAACAATCAGATCCACAAACCACATGACATGCTGAAGCCAGTCAGGTGAAGAGCCTTTGGTGCGTTTCTTTCCTCTTCTTTCAATGAAGAAATAGTGCTTTGCTATTTTCTTTAGCAGCTGCTATTGTTGTTTTCAAGCAGTCACTTCTTACACACCTTGTATTGTATTGTACACCTGGTAGTTGCTCATAGGACCATTGTGGCAAGGTTACACGACTATTGGTAAAAGATTCAAAGGTCCAGTGTGTAAAATTTGGGAACATCTAGCGGTGAAGTTTCAGATTGCAACTGACTGAATACCCCTCACTCACCCTCTGGCTTCAGCATGAAATAGAAACTACAGTGTCCATGAAACTCACAAAAAAAACAGGTCCTATGTAGAGCCAGGTTTTGTCCCTTCTGGGCTGCTGTAGAAACATAGTGAATCAACACGGTGAACTCAGTGGAAGAGGACCCGCTCCTTCTGTTGATATAAAAAGCTCATTCTTTAATGTTGGTTATAAAGGAATTAGCAAATAAGTTTTGTATCAGTGCATGGACCACTGCATCATTCATGTGCTTCTATAAAAATAAAAATGTGTTCTATCAGTCCAGTTATTGAAAGTATTCATTGACTTTATTCGATAATATTTCCAAAATGTAAGCCGATAAGAGTTGGCCACAGCAGTTGCCATTAAAAAACAATTTCAGATGATGATGATGATGATGATGATGATTTCAGGTGATCTTTGTAGTTTCCCTCTCATTGAGAAGTGTACTTTCCAACCCAACATCTACCCACACAGACAAAGAAATAAGATTTGACTTATGGGGTGAAGCCTGGTTTCTTACTTAAGCTTTAATCACAAGTACAGTAATATGACAATTTGCTCAACAGCTGATCTTAATTTTTCTTTGGGGGACTGTTCTATGTGATGTGTACTTGTGTTTAGTTTATAGTCAGTGTCATCATTTGTAGGCTCTGTGCTTGTGTCCTGATAAGCAGGATGAGTTTTAGTGTATAAGTTTGGTTAGTGTCTGGAGTTAAGATGGAGGTATGTGCTCTGTAGCCCTGTGGATTTATCTGAGGTCATTTATGTAGCTTGGTGGGCTGCCAAGAAGCCTGGATTGAAAGGTACGTCAGCAGCGTGATTAACGGATAATGACAGACCCGGGTGTCGATATGTTCTGCGCTCAGATTTGTAGTGTGGGCATTATCACAGGCTCAGGCCCAGTATATCATCCAAAGGGAGTCAGGAGAGAAGCGTGGTGGGAGAGCAGTACGGAGGCCACAACTATTCTCTGGAAGGAAAAAAAAAAAATGAAAAGAGAAGATTCGAGGCTCCCTCGGTGCCACGTGAAACTTATTTCTCATTTTCGTGCACAGACAGTAAATACCTTGCTTTTCCGCCTGCGCTCCTGACCTGAACCTGTGACCTGCCCTTGGTCCCTGATGATACTCCCATGGTCCCTTGCTCAAGGCTGCCGAGCAGGCGGCATGGCCGGTTCCAGGCCTTGTAATTCACAGGCTTCTAGATCGCCTGCCACAGTGTATTGATTTTTGTTTCCCCAATCTCCAGGAGAGAAGCAAAGAAAAGATTAAAAACACTGTCAGTTTGAAGTTGAATAAGAATCCTGCACAGGGGAGATACCTTGGAGAGCAAGGGGTCACAGCTGAGGTACGTATATCTCTTTATAGGTTTAACCCTTCCCTGGCCTGTAATCCAATTATCAGCACAGAGAACCAGCATAGGGCCACGAATGTTGAACATAATTTTTATTGTGATATCTACATGTTCTCATTGCTAATGAATAGAGCAGCCGTTTACGTACTGTAATACTAAAGCAGGCTCTGGGTCACAGAGTAAGACTAATCTAATCTAACTGTAATCTAATATTTTAATAAGACTTTCTCAACCCGTCTAAAATTCTCATGACACCAGTAATAATGGTTGTCATGTGAATTTGAGATCAATTTATGGGAGAATGAGCCATTTTGTGTTTAAAAGTATTACTTAGAAAAATCAGTAACATGTCACCATATCCCAGTCCTAATGGTCTTTTTTTAAATATATAATAAGTTACATTTTGGGTAAAAAAATAAGAACATTTCAGGATACATGTTTAAAGTAGGCATTTAAAGTACAATATTGATATATAATATAATATAATATATAAAATCATTTTAAAAGCCGCTCTTGTATTATTCTTAATATTGCAGCTGGACTACAGTTCCCCTCAGCTATATAGCACCTTTAAGCATTGTTTGGTTTTACTGCTCTCAACTTCACAGTTTTGGTTCACTCAAGCAGCTCACAGAGTGAATGCTGGACTTACGTTTATGACGTGAGCAGAAATATGACTCGAAATGAATGTTAATGTTGTTATATATCTGCTGGATGTGTAAATGAGCAATTGTTTGTCAAAACATCATCTTTATGAGGTGAGCATGTCTTTTTTCACCTAGCTAAAATTAGGTTTTAGGCTGATCCAGATTTTCATCCAGATTTGATTATTGTGACTTTGTGTTGCATGCCAGTACTAAAATTCAAATGGCTCAGAATCCTGCAGCTAGAATCTTTTTGACCATGTTGCACCAATTTCAGCTTTCCTTTTATTACATCATTTTAAATGGGCACGCAACTTCATCTGCCCGATCTCCTTAGACCTTATATTCCATCCATGCTCTCTGTTCTCAGAATACAGGGTTCCTGTCTGTCCCCAGATATATAAAGAAGTCCTTTTTCTATCATGCCCCCTTCCTCTGTAACAACCTTCCTGCAGATATCAGACAGTCAGACTCCCTTGACGCTTTTAAATCCAAATTTAAGACTGTGTTCACCTTAATTTTCACTTAGCAGCTTATTTTTGATTACCTCCAGCCTGTTACCATTCTCCTTCCTGCGAGTCACTCTTAAATCTATTAAAGTTTTCTCCCTCTTCTTCATGGTTTCTCCTCCTTGTCCTGTCTTTTCACTCAGGCTTCTCTGTGCTGGACCATCGGTCGTCTTGGGACTGCTCGCTCTCTCCCGGCAGTCGGTGCCTCATTCCAGATGTTTGGATTTGGATCTATGACCTCCAGGAGATTCAGCCTCCCCTCTTTTTTTCCTTCGCTGTTGTGTACATGTTGTCCTTGTGTGTCTCTCCCTCTGTGTGTGTTTGTTCTTTTCTCCTACCTGCAGTGACGTAGAAGTGTGCTCCCAGGTGTGTCAGTACACTGTGACATCACTGTGTGGTAATGAGTGCAACATAAGAGGTCATTGAAATCATTCTTTTCAGTATCAAGTCCCTGTGAAGTCAGTGTTTTTATCACGTATGTCTGCGCTACATGTCACTTACACTCCAGTGTCTGGGCCAAGAAAAAGTTGTTGATGACTCATCCTGCACTCAGAGGCGTATGCTAATTTTGCACCCAATTAAGCTTTCTCACTTATGACACTGCCAGAGCAGAGTGCTTCCTGCTGCTAACTGAATCTGTCGTTAGCAGGCAACAGAACCGGGCTCAGCAGCTGGATGGGACTGGGTTCGAGCACAGTCTGGGACAGCTTGAGACTGGAAATAATGTCACACCACTGAGGTGATTTACAGACTTTCTTGATGGAAAGATTGTTAAGTAGGGAACCGCTAACTGTCGTTAGCTCAGTCAGCCATGTAGCTAACCAAACTGACTCTGCCCTGGAATTCCAGGCCAAACCTGTCAAGAAAACCACCTCAGTAGGCTACTCCGTTTTGAAGGTTGTGTTCGGCCCAAGCGGCAACCTCCGTGGCGGGGATATGAAGCCAATGCGGAAGGACCAAAAACTGTAATTCCTCAAGTGGCCACTTGTCATTCAGCCCGCCTTAGGTCCACTGATGATCCACGTCTTTGCTTATATTTAGATTAGCCAGCAGGCAGAAGAGGCAGTACAACCAACATGGTGCCGCATATTTTTAGCTTCAAAATGGCACTTCTGTCCATTATTTTTGCTGTCAGTGGTTCAGCCCAAGTCTGGCTGTGTTCAGTGGAAGGTAGACGGTGACACTGGAATAGATCATAGCCCTTTCTGCAGTGCATAGCAGTGGGGGTGTAGTGCAGGTTACTCTTTAAGTAGAAGTGATTTTTGGATGTGCTAGTGGTTGTGGTTGAGCTCTAAATCTTGGATTCATGCGATGATACTGCATGGAAATCTGCCATACTCATGACATTTCCAATGATTATATATATGAATATGAATATATATAAACATTATCAGACTCAGCCCTGATGTATATTTTTCTTAGTCTAAATCAACAGTACCCTTCAATAGAAGGTTACATTAATCAAACAGTGCCATAAAAGATCATTAAATTTATCTGATGCAGAGTGCCAACAGAGACGTGGCCAAGTCATACCTGCCAACATTTAGGGTTCAAAACACAGGGGGGTAGTAAATACATAAGTACTAAGTGCAGGTGTATTTAAATAGATTTAGGGACGGCGTACTGCCCTCTGACATTTTGAAGACAGTTAAGTTAGCTGGTCCGCGTACAGCTGCACACACTCCATCAGATTGTGGGTCGCCATGTTGGATGACAGATGGGTTAAATTGTATGTAGTGTGTAGATTGTGTGTGTGTGTAGATTGTGTTTCATAGATGATCTGGAAAGTTGGGGGTGACGTCAGAGAAATATACAGAACTTTTGGACACGTATGATGATTTTTCAAGGTTTGAAGGCCATGCAAATTACCAGAGTTTCCAGGGAGAAACAACAAAACAGCAGGGGCTCGGACCATGGGGGGAAACCCGGGACAAGCGGGAGTGTTGGCAGGTCCACCGAATCTAAGTGAAAGCAGTGTTTTGGGGAGGTCTCTTTGCCTGTGTGTGTAGTTCCACTTTTCTACATTACAACAAAGCAAGCTGTTGTTATGTCAGCTAGTCCTCTCACTATACACACACTGACCTGATTACACCCTGTCAGTCAGTGTGTGATAGCATGTTTTATCACCAGTAAGTGCTGTTCTTTGTCCCTCCCACGTGTTTTACATTCTCAGGACTCTCTGTATGTGTGTGTGTGTGTGTGTGTGTGTGCGTGTGTGCGTGCGCGTAGCTGGCATTTTGATCATGGCAGTCAGGCCCTATTCATCTCTGTGGTGTTGAAAAGGCTCCTTATTGGCACTGACCCTACACGAAATATTGTCTTATCAGCTGAGCATGAGTTGCCATAAGACATTAGGGCTGGCACATTTCTCCCGCTCCCCTCCCTAACAATCCCCATCCACTGGAAAGAGATCACAAATACAGCGCTGTCACTCCCTGTCCGCTCTGTTTACTTGATTTCTATCTATCTATGGTCAAAACAGGGATGTCAAATCAAGTCAAGCTCTATGGATGCCTTTTAAATATTACTGTAGCTTTGATTTTACTGAACATTTTAAAGAAGAGATGCTTCTTTCTCAGTCTTTACAGATATACTGGATTAAATGTATACACAGCCTGGGTTTTACAGTATGCACAGACTTACTGTACAGGTGATAAGTCTAATAAAAGGTGACAGATGACATAAGAAAACAAATTAGACGGTGACAATTTCCTCAGATGCTGTCACCCAAGGTTCAAATGGCAGGCACTGTGTTCTATTATTTATTGAGTTAGTTGATGAAATGTCATCTTTGATGATGTGATGTTCACAGGGAAGGCTGACGCCTAAGAAGTTTAACTGACATGCGTCGCCGTAACCTTGCCAAAAAACATGCACTCTTCTTTAAATATTGAAGGCCTACATAAGGAGGAACACGGAGTCCTTTGTGCCGCCTGTCATTATTACACACGTCGGCTGGTGTAAATTAATTGGCTGGATAGCACTCTTGTTTTTTTGTATGCTGATTAGAGGAAATGGGATACCTTCCTGTGTAGCTTTTGTGTACACGGTTTCCCAGAAATCAAAGTGTAAGATGAGAAACACACTGACATTGAACAGATCACTATGAGCACCGCTTTACTACATTATCATACTATAAAGATTATGAATCTCCTAAATTTGCATCAGCTGACAACGTACTGATTATTTGACTTCTTGCAGTCAGGGTTTTTGACTAAATTATGAGCATTTAATTTAAATTTGTACAAAAATAGGCAGCTCAAGAGAGCAAAAGGCAACTGACAGGATACACAGCACCATAAAAATTCCACAATTTACAGAGCATGATATTGTATTTTATGTTATTCATAGGAATTTGCCTTCAGGCAACTTCACGAGCTTAAAGTCTTGCACAATATGCCGGGCCCCCTCAAAGGGCATATTAGTGTTTGCTGTTGCATATTAATTTAGCATCCAGAATGACTGACTGGATACAACCCACCATGCTCCTTTATGCCTTCTTCTCTCGCCCTGGAGGGGTAATATTGCAGGATTATGAGCCCTATGTGTTATATTTATACATCCCACCCTTTCCACTCCTTTTTATCTCAAGCAATTATGTCTTTCACCCCATCAATCTGTCACTCAACATCTACTTATACCCGGCACACAGTTTTGCCAGGAGACTCGTCTGTTCATTCAGCACTAAACACTTGACTTTTTGATCAATCCTCAATTACTTTGCCGCGCGTGACACACACACACATGACCAGCTGTGCTGCAGAGAACGAAGGGAGAATTGTTGTATGTAAGTCGTTAAAATCGAGTCACATGTAGTTCACATTTGAACTGAAAAAAAAAACAAAACAAAACAAGCTATTAGCCAGGAGCTACATTCAGCATTTACATCATGCTCAACGGTCTCATTGGAAAGTTATTTTTTGCCATGTTGACGTGTCTCCATATGGCTGTACAGGTGTGAGGGGAGAATATGTGAGGAATCTATCACTACTGTACCGCAGCGGCGCTAGTTATTTTTGTTTGTCCCGTCCTCTTTGGTAGAATTGGGAGGGGGGCTGAGGAGAGGGAGGGGGCTCAGGGAGCGCGCTGAGCGGAAAATGTGCGAGTGGAGGATCAATGGGAAAAAAGGCATAAAATGTGCCTGTGCATAAAAGAAAACAAGCCGCAAACAAAAACACACACACACAAACCTTCACATCATAAAGACACACACACACACAAACCTTCACATCATAAAGACACACACACACACACACAAACCTTCACATCATAAAGACACACACACACACACACAAACACACACAAAAACCTTCATATCATAAAGACACACACACACACACACACACACACACACACACACATGCAAACATTATAAATACACAGCATAAGCCCAGGTGGATTTGGTGCAAGCTGTTTTCACTGGCAGCAACCTCCCCCTCCCCAGTACACCCACCACCCCACCCCCCCACTCCCAGATCCCCATCCCAGCCCTGTTCAGCAAAGCTGTCACAGCGGCAGCACTCATAATGAAGGGTAAAATATTTTATTCAGATTTATTAATTTGAAAATGAAGCATGCCTGTCGACAGAGGGACAGTTCTTCTCAATCTGTCAACGCGGAGCCACTCGGCGCTGACACCAGGATTCATTTGTCTTGTCGGCTCTGACAGTCGGATTCTCCCAGTGCTCTACGGAGAGGGATCGCCCAGGGATTTTTTGAGCTGGATAAAACACATTCCGACAAGGAACAGCCTCTTTATTAATGCAAATTAGGCCAGAAAAATTCCAGCAACAGCTACTTGGCTCCAGAGCCCTGGCTTCCATTCTCTGTTTTTTTTTCTTCTTCTTCTTTTTTTGGAAGGGGGGTGAGTATTAATAAAAGCAGCCTCTGAGTGTTTGTGTTTGAGAATAGGGCCTGCAGGAGGACCTGTCACACCGCAGCTGTGACACTCTCCACACACATGGGACCTAGACCAAATTTTTGGAGCCTTTCCTGCACTTTTAGGTGTCCTCTCCAGGTAGAATACCTCACATCGCAACAATGACTATTTCTTACATTCAAACTCTACTTATTAAAAAAAAACTTTCCAGAAAATTCAAATCCTGAGATATTCACATTATTCTAATCATTCACATACACTTAGACATTAATTAGGGTTAAGCTATTGGACTGCATCGGTTAAATAAGTCCATATTAGTCGCGCCCTTTGCCCTCTATGTTCAGTCCGTCTTTGCATTCTGATTTATGGATTTTTTCCTCTGCTGTGTCTGTTTAGACCAGAGGCCAGCAGACTCACGAACTGTGGCTGACTTGTGCTTGCCTGGATGAGTGCAGGCGAGTTGTTGTTTTATTTCGCCGAGAGTCCTTTGACATTTATCTCTCTTCACCTGCTCCGTGATGGTGATTCCAAGTGACAGGGTCTCCTCTCTCTCTCACTCTCCCTCTTCTTTCTCCTTCCTTTACTGTCTGTCCTTTCTCCTTCTTCTTCATCATCTCTCCTTCTCTTGCTCCATCCCCCTCTATAAGCTCGCTGCAGCTCTCTCTCGGATATGTGCATCCCGACCCTGGCCACTGTTGGCACTGCACAAAGTGAATTGAACTTGGTGTGCTGTGGGACCCTTAAAAAGGGAACGCTGTCAGTCAGAGACGTTTGACGGGAGACAGCATGAGATGGGACAGCAAGGGTGAAGATGTGCATGATGGGATTGCTCCCTTATTATGTTTAAAATGAGACAGCCACTCCAATCCTTGAATTACTTAAATGGACGAGATAGGGAAGGAGCGCGTGCTGCCACTGGAGCTTCACTGTAGCGCTCAGATTAGTTAATTGCTTATCCTCTGGAACAAGGTAGAGGTTGTATTTCACTCAGGCAGACAGGGGGCATCACTTATTCAGAGTCCTCCCACTGTCAATATACTGTAACAGAGAAGGGCTTTTCTCCGGCCTCCTGCAGTGTGGGTTCACTCTTGCTGGAAGACAGATGTAGCACATATGGAACCACCGCACACTGTAGCGATTTCTGTGAGCGTCCGTTGCGGCTCACGCTGCTCCAAACATTGGAATGAAATGTCAGCGGGAGAGGTGGCTGTTTCAATTTGTTTTTACCCCGTGTATTGACCAGCTCTTATGGGAAAAGTCACCTTAATTGCAAAGGCTTCAATACTTGACCTCACCATCAGTTCATTAACCCGACAATAAAAGAAGCCCTCATTCTGCCAGAACTGCACCCGGTCTACCCATTTGAAAACCATCTCACTTCCACAACCCTCGTTTTCCCCCCCAGAGTAAACGCCTGCGCTAGCCACCCACTTTATCAATTGCCTTCATAATTTTAAAAGCCTTTTTTATGTTGTTGTTTTTCTCTCATATAGTAAATGGAGCCATAATTTAATATTTTAATGCATGTTAATGTGTTGTTTAACCTTCTAGCAACAATCAGGCGTCTCTAAAAGGTTAACCTTGAACGTGAGCCAGTGCAGACAGCAGCACAATAACGCGTCAATCTTTGAAAAACATCTCTGTCTAATGGATTAGTGGTTGATTGCACAGCCCCATCTCGAGGTAGATGCCGTATATATTGGATAGGCATTAAAACGAGCATTTCTCAATTTTCTCGCTGCCGGCCCTCAGGGTCAATGGATCGCTAGGGCAACAAAATGCTGAGTCAACGCTTGCCTCTTAATTTATCTTGGGGTTTGATTATAGCTTCATTTAAGTCTCCGGCAGCCCACCAGCGCACAAACATTAAACAGGTTGGATTTAAAAGAAAAGAGGGGTGTCGTCAAAGTTCAGTTAAGAGCTCTTTTCCGTGTTATAATACCTGACTGGTTAGAGTATAAGGTATTGTGAAAACATGCCAGACCTGCTGACACGAGAGGTAAACAATATTGTAAGAAATATGACAGGTAGCTCAAAAAAAAAGAAGAAGAAGAGAGATGTCTTACAATGAATGAGAGAAAGGGCATGCTGTGGGTTACTGGTGTGTGAAGGGTAACTAGACTGTCAGTAACCTTTATGTGATGGGTTGACATTGTATCTATCACATTAAGGATTGGTCAGGTGGAAAAGCCCTGATCAGGCACAACCTAATGTCTTGCTCTGAAAAGAGGAATTCTGTTTCGGTCATTCACTGTGATCTGAGATAGTTCATTTTAAAAATGTGTGAGTCACTGCACTGCATTTCTAATTACACAGTCTGAGACATTTCAAGGTCTTAAATTCAACGGAGATGTCTGAATGTCTGTCAGCATGTGAAAACCCCAATCCTTAACCAGACAAACATTCATCATGTAGGCACAGAATTGGTTCAGAACTATTAGCTCTAATATGAAGTAAAGTCAAGCCAAACAAACTATGGATTCTCTTATTTTGCTTATTATCAAATTATGATCTGATCACAGATAAAACCAGTGTATGTCACTTGAAAAGGTTCAATTACATTACGTTACGGACAGTGGCGTTATTCTCCTGCTCGCCGACAGTTAGACAAGAAGATCAATACCACCCTCAGGTCTGTATGGTAAATCTGAAGCCACTGCCAGCAGTCGGTTAGCTTAGCACGAAGACTGGAAACAGGGGACAACAGCTAGCCTAGCCCTGTCCAAGGGTAACTAATACACCACTGAAACATACTAATTAACACTGTAGCGTAACAACGTTTGTAGCGTCTCCACTGATTACTTGACAGCATCACAGTGACGACACTAACTTTCAATCAATCAATCAATCAATCAAATTTTATTTGTATAGCCCAAAGTCGCAAAATACATTTTGCCTCGGAGGGCTTCACAATCTGTACAGGGAGTGACACCCTCTGTCCTTAGACCCTCGGTTCGAGTGAGGAAAAACTTGCCCACAAAAAACCCTTTTAACAGGGAAAAAAGTGGAAGAAACCTCAGGAAGAGCCACAGAGGAGGGATCCCTCTCCCAGGACGGACAGACGTGCAATAGATGTCACGTGTACAGTCAACAAGTCAACAGAAACATATTGTGTAATTACAATGAAAAATGACAATGGATTACAATGAATGATAAAATGATTACAGTAGCAGTGGAACCTGTGATAGAGATAGAATGAGCAAGTTAAAAAGGCACGACATGTAAAGAAGACAAACACGTTTACCAAAGTACCAACTGCTATCCCTGAATCTAATCAAGTAGTTTTGGTGCTTAGACCTCACCAAAGTATGACTGAACACTGAAAGTAAAAAGTCAGCTTAGTCTAAAAGTAAACAACAATGCAACAATGATTTAATACACTTGACCATCCTTTTGTTTTCTTGAATTAATTATGGCATTATCTCGGGAAAACAAAGTTTTGTTATCTTGAGATCTCGAGAAAATGATCCCGTTATCTCAGGATAACATTTGTTATTTCGAGACAATGACATAAATAACTTGAGATCGTGAAAACAAATGGCATTAACTCGTTATCAAGAGAAAACGGAGGAAATAAAATGTATGAATGTGTGACCGCTTAGGGCTTCCATACATACAGGCTGTGAATTCCAGGTTTTTGGGTGAAAGATCCTGCATATGATCCAGTCATCCACCACAATCACCACACTATTTGGACTTTGGTGCTATTTATAGTACCTCATCTGACTTCCTGAAGGCTTCAAACCTACCAGTTTTTACTAACAACTTTTTGCTTGTTGTTTGGTCTTGGTTTTCTCCTCATATGATTGCAGATGTTCAAATTCAGTGATAAGAGAATATTTTGAAGCAGAAACAACAGGTACAAATCTTACAAGAGTTTCACAAAATCTAGGGTTACCATGACTGCATATTGTCCTTGTGTTGGAAGCTTGCTGCCTCCCCACACCTCCAAGCTAAAAGGCCCTGGATCAGTCTCTCTGAAAGTGAAAACTGTCTCATCCGAATCCTGATAAGAAGACACCATTACTAGAATTAGTAATTAGTGTTCTAACACAGCAAAATGTTCATTTGGATCTAAGAGACACTTATAGAACGCTGTTATATAACAAAGTAAGTGTGTTAGCCAGAGTAGCTCTGTTTGTCACAGGAGTAGTTTATCTGTCTATCTGCTGGTTGTGTCCCAAGTTTCCACAGTTTATCCACCCGTCCTCACATCTGTCTTTATCCTTGTTCTGTGAGATGCATGTGAGATGCCTGTGATACACTGCTGTGACAGTGGTTGAGCAATGGGCCTGTCTTGTTCTGGGGCCCCTGCTGAAGCACAGTTCCCCTTTGTTCTGTGATGTATTGATCCATTCAGACCTCCTCCCGAATGTACTCCACTGGTGCTCACTCTGCTCAAAACCAGCTCGCGCCATGGATCTTCGTGTAGTGCTCGCTCGCACACGGCAACTTAGAATGAGAGCCTCCGCAAACCCCTGCCATCAAAGACTCGATTTTCCACTCAGCTGTAATGACTTAGAACATTTTATTTTATCATATAAAGCCTTCAGACCATTTGTCATCTGCATCCTTAAAAGACTTAATGGAAGATCTGACTGTCTCTTCCAAAGAAATTGTTAGGCGAGGGCTAATTTTTGCATCTCTATATCACACTTTTTTAACTTAGATAAAAAGCACAGGTAATGCTGTAGCTAAAGATTCACCTCATGCTTCTTCCAGATCTCTTTCCATCATGCACTGCTGTACATACAAACAGAGCGGACATGGATCTACCATGCATACATTTCTCAGTCCAGACGTTTTAGAATCAAAGAGAGGGTTATGTGAATGAATCCGTTCCATTAGTGCTGCCAAAAGGCGTGCAGGATGAAAGGGAGGATTTATCTTCACAACCTCATCACATGGTGTGACCCGGGGCCTGGAGTAGAGAAGTCTTTCTCTCAGGTGCCATGGAAACCAGCCCACCTCTGGCAGCTTGTTCTGTCCTCCAGTCGCCCTCTGTGCCTTAGATATCAGGCCTGTTGAATGTGAATTCCTTTTCAAACAGATGAGTCCAAAGCTGAAGAACTCTTCGATTGATGTACCACCAAACTGAAATCTAATGTACCTAAAGAAGCTACTAGTGCTGCGATGCGAGTTACATGATCAACACATTTCCAGATGTTGTGATGGCTCTGTTCAGTCTCAAATATAGAATTTAAATCTGAATGTTTGGTTCTTCTGTTTAATGATGCATAGAGTGAAGAGTAAAACCACAATCCACATATAGAGGGCCAAACATGACTCATTAGGTAAATTAAGTAAAGAGTTCAGATAAAAGTTCAGATAAATTAAGAAAATAATGGACAACATGCAGGTGAGGCAAATTTGAGACTCTAAATAACCTGCGAGCATGTTTGTGCACAGTACCCTGCTGGCACGCCTCATGATTTAGGCGGAAAAGGGCAGCTACTGTAACTGATGTTGAACATGCCAAACTTAAACCATACACAAACCACACAGAACCACCGAAGACGAGCAAAAAAATGTTCTCGTAGTTTTGGTCGTAGTCCATCCATGGACTCTTAGTCCATTTTCAAGATGCATGCACTCTTAGTCCATTCTCAAGATGGATGCAGCAAGATTTATGATGTAGCTAACGGAAACGGATGTTAGCCAGATAAAAGTCACTTAAAATGACGAGTGTAAATGGGACCTAAGTGCCCTGTGACAGACTGGCAGCCTGTTCACAGTGTATGTGACCTCTTGCCCTGTGCATCCTCCAGGCATACGGCAAAGGATAGACTGCTCAGAAAACACAATTGACACAATTTTCTTCTTAAAATGAAAAAAAAAAAAAAAGAATCCACCCTTCAGAAGGATTCATTTCCTCATGTAGGATTTTATCCTGTGACACAGTTCAGCCAGTAATAAATTTGGGAGTGTATATTTAAGGTCAAACAAATGAGGCCAGGCCCTAATTAAAAATAAATCATAAAACTGAATCTATAGATAATGTAATGTTAACCTAATACATTTCACAATTGATTTATTACTCTTTCTCTGCATATTTAATAATTTTAATAAGCACACTCTGTGTGGATGGTTATTTCCAGTCAAGTTTTGTCTTACCAGTTACCCTGGAGGCTCTGCAGTGCAGAGGTGTGAGCGCCAAAGCTGCTGTTCTGTCCCACACCTGGGCGTTATATTTGCCACTGCTGTTAGAGTCTGCCTTTGTTACTTTTAATAACTGTGACGGTATCACAGAATCCCACTAGTGTGGATGGTACTCTGGCATGAGAAATTCATGCATGGAGCGCCACGCTCCACAGTGCATCGCTTATCTTTTCTACTGCAAATTAAGCATTCTACAGGACGTCTGTAAGCATTTCCTGTTTTATCACTAGTGAGTGTCTGATCATACATCAGTGTGGCAATGAATGGATGAAGATCACTGCCAGCTCTGTGATTTGTTTGCCTTGCCATGTAGCCTGAAAGTATCAGCATATATTTAGATTCCTAAATGCCCTGCTAACGTAACTTAGCAGATGTTGGGGAGTCATATGGATGTTGGTGTAACAGAGACCCCCTCAGGTATTCTCATTATTCTACTACTGAGCAGATGGCAGGGAAACTTACCACACTTACCATTATCCATCATACATATTCTGCTCCCAATTTACATAGCCGGCGCTTCACAGGAGCTCCTACAGGGAGAGTACCTAGCTCCAGGATTGCACTGCAGCTCCACCTGAGGTTTGGGAAGACAGTCTGAGATGTCACTGCCACTACACCTCAAACTCAAATATGCTAATAGTTGTACAGAGGAATTCCAATGGGTGCGTCCCAGTTGTATATTTTGAATTGTGAGGGGGAAAAAAATCTGCAGCTTGTTTGATTTTTTTAAGTAGTTCAATATTAATCAGGAAATGTTTTGTTATGAAGCAGCCTTAATAAGATGGTAAAACTGGGTTTTTTTATTGTGTTCTGGAGTGGTTGGAATCGCGAGCTGTCACTTACAGAGTTTCAGAATCGATGCATTTACATGTGCTGGCATTTTAAAAAATATGCTGGAAAATGTATGAGGCCTTCGACCTCAAATTAAGAAACTCGTTTTGTCATTTAAAGACCCTGAAAATCTTTTTTTTTTTTCAACCAGCTTCTTTTTTTCTGTTTTTTTTTTTCTTTCTGTGACACACAAGCACACAGTTCTCCAGCAGTTGGAACAGTTTTACAGTTTGGTTATTTTAAATGAGCATTTTCTGTATTTGTGTTTTTGTCTGTTTTCCTATGGGTGGGCCTCAGTTGGATGATGTCATGCGCTTCATTGCACCAGCTGGGATTTAGAAACGTCTAAATCAAAGTCTTGCAACCTGCAGACTTTTTGAATGGTAAACTCTTCATAAATAATATCTAAGGATATCTTGTTTATTTGGTCATGAATATTTAAAGCTAACCTGTGGAGTTTTTGGTCACTAGGAGTGCTAATGAGCAGCGTTTTTACAAGTGGGTTAGGATTTTCTTTGTTCTGATGTATGCACACAGTGACAGTGGTTTCATGTTCTTACAGGTGGCAGTAACTTAGCAAGCAATGCTGGGAAGAAGAAAACTGCTAACATGTTAACATGGACATAAACAATGCAGTTTTTTTAAATTATTTTTTTAAAGTTTGTTTTATGAGGATTGTTGGTTTGTTGGGCTCAAGGATACATACAATATGTTTTGGTGAGTATTACTTAATGTAAACAGAAAGGGCATCTTTAACGTTTTCGAGAAGTACTTAAAGGTCCAGTGTGACAGATCTATTATAGAATATGGCAGAAATGTAATTGTAGGAGCCAAAACATGTATATAGCTTGAGTTGTTTATTTTTGTGGTTGTTTATCTTTTCTGGTAATTGCCACAGGGGGTGTGGTTTCACCTTATTTACCTGTACACTTGGTGATGGGACTAACTCAGGCTCAATGACAGTATAACAAATGGACAGTGCATGAGTGATGTCACCCATAGGTTTCCAATGCACCATTTTGAAGCTGACTGCCGCCATGTTGGCTGTGCTGCCTCTGCTGCCTCCTGGCTAATCTAAAAATCGGCAAAGACGTGGATCATCAGTGGGCTAAAGGCAAGTGGAATGACGCCTGGGTGCTCAAACGAGCCATCTGTAACAGCACCTACCTGTCAATCAAAGTGGCCACGCAATTCAGTACATTTGTCATGAACGGGGAAATTAGCTATAGAGACCAAAACTGTTTTTTGTACCAGGCTGTAAACATGTTTATTTCTGCTGTGAAGTTGGACATTTTAACATGGGGACTTATGGAGGTTGAAATGTTCTGTAGTCAGCCTCTACTGGACATTTGAGGAATTACAGTTATTGGCACTCAAGATTGGCTTCATTTGGGGGTGTCATTTAGCTCAGTTGGTGGAGCGTCCGGCCCATGTGTGGGGGCTTGGTCCTTGCTGCGGTGGCCCAGGGTTCGGGCCCGACCTGTGTTCCTTTGTCGCATGTCGTTCCCCATCTCTCTCTCTCCCCCCATTCCTGTCGCTCTTCAGCTGTCTCTGTCAAATAGAGCTTAGGAAGGCCGAAAAGGATATCTTTAAAAAAAAAAAAAAAAAAAAAAACGACTGGCTTCATTTCACAGCCACAGAGGTTGCTGCTTGGTTAGGCTCTCATATTTTCTGTTGACCGTATCATCTTGGCTCGTATAGTTTCATCACGTTATGCCAATTTAAGTGGTTTGTTATTCTTTCGTTAAGAACAATAAGAATCGTAACATAGAAAACAGAGTCTTTTATATCTATACACATGGCAGTCTTTTCCTCGGAATCTGCATTGTTGAACTACCATGTTTCTACAGTAGCCCAGGATGGACCTTTAGTGCTTTTCATGCTTTTCTACTTAATGTTAAGAAGCAACTACACTGCTAGATCCCACTAAATCCTACACACTGCTCCTTTAAGATTTGAAACTGGTGGGTCAGTTCACTGGATTTCTGACCTTTGCATTGCTTCAGATGGGCACCGTTTACAAAGTAAAGTGTTTGTGTCAAAATGAATTCCTGGCAGAGAAGAAGTCACAGGTAGCAGTCATCAACATCTCGTTTAACTCTGGTTGGATTTCAAGCTGCTCACAATAAAACACTGTGGCACTCTAAAGCATTTACATACGTTCCTTATTATGTGTGTCACACATGTATACATCCAGGCTGATGATTTGCACAGCGCTGTTCATACTTTAGTTCCATGCTGCCCCTCCTCCTCCTCCGTCTCCTCTTCCTCCACCTCCTCTCTTCTCTCTGAATGGCTCTCAGTGGTGGAGGGGAGCAGCGGCAGTGAGGCAGCACTGGGCCTGAAGGGCACTTTTCAGCCTGGCCAGACACACTCGGGCCTTGCTGCTTGGCTGCGCAACATGGGTCACCGCCTTACATTAGGAGGACCCTGCCAAAGTCAGCCAAGCGGAGCTCTGCAACATACCTGAAAATGAATGAACAAAGTCGATGTTCCACTGCCGACTGCAACAACAACAAAAAGCATGTCTGACTGGAAGATTGTGTTTCTGAAGTCATGTGATATCAAAATCAAATGTATTAAAGGTGTCTTAGTAAGGCTGGATGGATTTCTCCAGCCATAAATCTCCACTCGCATTATCTGTCTGATAATTGTGGCAAATGAAAGAGCTGGCCAGTAGTTCTGATTAGTGCACGTTGGATCTTGGCACTGCGTGGAAATGAAATGGTCTCCCGTGGAGTCAGCGGGGGTACATGCTGAGGTCACAGGGGGAGACTGGAGCAGACCTCTTGTGTCAGCCACTGTTATTTATTTGGACTTTAGGCTCTATTCATCACTGTGTTGCCACTCTGAACCATCTTCAGGCAGCAGCCACATCTTCCAGCTTCGCTCCTCTGCATCCCACCTTTACAGTCCAATGATCGACGTTTCATGAGAGGCACCTCAAGGTGGGGCTAAATGGTCTTATATTCCCAATCATGTCGCGTAGGCGGAGTCTGACTCTCACGCTCTTTGCTGTGCTGCCGCCTGCCCAGCCTGTACTGTACATGACAAAAGCAAGAGGATGGAGTGAGTGAAATGAATCCACACTTCTTCATTTCTCACAGCCACTTTTTTTTGTAATTTGCCAGGAAGAAGAAGGGAGGGTGTTTAGGAACAAAACGTGTCCTAGTTAGTAGTAGAAAGCAGCAGCCTATCTGTTTTTACGCACACCCTACTCCAGTGAAGGCAGGCAGCAGTTCAGATCAGATTTCACATTCAGCTCTGACCAGCTGAGAGAGAGACAGCCAGAGGAGCAGGAGGACTCGTATCTCCGCTTTCCCCCTCCGTTACCCCTCTCTGCGCGGCGTGCGCCACAAAAAAAACCCTGCGAGGAAAAACCGGGTGCGCGGCGCAAATATTAAAGCAACCACCGGGATTTTTTCCCCTCTCCTTTTTTTTCTTTTTTATGTATTTTTGCAGGATTTCAGCAGCGAGAGCGCCACAGAGAATTAGATAGAGCGAGAAGAAGAGATGGACGAGCAGCCGAGGTTGATGCACTCTCACACGGGGGTAGGCATGGCAGGGCACCCCGGCCTGCCGCAGCATATGCAGGAAGGCAACGGAGGAACGGACGGCGACGGAAGAAAACAGGACATTGGAGACATTTTACAGCAAATTATGACCATCACGGATCAAAGTCTGGACGAAGCCCAAGCCAGGTAAAAGATATGATCCGATCCAGTCTGTTCTCCCCTGTCAGGAGGCGGCAAACTGGGGAGGGAATTTGAAAAGAAAGGGAAAGAAAAATGCAAAAATATATATTAAAATTAATATATCAAGAAGACAGCGCGGTGTGGATGGAGGTGTAAATGTAAGAGCCTGACAAAAACAGTGAAAACAACGGTGGCACGCGTGCAAATCACTAGTTTGCCTCACGCTGAAATAACTCGACAGCCGCGCGCCCTTAAAGAGAAAATAAAAGTGTGTGAATGTGCGTGTTTATTACTGTGACCTGCCAGCGTGTCGCCCACTGACACTCATTTTATCCAAAAACACTTAACACCTTTAATACAGCCAGGCTGCGTCCACGAGAGCGAGCGAACAGCTGATATTCCATATTTCTAAAAATGAAATGTAATTAGCGGGTTAACAGTCGAGGCTGTCCTTTAAGTGGCTTCAGCTTGTTTACAGCGTGCTGAGAGAACTTCTTTACACAGATCCACATTTCATCCATCTTGTGTGGACACAGGAGCTGCACTGACAAAAGTTATGCTTTTAAAAATATTTTCTTTTATTGTGAAAAATGTAAATGTTTTCAGTTTAAGCACAGGAGATGAAGCTAAATTAAATGTTTGGATGAAGAGCACATACAGGTGTTATTCATTTGTGTGCCTGTTAATGTGCTTTAGCATTTATTAAAAAAATATAAATAATAAATAAATAAATGAAATAATAATAGGCAGCCATGCTGTCCAATAATTGAAGTTTTAGATATAATAATGTGTGTGTGGTTTGCTCATGAAGCCACTCTTCTGTTGCAGGAAACACGCTCTGAACTGTCACAGAATGAAGCCAGCTCTTTTCAATGTCTTGTGTGAAATCAAAGAAAAAACAGGTACGTTCATATTAATTCTGCACTCTGTATAATAAGACAACCATAGCTGCTGCTGCTGCTGCTGCTGCTGCTGCTGTAGTCGTCTCCATGCTCTCTACAAAGATACACTCTCCTCCATCAGGTTCACTGTGCTGCACACTGTATTTTCCTCTAATGGAGCATGCAGCTAAACAAAAAAAAATCCAAAGAGGCACAGTTTCAGCTCTGTGTGGGCTATTTTATCATCAAAGGGTAATTTGCTATTCATACTCCAAGTCACAACCTGATGTTGGATTTTCAGTCACAACACAATTCAGCATATAAATTTCACTGACATGTAAGACATGTGTTTCCTCCTGTAGCTCTGAAAGTCTGCGCGTTTTAACTGTTTCACAATAGAAACTGTGGACAATTACCTCGAGCAGTCCTTATCAATTATTGTGTCAAAATATGAATGAGGGGTTTTTTTTATGCTATTGTGGAATAATAGGAGAGTATTGAGCAAAATTGTCACAAGCACGTTGATGTCTCCCCTTGTGAGTTAACTGTCAAGTCTGGTGAATACGTCTCTTTCTGTTCTGTATTGTGTCTCTCTATTAAAGCAGTTGTGAGAGAGCATGTCAGCAGAATAATTGCTAGGAGAGAAATAACGTAACATAGGAGGCGTAAGTCATGTTTCCAAATCATTTTCCCCCGTGACATTTTTGAAATTGGCACAGATAGAATTGAGTGCACTTCAGACTGATAGCGTGCATCTCATCTTTTATTTCCCAGTCTTTAGACTGATGTGCTATAGGACCCTTCACAACTTACACTGGTGAGATATGGAGTCGCCAAAGCATGCCAGGTTTGCTGCGAGAGGCAGCGCTTTCTGTGTGTTTCACACTCATTAGTGCATGAAATCAAATGGAATGGATGGAGGATGAAGAAGGTATTGTTTTCATTATACCCAAAGTTGCACTTGATCATACTTGACCTTTGTGGTGGCGTATGACTGGTGCTGTTTGTATTGTTTCTCATGTGTGTGATCCCACCCTCGCCTGGTGCTTTCATGGATGTTTTCATTGAAGCTTTTCATTGAAGTTCACCTCGCTGCCTATCCCAAAAGCCTGGCAGTTTATCTTGAATCGGCCACTGCCTCGGGAGGGAGCAGGGGGGCCGTTTGAAGCCTGCTGGCTCCCTCTTCTTTTTTGTTGTCTTGGTAGGTTTTTTGGAGGGGGAGTGACACAGTTATGCATAGTGTTTTACTCCCTGGCGCTCCTCAGAGTTCATCCAAAGTTCGGCTCTGCTGAGAGTACAAAGTAAGTTGGACCTCTTCCTGCCTGCACACCCATTCTTTTCTCTTTGAGCTGGCAACCTATAAATACAAGGTGCAGCTTAAGGAGCTTTACGCAGGAGATCTGGTCTCGTCTGTCAGACTTTCATTTTGTTTAGTTGGCTTTGTTGGAAGTTTTAGTGAGAAACATCCTCGTTTACCATCATTCAGACTGTTTCTCTAATTTAAGATTGATTGTTTTGATTTGAAATTTGAAATTTACATTAGACAATTTTGGTGAGTTCATTAAGAGCATTTCTTTGCTTGTTGCCACAGTGCAAAAATCCTCATGATCACCACAGTCAAGTGCAGTTTTGCCTCAAACACTCTTTCACCTGCATCAGTCTCCACACTTCAGCAGTGCTGTTGGTTTCAGTGTAAATAAAACCTGGAGTGTTAAAAAGATTTCCACACAAACTTCATTTTGATCACACATTGGAAAAAAAAGTCACAATATGAATGTTGTGTTTTAGCTTCACTCTTCATGGGTTTGATAATTTATAATAATACTTTTAAATCATATTTTCTGTCCCGGTGAGCTCACAGTGTTGTAAAAGTTCACTTCCACTTCCAAACATCTAGATTTGGACTTTCTAAGTACTATTTTATTCATGAATGTGGAAAACTAGCAGTTCTGGACTAAATATCAAAATTGATGGACTTTTGTAGAAAAGTCGCAGCTTGTTGCTCCCTCTAGTGGGAGGTCTACTTTTGAAATGGAATTAGAACATTTATTAAAGTGGCTGATGAGGGTTAAAAAAAGTTTGTGACCTGTTTCATTGTTTATTATAAAGTCTTCTTCATTTATAGAAATTAAATTATAGCTGTGGTGCTCGGTGGCTGTTTTACTTTCTGTTGGGCACTTGGCATTATGATCATATTTGTGTGTTAGTGAAGGAAGTTATCTGTACTTACATTAACGGCTGAAGATAAGGCTGAAAATAAAAGAATAAATGATGCAGCTTTGTTTAAAAGATTTACACCGAATTATTCATTTTTACAGATTATAGACAACACTGGTTAGAATTTACTTTCTCTTTTCACAGAATGCTTGCTTTTAATTTTGTTACTCTGGAATTTTGAGAAGAAAATTTGACGTCACCCAGGAAATAAACCTGAAACAACTTCCTGTCTCCTTCTTTTTGCACCAGCAGCAGAACTTTCCCAGATCTGCCTTTAAATATTTCAGAGTGTATGTAAACCGGCCGAGTCCTCAGAGCTGCAGCTGAGCTGCTGTAACTTTGTTTCTGAGTGCAGACACAGTGTGTATCCACAGAGCAGAGCTGCTGTTTGCTTGTGTATATTTTCCATCCCTGGCTGTCCCCAGAGCAGCTGACAGCACCTGCAGGACACAATGCCAGTGTTGATCTAGGGCCTGAACTTGCGACCTACTCTGTGTATTTTTACTTGGATGAAGTGAAGGATGGCCAACAGAAATATTGTGCAGTATAAACACGCACAATGGTTCAGCAACACCCGGGAGGAAAGGACAAGGAAGGAACACTTTATTTAAAGCAATGCCTTTTTTTTTTCTTTTTCTTTTTGTTCTGACTGACATCGGCTTCGTCTTTACCCACTTTCATTCCAGGAATATTTGGGTTGTCTTTTTTACTTCAAAGGAATGCTGTTTTTCAGACGCTGCGTGTGTGCGTGGCACAGTACATTCCTAAGGAGAGGCGAAGCATAAAATACTTAAAGCATATTAATTATATCACTCGATGTGTCCAGAATGTGGAGCAAAGGTAAAAAACAGCAGATTTGTCTGTGTTAGCGCTGGTCCTAGCAACGGCAGCGTGTTCTGTTATGAGAGACTTTCTAAAAATATATCCAAACAATTTGACTCCACTGCTATCGGCCCGTGAAACCTCATCCTTCCACCGACGGGATTTAAGTTAACAGGCTGGTAAAGATAGAGATATCATATAATATGACATGACTTAATCCAAGTTTTCCCTCTCTGCATGTGATCCATCTATGTCTGTAAAAGAATACTGATGTTTCTAACGTGGACTGTTTTCTCTTTAGTCTTCAGCATCAGTTTTTTATGATTGATGAAAAGGCCTCTTTAGATAAGCAAATGCTTGACAAACTGATTTGGAAAATGAGCTGCCTTGACCTCTGTAAACACTTCACCAACATCATAAATCTCTCGCAGTGTCAAACAAAACCACTCCTTGACTGAGCTCTCAGTAAATGTGCTGCTCTGACTTGCTGTTTAATTTTTTTCTTCTCAACCTCAACAAAAGGCCAGCTTTCTTGTGGCCCTGTGTTTGTATAGTGTTAGGTTTCAAGCCTAGGGGATCCTCCATTTATAAAAATGACTAGCCGAGTGATGTAATGTTATTTTTTGAAGGGTGAAAATAGGGTGTTTTACAGAGGGCAGCCGAGTAGTGTTTGACAGGATGAAATGAGCCAGAGGTCTGATTATGGAAGGTGCATGGAAGCCTACACTACACTGACTTGTCAGTCCATTCAGATACTTGGCATCTGCCTATTTGTATTACAGAGGCTGAACTCAGCTCAGCCCTGCACGTCACTGTGCAAACACTTTGAATCAGCCTTCATGTTGATCGGGTGAAATCGGATCACATCATCTGGTGGACTTATGAAACAATCAGTCAGTCACAATGAGACAAAATCAATTGAAAACAATTTGAATCATTGAACTTATTTATGAAAAATACTAATACTCTGATTCTGTGAGAATTTGTTGTTTTGTAAACTGAATATTTTTTGTTGGACAAAACTACAGCTCCAGATAAAAAATATCTTTTTTTATTATTAAGTTATTTTCTTGATCTTTAAATTATTAGAAAACAGTGAACACATACATGTTTCATTTATTATACTGTCACATTATAATATTGTCACATTTGATGAGCTGGACCATCAAACCTTTGATATTTTTATTTAAAAAATGATTTCAACGATTTTCAGAACAGCTGCTGAATGATCAAACGAATCAATTAATCGACTAATCGTTGCAGCTCTGGACAAAACAAGACATTTGAAGATATTCCATTGGGCTCACCTCAGCTGATTGCAAAAATTATTGACAAATTAATTAATATTGAAAATAACTAACTATTTTTATCATCCGCTAATCTGTTGATTCATTTTTTTGTTTGGAAAGTTTCCGAATTTGGTGAAAATTGTCAATAACAGAATTTTTAAGCCTGAGGTGACAAGTTGCTTCAAAAGTGTAACAGTTGATGGAGAACAACGTGATTCTTTTGTGGATTTACAGGTTAGCTAACTCAAACGGATCACAAATCAAAGATCCACGTCTGCATTGACTCACTGTATGTTTGAACCAACAGGAAGTCAAAGCCCGCGTTATCTCCTCTGTGCTACGAGGCGACGTGGATATCTGTTCTGATGGCGGGCGTTTTGTTCACGGGGCCGCGCCTCCCCCTCTCGTGCCCGTCTCCCAGGCGGATGGTGAGACGACTCTCTGATACGTGCAGAGCTTTTGTCTCGCTCTTATCCTTCCTCCTCGATGCTGATACAGCAGCATTCGGTGGGGGAGAGAAATGCCAAGCTCGCCGCCACAGCTGTTTCCCCAATCTCTCTGCTTAATCATCCACTGAGAGAGAGAGAGAGGAAGAAGTGAAGTCTAATTCTGCTCTGAGCATGTAGACAACTGTGGAAAAATGTGTTTAGCATAAGGCACTTACTGACTTTTTACTGTATTTGATACAGAATCATAATCACAGAATCATCTGTGAGTGACAGCATTGTAAATGGTGTGTTAATACCATTACAGTATAGAACAATGTGGTTACATTATACATTATGCAAATTGTCAGTCGCCTAATTGATACATGTTAATCATATTAAGGAGCTTAATTATAGGAATCTTACTGTGCTGCGATTTGTTAATTAACACTGACATCACATGTTCGAGGAAAGTGATCTATTTTTTTCTTCCAGGAGAACTTTCTCCTCCATGATAGTCCGCGGGAGGAGAAGCAGCAGCACAATATTGTTTTTATATTTCCAGCTGATATATTTCCAGAATTTCCTGAACTGATGAATGATTTTTTGCCTCTTTTCTGAAGGCCACTGGAATGCAGTTTGTCGAAAAATTACATTTAGCTCCAAGCAGCCCTGCCAGTGTGGAGATTACAGAATGAAGGCGAGATCCGAGCAGACTTGTAAAAGAGCGCGGGGCCTCAATCTTTTTACCTGAATGTCGACTCCCGTGCTCGACGCGTTGTTTAAATATCACTGTTCTGCCATTTAGCCCGTTCAAGTCTCTCTTTGCAATCTCAGTCCCTGCAGGTTTTTGGTCTTTTTTTTCTTTTTTTCTTTTCCAACACCGCTCTCCTTAATATGTTACGAATTTAATCAAGTCTGCAAATTTGTTATGCACGTTAAATTGAACATGCAATGGCACATTTGAATGTGGTTGCCATACCAACCCCCCAGGAGTTCATTTTCCGTAATGTAGTGTTTGGAATCTCATTTCCTCCACTTTCCCCTGCTGCTACTTGCAGACGCCACCTCCAGGCTTCCACTGTACATTCACTGTGAAAGAGGCTCGGCTGCCACAGCTTTCAAACACTGGAGGGAGGGAGAAAGAAAGGAGAGAGGGAGAGAGAGGCCTCTCTCCACGTAGTGGAAATGACACAAATTAATATACACTACTTAAACCAGACCAAGATTAATGGTTCCCTTTCGCTGCAGCTTAGTCCCACTGTCAGTTGCCGGGTGCTCGTTGGACAAAATCAACACTAATCAACATTTATTCCACTTTTGCCCTGGGCTCTCAGGAGTCTGGCAGGACTGCGTGCACCCCCCCCCCCCAACACCCCCGTTCCCTTCCCTCCCAGCAATCCACCCCTCCCTTCGTCCGTCTCGCTACGCTTTTCACCTCTCATCCAGCTCCTCCATACATCACCCTCCTCACACCGCTCGGCTCCTCAGAGGAGAGTGCGCCCCCTCCTATCAGGCCACATTAGAGTCATGATAGATTTTCTCTTTTCATTTGCATCTGATATTTAACACAGCAAAGCAGTTGCTCTGTCACTTTACAGTACAAGTATGTGTGTGTGTGTGTGTGTGTGTGTGTGTGCACACAGGCTTTTGTTCGCGCGTGTGTGTTTTTGAAGCAGTCATTTCAGTCAGTAATCTTATCTGCACTCAGTCGCCACTGCATTATGAGAAACAGGATATGCATTCACTGTTCACTTCTGAGTGCATGTCAGGTAGTGTATTTATACAACACTTCATTTTCTGGAAAGAAGCTTTTTAAAATACCCACTACTGGGAAACTGAACTCCCAAGGTCCTGCTAGGAGACAAAGTTATCACCTAAGTGTTCTCTAAAGAACTACACGTCTGAATGAGCGCTGCGTATCATAAATGTTCTTTTGATTTCTGAGACTGGCACATCCACAGAGCCACTCGCTCTCCTCTCACCAGCAGGCCTCCTCACACTAACATTAAGCAGCGGCGAAGGCTAATGAGCTAATGTGAGCCGCCATTCTGACACTGCTACTCATGCCTTTGTCATTCCATCAGCTGATAAAAACACACTCAGAGGGACGATGATTAAGAAATATGCCTAAAATAAAAGAGCGTCTATAACCTAACTGTAAATGCACTTTATAGAAAAGACAGACTGCATTACTGCGTCACATCCTATGAATATGTTAAGAGAATCATTTTTATTATTACCATGGTTTTCTGATCATTTAGTTGCATAGTTGGTTTCCCAACGAACCTAAACTCAACGTTATTTCATTCATTATACTGTAAGGCTGAGAAAAGCAGCAAATTGTGACATTTGAGGAGCTGGAACCATCAAACTTTTGGAATTATAACAGCTGCTGATTAATTCTCTGTCTGTCGACTAATCAATTAATTGACTAATTGTTGCAGCTCTGGAGAAAACAAGACGTTTGAAGTCGTCCCGTTGGACATGGAAACTTGTGATGTTGTATATGACCAAGCGACTGATCAGCAGATCGCAAAAACTACTGACAAACATTAATATTGAAAATATCTCTTTTGATTATCCACTAATCTGTCAGTTATTTTCTTAATGATCGATTCATTTTTTCATCTATAAAGTGTCAGGTCAGCTAACTCTGATCGTTCAATTGCAAACACAAAGTTTGTCATACCTCAAAATCTTGTGTGCTGATATTCAAAGAATTTATTAAAGATGCAAAACAAATTAATCAAAAAAGATGCACGTTTTCTGCTGTGGTCCACCATCATAACACTGACTTATGTTTTCTGTAAGTGAATTCCTCACTCATGCGGAGGGACTGCTAAAAAACAGAACATCAGTCCTACATTATTAATGGAATACATCTGAAAAAATGATTGGTTCAAAATGTATTTTTTGTGGTGTAATTTGACATCTGATCTTCATCCTGTCTTTTCTGATCATCAATTCTTTAATTTAGTTTAAGATTTTCATTCATGCAGCTATTGTCTTACCCGCTTGTTCCTATTAAAGGAGCTAGATGTGCTGGATCTAGTCCCAGCATGCATTGGGCAGAAGCCAGGGAACCACCCTGAACTGGAGAACAGTCCATCACAGCAGTTGAGATTTTATTCAGTAATCTGAGGTGGAATCCCTCCTCCAGCAGTCTCACATTTAGTGATCGCGTGTTGCTCTATCCCCCCGTAAAGACGAAATTGTGCTGCAAACAGCTGATGCCTCTTTTCTTACTTTGCCAAGATATGCAGCGCAGTGTTGTCCATCTTGTAGCATTGCATGGCCAGCGGCATTGTCATGGCACCAACTGGCCTCATTGAAGTGACACAGAGTGCGTTGTCAGCTTTGTGTCTCAGGTGCCAACCTGCGCTTCCCAAAATAAACTGTCATGCAATGTGGCAGGACAGAAAAATGTAGGAGCATGTTGGGGCTCTGAGCCCCCCTGAAAGGAAACAAATGTTCCATAGCAGAAATGTATTGTGGTTTTGGACGCCTTCCCAGCGCCGACACCAGCGGCATGGTGGGGAACTTAAAGCGTGGTGTGTGATCGTCTGCAGCATCAGCAGGGGTCACAGCGAGCGCGATCACAGACGTAAAAAAAAGTTGGAGATTCTCCGTGTTGATGTCGCCTTTTATTTATTTTTTAAGTGACTTTATTTCACTGTGGACCTGTTCGATTTTGACAGCTCTTTGTTATGCGCAGACATCCTCCTCCAGAAATAGCTTATGCTTACTGTAGTTAGCTCCTCTTCCTGTTTTATAAATGGTCTGTCATTTTCTCTCTGCGGTGCAACATTACACCACGAGAGTAAACGGAGGATGTGCACTTGGTTGAAGTCACTTTCAGGCTGATGTCAGGAAGTTGGAAAGGGTGAGCATGTATAAAGTCACATGCAGAGATTCCAAACTGTAACCACTGGCCGTGTCTGCCCTGTTGGATTTGGCACTGAGCGTGTGATTCCTGTTAGATCTCAGCGTGGCCTGTGTGCTCAATAGCTGCCATGACATTTTTATGACTAGTGGACTGAAGTAAAGGTGCGAGTCACAAAGGCTTGAAATGGAAGTTCAGTCCTCACCTCAATAATGAGGAACCAGAAGCTAATCATGCAGACAAAGGGAAGGATTCTGTAGCCTGACAGCAAGAGAGCTATAATGATGTTTCACTAAACATGGGCTGCAGAGCTGCATAGGTTGTGATTTGAACAGAGCCAGGATTGTCTAGGAGGAGGTGAAATGGGGCCATTACTGCTTTTCTAGAGGGATCAGTGCTCTGTCCAAGCAGGAAAACAAACTGTACTGTCAAACTGTACATCCACTGAGTGCTGCAAAACAATGTTAAAATCATGAGAACTGACATCAGTCTTGATATATTAGACATATAACTAGTTTTATTTTCAATGACACTAAACAAATAAGTAAATAAGTAAATAAATAAATGCATAAGTAATAGTTAATAGTTAGGGTTAGTCTTAAATTCACCTAAAAAAACCAAACCACTTAAATGCACATTTGCAATACTTAATTCTGTATTTTTACAAGTAATCATTACATTTAAAGATAGAATATTGTATTATATTTACATGTAACTGCTGATATTGATGCATAACTATTTGTTAGCATATCTACAGAGGCTACAACATACAGGAAAAATGAAGTGCCGCACACTCAAACCTCGCTTTTAATGCTGCGCAGTTACATATGTCTCTCTCACTCTCCAGCTGAACTCAACTCTGTCTCACATAAGCCTCCGACTTGTAATTCTGAGTTGAAGGTAGCAGGAATTTCTGACATCGGCACCATCTCCCACTCGCTGAAAAGAGCTACAGACATGTCGACAAACTCTTGGCAGAATGAATGCAAATAAAAATAAACACACACACACACACACACGCACACTGGCAGTTACATCAAAATTAAATACGTTAATATTAATACAATCATTTCATCAGATTTTATATATTTTCTGGTTTTATTTAACAAACTGCTACTGTACAAATTTGTAACGCAACAAGAGAAGCTAATTTAGCGTGTTCATCTGGTGTGACTGCAGCATTAGCACGGGGCTGGACTAATGCGTAAACACTCAGACCAAGGGCGTGGGCGTTTGTCCACTCCTTCCCATTCTGCCAACATAACTCACAAAATAAATATTGATACAGCTCATATTATCTAAAAATGAGACTCTCGCAAACAGCATTGCTCTTGGTTGAAATTTGGCGCAGCGAGGTCGTATTGATGGGACGTTTTTGCACGGGATCAAACCATTGAATCTTTTTTACATCATTGTCAACATGTTTGAATCGCGTTGAACTGTTAAGATACAGTAAGCAATTTAAATCACCTATTTACTGACATTTTGTAGACTCAACGATTCATGAATTCATTAAAAAAAAAAACCCTGAAGATTAATTGAGAATCAAAACAATAATTATTTGCCGTTCTAAAAGCCAGCTGGCCACCCCTGTCACCGCTCTCTCTGCTGATAGATTCACATCGCTCCTGCCTCTGCTGTAAAGAGATTGTGTTGATAAGTTAATATTCTGACAACAGAGACGAGATAAAGAGGTTTTAGGAGTTTGGAGGATAGCGTAACCTTGATAAAACGCTCATCTCAGTGACATTGATTTTCACCATCCATCTTCATCTGATATGAAGTATGCAAATGGTGGCATCGGCTGGGAGTGGAGTACAGTGCTGTTAAATGGGCCATTTCAAATGTTCTTTGTACTATGCTGACTTCCAAAAAATTCACTGTCAGCCAGCTCACGGCATGCTGAAGTCTTTTTTGGAGACATTTTTTTTCCACCTTTATCCTATCCTATCTTCTTCCACTTCTCTCCAGCCTTTTTTCTCCTTCCTCATCTCCTTCCCTTCCCCTCTCCTCGCGTGCCATAGAAATTAGGTATACACTGACAATGTCAGAATGGCTACTCATGAAATATTAACAGCTTGTAGAGAATTTTACTTTGCTACATTTCTCTTCATTTTAACCATGTCAGCACAGGCTGTGCAACATTTATTTGTGTGAGTTCAGGAAGGCTATTACCCCACCAGCTTTTTTTTTTTTTCATGTTTTAGATGATATCCATCAACCCTCTCTCCACATCCATGTAGTCTATTTCACCTCAGTGAGATGATATTCTAGTGTGTTTATTCGTACCTAACACGTCCTGTGTACATGATCTCAGGATAGAAGATGCTGGATGTAACGAGGTGTTTATTGCCTTATGAAGCTGGTAATTATCCCTTTATGAGTAAGATAAGACCAAATACTTTGCATTAAACAACATATGGGTAGCTCTTAAAGTGCCTGCATGGGAGGTAAAACCTGAACTGACAGTGATAAACCATGAGTCCAATTACAAGCTGTCTGGGATCAGTATTCCTGAACATAAATGAGAGTCTGTGTGTCTGAGAGGCATCATTTTTTTTCTCATTTGTCTTTAAGATGGTTGATTTTGCTCCTTTTTTTTTTTTTTAATCTTGCCGCTGCTCTCAGAATGCATTCAGCTCGTGTGGGCGGGGATGGCCTCTCTCTTTCTACCTTTTTGTTGGATGGCCCCTATAAAGATGAAGCTGTCAATCATCTGCAGGCTTCCTGAGTCCTGCGAGGCGGCGTCAGTGCTCAGTGAGGCACTGGAACAATGACTTTTGTTGTCACACATGTGCATTCCTGTTGAGCATTCTGTGGACAGTGTGTTAGCCTTTAATTAATTTCATTCTTTGGTTCTGAAAGAAGCTACACAGATGGTTGTCCAAATAATTGAAGTGAATGAATAAAGTGATGCAGAGAGACATTTAGATCATGTGATTTGGATTAAACACTCCTCTAAAGGATCATTTCAGTTTATTATAAGTAAGGTCTTATTTTCATGGTTTTGCCTTCACTTCTGTCTGTTATGGTAATATTACTCACTGAAGTAACTGCTGAGATCTAATCGCATCACTACCACAAAGCCTGATGGGGCAAGAATAACATAGGTCACAAATAAGACAGATTATTTCAGTCACTTTATTTTGAGGTAAAACGGAAAGTCTGTCAGTAATAATCCCTTATTGCAAAGGAAAAGTATGCGCTCAACTACAGCAAGCACAGTGGGTCAAACCAGGTTAACCAGGAAGTTGTTCATAACTGGATGTTTTAAACAATGGACAGATTGGTAAATTGTTTTTTTCTCTCATCGAGGGGTTCGATTAAATCTCTATCATCACTCATAGGAATAAGTTGTGATAAACCAAAATGACCCTTTAACATTTCAAAAGTTACAAAGCAGAAAATTGTAACATTTTATCTTGAGTGCGGTGTTTAGATTCAAGAGTTTTACCTTTTGTGGACTATTAAAATGACTGAATCTGCAGAGGAAACATCAGTCTTCAACAAGGGGTCACAAGTAAGGCATGGCTTGACTGGAAATGGGTAAAAGTCAAAAAAAAGGGTGAGAGTGGTCCAATATGCCCAGAGATAATAAAGGTATATTTATAGCTTTATGAATGGTATACATTGTTGGAAGATGTAGGTGTAAAAATATTCCTTCTGTGATCGCTTTGTTGCTCTAAAAAATAAATGGAGAAAAATGAGTTGATGAGGTGTATCCTCCTCTCTTATCATATGTAGCTGGGGCTCGCTCTCCTCTTGACTAATGATGATGTGTGGCACAGGTAGCTGTCAGCAAGGCATGATTAATTAAAAGGGAAACTAGGCCAATTTGTCATATTGTTCTAACTGTGGTCAGAGAGCAAGGCGAGTTGCACTGCCGATGCCTCCACACCCTCCACTGTACCTAGACATCCATAACATGTTGGCTTCTGGAGCTATTTGTGAGAAGTCCCATCAGCTCCGAGGGAGGTTTTTATCAGCGTCTCTCTGCTCAAACTGTCTCAACACAGACCTGATAACAATTAGGAGGCGTCTGCTTTGGAATGGGGCTCAGAAATATGAGCGTGCCAAGCGAGGCTGACATAATGAACAGACCCAGCACAGAGGAGAGCACTCTTGTGTCTGCAGAGTTTGAAGTCTGAAGAGTTGCAGGGACATTTTGCTGCTAGCATATACTTAAAGCTGCGTTTGATTTTCCGTGTTTGTGTTTTGGAGGTGCTTCCACGCCACAGTGATTAGCATTGTTGAGAAGCCAGTGGCTCACAGTGTTGCTTTCAGTGCACACAGACTGAGGTTTCTCAGCTGCCAGCTGTGGGTCTCACTGCAGGCCCAGTGAAGAGAGCAGAAGTCTTGTTTGTGTTGGACTGCAGTGTTGCTCCCAGCGTGCAGCCTGGCCCTTGTCAGCGGCCCTGTCATATCTGTCTCGGGCCTGTCCCGACAGCCAACCCGGGCTCCCACGTCACAAAGGCGGGCTCGTCCTAAGAGAGACAGGTGTCAGCAACCCACTCCCCGCCCCCCCATCCTCGCACTCATCCAGGCAGATGCCTGCTGCGACCGAGCCACATATTTGAAGCTGAGCAACATGGAAAGAAGGGTCATCTATGCCACCCATTCACAGTCGCCATATCGCAGAAGACTGGAGCGCCATCAGCGTGTGAGAGCACTGATGTCAGATATGGAGAATCCACCAGAGGAGACTGTCCCAGTCCAAGAGCATTACAGACTGGGAGTGCGTCCTGACTGACTGACACACTGACTGACAGCTTTATTGTGTCCTTTGAGGAATGGGGATGAAAGGCTCTCATGAAGAGGCCTTACAAACACAGACCATACTCAGTCGTGCTCGGGAAGAATTACTTGTTCCTTTGTATGCATTGTTGTTTCTTTGTATAGAGTCCACGTCTTTTAGCTGACAACACTCTTTCTCTAATTGTACAAAAGCAGCCGTGGAGGAATCTGACATGTTATATTCTGACTACAAAGCTTCGGGAATCAGGAATGTCATGAGGAATTTTCTACTGAAAATTGTTGGTCTGTTATTCAAGATAAAAGCAGTGTAATGATACTACAGCTTCCATATGGGTGGGGGCACTAACCCTGAGCCCAGCTATGGTTTGAAAAATCAAAACAGATCCACTGAATAAATAGAACCAAATATGTGCTCATATTGTGTAAGACTGTTTTATTGAGCATCTGCTAACAAAGTGTTGCTAATCTCAGATACAGCACATTTCCTAAAGCTGCTTCACAGTAAACGTCTCCCACAGAGAGCTTTAAAACAAGCCTTTGTTCGTCCATGGAGGTCACGAGAAACTACAGGATCAGTACTGACTGAAGATCAAAACATGAGTTATTAGCTTAATGACCTGCATAGCTGCACCAGCTATGAGTAAGTTCTTCCTAAGTTAGCACGTAAAGTCAACACTAGAGGTTCAGTAACTGCTAGTTAGTTTGTAACTAACATTGGTTACACCATGAGTAGTTGGGACATAACCTAATTAGGTTGGACGTAAAGTCATAACTTAGGCAATTAGCCAGTCAAACGATCATAGGTAGAGTTACCTTGGCATCGTAGCACATCATATTGAAACATTATATCAATAAATTACAATTACTGTGTTGCAAAATGGCTGCAATTAATCAAAAAACATGTTGTAGAAAAAGAAATGTGGTAGAAAAACTGCTTTTTTAGGATTTACATTTACAACTATTTAGCTATTACTTAGAGTTGTGTTTTTATCTCGTGAGTTATGTTGAAACATCTCAACTGCTTTTATCATAGTAATGCAAAAAATCACTTTAGCAATATCTAGCTAAAGTTGCTAACCCTAACCCTAACCCATTTGCCAACATTAGCAACCATAAGCTAATGGTCATACCAGACCCAGTAAAGCTGTACCAGAAAAACTTCAGTGTGTATTAAGCTAAGCATGAGACTGTTTTATTGCTGATTATTACATTTTCATTTGTAAGAGGAAGACTGTGTTTATTTCTTCTTTCAAAAGTTACACAGTCTCACTTTAAATGTGAAGCAGCAGCAGCAGCAGAACATTTTCACTTTGCATTAGCGGTAATGTAATAGCTTAAATGTGGCTGTAGGCTGTAGTAAAACAAAACTCTTAAACACAGAGCTCCAGTTACAAGTTACAAAAGTGCTGAGGCCTGTGACTAGTAGCTACATTTAGTGGAACACACAAAAATGATACTTTAAAGGTCTCCAGTAGTTAGCACAGCCACATGAGATGTAATACCATATTTAAGCTACGCTTCAATGTGGCAATCATCTATAGCTCACTGTGGAGAGTAAAAGTTTGGTATAAGTTTTGAACACCACTCATAAAACTGACTCAAGTCACTAATTTTCTTTTTTTTTTGCCATAGGCTAGATATGGAGAGACAAAGACGCTAAATTTTCATCATTTCAGAAGCAAATTTGTCCATATTCCGCTGCCGTTCCACCTGCCAGTACATGACATTTTTATTCAGAGAAACTACATGAAATAGTGAAAGCCAAATGACTAATGCACCCTCTTCTCTCTCGTCCCTGTGTCTTCACACTGGCTAGCATCCCTATTTTCTGTGCGTATGTTATTTTTGTAGTCATCTAAATTGATCCGCGGTGAAGCCAGACAAAGATTGCTGTATATTTAATGTCTTTCAGCAGCCACATTAAGAGTGCAGTTTGTATGGGCGGGTTGTGGGGTGGGGGGTGGGGGGGCTGTGACATTAATAATTTAATTGCAGTCGTGTATCTGAATGCTGCAGGAGCGCCAAGTGATGGATATTTTTAATGATATGAAGAGTGAAGCCCAGAAAGATCAATGCCAGCACACACACAAACACACTCTCTTACACAGCCACACACACACACACACACACACACACATACTGTCTGTCAATGTGAATCTAAGGGTCTAGTGAGGATGATTGTGCTCACACACTAATATTGTTTTGGTCCATAACCCGTCTGGTCTGATCTTAAGGGCTGAAGGTCTCCGGCCCAAATGACTCTGTCCCCTTTGCTGGTGCTGTCAGAACTGACAGTCCTCATGTTTATTTCATTTTGCGTCTGGGCTGTCTCGTTTCCCTATCCTCCAATGTCATTAACGCTCCGAGCCAGGACCCTGCAGTGGCGCGCCTAATGAATTCCTCTGCGGCTCCTCACTCCCCACCTAGTTACCCCAGCTCAAGGTGTCAAATTAAAACAGCCTGGGAAAAGAGAGAGGAAGCCGCTTGTGTTTATATGTGTGTATGTTTGTTTCGTTGTATGTATGCCCCTCTGTTGCGTTGTTGAATTTGTTTAGTGAGCAAATTGTTTTAAGTGCTTTAAAAGTGTCGCTGTTGCCCCGATCATCGAGAACAAATGAGCAAAAATGAACTGTTAACCTCTCAATTAGAAAATGAGGCAACAGTAGACAAAAACACCTCTCTGCTGTGGAAATGAGTTTGATCCGAGAGCTGCTTCTGATGTCGGCGTGCCGCTTTAACCTCCTCTTTTGGTTTATGATTATCATGCGTTGCTTGATGAGGAATTGTTGCTTTTAACATTTGGGATCTCCGGGATAATTTGGGGAATGAAATTAACAGCAGTGAGGATGCCTGGGTGACTGCTAATTGTGCTTATTTAGTTGTCATTGTGATAAGCGTAACGAGGCCAGACGTGTTATTGAGCTGTGAGGCTGCAGTGGGAAAGCAGATTTCTTGCATTCACCCCACATTGATGGAGCCTTTATGATGAGTGTTTATGTTTCTGGGAGTGTGGCAGTGTGAATAACATTTTTACTGATCTGAACCTGATCATTTTTAGATTAAAACATGCTCAGCACGCATGCTTTTATTAGACTAGCAGTGGTTGGGTTGCACCAGTGTTTTCATCATATACTCTGATTATATAGGGGGCATATTGAGGTTAAGCGAGGCTATGTTATTCACTATATGTCCATTTCCCAGTGGAGACCCTTCACAAGTGACCACGGTGCGTCTGCTGCCTGAGTGTCAGAGGAGCAGGAGCTCCCTGTGTGGCTCTCTCTCTTTCTCTGACAGCACCGGAAGATGGAAAATGGTGTCAATCAATTCATCAGAGCAACACGGGTGGCTGTGCAGAGAGGAGAGCTGGGGGCGTGGTAATGGCAGCATGCAGGAGGAGCGCAGCACATGATTATGGCTCCCTGCTGCAACTATTTCCCCTCACCGCTGTAGCTGATGCTGCAGTGCCTTAATGGACTCACTGACTGTACACCCGTCGGTCCGCAGCTACAAAAGATTCCCGGCGAGCCTCCTTAGCGGACCACAGTGGCAGTCAGCTGTTTCTGAAGGGCCTCCTTCCTTCCCTCCATCACTGCCGTGGTTTGGACCACCTTGGCGCTCAAAGTCCACGGCTTGTTAGACTAAAAGAATGTGCAGCGTTAATTAAAGATGTGTAAATATGCTTGAATGGGCCGCATCTTCACATTAGGAGAGATTTGCGGAATCTGCGCTGTAATATATTTTAATTAAGGATTAATTAAAAAATAATGGGGATTTTATTTTGCCTGGCAGACTGGGTTTGGACATGATTCTGGCGTCTGCTGTGAGCTCATCAGTGGAATATTGAGCACCTCGCCTTGCTTCTCAGGAGCGCAGGGAGACTCTCAAGGTCTCTTGAAAACAAAAGCTCTGCCCTCTCCTCTTTGAAAAAAGAGAAAAGAAAGAAAACAGATAGTTACTGTGGGTGGGAGTGGCCAACGCATTGGCTTAATTAAATTTTTTTCCACCCCCCCACCTCATCTCATCCTCACCCTCACCCATCCTCTTCTCTCTTTTTCGGCTGGCAGAGCAGCAGAGTGGCTCTGAGACACGGAACACTAGTTGTGCTGGCAATTATGTTAATGGGATGCTATTAGGCCATGATTCCGTATGAGCGATCGGGGAGAAGAAGAGCCCCGGCGGCAGAAAATGATAACGGAGCGTGCGCCTCGTTGATACCGCTCCAGCAGGATCATTTGCATAATGAACCCTCCCCACTAACGAGGGGTGTGGCCTCGACACTGAGCTACTTAGAAAGCTCAGGAGTCGCAGCGTGAGGCGAGCCGACAGTGAAAGCACAATGTGACAAAAAGATTCATGGACTTCACTAGTCGTTGCGAAAGCCATTTTGGCACAAATGTAAGTGTGGCATGCAAATTCCTCAGTTGGTTCCTTTGCAAACTCAGTTTACAGCCTCTGCTTCCACACAGAGACATGACAATGCAATTTCTTTGTAGTGCACTCTTAACTTGAAAAATGAATGAGGAAATCTCCATATTGCCGCTCTAATTTAGTCATGTATCTCGGACTGACTAAAATCGAATGTGTGTGTAGTGTTGGCACATATAGCTATATTGTTATTTCTGGCAGCTCCATTCCAAAAAATGTCGCCCCATAAATAGAAACAAATTAAATATTCATTACGCTGCCATTGTCAATTTATTCCTTTTTAACTTTTAAACCTTTCTGTTCAGAGTCAACACTTTGCCTTCCATGTACGGTGCAGCCCACATGCACACACACTGACACAGAGTGGAGTTTTTGGCTGTATGATTCGCTAAGCATTAAGAAGAAAACTACCTCGGGGCACCAAAGCCCTGTGGATTCCCTCAGCAGCTAAAATAAAACAAGCTGAGCAGGGATTGCTCCACTTCATTCACACTGCTACATTTGCTAAACATACTACATCTATGTTGTTGTTGTTGTTTTGTTTTTTTTGCCTTATTTATTCAGCTGAGGTTTTGCACTTGTGCTATTGATCCCAATCCTAACAATTTATTATTAATTTGGCTGCACAGAGCTGCGTCTTTATTTATGCATCGCTCCTCTCTCTTGATGTCTTGATGTATTATTTGTGTGTCCACACAGCGTGCGCATTTTCCTGTCGTCTTTAGACACCGCCTCAGGATTTGATCAGAATGATCTCGAGGCCCAGGGGAAGACATTAAACACCCAGAATGCCCCTCGGGCTGCTCTCCCCTCCTCTCTTTCTCAACCTTTCATTCTCCCTTAATGAGAACTCCTCCTAATTATTTCAGTGGCTGGAGCGTGGGGACACAGCCGGAGTTAGATCCCCTGCGCTCGGACGTGACTGCTATGCTGATGAAGGCAGGGGATCAATAATTTAGGCTCTAGCCTTAATGGCGGGAGTGAGGAGAAAGCGATACATCTGAGTCAGAGATTACATTTTAAAGGCACAAGCCCGAGCTCCAGCAGGGCTGCCGGCGTTAACTAGAAGCCCCTGAATGTGTTTGCTGTAAACAGCTGACACATTTATGTTTACTGGAATTCTTATCGCTCTTCCTCTAAAGCTAAGTCTGTGTCTAAGTGCTTGTTTACCTAGCTTTGTATATCCCGCATTCAATTATTGCAGTCTGCAGAGTCACTCTGAAAATGTTTCGCTTGCCAAATGATTTGCATTTGAAGTACATGGGGATATAATTGATTTAGAGGCATGAATATTGATAGTATCTTATCAGCTTGGTGCCCATCCCTCAAACCACTCTGTGGAGAATAATGGTCCTCTGAGCATTTTTCTGGTCATCTTGCTTTAGCGGATGCACACATAATCTTTAAGTGTACAGAGCCTTGGCTCCATGAAGCCCCTTCCATCTCCCTCTGGGGAGGCATCCATGCATCTTTTAAGGACTCTTCACATCAAGAGGGCCTGAGCAGAGTACCCTGCAGTCTCTGCCTCAATTATTAAAGCTGGGATTTTGATGCTCTGTTTTAACTTAGCCTTGGAAGAGAAGAGAAGAGGAGAGGAGAAGAGAGGAGAGGAGAGAAGGCAGCCACATGCAGAGGACAGTAGCCAAGCCAAGCCTCACATCCCTTCCTTGAAGGAAGAGAAAGATGGTGACAATTTTCTATGGCAATTTATTAGCAGATTCTTTTTTTTAATGGAAACTTGGAGGAGGTCTTGAAACATTCATATGGATTTCATATTGCAGACATTCCCTCTTCAAACAGAATGATTCACCGCGGGTTGCATTACAGTTTTCCAGCACTGCGTACACTGTCACTGTGTGATAGAAAAAAGGGGCTGCATCCAATTATAACAAGGGACACATTTGCTCACAATGTTTCCTTTGATTGATGAGTGAGGGCTGTGGTCGGAGCTCTAACGAAGTCCAAATGGCTCGGATTGAAACGTTACTTATTGACTCAGCCTGACAAACAATAACATCAACGACAGACATCAGTGTCCTCGGCGCTGGTTGCCATAGAAGTGGAAGAAATGAGTGATGAATCAACTAAACATGAGACAGGGTCTCACGTTATTCTCATCATCACTTGTAATGTACCAAAATGTACTTATTGCGTACAGGCACGCGGTACAGAATCCCACTTGGCCTTGATTTGATGCCATTGTTTATTTTTTTTCATTTAAGTGCCGAGGAAGTCATGCAAACTCCACAAATTGTTTGGCTGATGGCAATGGCTCTCCATATAAACTCCATCTATTGTCTCTGTGAATTGCAGCTGCCTTTAACTCTGATTAAATATTGATATCCATGTAAACACTCGTGCCATATTGAGTACTTTATTCAGAGTCACAGTCACCCTGCACAGTGTGGAATGAGCCACTGCTCGCTTGAGAAATAGGCCCATTGTTTTCTGAGCTCACTGTTGATTTATGGTGACAAAATAAAGTGTTCTGACACCGAGCTGAAATTAGGGCCCGCCTGATTTCCAGCTAAGGTGTCGCTGAATTTGAATAAATCCTTCTGCAAGTGCGAGCTAACACGCGTGTCTTCGGTTTGAGACACACATGAAGCTGCTGTGAACAGCGACGGCTGTCGCAGTAATTTAATAGTGTCTTCCACGGGCATAAATATTCTCTGGTTGAGAAAAGGCAGAGGATTAGTACAGCCTAATTGATAATTGACAAGATTTATTCAGCATCTACAATCAATCAACACAACACTCTAAAGTGGTTTGTTACATGAAAGCCAGTCGTGTCTTTGATTATTTGATTTGCACAAGTGGGGGCCAAAGTGTGCCTCACGCACATGTGAACCTTTGGAGGATATGTACATTCATTCATGTTGCCTTTACTTACACTCAGCTCAAAGGTAAATATGTGTTCTGTTTAATGCCTTCATACGAATACCATGAATCAAATTGAATTATTCACACTTATTATCAAATGCAGACAGAAACATGTTTGAAAAATCTATATTAAATACTTTATTACTAATTTTCTCTGTTTTAAACATATATATATTTTTATATATGCAGCAAATATATGTATATTCATATATATGGATATGTGCCTGTATGTACTGTACATATTCATATATGTGTGTGTGTGTGTGTGTGTGTGTGTGTGCGTGCGTGTATAAATTCAGGATAATGAATTTCCACAGCACTGATTGCATCAGTACGACACCATCGTGAGCGTCACTCTGTTGGCCTGACCTTCTCTCTGTTAAGTGATCATTTACTAATTAATTCGCTTTTACTGTTTTTTCAGCAGTCGTCAGTGAAATGCAACACTTCCTGCTAAGATGTTTCACATTAAAAGCCTTTCAGTGGCTCAACAGCACAACCCTCCCATCCCTGGTATGCTTTTACCCAAAAACCCCAAAAGAGACGTGGAGTGTGGCTGAATGACGCCTGGGTGCTCAAATAAGCCACCTGTAACGGCACCCACCTGTCAATCAAAGCGGCCACGCTGTTAATTCTGCATAACTCTAAGCCTTAATATAATTTGAACAGGTGAGTTCTATAAAGATTCACCCTCAGTACAGTTGTCATGAACGGGGAAATTAGCTATAGAGACCAAAACTGTTTTTGTACTAGGCTGTAAACATGTTTATTTCTGCTGTCAAGTTGGACATTTTAACATGGGGACTTATGGAGACTGACTCACTTCTGCAGCCAGCCTCAAGTGGACGCTTGAGGAACTGCAGTTTTTGGCACTTTTTCACTGACTTCACTTCACAGACGTGGAGGTTGCCGCTTGCTTTTATGTTGCTGTCAATGAAACGCAACACTTCCTGCAAGATGTTTCACATTAAAAGCATTCAGTGGGTCAAAGAGCATAAACCCCACCCATTCCAGCTCAGCGCTTAATGTGAAAGGTATCACAGGAAGTGTTGCGTTCAAGAAAACATAGAAAAGTAGAAGCAATTGGAAATGATTAGTGAGTGAGATGAGTATACATAGTATATGTTGAAAAGAGAAATTCAGTTGCTTCTACTGTTAACATCAGTTTGTCAGTATGGCAGAATTTAATGTGAAATGTCTGCAGGGATAGTTGAGTTATACTGACAGTAGTTTAACAATAAGTGAAAAAATGGCAAAGTAGAAGCAATTAGAAATGATTATGGAATGAAGAGTACTGATGAAATACGTGTGGTGGAATTCCATCCCCCCAAACTCTGGTGGTTTTCACCCTGTGACTGGACTTCATTTGTTTGTTTGCTGCTATATTTTTAGACTTGGTCAACATTTGACTCCCCGCATTGATTTTGAGAACTTACTGTACTAGACCATCAGGCAAATTGAGAGAGAATCTGGGGACATCCTGGATTGCATCCGCAGATTAGCTTGAGGCACAGTGGAGCTCACTACCACCTGCGTCTTTCATCCTACACTGCAATAGTTGCCACATACTGAGAAAATACTACTGCGAGGGGAGACATTTTCTTTCCTTCTCCCTTTCTGTTTTTCTCTCTTTGTCTTCTCTCTGAATAATAGATCTCCTGCCAGTAGAGTTTCTTCTTTTTTTTTTATCTCAGTGTTTGCCTGATATCTCAGGGTCAACTCAATGGCTGTGTGAAATAGAAACATTATAGACTCTTATTGTGAGACTGTACAAGTGCGTATGTGCATACAGTATACCATGAGCCGTGTCTGAAATGCCATGCTCTTGGGAGAGGGAAGCTATCCACATATAAGAAATGAATGAGGTAATGTGCTGGGAGGTAATGGGTTTATGCAACATACTGGAACAGAGAAGCTCATTAGGAGACTGGAGCCTTAACCCCAGTGCTGCTTGGCTTTAGTCCCTTTGTCATATCAGACTGGTGGAAGCCAGGGAATTTAGAGCTGGAGGGGGGGAATCCATTTTGGGAGGTGGAATTCAATACTGGGTGTCTTTGCACAGAGGCACAGGTGAGTTACTTTATGTATGAAATGGCCTGTCTCCAAGCAGCAAACCAGCCATGTCGCTTCCACTGGCAAGGAAGCACAATCAATAGGAAAGCACTCAGTATTAATACTATATAAGTGACCTATATTTCATGTTAAATGTGTAGAAAAGTCGAAGGCAGCTGGATTCAAATCTAAATCCAAAAAACAAGTGCTTATGAAGGCTTCATATTGAACCTTAATACTTTAAAGGTACTGACCAAAATGTCTCCATAGCGCAGAGCGCTGACAGCCGGCCTTGAACGTCTCTCGTCTTTACCCATTCCTTGATCAAATTATCATTTTTATAGTATTTTATTGATTCGGCACTTTAACATTTGAGAGTTCAGGCAGAACACTGAAGTCCTGCTTGTGTAAGCTGATTGGCATGAAGCTGTTTACTTCATGCAGCCATTGTAACTTCTCTCTCTCTTTCTATCCTGTGGTGTGTGTATGTCTGTTAGCTTTGCTACTTTTCTTCCATTTGGTGTTTAAAATGTCACAAAATGGTGGAAAAGGTCGATCACGATGTCTTGGAGTCCATGTGATGTCTTCAGACAGCTTGTTTTCATATCCAGCTAACCACATAAGACCGAGGAGACCATTAAGAAGAATTAGGGAATGTTTTGCTTGAAAAACAACAGAAACAATTAATTATCACAAAAGATGGCAATAATTTTCTGTCTAATCAGTAATGAACGTTTCAGCTCTGATAGTTTTAGTATTGTTGATCTAACTGAGATTTAATGTTTATTTATGTCTTTTTAAAAAGGGGATTAGGCTTGTTGATGCTCTTTAAAGAGCAGAGCATTTTCCAGTGTTTAAACATTTGCTATAAATTCACCATAAATGGTCAGTTCTTGATATATATTTTTTACTTTGTTTGTTATGCACCAAAATGCCAAGACAGATCCTCAGGATCAGTCTCTGGTTGAACTTTTTCATACATTTTCATAGAGAAACATGTCTCAAAGTAAGGTATTGCTGCTGGAACCTGCGGATCACAACATTTGGATTCCCAGCCTTATTGCTTTCTGGATTTACTCCAGCTGTAAACTTCACATCCTATTTATCCTATTTCGTAAGAGAGTAAATTCAGCCACAACAGAAACATTCCCTCAGCTTTGACGAGGATTTTGTTGTACAGCGAGTGTAGTGTTTGGTTGGTCGCTGCACACAACCCCGGACAGAAAATCCACGCATGGGCTCTGTGCCATCTACAGTGTTATCACACATCAGTGGACGGCTCATCAGCTGACTGAAGTGTACTGCAGTGTGTGCGCACTTCACTCGCTTGACGGTGTCAGCATTATAACTGAGTGAATAACATGCTTCGATCATGTCTGGTTTGTATGATTGAGACGTAGTTGGGGGGGTTTGTCTCTCTCTGCAGTGGCAGGATTTGTTTGGCAGGCAGGCAGGCAGGCATCACCAGGTTTCTGGCCAGCGTGGAGGCTGAGTTTCCGGTCTATTTCCAGCGCTGCGTGTTCATTCTAGGTGACTGCGGGGACTGTGTGTCATTAAAGGCCCGTCCTCTGCCTCTACCCAAGTGTGAAATGCTGCGCCTTGGAGATGCTGGTCTGCTTTTGTTTGTTCGACCAGTTTGTCGCAACTCAGAAATCCTGGGCAGAAGGTTAGCGCTGCTTCAGAGGTCAAGAACGCACTGCTTTCTGGGTATTTTTTTTTACTTCTTTTTTAAACAAGAAGCAACCTGAGACTATATTCTTATAATATACCATCATTGATTTTTTCTTATGTGCACTTAAGTTCTCTTTTTAGATACATCCCAAACTACATATGGATTAATTTGATTAATTCAGACTGCAGAGGTCTATTGGAAGACTACATTGTATAGCACACAGTTTTCTCATTTACTGTCAGAAAAGACAAATGAGTCTGTTGGGACGTATCACCATAACAATAAAGTCGGCCAATTATCCCCTTGTTGACAGTTTCCAAACCTTTTTATAGTTGATTCAAAGATATAAAACTTTATTGGATAAAAAGATAAGGGACAGAGCACAGTATGGTTTTCTTGGCTCTGGTTTATACTATCTGTATTATAGGTCCTTCATGACATTTAAAACTTTATTGGACAGGACTTGGAAATCTGGGGGAAGTATATAAAATGAGGAATTTATTAGACTTTGTGCCCTTTTGTGTGGCTGTGTTTGAAATATTGTATAGAGAGACAGACAGCTCGGCCTGTGTGGTTTTAATGCTGCAGTAATGATGTGCAGTAAAGAGCAGGTAACAGATGCTGAAATAAAAGGAACATGATATATCAATATTTAGCATAACAGATGTGATGTGGCATTTTATAATGCCAATAATCCCCCGCTGACCCTGTAAGACGGTAACATCTGAGTGATTAGTACATTTAACAGTGCAGGGGTTGAACGCTGGCTCTTTGATGCTTATTATTTCAGTTTGTCGGATACATGGGGTTTGATTTTTATTTTCAGGGTCATATTCTGATAATGCGCTGAGATGAGGTGTACATTTCCTGCAATGAGAATGATATGTTCTGGACGTGGTTCAGGGAAGGCTATAAAAGCTCCATGTTAAGCCGGAGACTTTCTTTTTTTTCTTTTTTTCTTTTTTTTTTTTTCCTGAGGCAGGTGCGCATCCTCAGCCACGAGAGCAGAATTTAAAAGGAGCCGGGGAGGTAGGCTCTGCGGGGAAACCAAAGTAGGAAGTCAATAAGGCCTGAATCTTTTATGAAGGCAGAGGTATTCAGATCACAGCTCTGCCGACAGAAAGAGCAGCCTGCTGCTTATATGAGGAGACAGAGAGTAGTAGAGGGTCTAAATCTCTCCCTGATTTACCTCAATCCTCATTAACGCAGGAGCTGCTGCTCGTTACAGTTCGTGCCTCACAGAGGAAGAGGTGAGTGTTCTCAATGTGCTGTATAGTTTTCTCACATTGTGATGGAACACAAGCAATAGTGCCATAACAATAAGCACTGAGTGTATTTTTTGGCTGTGATTTCATTAGTTGGGTGTTATAAACAAAAACGATTATGCGGATGGCTCTGGTTTATTACAACATGAGTCATTTTAGATAGAATAGAAACTTTCATCGTTTCTATTAGATGTGAACACTTGGTCTTATTTTTATGGTATGATGTGTCAAAAAAAAATGAAAATACTAATCACAGTTTTCTAAGGCCCGAGGTGACATCATCAAACCAACCAACAGTATAAAATCAAAAAGATTTTCAGTTTAATATCAGGATAAAAGAACAAAAAGAATTATGAAGCTTAAACACGGGATTGTTTGACATTTTTGCTTGAAAATGATCGTGCTCGTTAATTTTCTGTGGATCATCAGATTGATTAGCTCCAAATAACACTTTACTCCCAAAAGTCATTTTTTAAATGTAGAAACACGGCAACATCGTTACAACATAGTCAGATGGGTCAAAAACATGAAACAATCAGACACGTCAGGTCCACAGAGCGTTTTAGCATCTTTTAGCTCATTGTTTTGTTTTTTATGCCCTCATACAAACAGGTGGATGCAAACATGACTCTAAATGCCTGCTAATGTTGCTCTTTGTCTGACAGATGTGTACAAATAGCCAATAGTTTGCCAACACAATCACCATATGAGCTCTAAAAGATAATAATATGTCAGTGTTGAGTTCACAACTCGTTCTACTGCCCCCAAGTGGCCAAAAAACAAACAAACAATTAATGCAGGATTAAAGATGTTGGTCAACCTCCTTTAAAATGAGCTAGAACAAAGAGATGAGGTATTTCTTGGCCTGAGCTGTGACGATGAAATATGATTATGAATGTTCATATTTATGTGAGTATTGTCAACACATGCTCACAGTTCCTGCAGAGCTGAAGGACTTAGTTCACTCTGCATCATCTCTGTCACTCAGACATTCATCGAGTGTGTTTCAGTGTGTGTTTTGTGCTGAAAGTCAGAGCGTCTGAGTGGCTCCTGTTTACTAAGACGTGTCCGAGGGGAAGTTTAAGTTTGTTATTGATTATGGGGACAGAGTGCATCAGAGAGCTGATGTTTTCGTGAGGCGTCGGCTGAAGAATAGCCCGTGTTGTGTTGAGAACTGAAAATAGCCCATCAGCGCCTAATCAAATTAATGCATACTTACTGCTGCCAAGATCTAATTAAGCATGCCGGTGAAATGCACAAAGACACCAAATGACATGGGATGAAAAGGGAAAATATTAATTTGAGTGGGAAACAAATATCCAGCAGGGCTTTAATAGATTCCTGGAAAATGGAACATGGACGCTGCCCTGCTCATTCATGCTGTCGCCTGAGCACACAGGAAGGAGCAGGTGCAGCATTGCAGAAAGGTCGAGGTTGGTCTTTGTGAATGTTGGCCAGCTACACCGGGGCTGGGACATGTCCACAATAACAGACCTTTTTTATGTCCTTTTTCTCTCCCAGCGATGCTCCGCTGGCTCTCATTGCAATTAAAACCAAGTGTCCATCAGAGGCTATCTCTGCTCTGTGTGGCCCATATGTTTGGGTGCTGATAGAGCGTGGATTACTCTGTTTGGGACACAGATAACAGGCTGTTTATAACCTTGGCAGAGTCTGGGGCCTAATCTGGCAGGAGCATATTTCCCCTTGCTCCCCGATAAAGGCCTGTTAGCAGCTTTATCACACGGGCAGATAGAAGTCGAGCCAGAGCGAGACGAGCACAGCACTGAGCCCAATCTGGCACCACACACGGTTCTGCTGCTTTATTTTTAGAAGCCTTGTCACACCCCCAAACACACACACACACACACACACACACGCACACACACGCACGCACACACACACACACACACACACACACACACACACACACACACACACACACACACTTATACACACTTACACACATTTACACAAACACAAGCTTCACTACTTGTCAGAAAGAGCAATTAATTTCTACATCTGCCTTCTTGGGCAAGACAAGAACCAACAAACAAATTAAAAGGACAATGTCCTCATTCATCATTAGAGCGTTTTGGAGTTGCATGATGCCTGTGCATGAGAAATGAAACAAGAAACAGTAGATGGAGGCTATTCTCTCTTATATACATGTCATTATGTTTGGTTGTAGTTTGTTGTATATAATGTAGGTAATTAGCCTGAGCTGGAAAACACAATGTACCCAAGCTGTTCCTGTGTTTGGGTGAGCTATTCTGTTTTTTTAGAGATCTACAGTCTGAATGGACATCTCAGTTTAAATGACAACAAAGTCTGATGACAACAAACACAATCAGACATGTCAGGTCCACAGAGCGTTTTTTATGCCCTCATACAAACAGGTGGATGCAAACATGACTCTAAATGCCTGCTAATGTTGCACTTTGTCTGATAGATGTGTACAAATAGCCAATAGTTTGCCAACACAATCACCATATGAGCTCTGTAAGATAATAATATGTCAGTGCAGAGTTCACAACTCGTTCTACTGCCCCCAAGTGGCCAAAAAAAACAAACAATTAATGCAGGATTAAAGATGTTGGTCAACCTCCTTTAAAATGAGCTAGAACAAAGAGTTGAGGTATTGACAATGAAATATAATTATAAATGTTCATATTTATGTGAGTAATTGAAATGTCCTCATTTATCATTAGAGCGTTTTGGAGTTGCATGATGCCTGTGCATGAGAAAAGAAACAAGAAACAGTAGATGGAGGCTACTCTCTCTTATATACATGTCATTATGTTTGGTAGTAGAACCTAAACCTAAACCTAAACCTAATTAGCCTGAGCTGGAAAACACAACATACCCAAGCTGTTCCTGTGTTTGGGTGAGCTATTCTGGTTTTTTTAGATATATAATCTACAGTAAGAATGGACATGTGAGTTTAAATAAAAGGAAGGTTTCATAGCTGTTTTCCTGCTTATACCTCTAAGTTGCTCTGGGATACGTGCAAGCCTGCACTGCTATTTTCTGTATCCCCATCTTGATGGCTCTGCGTAGGCACAATTAGAGAGAGCACTCCTTTCACAGCCAGAGAAAATTGTCGTCCTCTGTAAATTGCTTTTGCCGCAGCTTAAAGAAGATCTCTTGTTACCCTCTCATTCAGTCTTTCTCGCAGCCCGCTCTCCCCCTCTTTCAGGAAAATTGCTTTCTCGCAATCAACAGATTGCTTGCTGCACTTAGGGGTAAATACAGGTAGACTAGCGCATTAGCATAACATTATTCAGACAAGTGTCAACCTCTAGGCAGTTAGCGCTGCATCTAAGCTCAGTGTGAGGTGAAATGAAGTGCTACAGAGTTGGAGGAGCCGCCGCCGCGGCTGCTGCTGCTGAGATTTTCAGAGAAGAGTTGGAATTGGCCAAAAGTGCAAGAGTTAGAAAAGATGATGTACTTCAACATTTCTTCACTTAAAGGAAAAAAAACGAGTCATCTTAAAGGAATTCAAACATGGAAATGTGACAACACATCTTGCTTCAAGGTGACTTCACGCTCGCAGTTTACTCTCTTTCAGTCTGGTGGTGGAGTCCTGGACTGTCTCTCTGGAGGTCTGCAGCATGTAGGTCAAATCGGCCTCATCATCCAACTGCAAAACATGCAGGATGGGCTCGATGGGAAACAGCTTTATTGGCGCGCTGGTGATATATTGGTCCGGTGACATGAGACTGAAAACAGAGCTTGATGTTGGATCTGTCCTGCTGCAGAAAAATGTTAATGCTTTTTCACTCGCGTCGGTTAGCTCAAATTAACCTCACAAGCATGAGTCTAATTAAGTTTCCTCATTGAAGCTTAGCACCACTCCCCTCCTCTGCGTATGATTTGATACCCTCTGTCCTCGGGGATGGGCGGTGGAGAGCAGCAGGCATGATCTTTCACCGGGGGGAGACACTCTCTCTATCCTCCTCCATTACTCCACCCTTTTCTCTCTTCTTTCTTGATTGACAACAGGGGTTCCTTCTGACCTACATTTGCATCTGCTCCCTGACCCAAATAAGACCCACGTAATGAGCCGCTCGGCCATTTTTAAAAAAAATATATATATCGAGCAGGAACTTGTGTGGGTTTTCATCCTGGCTACAAGGGGGTGTTTAGCTGTGGTAGCGGTGTCCCTGGGGGCTTTGTGTCTGGAGCTGCAGGGCTCCACAAAGACACTGTCCCATCCATCCAGGCCATTCTAGGTCATCTGATTACTCTTCACAGTGATTACTAATCAGCCACTTGTGTTAATGTGCTGTATCACTGAGGCACAGGGGCCAAATCATCAGACAGATTTCAATCTTCTTTGTCAGGCGCCATGTCATCACTTGTGTCTTCCCAAATACGGCAATAAAGCCAAAATCCATTCAGAGCCCTCGCTGTGCAGAGCGTCGGGCTGTAATATAATCTGACTGTGCAATGAGGCTGTTATTGTTTCCTCCCAAACACCAGGAACAGTCAGCCCTGGCAGCAGCTTGTACACAAATAGAGAGAGAGAGATCCCCTGGGATCCCACTGTGGATTCCACGAGCGAGCGTGAAAGCCGTTTGGTACTCTCAAGACATGTAGCACACGTTAGTGCGGCAGCCATCACAGCAAAACCTGTCTGATAAACACAAGCATCACACTGGAAATACGAGCGACACTTTGTCAGAAAACAGAGAGGAGATAGTTCTGTTCTCCGACACATTAAAGTGTATTTGGAGAACAAATTGGCCCCTTCTTCTGTTCCTTTCTGTTCACTGTCAGTTCACATATGTGAGCTTTAACAATGCTTCACAGCGTCGGACATGTTCCCCACGTTGTAATGTTCTTATTGAATACATCACACTCGTGCATACACAGTCATAATACATAGACGTGGAGAGGAGATTGAATTTTGCTCCAGCAGAAATATAAATTTAGACTCACAGGAACAACTCTGGAACTTGTTTCCTGGTTTCATTTCCTGTCTGTTCGCTGTGGGATTTTCTCTTATCAGCAAGTGTGATATTATGTGAATAATCTCATTTTCTTGCAGCTTTTCGCAGCTTTCATAATGACAATTCCCCATATTCCTGATTTTGAAGAACATCCTCGCCGCCGTAAGTGTTACAGTTGTGCGAGATAAAAGCCGTCCCTTTTGAGTGAGAAGGGAATGAGACATATTCAGCCAGAAATTGCCTTTCTTTTCATTCATTTCACTCCTGTTTTAGTCCACCTCATTTCAGATAATATTGCTCCCGTCTGTGCTGAACAATCAGAAAGGAAACCTTTTCTAGCAGCTGCATTAGATGGCCTTTCATTTTCCTTGGGCCTGCAATCATAATGACATAATGTTGTGCACGAGCCTCTGCAGGGCTCTTCTTCTCTCTATCTCTGGCTGTGGATTCACACTCAAACAGCTTCACTGTTCCTGATATGTAAAATACCAAATCCTATTATTTCTCCGGCTAAATAACACCGCTCCCAGAGGCGTTGTGTGATGTTTTAATGAGAGCCCAGATTCCCGATGCTCAGCGCTGTCTTCTCTTCTGCATTTCCTTAAACTGCCAAGTAAGAGCCCCATTAATAATTCAGCTCATTAAAGTGTGTAATTAATCTGGAGCTGTGTAACAGGGAGAGACTGGGGCGCAGGGAGAAAACTCTCCAGGGGGGCACAAGAGAAACATTGGGCTAAGAGAAACAGCACCCCCGCTGTGATGGAACCAGTTCCCCGGCACACAACCAGTCCTCCTGCATCATTTATCTGGCAGGAAAAAGCTACAGAGAGGCGGCGCCGCCGCTGCTGCTACACACGAGACATCTTCAGGCAACTCAGCCAATCAACAATGCAGCGCGGGTACACACAGGGTGGTGGGACTGTGTGTGTGTGTGTGTGTGTGTGTGTGTGTGTGTGTGCAGTTGTGTGTGTCCTTGCGAATGTTGGGAATCTGCTCTGGTGTCTGCTTACTGTAGATGTTGATGGTCAGTTTCTGGGTTTCTTGGAGATCTGTTCTGGATTCATGTATACATACAGAGCACATCTTATCATTATTATGTAGATGTTTTATTTTGAAATTGTCATACATCAGTGATTATTATTAATGACTTTACTTAATCACATGAGACATGCAGTAGTGTAGCATGTGAAATAATAAGAATAAATAGAAATAAACTACCATCTGTCACTTGTCAACAAATGTCACAATTTCTTATTTGTAGGGTCTCTTTAATGCTCAGCACAAAATGACCACATTTACCCAGCAGCAAGGAAACACTGAATTATAAAGAAATTATATAAAACATGTTGAGTTCTATATCCAGTGATCAACAACACACAGCAGGTTTAATATTATATGATCAGGTCATGCTGTCATTCGGCCGCCTGCAGCAGAGAACTTATCGTCTCATAAAGGAAGTCACTCAAAACAAAGAAGTCTTTCTCTACACTTATTATTTGTAGATAGATCTGGACTGAGCCGCAACCTCCGCGGCTGGCAAACGAAGCCAATGCGGAAACTGCAGTTCCTCCAGCGTCCACTTGAGGCTGGCTACAGAACATTTCAACCTCCATAAGAACAATAACCTCCCATATTAAAATGTCCAAATTCACTGCAGGTGACGTGGATGATGTCACTCGTGCTCTGTCCATTCTTTATACTGTCATTGATCTGGAAGTCTAATAACACTTCCATCATGTCATCTGTTGTAGAGCCCATTGATAGATTAGTGATGATATATTGTCTAATACTGTAGTATAGTCTAATAAGTGACATAGGTCATATATTCACTCATCAAAAATATTTGTGAATGTTACGTGTTTATTTAAAACACTGAATATTGACAAACTGTTAAATATCAGTCCCAAAAATCCAGCACGTGTCAGACTCTAATTTGTGTTGCAGAGTCATTTTGTATTGTCCAGCAGGTCTAAATGCATATGGCCTTGCACAATATGAATAGTTATCAAACACTGATGATTTTATATCATTTGTCACATGACTTTCACTCTTCAGAGGCGTGCGGAACTTCCTGTGGCAGCACAAAGCCCAGACACAGGCTGTGTGACGAGCTGTGTGCTGTTTGCTCTCAGATGTTTCAGGTAGACCTCAGTAAACAAACAGTGGCATTCACACTCAGCACGCCTGCTGCCACTCTCGAGCCCTCAGCTGCTCCAGATGTGGCTTAATTTACTGCGACTTGGCTAATCATGGTGATTAAGGATTAATTACCGTTAATCACTTTTACATAAACTGGTTGGCAGTAGGAGAGCTGCTCTGTGAAAAATGCCACACAAGTGTGTGTGTGTGTGTGTGTGTGTGTGTGTGTAGTGAGTTAGATGGAACGGGACAGAGCTGGAAGCTCTGGGTGTTTCTTCAGCAGTCAGAGGAAGTTAACCTCTGATAATCTTCTGTGTCAGTTAATACCAGACCAAAAATTCAAGGCCAGCTTGTGCTGAAGGTTTTGTGTTGATCGGGTTGAGTTGAACATATTTCTTGCTGACAGTGTAGACGTTGTCAATATTCAACACAGCAGTTGTCTCCTGGTCAGCCGAGGCTAAACAGACACTGCTGGGCTGTGCGACTGTCCTGCTGCAGGAGATAAGAATGTGAAGGAGCATAACCACTGCGAGTTCCATTAACACAGACTGACAAGGGAATCACAGGGACATCAGGGGGTCCGGGATGAGGCTGACAACAAAGCCGCTGCGCTGTGCTCGTATCGCCCACCTCCCCCTCCTCCTCCTCCCCACCTCTGCCCCCTTGCACAAGCTGAGGGTGGCAGTGTGGTCACCTTCCCTCCTTGGCCTGGTTTCACACTGACATGCTCGTCTGCTCTCCTGAAGGAATGGCTTTAATAAGGTAGAGCAGATCAAGGCGACTGTTAATGACATGGCAGGCCCAGTCAACACACTGCCCGAGGCCATGGATGGCCCCAGTCTGGTGCGTGTTGCTGGACGCTCGCTATCTCATGTGGGACACGCGGGACACTTGTCTGGATGCTCTTTAACTGCTACCCATCCTTTGTGTGGGCTGAGAAGTGGCACAGTGGAATGAACCCGACCCCGGCTTTACAGACCGGTGAAATTTACCTCACAGTCCTGCATTATTCTGCATTTTAGCACATGCAGCTTGTTTCCTGTTTTGATGTCGTCAGAATTGCAAATTCGGTCAACAGGGTGACAATGTTGCATTCAGGGATTCAGAATCAAAGAGTGTGGAACGACACAGGGACGAAATTAGTCAAATAGTTTGCTTCAAAAAGCCAATCAAGAAGCAAAAGAGAGCCTGAGAAAGAGTTTTACTGTGCACATTTTCAGCTCATTTCTTCCTTATATGGATAATAAACTGCACTGAATATGAGGTTGCTTGTTGCGATGAGCATCCCCATAACCCCATAGCGGTACAGTCATGATAGAATATGTTACAAATACGTATGTTCCTTGCAGAATATATTACAAACTGACTATGCAAGGGCAGCAACACTGACACAAGCTATGTCGAAAACAACAGACCTCCTCCTTTGTATTCCAATGAGCCTTGTTCGTAGCCAGAGCAGAGGGCCTGTCACACAGCCGAGCAGAGTGCCAGAAAAAGTGAAGACAAGTCAAACCTTTGCTGCTTGCTGCTGTTGCATCATCATCCAGCAACAGATTGTGATAGCCAATAAAAATCGGAAAGACAATTTGACATTGACAGATGCTACTGGGTCCAGCAACAGACATGTCCACAACACTGCAGATGCATGAATAATTTAGGTGGATTCCAAATCTCAGTCTGACTGCATGGCATTTATTCAATTTAGATTTTTATTATTAGAGCGCTCACACTGTTTTGTGTCCTGAAAACATCTGGCTGGATACTAACTACCTGGTTGATGGTAGGCTCGCCCTTCAGTGCGGTGGTTCCCAGCTTTGACCCCAGAAGAAATCCGAGGGGTCTTGAGATGATTAACAGGATAAGAAAAAACTCAAGGTCTAGCTTTTTCCACATCACACGTTTCCATCAGTGGATGGAGGCTTGGGACGAAGCTGGTAAGTGGACCTTGGGTTAGGATGATTTTATCAAAGAACTATTGCCAGGACCAAGAATGAACTTTCGTGCTTCAGAAAAAATATTTCTGCTGCACTACTTTTTTTTTTTTTTTTTTACAATCCAAGAAACTGGATAATTCATCCCACAGAAATTTAAAAAATGAAATCTGAGGATGGAAAAGAACTCTTTGGTCAAACTTTTAGACACATGCAACCTGTGACGAGAGACGCAGGAGGCCAACGCATTGATTTTAAAGGCTCACTTGCTGAAAAGGTTGATAAAGTCTAAATAAAAAATTAAATAAAAATATTCTTCTTCTCAGGAATTGTTTGCACTCTTTACGACTGCTGACATTAACAGAATGAAGCGTAGATGAAAGCCTGAGGCTGATAGTGTGTTAACTTCATCCTGAACAAAGATTAGGCCAAGTGTGCCACTATTGTAAAGAAAAAAGTTTCATTTAAACAAGTGAATGATAATAAAAAAGCATCTTTCATGTGAATTCCAATAGGCATTATGTCCATTGAACCAAAGACTACAGCGTTGCTAGTGGCCCTAAGTGGCCTTGGTGGACCTAATTCTAATTACCTTAATTAGTGGTATCTGTGATGACAGGAGTGTGTGTGCGCGTGTGTGTGTGTGCAGTATTTCTGCTTCTTTCTCTTCTTCACTGGTGGTTACAAAGCGGAGGGGCCACATAGAGGATGAGAAGGCACTTTAATGTGAAGGCTGTCAGCTCGGCTCCTCTTTAGTTTTCACCCTCTGAAGAGCACGAGGCCTTATCGCTTTAATTGACTCTTTATCTTTTTGTTAATTTCCCCCTTTAGCGCAGTAGTGCCTTTTGATATGTCATTTTACATTGGCTTTTGTGTGACTTACAGGAAGTGGCTGTATAGATTACCATATTTCATAAAAAGGCAGATTTCTTTTAACAACACTGTTAAGGAGCTCACTTGCTTCTTAATTGTCTTCATTGTCCATTAACCTCTTTGATATTGTCTGTTAACCTTTTTCCCCTAAAATGAATTACATGGCTTTGAAAGTATATGCATTCAAATTATTTTATTCTTTACACTTCCCAAAGCTTTCTTTGTGCATATCTAATAAGCAAGGTATAATTTTATATTGCTGGCAGGAGTTTAAAGACTCGAGTCTTTACAAAGGCAAACAGAGGGAACTTAAGGGGAGCAGGATTTAACAGTTTGATGCCTGTCGTCTTCCTCCTGGTGTATGTTGGTTCTCTTTCCATTCCAGTACACTTGCGACTGTATAATGAATTATGCCGATGTTGAATTAGCATGTAGCTGTCGCTTCAGCGCTGGTGCCTGCCTTGTGACAGGACCACCATAGCACAGGCTGGCGTCGAGAGAGGGGGCTTCTACTGTGATTTATTAACTGCTGAAGCCACAATGAAGTGTGCCCACTGAAGCACCAATGCAAACAAATAGGGCCAGGGCTGTCACTGTAAATTCAAGCAGACAGGCCAACCGCAGCCTGACCAGAAAGGGTTAATTATGTAAAAGCATTCTTAGCCTTCAGGTTTTCAAGGATGGACTGATTATTGAAGGCAAGATTACATCACAACTGTGGCACACAATTTACAATATTATGTTTGCATATTGCAAACATAATAAAAAAAAAAGCTTCATGTCTATAAATCATTTCACTTTATTTTTTTGCATATTTTATATAACTATTGCAAATTGAGTTTCATGTAAAAGGACCCAAAAATGGTTTGACATGATGAATCTATCAAACTATGCCTAATGCTAATGTGGATTAGCGCTGCACTTTCTGGTTTGTGTTATTATATGTGCCACTTTTTTGTTTTTTATTTTGTAGATTGAGTTTGGTGGGTAAAAGGGCATTTTATTTTAAAAAATAAATAAATAATAATCGATTATGAACAAATTCCAACTAACACGTAAGGAACCCACATCCTAAACGATTGTGTAGCAAGCAAGCTGACAAGCTAACATTCCTGTTAGCAGTAGCACTTAAAGTCAGCAAACAACCTTACTGTTAGATTTTTTGGTGTTATCTGGTCAACACAGCTCACTAATCTTTGTCTGATAGCAAGGAAAACAACAATAGCCTGGCTAGCCTATACACTGTAGTCAAACAGATGGATTGAATATTCAATTTTTGGTTATGTTTGAGTGTCAGACCTATTAGATGCTAGTACTTTTTTGTTTTTTAATGTTTTTAAGATGATGGTTGCTGCTAATGCTAACTAACATTTCCGTTCCCCCTAAACAAACTACTTCTGCTGCTCCAAACCTCCTGTACCAAAGGATTTTTGGACCTGACACAGCAAAAAGTCTGAATACCCTCTGCATGAGCTGATATTCAACAGAACAGAGGAACAGAAACATCACAGGTTGTGACTTTAAAGTCTCATGGCCTTCACCTCTCTAATCAAAGTGCTCTTCCAAATGTCAGGCCAGGCAGTTGTTGATCTGCCTGGACATGCTGTCACTTGACCGGCATTGCGTGTCACTTTTGGCCGACTCTCCCTGTGCTGCTACCCGTGATGTAACACTGCGGATCACATTTCAGCATATGGGTTCAGAACGGAGAGCCTCCAAAGGTGTCTACTGGTTTAAACCAAGGCACCCAGTCTCTGTCAAAGGCCTTTATGTTTGACCGTCCATCTCTCTAACTGTGACAGAACAGCCCAACATCATTAATTAAACATCAGGCTTTCCCACAATCACCCGATCGCCATGACAGGCTGCCATGCCAACAGTCCCTGTCGACATGCCTTCGAAATCTAGAAGGGGATTACATATGGTAATGGTTTTTGACAGGCTGCCATTTGCCTCTGTTAATCTGATAGGATAAGATATCTGGACTGCAGAGCATGGTGTGTTGTAACTCTTTGAGTCTGATATTGTTATGCCATGAAAAAAACTAAATCATTCTGAAGATGTAAGCAGTGTCCTGGAAGAAATCTTAATCCCCTGACAAGCTTTTGATAGGATCCCAAATATTGTCACTGACTCCTCAAAAGTGTATTTTTAGACCTGGATCTTGTTTGTATTTGCTGTCCATTTTAATATTTCTCACATTTATGAACTCCCGTCATGTATGGCGAGATGATGTGACAATCTTTCGCAGACCTGTGTCCTTCCCTAGTGATAACATTTCTCCAAAGAAGCTAGTTATGATGCTAGCCCCAGGCTGCCAACCCACTTTTTGTTTTGCCACGGTTCACTCCCCTTCATGGAAAAAACGGAGTTTATTCTCTGGTCTTTGTTCAACTGAGGCTCAGCCCAAACTCAGAGAGCTGCTCTGAAATGATGTATCTCTGTTGCTAGTATTTCAATTAATATTTTAATACCCACACCCATCTTCATATGAGGCTGCGAGCCAATCTTCCCGAGTGACTAATATATGGCAACAGAGCATGTTACACATGTGCTTGCTGAAAACAAGCAATGAGGGCGGGGGGTGGGGGGAGTGTGGGGTTTAGGCAAGCTGCTTTCCCCCCAAATAGGGACGTAAATCATCTCCGACCATGATATTCCGAGCTACATCCTAAAAGACCGAAAAGCCTCCTCGCTCAGCTGTGTGGAAATTAAATGAATATTTCCAGATAAACAACCAGACAGTTAAACATCCACCTCTCCAAAAGCCAATTGCCCTGGGCTTTTATTAAATATCGATTTGATTTGTAAAAGGCCAGATGCTGCAGGGTTAAATAAATGTCATGTTCCCCCGTTTCCAGTTTACTTTTCTTGTCTCTTCAGTCGGTGACATTTTGTCTTGCTGTGTACACAGAGCAGTAAAACCAGCGACCAAGTGCACACCCACCCTGACCCAATCCATCCTTGCAGAGACGCATTTGCACTGTGAACATACAGTGTGTGTGGAGGTTTTCCTTCCAGCATCACAACCTGCTTTCTGCACGCTATTAGTAAATTCATCAGCGACCGGCACTGATGTAAGAATCCCGTGTTTTTATTCATATTAAAAATGAAAGTGAAGCAATAAAGCCCGGTGCCTCCTTGTGAGAATTGCTTGTCAACAACAGCGGGGAAGGAATAAGGCATCGTCTGACAACAAGCTATCTTTGAAACGCCTCCAAGAGGGAAATGGCATCCATTAGAGACATACAGAAAATGTGTGTTGACTGTGGGGGAGGGGTGTGGGGGGTCCGAATCGCACAGACACACATACACATAGATAATTGTTTATCCCTGAGAGAACCTTCAGTGTTTGTCTGCGGGTGGCTAAGTAAGTTCACCAGCACTATTGGACAGGGAGTGCCCAGCAGACCCAAGGCTCGAAAAACATTAGGATGAATCAATTAGGCTGCCATTAGCCAATAAAGTGGCCCTCACTGAGTCGTGTAATTATGACCCACAGCAAAGCCAATTTTATGGAGGCACATTATCCCTTTCTTTTCTTTATTAATTTTATTTGTTTGAGATAATCCCTCCATTGTTTTAATTATGTGCTTTAGGTTCAGGGTGGAATAAATAAATCATCGTTTGCTTCCATCACTTGCCGAACACCGCAGCTCTGTGCTTCTCTGCCGTGTAGGGGAAACTATTCATCGGATGACGATTGAGAGAGACCGTTCCATTGTGTCTGTCATCGTTATGAGGATCACACTGATTAGTCACATAGATTAAAAAAATGAACACCGTCACATCCTTTCCGCAGGATCCACATTAACCCCCACTCGGTGCAGGTTCCCATCAGATTGTATGATAAGAGGCGGCAGGAAGAGCTGATATTATAGTCAGCAGCTACTTAGCTTGTTCCCAGCTCAGAGGACACTGTGTAAGTGTGACAATGTGCTGTCAATGAGGGATGACAGTACACAGCCAACATGGCGTAATGCATTGTTCCTTCCTGGGTCCCTCCTGACAGATGCTCTCCAAGACAGCTGGATCAGCAGCAAGAATGGAGCTGGGATCTGGGCTGCGTATGAGCCGAGGATGTGATACGCGGCTGATTAGTGAGGGTATACACGTGTCAACAAGCAAGGCCTGGGGATCATGTCGGAGTTTGTGTTAATTGTCAGTTTAAGACACGTTTACCTATTTATTTTGAGCATAATGCTCGGCTTTACCTAAGCTCTGTTCAATGTAGTCGTTTGCTTTCCATTTGTCCGTGACCTTTCTTATTCCAGCTTTATTTAAAAAAAGAAAAAAGTCAGCCCACTAGTGTTTTTTTTCTCTTTGCCTTCCAAGAGATCTCCTAAGAAATGACCTTCTCTGCAGCAGCCGCTCTTAGAAGACTGATGTTGGAGGTGCTTCAAGCCAAGTAAAATAAACACTTCATGAATGTTAAGCTGGAACTTGGCAGACGTGAATTGAATCATTTCTGTGGACACAGGGAATTTTTATGTTCCATTTTCATTTGACAGTCTAGACGTTTTATGGGTTCGGGAAGAAATCTGGCCTCGTTTTTTTCAAAAGAAACATCTAAGAAGAGCTTCCTCCCTTACATTCTTTGAATTGTGCTTTTGGTGATAATTGTTTTTCTCTCTGTCCACATATTCAAGTTACAGGGTCAGGTGAGCTGTCCGGGCCAAACGTAGAAATCAAATTTTGAAGAGACATTGTGTGAATCTTCTGATCCACAAAACCCATCTATGCGCCACTTAAAACACTAAATGTAACTTCATACTGTGTGCTTTGGTCAGAATTGTTGGTTTTCTTTCTTCTTCTTGAAGCACGTGCTGCTATGAGACCTTTCCCAACAGAAAATGACTTCCAGAAAGTGTGGCTCATTTTCCTCCGTGGGATATCGTGGTGTGCTTTCATTTTAACACCCACTTTAGTCTGGTATTTATGAGGTGGTAACTACAGAGAAAAACTGCCTCTCCGTGCTGGTGAGTGTTCAGGAGCCGGGGAGCGGTGGCGGGGGCCTCAGCTGACGTACGTTAACTAAAGCGGACAGGCGGGTTTAGAGTTTCTGATGGAGCAGGTTTGATCGGGTCATAACGCGGCTGCAGTCGCAGCGGTGCGGAGGTAAGGCGGGTGTGAAGCCATCCGAGAGTTTCCCCGGCAAGCCCCTCCATACATTACTGGAGTGATGAAGGAGTCTGGGTAATGAGACAGGATGTTTGTACAGTCCTGACATCCCAAGAGACACCCCCCACCCCCTACCACCCTCCTTCTCCTCCAACACTCCTCCCACACTCAATCTACCTCCTGCTGAGCCTGTGGCCTGAACCCCTGACCTCTTCCACTCGCCAACAGTTGCCGTATTTGCATTTCCAGTCCACTTAAAGGCAGGCTGGGGAGCCCCCTCCTCTTCCTCTGCTAGTACAGCAGGCCTCATTCTCATCCCGCTGACCCCCTGCTCAGGCCTACCAACCCGGACAGCAGTTTGGGGTTAATGCACCAAGCACTCCCATTGTCTCTGAATTAATGAAGTGCTCCCTGCCTGTCCCTTCTCATTCAATGACAACGAGACAAATGACAAATGGTAACGTTTTAAATGGCCATCGACACATGCGGGGCGTAGAGTCACGGAGTCATAGCTCGTGTTAGCACTGTGGCCGAGGCCCAGCGACGACGGTGCCAGCTGCTGTCGATGCACTTTCGATGTCCACTCTGGGATCAATTTGGATCCTAGCAGCACCACGCTCCACGCACGGGAAGGTGTTTTATATTGAAATGGATGGTTCTCAGATGGAGGATGAAGAGTCAGAGCCTGGGAGTGTTTTCACCTCAGAAAATGGAAGGTGGGACTTTTACCTTCAAGAGAATGGCAAGGGAGACCTCTAGTGGAAGGCCGAGGTATCCGTCCACGTTATTGTTGCTGAAGATGACCATTTATTGTGCGACACATAACACTGTTTCATGTTTTTAAGGTCACTTAATAATAATAATCACACTGTACACTGTGCTTTTTGACATGTCCGTCAAGCTCACAACCGTTCCCTCTTTCTCTGTCCACCCTAAGACATCCAGTAAATCTACATGTATATTTGAAATTTGTATTCAAAGTACCAGGTGTACTGCATACTGTGTCCACTTTTTTGCTGATGTTTGACTTTTCCGCTCAAGAAATTATTATTATAATTATTAGAAAATAATTTTAGTTTTCAAATTACTACAAGTACCAGAGTTAGATAACAATAGATAACATTATAGATAGATAGATAAATAACAAAAGCAATAATACAATTTTTAAGAGGTTGAAATAATTGACTATGGGTGTGATCCCAGCAGCACTGAGAGGTTCCTGAACATAAAAAAAAAAATCATTCATTATTTATTGTTTGGTTGAATTAATGGATCACTCGGTTTATAAAATCTCAGAAAAATTTGAAAAATGTTTCCCACAAAGCCCAAGGTGACATCAACACAAGGATCAGTTTACAGTTTAAAATTGTCACAACTGAGAAGCTGTAACTGGGAAATGTTTTTCATTCCGTCTTACAAAGTTTTGGAAAATAGCTGCCCATGATTTTTCTGTGTGATCAAACAATCGATTAGTGACTAATTGTTGCAGCTCTTTTAAATCAGCCATGCAGCTAATAAGGCAGGGAGGTGAAAGAGCAACCATGAGCAGACAGGGGTTAATTACTCAGCCTCATATTATGGATCAGGAATCAAAGATAGATTTCCAGAAAGACTAAATGTGTAACAGAGCTGTGGTTTCAAATCAGCTGCTGGAGACAGAGAGTCCACTGATACAGACACAGCTCCTCTGTTAATGTTGTTAATATTACTTGTAAAATGATTCATTTCTGGAGGAATTTGTTGAAATTAGTCCCTAATTCCTTTTTAATATCAGAACATGTCATTAAACAAGAGAAAAACAATCAGTTTTCGCCTCTGCGGTGTTGTTTAAGTATCAGCCTTCTCCTTGATGATTCGTCCACACGTTCCACTCACAGCATGTCTCTCTCTGCTACAACATACTGCATCACTCACACTGAGCCGGTGGATGCGCAGCTCGGCGGCGTCAGCCGTGGAGTCAGGCTCTGCGGCTGACAGCTTGTTACTGGTGCATCACGCTACTGTAGGTGTGACCTTTATGACTGACCTCTGACCTCCTCCTGTCATTGCAGTGCTGAGTATCCGCGGCGCCCAGGAGGAGGAGCCCCCGGATCCTCAGCTCATGCGGCTGGACAACATGCTGCTGGCGGAGGGCGTGTCCGGTCCGGAGAAAGGTGGAGGCTCGGCAGCAGCGGCTGCTGCTGCGGCGGCCTCGGGAGGAGCCGGGGCAGATAATTCCGCTGAGCATTCTGACTACAGAGCCAAGCTGTCCCAGATCAGACAGATCTACCACACAGAGCTGGAGAAGTACGAACAGGTGAGAGTGAGTGACTTACATGAAGCCCTGATTTTCACTTTATTTTACAGCATCATCACATCTCCCAGATCTCAGATCTAATGACATAATCATACTAATTATAATCTTTAGTATTTATATAATGCCTTTTTCATAGAGAGAGATATTTGAACTTAAAAGTACAAGATGAGGCTGTAACACTGTTTGCTGAGGTTTATCTCACAATTTCAGACTTTTTTTCTGCAATTCTGCAACAATAATGGACGTAATGAAGCTGGTGGACTACATTAAAAAACAGAAGTGATGCAGCAGCAGCAGAGACATCCTGACTTTTAGTCACTAAAACACTGGACTCTATGTTTTTCATAATGCAGCTTGATCTGATCTGTCAAGCCCTCCCGTGCGTCATAAATGTCTTTGTCCTTGTCCACACCTCGGCCTGTAGTGCAGGCTTCCTGTTAAAAATGTGTTTTCCAAGCTCAAGCAGAGATAACCTTTGTGGTAAGGTTTTAAGGGCTGCACTTATCGATTCATCTGTTGATTCATCTGTTGATTGTTTTGCATGTAAGATGTCAGAAAATAATGAAAAAAACGCTCATCACGATTTCCCGGAATCCAAGATGACGTCAGTGTGCAGCAGGGTGTCAGACTCATTTTAGTTCAGAGGCCACATACAGCCCAATTTGATCTCTCAGTGGACGGCACAAGTAAAGTCATAGCATAATAACCTGCAAATAACGACAGCTCCAAATCTTTCTTTAAGTGAGATTTCAACAACATTGTGCCTCAGTTTATCTTTTACAATATAGCAGGGGTCTTCAGCCGGGGGTCCGTGACCCCTAGGGGGTCTGTGAGGTACTGCAGGGGGGTCCACCAATTTTTGTCAAAATAATTGACAGTTTTCTCCAAAATAATTTGTGAGAATTAAAAAATATAACAAAAATGATGTATGATACTAACATAATGTGACCAACCACTATGGGAAAAGAAAGAAAAAAGCTGGCTGAGAGACAGCAGTTCTTTGTTGCAAAATTAACGTGAATCGATAACGTTACTAACTTAACGCTAGTTACTAGTATGATAATAAGTGAAGCAGAATGGATAAATTTGTCACAGTTAATAAGGTGAAATAAAAAGGTGAATAAAGTAAATATAAAAGTTATTATAGGCCAGGCTTAAAATGTGACACATTTTAAAAAATCAATTACATGTGGGGGGTCTCTGTTCTGTTTGTCTCTCGTCCAAGGGGTCCTTGGCCTGAAAAAGGTTGAAGACCCCTGCAATATAGTATACAATATATCTATACAATACAATATAGTATTTTATTTTCTGATTAAAACATTACAATATCAGGCATTCACCAAAGAAACCGAAACACGTAGAACAGATGATGATTGTTTTTTCACCGGCAGCTCCATCATGAACAGTTTGCTTGTTAGACAGTGTTGTGTGCGACCCCCAGTTGAAATAGCACCTACTTTTATTGGAAATTTGCAATTAATGTCTTCACTGTAATTTTTACACTTTGCAAAGTCATCCCGTGGGCCAGATTGGACCCTCTGGCAGGCTGGTATTGGCCCTCGGGCCAAACATAAAAAAAAAGGAGCAGTTCCACATATTAAGCTCCATATTTTATCAGGATTTGCTGTCTCACTTGACAGTGAACTGAATATTTTGAAGTTTTGGACGACTGATTAGACAAAACAGACAAGACATTCGATGGTGTCAGTTTGGCCTTTGTGTAATTCTGATGATCATTTTTCAATGTTTTCTTTGGCGTCTTGCCAAAGTATCCTGATATTTCTGTTTCTGTTTTACACAACCAAAACATGCAGTTATAACACAAGAAACACAAAGTCAATTAATGGCTAGATAAAACAGATTTCACAGACTCATTATATCATCGCTGAGCTGGTTCCTCTCCCCCCTTTTCCGTTGTCTTCCTACAACGTCTTCACTGAGGCAGGATCAGCCCTCATGCTGCAATGTTTCCTCAATACATCTCACTGTCACTAAGAATTCACTTTAGATTGTATTTTCACCCCCAGAATAGTCCAGCATATGCAGTATGTTGTGTGTCTCTGTGTGTATTACAAGTATAGTCTTCAAAGTCTGTTTGGGGGGGGGGGGGGGTTGATTTCCTCTCATTGCCTTGATAAGCGATGCATTCATGACAACAGCATCCCTTTCAGATGAATGTGAGTAAGACAGATGAACACGCAGATAGACAGACACAGACAAAGCCTGACACGGCTAAATCCAGAGAGAGATCGACAGGAGGAGAAAAAATAAAGGAGAGGAGACAGTAAGAGGCACAGAGTTGGTGTGTAATATCGTGGCAGATTCACGCCTGGTGTCACACGGGGGGGATGAATGAAACGTCGTGGCATGTTCGTCTCTCAGGGTGGCTATGCTGTGAAAGTGTGTGTCTGGGAAGGGAACAGCTGTCATTGGTTCCTCTCAACACACTGCCATCACCACTTCTGTTAAATATGAAATATATCAGCACTTATATTCCCCCTTGGCTCTGTGAGAAAGCTTGCCCAAGAACTACATTAAGGAGGGAGCTGGATTTTTTAGATTGCTTTCATCTGTGAATTTTAAACACTGCATGTCATTGTGTTTGTGTGTGTGTACAGAATTTGATACGGCCACATAGACAAATTAAATGTTTTTTGTGTATACATATACATTTTTTTAATCCCTGTGTGTGTGTGTGTGTGTGTGTGTCCTCCGTACAGGCGTGTAACGAGTTCACCACCCACGTGATGAACCTGTTGCGGGAGCAGTCACGCACGCGGCCTATTTCGCCCAAAGAGATCGAGCGCATGGTGAACATCATCCACCGCAAGTTCAGCTCCATCCAGATGCAGCTCAAGCAGAGCACCTGCGAGGCCGTCATGATCCTGCGCTCCCGCTTCCTCGACGCCAGGTGCGTGTCCTTGTGTAACAGTACGTGTGTGTGTGTGTGTGTGTGTGCAAATTTCCATGCTGCAAACCATACAAATAACCTTCCAATTTAACAACACCGCAAATCATCATGTGCCTGATATCCATATGAATGGCTGATGTAGGAGGCCTATCATGGTATAAACATGCTGCAGAGCATGCTGTGTTGCTCTTTACCACACACACCGGGCTGGTTTGCATCTGTGCATGCCATTTGGACCAGCACCCCCAGCAACACTGGCCAATAAGAGTTCCCTGCGTGCTCCATAACGCTAACTGTTTCCCTTTTTTAATGTAATCGCTTGTTCCTTTTGATGCGTGCTCTGGATTTGCATACATTTCTCCAAGGATAAACGTCGCTCAAAGTCTGAGTTGGAGGCATAACATTTAAATGAGGCATGCGCTCCCTTACAAAGCTCCCTATCTATTCTCTTGCAAATTATTGTGGTGGTGGTGGTGCAGCAGCAGCGAGGGGAAGGGGGGGTGGGGGAGGGAGGGAGGGAGAGGAAGAGGAAAGCTTTCACTGGTTGAGAGGCACTGCCGTGCTCGGCTCTGCTGATTAATCTACTGGCTGCTGGAGCCCATGCTGTGCGCATTTACATATTCTCAAGCAGGCTTTTGGAGTGCGGGGCAGAGATTTTGGCACAAATCTCCTCACCGGTGGATGCATGCGTAGAGATTTTACAGGGTTCCCCTCCAGCTTATGTAAAGCCCTCTTTAGATGTGGCACATGCAGACGTGACCTGATAGGTGCGAGAGATAGAGGGTCAGTCAACTCGTGGGCATCAGCATATGATATGTCTGCTTCAAGGTGTGTGTGTGTGTGTGTGTGTGTGCGTGTGTGTGTGAGTGGGGCTTTGACAGGGTTTATTTTCATATGTATGTTAGTATATGATGTATAATCCAGCCTTGTTTCTGTGCTGCCATGTATGCATAGCAAGCTGGGACACTGAGGATTATCTTTGTGTTTTATGTGAGACAGTTATTCTGGATCCTTCAAGTCAGTTTTATTCTATAACAAGCTAGCCGTAACATTTGCTGACACTATCAGTGCGATTTAAGCTTTAGAGGTCCAGTGTGTAGAATTTAGCGACATCTAATGGTGAAGTTGCAGATTGCAACCGACTGAACACACCTCACCTCATCCTCTCATTTTAAGCATGAAGGAGAAACTAAACTGAAAAACTGAAAAACGTTATATTCTTATTACTACTATCCTATGTAGAGCCAGTATTTGGTTTGTCCCTTCTGGGCTGCTGTAGTAACACAGTGGTTCAAACATTCAAACATTACGATTATTTTCAGGTGAACGAAAACAGAGTTATGAATTAGATGTTACACAGTGGCTTAATATATTTAAATATATTTACATTAACAATGGATCAGATGACTATGTAGAATGTGAAACCTTTTAGGATCTTTCAGCTTGTTGTTTTGGTTTGATGAGCTAGGGCCAAGCTGTTTTGGTTCAGTCTCACGGCTCTCATCAACTTCATTTCCAGCCACAGCTGACAGATGCATTAATCAGATACACAGCCAGATGATTCCCTCAGGAGTTGGAGTGAATGTTGTACTTTCTTCAGGTGGCCAGAAACACGATTTCAAATAAATGCTGATGTTGTTTTATGACTGCTGAATGTGTAAATTGCACCAACATATTTACCACAACAACTTCATGAGTCAGTGTTGTGTTTACAGCTTCCCCAAGTGGCCCAAAAGATGCAGGTCTAAAGGATATAAATGTTTTTGTATACACTCTTTTTCATTCAACAAAAGAAGCCACTTTTTGTTATGTAACCACAAGGTACAACCACTTCATCAAAAACTTATTCTTTACTCAGTTCATTCTTCATATTGTGTTCTAATTAGCACATATTGCTGTCTCTTTTTCAAATGTTAACTCACAGACTATGGATTGTTTTGGTGTTGTGGTGGATTCTGAGTATATTCTAATGGCCTTCTATGTGCTATTATTGCTACTTCTTCAGTTGCTGATGAACAGAGCTGTAGTCAGGCAGTTCTGGGACTAAATTGTTTCTCTTGAGTCCTGACAAAGTGTCTCAAAGTAAAACTGCAGCTAAATTGAAAGTTTCTAGTGTGGCAGAGGTTTTAACAAAGCAAGTCCACAGAGACCAGAAGAGACCACATTCTTCAAAGACTTAATGTACTGTCGAGCTAACATCTCGATAGCTAGACTCGAGTTATTAAAAATAGAGTTTAGATGATTAGCTTTAATTGGAGAGAAGCATTTCTCCAACAATAAAACAACATACTGTCATTTTGGATACCTGGATTAAAGCCATGTGCTGATGAATCAAACTTTGGGGTTTGACGTGTCTGTTTATGCCAACATGTAGTGAATAAAACATATTGTGGAGTTGGTGGTTTACACACAACCAGTCATACATTGAGTAAAAAGACGTTCAGCTCGAACCTGCAAAGGGATTTTTATCACTTCTGGTTTAAAGTTTTAAAGCTCCTGTGAGTTTTTTTCTGAATTTACGACTATCAGTATCACAAAAGACGTCGTGTTGGACAGCATCGCACACAGCTATCCACTCCATCTTCTCATGATCATGAACTGTATTCCTGTTTTAACCTCTGATGCTCTCCTTGCAGACGGAAAAGACGAAACTTCAACAAGCAGGCGACAGAGATCCTGAACGAGTATTTCTACTCGCACCTCAGTAACCCTTACCCAAGCGAGGAGGCTAAAGAAGAGCTGGCAAAGAAGTGTGCCATCACAGTGGCCCAGGTACACCACCCCACACAGCACCACCTGTAGGAAACATAGAACTGTATGTAGAGAGACAAACGCGATTTCTAACCTGAAGCAGATGTGAGCGTCTTGGCAAGTAACCTAATAATATGTTTTCTGACTGTCATGAGTACAGACAGCTCCTCTGATCTTTAGCAGTACCTTTCATTAAGACAACAAAGGACTCCAAGTATAAATATGTCATAAATTTCTTGTCTTGTAATTCAAACCAGACAAAGCTATTTTTGACCAGTGACTGTTTGTTTCTGTTGAAGTAACGCAAGCTACAGACAACAGCTGCTGTCATAGTTCTTCAGACAGTTCTTAGAATACACAAAATCCAGAGTTGTAAGAGTACTTCTGTGAAATATGAGTCAAAATGGGCACAATGGATATTGTCTTTAATCATCTGAAATGTAAATTCTTTGTTTCAGATCATGTTTTTTGACTACAAATCAAATCCAGTAAAAAAAAAAAAACAGACAAACAATCTAAAGGTTAATTAATTGTTAAAATAATAGTTTGAGCCTGACAATGCATGGAAGTAATTAGCAGGGCCATTAGCCTCTGAGAATTAGCACTGCAGTCATCTGAGGCATGTGCACTGTGATGATTTACGATAAATCTTACAATAACGTAGCGAACATCTAAAGCAGCGTGAGATGTTCGTGTCGACGCTGCCGACGAGCCGAACGAGTTCAATATCCAGGCACCTTTGTGTTTTCATCTTTGCATTCTAGCGCTGAAGTTGTTTCGATTCTGTGAGAATTGATAATAAGGAAAGCAATGACAACGCCAAGGTAAACAGCAGTGTTGTGTTTTGAATCCATCATTTAGGAATGGATTGTTTTCTCAATTGGTTTCATTAATTTATACCGAGTGATTTGAGGATGCATCTGGGCCTGATTGTGGAAGCTGCTCAGCGGCTGAATGATTTGTAGAGTTTCCGTTTCTTGGCCATAATAAAGGAGAATGTTTACCTACTCTGTGTATTGGAAACTTTGCAGGATTGATTTGGTTTTCATTTTAATGTTGTTTATCATTAGCGCTGGGATTACCCCCCTGGCTTCATCTGGGAGTCCATTAGCAGTAATGGGTGTTAGCGGATGTTGACTGATTGGTGCTTGCGTGAGTTCTGATGATAGCTGCAGTCATGGTGACATAATGAGACCGTTATTGGCAATCATTCCATTCTGGCACTAATGCGGATTCACAGCACCAGTCTATGTAGCCCCTACCTCTGACAGAGGCTCGCTGCAGTGTTACACATGCCATTAAGGCCATGCAAGATAAAGACTAACCTGATCTCTCTCTATGTGGAGAGGCTCTGTGTATTAAGATTTCACGAGGATTAAACTATGTTCTTTTGTTTGTCTGCTCAGGTTTCCAACTGGTTTGGGAATAAAAGAATCAGATACAAGAAAAACATTGGTAAGTTCCAAGAAGAAGCCAACATGTACGCTGCGAGAACTGCCGTGAATGCGGCTAATGCATCCTCACATGGAAGCCAAGCAAATTCACCCTCAACTCCAAACTCTGCAGGTGAGACAGGAAGTCCCTGGCTCTGCTCAGCTATTAGACATGTACCTCCTCTCTGTGCATTACTACAACTAAGCCGACTATTGCAGTGTATCAGTTTCAGTCTATTTCCATGCTGGTGCTTTGTAAGGAATGAAAGATGACTAATAAAAAGGCAGTTCTTGTACAAGGAACATGTCTATCACCTGGTAATGCACCGTTATTACATTGAACAGGTCAGACTTCACCCCTGAACAAGTACAAATACGACTCTAGAGCAAAGCTGTGTCAGAGATTAGCCAACCTGAGCCCCATGCCAAGTCTCCCTATGCTTACTATCCTTTTGTCTTCATCTCAATGAATCATATTTTCCATGTATTTAACTCTGTATTCATCATGTTCTGCTATACTGACATTCAAAGCATTGGTCTGGTCATATTCTATACTTCTAATTGTCAACAAATCACATAAATTAATTGATTACTAATAAATACTGCCTGATATATCTTATTCCCCTGAGCTGTGGAGCTCCATTATTGTCCCAAAAATATTACCCATTAACACATTAATGAGCCACAATGTTGCTCCCTCAATCTTTATTGAGTCAATCTCACACACAACCCTAATTCTAAAAAAGTTGGGACTACATTTCGTAGCATTTCTGCAAGCAAGGTAACTCAAGAAGAAAGACCCAAATGCAGAAGCTACAGGAGGCAGAGCTTGTGCAGTCCAAAGATAATTTCAAAGAACAAAACACAAAACTTACAGAATGACAAGACAGGCGAGGGTCAAAAAGTCCAAACGGAATGGTACAGACCCAAAAACTCAGTAAGACGACGAACTGACTCCGAAACCAAGAAACACATTGACTACATACACAAGTGAAGGCAGCATAACAAGACACAGGTGAAAGTAATCAGGGTGGGACAGTAGAAACAACAGTCGCTGCTCTCTGTTTGCTTTTCTGTTTTACAGCATCCCAACTTTTTTGGAGACAGGGTTATAGCTGGGGGGATGGAGAAGTCACAAAGCCCTAAAGGATAGAATAACACAATGTTAAATATGGTTTGTGAGACTTGTTGACAATAAAAAATGTAGAATAACGCTAGCCTTGCCCTTTAAAGCTGCAGTCCTTTATTTTTTTAGAAATGTGTATTTATATGTGTATTTGCCATTTTAGCAGGGGTTAGAACGGCACGTTTAGCCTAGCTTAGAACAGGTATGGCAAGTGAAAAACGATACACTTAAACCACACCAGATGATTGATTTATTCGCTGATTCAGTAGTCACCAAATAAAGCTTAAAAAAAGCTAGGCTAGCAGTTTCCTAGTGCTTGTGCTAAGCTAGGCTAAACACAACCCAAGCCTCCTTCTGTACTTAACGCTGAAATTAAATGATGTTGTTGATCTAACCTGAGTTAAGACAGCAAGAATTTGGACTGTTTTCTAATTCAGTTCTTCTTGGCTGTAACTAACCTCTTAAAGCACTAATAATACTTCTTGCTGTGTTTGGAGGTTCAAACTTCTACTTGACACAAACACCTCATGTGTTGGGTTACAGCTGTATCTCTTCGGTCCTCACGTGTCCATTAGTTTCTCTCTTGGCTCCGTTCCTCTCATCTAACAGAGCCCATCTGGCTGCCAGCTAACCCTCTGCATGGTGCTCCTCCAGGCTGCTTGCCTGGATCGGCCATCTTGCTTTTTTAGCCTGCTTGCTCTCTGTCTCTCTGTGATTCGACTGCTCCCTCTCTCCTTTCAGGTTCTGCTGGCTCTTTTAACATGTCAAACTCCGGGGACTTATTCATGAGCGTGCAGTCTCTCAATGGGGACTCGTACCAGGGGGCTCAGGTGGGAGCCAACGTGCAGTCACAGGTAGGGCCACGAGCAGTGCAGCAGATAATAACGGGCAGGCCCACCTCACCTCCTGATAGACGTTTTTCATGGCAGACATTTTGACTTGTCATATACAGTTGGTTTTAATTAGACTAATGTTGTATTCAGGTACTGAAGTCCTAAGCCAGGCCTGGGCAATTAGTTCCACAAAGGGCCGGTGTGGCTGCAGGTTTTTGTTCAAACCAACCAAGAGCACACAGTTTGACCAATCAGCTATCTGAAGACTGAGATCAGTTGATTAAATGACTCAAGTCTGGTGTGCTGCTGCTTGGTTGGAAAGGAAACCTGCAGCCACTCCGGCCCTTTGTGGAACAGATTGCCCAGGCCTGACCTAAGCGGTCCTCTGATCTCAAGTTATTTATGTCCTTATGTTGAAATAACAAATGTTATTATGCTATTTCAACTGCTACACTCCAAAAAAATGTTTGGCCAAAATGCATTTCAATTACATAGAAAATGTCCATCCATTTGAATTGCATAGTTTAATATAAATAAACTAACAAACTTAATGTGAAGCAAGTAATAAGATTTATGTAATTGTACTAATAAACTCAATGTGCTTCCACTACACAGTAGTGTAGTAGTAACCAGGTTTATGCATTCAATATTAATAAAGACAATTTGTTTGTCCAAACCCAACAGAGAAAATGAATGCAGTCATTTTGAGTTTATTAGTACTATTACATAAATCGTATTACTTGCTTCACATTAAGTTTGTTAGTTTATTTATATTAAAACTATGTCATTCAACTGGATGGACATTTTCTATGTAATTGAAATGCATAAGTGGCCTCAAAAATTTTTTGAGTGTACATTCTGCTGCTCCTCTGACATTGCTACACTGAATGATGTTTCCTGGTGTGATTTGATACACTAAACTATCCTTTTGATTTCTCCAGATCTCGTATTAATTATGGCATTATCTCGGCAAAAAAAAAAAGTCATTATCTCGAGATCTTGAGAAAATGATCCCATTATCTCAGGATAACAACATTTGTTATTTTGACATGATGACATAAATAACTCACGAAAAAAATAAATTGTAATAATAAGAATAACAAGAATAATAATGAGAAAATAGAATGAATGAACACATGACCGCTGAGGGCTTCTGTATTCAAGTAATATCAGTCCAACTTACTTATAAAGGTGCTGTACGCGTTAATTAGTATTTAGTTTTACCTGTTAACAAACTGCTTCAAATGAAACACATTAATCAAGCTAATTCAGGCTAATTTACTAAATATGCTGTGACTGCAAGGCTAGCAATATTATAGTACATGAACGCTGCCAATTCGCAATAAGAAACATTTCCTGTTTTTTCCATTCTGCCAACACTGCACGAACAGAAAATAATGTCTGCTTCATTCTGGCTTTGACTGATTGATTTGCTTGACAAGTGAACTTGACTTCGTTTTGCTGTCTGATCTTGCTAACCGAAAATGTTGCAAGCCTTGCTAGCATGAAAGCACTCCTGTTTGTTTATTGTTGAATTGATTCATTTCCACTCTATATTTTTACCCCAGCCATGCACACCAACCATCATTGCAGTACATCTTCAATGAAGAGCCGAGCCAACAGTTTGAAAACCCTTGGCTTACTTGGACCTAAATGGAACAGAGCCATCATTAATGTTATTAATTATACCTGCTTTTCCTGCTGTGACAAGTCAAAATGTCTGTCGGGGGGAAAAAAGGACCATACAGGCTTCTGTAGAGCTTCTTCACAGTCTCAAGGGCAAACTATTTGTCACCATGTGAACAGTTTATTTCAGCTCGAAAAAAGAAAAAGTTGTTTATCTTAAATTTCCTCTTTGTTTGATTGGACCTTGTTGTCTCCAAGGATATGCTCGCAGCAGTGTACTCTTGTTGTCTCTCTTGTCGTCTTGTCATCCCCCTCTCTTTTCTCTTGTGCTTCTCTCGTGTTGACTCTGACCTTGCTTTGTTTGTTGTTTCTGAATGTTTCAGGTGGATACCCTTCGCCATGTTATCAGTCAGACAGGCGGATACAGTGAAGGACTCACAGCCAACCAGATGTACAGTCCGCAGGGCATCAATGTAAGGATTCTTTTTTTCTTCCTTCCTCTTCCTACCAATTATTTCAAAGCCATAGGGCTCAGAATGCCACTTAGTAGGACTTGTCTCTGCTCCATGGTCACCTAGTTGATTGCCTCAGTATCGCTCGCGCCACGGGCAGCGTGCTGCCCGGCGTACGCAGGCGTGGGGCCGGCCCGCACACATGCAGAGCCGCCGTCTGAGCCTGTCATGTTAGATCCGGTCTGGCGTAAGCACCTGCAGCCACGTACAGTCAGCCGTGAGCGAACTGCACAAACAGGTGACACCTCCTGCACCGGACTTCAAATCCCTCTGACCACCTGACCCTTGATTAGCAGCCCAGGGGCCAGAAGCTCCCATTAAAGCCTCCCAGGAGACACTGCTGCTGTCCCTCTAAAAATAAAACCTCACGCCGTTGGAAACCACTCCTCGTGTGCCATCGGGGCACGTTCCCCTCATGTTTGTCTGATTTTGCAGCAGAGTTAGGGGTATTGAAGTGGGGGTTTGCAGGATGAGGATGGTGGGGGTGGAGGTGGGGGTTGGGGGCTTGCTTGCTGGCGGCTGCAAACAGTAGGGAAATTCACAGCGACAAGCCGTATCGTAAAGGGGAAAATCGATAAGACAGACACAAGGAGAGCAGAGTGTGGACTTGGGACAGCAATCCAAGCGCATTGCTCAGATCATGTTCCTGCCACACTAATGGCCCTGACAGCGAGCCGCGCTGAGAGGACGAGGACGGTCACAGCCGCGGCTGGGTTCCTCCGCTGTCGCCGTCGTGCCTCAGTGGCCATATGATAATCAGATGAAATGTCTCCCGTATAAAAACATGTATGTGTATTCAAATAAGGCTTCCTGGCTGCTCCGAGCGCATCCCGCGGCCAGCTGTGTGCTAACCCTGAGAGGCCGCTAACGTATTCAGGCCCTGTTCTTTCTCAGTCCTTTGACCTCACAGATACGGTTCTCCTTGGACGCCTGCTTGCTCTACCACATCTTACACTGCCACAATATGCTGTGTTATTCACTTTTATACGCTGTAAAGAAGCCCCGCTATGCATAATGTAAGAGCGGGATATCTGTCTGCCAGGCTGTTTGCCTGTGATTTATGTAGCTGAGGCGAGTAGGTTAGGAATTCTGGCTCTTCTCTCTTATATTTTAGTTTTCTGTCAAACTTGTTAATCATGTGTAGTGTACGCTGTTTGTCAGCGGGGCTTCTAAACTTTTTTCTGGCCTAAAATTCAGCTCACAGAGGAGCTTTAAATGGCTTCTGCTGTAGAAATGTTACATTTTAAGAGGTTTTTCTTTTTCTTTTTAAAATTAAAGACATGTCTTAAAAAAATGCCACTGAAGCTGAGAAATGACGCGTTACATATTTATTGTCACCCTGTATCCTCAAAAAGAGTTCGCCAGACGTCTGAGGACAGATTTTATGAATGAGGATTGAAACAAATGCTGAGAGAGTCGAGGGAAACATCTTATCTGAAATAGAAGGACTCGATAATGACTGAGCGGATACATAATGCATGCTGTGGATGATTACAGGCGTAATTACAATTTCGAAACAGGCAGAGCGTCACCAAAGTCAGACGTTCCACAATCTGACCCCTCCACTTTTGATTACACGCTGCTGCCTGCTGTCTTAAATAACAGCCTTTGAAATGAAAGGCTGTCGAGGACCATTTCCACTGTTTCTGAATTTTACTATTAATATCCTAAATGTTCTTTTAACAGGCCTGTCTGTGCGAGTGGAGCAGCCCCCCATACTTTTATTGTATGTTAATTCACGCTGTCAGCGTCATAATTAGTGCACATGACGTTGATTGTACTTGTTTTTATTTCAGAGGTCTTTTCATTCAATTTACATATATTCATATTATTTCAGATGACAGTGACAGGCTTTTATTTCGGGATACAATCATGTGCAGCTCCACGTTTCCTCTGCATGTTTTTGTCATTATATGAATTTGAGTGCGCGGTGCATGATGGGTAGAGACTGTAATTCACTCCCTTTCTGCTCGGTTGAAAATGTGATTTTATATATATATTTTTTATGTCAGTCTTATTCTGAAATAATAATAATTTCAGCCAGCTTAGCTTTTTCTCCAATCCACGAGGCAATTTGTCTTAAGGCTGTGTGCGACCGTGTGGCGAATAGCTCAAAGTATCCCAGCATTCCATGCTGCAGTTCATACACTACCCTGCCCTCAGGACGTACATTCGTTGTACCTCACTGTGTTTGACCCAGCTGCACTGAGTAATGAATATGAAAGTAATAGCCCCCTCCCCGTGTACCCCCACCCCTACTCTCTGTCTCTCTTTCCTCTCAGGCAAACGGTGGCTGGCAGGATGCTCCGACCCCCTCATCAGTGACTTCACCCACAGAAGGACCCGGAAGCGTTCACTCCGACACCTCCAACTGATCCTCCACCTTCCCCCTTCCCTCAGTCCTCTGCTTCATAACTTCCTCCATCACCGCACCCCCCAGCCACTATCTCCCAAAACTTAAGCTCAAACCCCATCGGGACTGGACGTGACGTACTGCGGGACACAGTTGGGGATCTGGGGTGACGTTTTCAACCATTATGGACAAATATTTCACTTTTCCTATCTGGACCATGGCAGCACCGTTGGCAGCCTGCGTAGGGGACTCATATCCACACTTCACAGTTTGTACAGTTTCCACTTGATGTCCATGTTGCCTCTTTGTATTTCTCTTACATTCTATATTCACACAGTCGGCACACAGTTAGCAGCGTAACGCCCCACGTCTTGTAAATTGAAATTCTTTCACACTACCTCTATTCGAAATAACAACAGAGAAAACAACAAAGGCTTCGGTTTTACAAATTTTTATAATTATTGGAATTTTACTGTCCACCACGCCATGCCCGTCGTTACACCTCTGTCTTTATTACTGTGCTCACAGATTCTGTTTATCTATAGTGCCAAAGTTCAACCCTGGAGGTGAATTTTGATAATGTTACGTGTTTTTATGTCATGTCCTGAACATTTCTCATGCCATACTTAAGTATTATTATGTTAGTCCAGTCATATTAGTCAGGTAATCCTCAAGTATTCAGCCTTGATTTATATAGTTTGTATTCAGAACTTCTACAACAGACAAGGACATATAAGGCATTTTATATTTTATTGCCAGAGTGGTAGGTTTTCTGCTCATATGCAGTACAATATTACAAAGAATTTACAGTTTTTAACACAAGCAATTAACAGCGTGACTTAGAAAGAGTTGAAGTTCTGTCACGCATGTTGGCTGCATCCGCAATATTCCAACGCAAAATTGACCTGAAACACTGAAATCGATGACGACATTAGCAGCAATTACGGCACATCAGTATGTATCAAAGCACAATAACTCCTAAAGATTGAACTCAAAGGGTAACATCTGTAAATGTCGAAGAGAAAACAATTTAAATATAGCAGGCATATAGTAGGAAAGAGAGTGTACATACAGTACATTATCAGACATCGTCAGTGTGTATTAATACAGCCAAATACTGCTGGTAACCAAATCTAGAAACAGAAATTGTAATTCTGATTTTAAGGTACCATGTTGTTGGGATTTAACACATTGAATTGACTTTTCATATATGGAGTTATGTTTGTGTCATAATGCTGAGAATTTCTCTACTTATAACTATAACTCATTTCCTGTCCTCAAAGTATGCCATGGAACGCAGTGGACTGTGGCACAAATACAGCTCCATGTGTTCAGTGCTGAAAAAAAACCTGATGTTGCTTGTCCCGTAACCCCCCTGTGCTCTGCTAACATTAGCGAGAACATCTGAAAGAGAAACGAGTGTTTGTGTTTTCAGTCTTCAAAAGTCCGTTCACTCTTTGTCTTGTTTTAAAATGACACTAAAACGCCACATTCATCGACACAAACCAATCCAAAATGTGAAATTTAAAATTTCTTGTATGTACTGTATAGTATGTGGTCTAACATGTATACATGATTACAATAGTCCTCATGAGATATCAGCATTTACATACTTTGATACCAAAAAAAAAAAGGCAGAATTTTTATCCTCTACATTGGGATCAGCTTTATCGACGTTTTCTTTTTCCTCTTTTTGTAGGATTTTATTATCGACGGCACTAGCGAGCATCTCATAATGCGCTCGTGCTCTGTATTCGAAGCCAAAAACGTGCAGTTGGAATACAGTAGTGTTTATATAAATGAAAGTGGAAACAAATACCCTGATGGCACACAAATCCAGATAATGTTTGGATATATTTTTATGTCTCCATTTTGTGAATATCTCATTTCTTTGTTGTTGTTTTCATTTGATATTATTTTGCTTTGCTACAGGACTATGTTTCTTTTTTTTTTTATGCTACCATTATATGTGAATTAGCCCAAGAATGCTCTATATACGGTATGTAGATATGCACCTTTACTCTTCTTTTGCATCTTTGAATTTGGGCAGCAGCCATTTTAACACCGCCTGACAGAGTTCCTGTTGGATTTAAGGTCAAATCCTGATGATGATTTTGTACTCAGACCACCGAAACGAGCCTGCCTCCAAGATGGCCGCTGTCTGAGTGAAGCTGACGTGAAAAGTTAGTGTTAACATTGCCCCTCTGGCATTGTTTCTAGCCTAACTAAACCCTTACAGCGAACAAAATTCAACCCCTGAGATCCCAACCGGTCACAATACAGCCTGAGAACCACAGGTATTTTTTAACAGTCGTCAGTGTGTTTGTATTTATTACACATGTATGGAATCATGGATACTGTCTGGAGGTCTACCACGGCATGATTACACCAAACAAACTCATTTGGATCATCGGGCGCGCCTCCTCCTCCTCCTCGACTCACCTGCTCAGTGTTACAGTCGAGAGGGGGCCGAGCACCATTGGAGTGATGCACAGAACCTGCCTCAGTCGTGTCTTCTGAAGTCATTGGAGTGAACTGACAGCACCGGCCATGCAAGGCGAACACGAGGATTGTTTTTTGCACCCCCTCCAAAAAAAAAAGGCTTAACTCTACTTTTCACATTGCCTGTCAAATATTATCGAAGCTTCATGTAATGATGCTTTTTAGTTTTTGAATATAAAAGGAAAAGAGACATGAAAAGAAAAATGAACAATTTGTAAAACATAAAATGTTTTATTTGTTGCATGTCTTTTTGTTCTTCAATAAAATAACGTACTGCAGTGTTTTGAATGTTAACTTTGTTTTTTATAAGGATTTCAGAGTGAAACCGTGGAGCCTTTTTCTTGACAGGTTTTAACTTTTAAGATCTCTGCGTATGTAAAAAGGTATCAAATGGATTGTCTTTTTAATTCCAATTCAAAAACCTGTTTTCTGTGGAGAAAATTAGCTGAAAGGTGTAGGTTTTATGGTCTCTTAATTTTTACTGGCAACGCGTATCCCAAATAAATAGTTTCTTTTGTTGCATAAATTGCAGTTTCTTGTCGTTCTTCGTGTCAGGTTTTCAGGAGCTGAGTTTTATCTCAAACGTGTGTGCGGTTTCTCCTCCAGACTTTTCTAACAGGGTCAGGGTCAGGAGTGACTGTAGGATACAAGTTTGCACGTCGTAGACTTGTCAGTCCGACACCTCTGGATAACATTGCACGTCTCACTTCCAACTATGCTACGTTGTGCAAGGCATTTTTATCACCACTAACACAGCGCCGGAGCTCGGCCGAGGGTGTGAAGGGGACATTTTCACAGTTTTTGAAGTGAGTGAAAGCTGTGCACTCCCGGCAGACAGACGCCACCCGCACCTCCACCCCCCCATCCCCACACCCAGCGCTCCCTCCCAGGCATGGTTAATGTGCGTTCCCTGAAAGAGGCGGAATCCACACTTATCTCTCTCCCCCAGATAAACCAGACAGGATGCCTGATTCTGCTCCTCCGATTCATCCGTCCCTGGGAATTCAAAAAAACAAAAAAACAAGAGGAAGGGGCTGAAGCATTAACTTATGGATTAGGAAGAGGTTCCCAGGAGCATCCAAAATCAGAGAGCGTGACAGAGACTGTGGGAGTGACATATGCAAACATGATCAAGTGTAATTACATGGAGGAGCCTCCTTGTTTCTATCAAAGGGCTTCTTTTAGCCACTGTTTGAGAAATGAAAGGCAAGAAGTGCTGGACGTGTATAATTTATTCATGCGATCCTCCAAAGCAAAAGGCATTGTGAGGCTGATTCAGTCATTACATGGTGAAAAGGTGTAAATCCCTTTCTGAGTGGAATCAGTGTACGTTCTTTTGAATTTCTGATTCCTTTAACAAACAGGATGGATCACATGCTCGGCCGTGACGAACGCTGTGGAGGTTTTTAACAAGACTTCACTGATGATGATCCAGTTTGCACAGTGAGGAGATGCAAATCCAATCAGAAACAGAATCAGACTCTCTGAAAGCTTTTATCATTAACAAATGACAGTATAGATGAAGAGTAGCACATGAAACCTAGAAAAACAATATTATCTTTTATTGAAATAAAATAAAATAAAAAAGAAATGAGGATCAGATGTGACTGTTGGAAATGCAAAACATTCCCAGAAATCACTGATTTGATGTTTTGCAAGTCACAAGATGTCTTGACGTTTTGGTTTAAAGCGAGCTGAGTTTGGCTGAAAGGTGAATTTTTTACACTGCAGCAGCATTTCTGTGACTGGTTGAATATATATATTTAGTAAGTGATTCACAGTGAAACATTAATATTTTAATGCAGTTAACGACAGGAGCCGAAAACATTTTTCAACCAAATCAATGCTGACTGGGTTAAGATGATTATTAATCTATGGTGTGCTCAAATATCATTTAAGACATTTTTTTGTACCAGGCTGTAAACATGTTTATTTCTGCTGTGAAGTTGGGCATTTTAACATGGGGACTTATGGAGGTTGAACTGCTCTGTAGCCAGCCTCAAGTGGACGCTCACGGAATTACAGTTTTTGGCATTTCCGCTTTGGCTTCATTTCCCGGCCACAGAGGTTGCCGCTTGGAGCAAACATCATTCTCTTCATGTTCAGAATCTTTAAGGTGAAACCAGAACTTCCAGGTTCTGCTCCAGAAAAATCCCTCTGACGTTTGAAACAACGCTAAACAACAACGCTAACAATTAAAAGTACAGCCTTGAAACACAGTCTTACTCAACAGACATGCAGTATGGCTCGCTTCATACTGCATGTCGTGTTTTTTTGAAAAACAATCTAATATTAACAAAAAAACATTTCCCATAAGCCCCAGACCTCTGTGGGCTAAACTACACTCCACTATTTGTTTTAGAATATGTAGAGTAAACTTTAAATTGACAGTGCCCCCCCGGTGGGTTAATCTGGCCGTGGTTGTCACTCAAAGAGGCTTGGTGTGATTATGAATGGCAGCACGTGCTTTCTGATGGAGCTGCTGTGCATCAACTGAAGAAGAACATCAACAAAACTAAAGAATAAAAACGAATGCAAATAAAACTAAAGTTTGTCTGGATTTTTGTATTTGCAGAGCTCACGCTCACACTGATTCTGCTCTTCTTCCTTCCTTTGACCTCGTCCTCATTGGTCTCTGACATCTGAGCCTTCTCGTCACTGGAATATCAATCCTCCTCAACCAGGCCGTGATGCATGTGGCACATACAGTGATGCTCAGGGCTCACATTATATCAATGACAATAACAAGACTCATAAAAAAGGCCAGCCTCATACACAACGCATAATGTGCATCAGTTATGTCAACGCCTGCCAGTATGATACACACATACACACTTACACACACTACATGTGCCTGAGGGAAGGGCTACTGAAGCAGACGATGCAAGGTCTGCGGGCACAGCGTAATGGAGAGGCTTTGTCTCAAGGAAACCCTCTGCATTAATGTGATGAAACAAGTCTTCTCCTGCACTGATAGATTTCATATGAAACACATAACTCCAAGAGAAAAAAAAAAGAAGAGGTTCTGCAGGAATAGGGTCAAGTAATTAGTGATTGTGGGTGTGTTCCAGTCAGTGTTGCAGATTTCAGATTTGGAAATGGTTCAGTTTGGCAAAGACTTGCCGCTGGAAAGCCTCAGCGGTGTATTGCCTATGCCACCCACAGATCTCTAATGAATTCCTCTGATCCTAACTTTCATAAAGAAGACATTTGGAAAAGATTTCACAGATCAGCATGCGTCATCGGAGCCTTTCAAGTTATTTCAACCGTGGAATATTTGAATTTGAATCTGCCGTATATATTTGGGGTGTGGGAGTTTAAGGCTGTAAACTGTTTCTTTAGATTTGCGTAAAGCTTCCATAATGAGAAAGATATGGACCTTATCATGTTCTTCAATTAAAGGGGAAGAAAAAAGCCTTTAAAACTGTGCCAGGAGACGCTCTAATTAAAGAAATGAGGAAGTTATCTCTCTGAAACATGAATCAAAATTCAGACAAAGAAATATTTTGTGCTGATGATCAAGGACATTCAGATACACTGCTGTTGCAATAATTATCGCACTCTCGCCCAACAACAAAAGTAGGATCATTCATGTGGACTCTCATGCAGCTGTGAGCTAATTTGTTCTGAGTTTGCGTCTGTGTTTTCATCTTCTTCAATGTTTTTCTGGACAGGAAGTCATCCAACATGTTCGGTCACTTTAGTGTGTCACTTCAGAGGGAAATCCTCTATTTTCATAAGATAGCAATCCTGATTATGTTGTCAACATGGATTGATGTCAGGTGAAGAGAAGTGCCCAGTTCCTCCTGCTCTATGTACCCTGTTATAAACTGTATGTACAACGTGGCTCAGACTCAGTCTGAATGCACTGGATGTGACTACCTCTCTCACAACCTTGTTTTATGAATTTAAATTAATATTCAAATGAATAGTCAAAATAGAAGGTGTCTTATGGAATCTGTGGTATCTAATACTAAATAAATAACAAACTCATTAAATCAATAGATTCATTTTAATTAAATACATTTAAAAACAAACTTAAAAATAAAGGTTCAAGTTGGTCGTGGTGATGCCATATGAGAACTTTTTTCTGTTCTGAAAGGAACCTTTTATCTATTGGTTCTTCAAAGAACCTATTGCTGCAGGGCTGACTTAAAGAACCAGTAATCAGTATAACAAAGATTGTTAAACATAGAAAGGTTGTGACAAATGTGACATAAAGAACTCTTTTTTGCATTCAGTTTCCCAAAAACCTTTAAACAGCAAAAAAAAAAGAGAGAAAGATATGTTCTTAATGATAAAAGCGTTCTCCAGAGAACTCAAAGTACTCCAGAGCACTTATCAAGAACCAAATTTTTTTGTGTGTACACCATTAAAAATAAAGAGTTTGAACCTAAAGTGGTCCTTCATGGTGATGCCATGGGGGGACCATTTTCAGTTCTGCAAATAATAATAATAATAATAATTATTATTATTATTAGTTGTAGTAGTAGTAGTAGTAGTAGTATTAAAGGTAGATTAATCACATGAGATCATGGGAGTTCCACTAGAATGAGGCAGTAGATGCCACTGCTAAGCTAAGCTTGTTAGCTTTTAGCAGTTTATGTTGTGTTTCTTTGTTCTTCTTTGTGATTTAAAACTCATTCACAGTCTTATTCGTGTGGTATGACAAACTCAGTCAGTAAGATGATTTTTCTATTCAGGAACAAGGAAAAAGTGGGTACATTAGCTTAAGCTAGGGCTATCTTTCCAGCTAGCCTTGACCAAGTGCCAACCTTCCGCAGCTGTAAAATGAAGCCAATACAGAAGTGCCAAAAACTGCAGTTCCTCAAACGTCCACTTGAGGTTGGCTACAGAACATTTCAACCTCCATAAGTCCCCATGTTAAAATGTCCAGCTTCACAGCAGAAATAAACATGTTTACAGCCTGGTACAAAAACAGTTTTGGTCTCTATAGCTAATTTCCCCGTTCATGACAACTGTACTGAGGGTGAATTTTTATACAACTCACCTGTTCAAATGATATTAAGGCTTAAAGTTACGCATAAGAAACAGCGTGGCTGCTTTGATTGACAGGTGGGTGGTCCACTGATGATCCACATCTTTGCTGATTTTTAGATTAGCTGGGAGACTGAAGTGGCAGTACAGCCAACATGACAGCAGTCAGCGCCACATATTTTCAAGTTTCACCTGTGGGTGACGTCACGCTTACGCTGTCCATTCTTTATACGGTATATGATATGATAAGCTAAGATGTCAAAAAAAAAGGTTATGGTCTTAACTCAATGTGTACCAAACATGTAGTCACTGTGTTTTGGCTCTGTAGGGCAGCATGGCTAGGTGGTGTTCAGATCCAGATGCAACATGCTAGTTTTAAAAGGAGTACATTAATATTCTAATTGCATGATACAGAAGAGACATAACTGTCATGAGGCTCAGATGTGGCTGTGACAGCCGTGTCAGAGCAGTGATAGTGTGACATTACTTTATGTGCTCTACAGGGAGTGCAATTTAAATCACTGCCTGCATCTCTGCAGTTACAGTTGTTAAAGGAAGCACATTATTACAAAATCAATGTTTTCTTATTGAATGTGTCATTAATATTTATTACATGACGCAGGAAAATCCACAGAATATGAAAAAACAAGAAAAGATGTATTAAACACATTTTGCTCTTACAAATATTTCCAGTGATAATAAACTTTCACATTAGTCCTAAGCAGGAGGAATTCAGCTAAAAATAAAGCAGTTCAGACATATTTTATTTTGTATTTTGATTCAGTTTCATATTCAAAAATGTCACCAGTGATTTTCAAATGCAGTTTAAAGCTGCAGAAAAAGTGACACTTCTGGGGGTTTTTTCTTTTGTGAAATGCTACGACTACATCACCACCACTACCGGAGATCACCCCTATGTTAGAAGAAAAACTAGTTCTTAAGTGCTCTCGAGCACTTTCAGTTCTCTGAAGAACCTCTTTATCCTGGTTCTTTAAGCTATAGAATGAACCTATTGACTGACTTGTTAGTAATAAGTAACTTTACTGAATTTTTTTTTTAAAGTAATTTACCCAACGTTGCATTTAAAATTAAAGGACCCGTGTGTAGTATTTAGTGGCGTCTAGCGGTGTAGTTATTGCAAACCCTCGCCTCATCCTCTCCTTCATGGCATAAAAGTGAAATTACATACTCGAAATGCCCAAAATAAGTGAAAGAGCCAGTGTTTCGCGTCTCTATGGACTACTGTAGAAAAGTGGTGGTTCAACATTGATGTTTAACGTTTAAATATTTTAATTCAAATTATTATATATTGCACCTTGAATGATCTCATGGACAAATGCTATTTACACTCAAATCTGGGAAGAACTTGATAATAAATTATTCTTTGAACTAAATAAGGTTCCCCTATGGCATCTCCATGAAGAACCACTTCAGGTTCTGACTCAGCCTTTATTTTTAATAGTAATACACACAAACCTTTCATGATAAGTTACAATACTCTCCAACTACATGCTCCAAAACACAAGAACCCGAGTTATAAATTACACACATGCACAATTTGCACTATATAATTAGCATAATTCCATCCTGTCTGTCTGCATGAAAAGCACAGGTGTTGCTAATAACATTAACAACGGCTCCACTCTATTCAAGTGTCTCACTGAGCCATGACAGTGGGCCAGCATGCACAATACCAGGACTCTGAAACTGAAGCAGCTAAATGGAATTCAGCCGTCATTCATTTTATTATTTACACCTGTGTTTCCTAATGTGATGTGTCATAATCCCCTCCATGAAAAAAAATCAAGTCAATGCAGCTTTAAATCTTCACTGGATAATCATATCAGTCATGTTCTAAAAGTTGTGTGATAGGAGCAGCCAATTTTTGTGCTCAAGAGTTTACCCAAAATGCATTTTGGAGGTTTCAGATTTTCAGGTGCCCAAACTGTTATTATACCTATATATACTGTTATCTATATATTTATATACAGTCACAGCAACAATAGAGCTTTTTCACAGCAGCCATTTTGAAATGAAATAGTAGGTAAACACAGTAAACAGTGTTTCCAATGATACCAATTAAAGTTCAGTTCCATTTAGGTCAAACAGAGTCAGGGTGCTGCTGTTTGTGCATGTTGACCAATGATATATATATATATATATATATATATATATATATATAAATATATATATAATATAAAGAATGGACAGCACCTGAGTGACGTCACCCACATGTTTCTGAAGCTGAAAATATGCTGCGCTGGCCACCGCCATGTACTGCCTCTTCCGCCTCCTGGATAATATGGACAAAGATGTGGATCATCGGTGGACCTGAGGCGGGCTGAATGACGCCTGGGTGCTCAAAAAGCCATCTGTAACCACACCCACCTGTCAATCAAAGTGTCCACGCTGTTAATTCTGCATAACTTTAAGCCCTAATGTAATTTGAACAGGTGAGTTGTATAAAAATTCACCCTCAGTACAGCTGTCATGAACGGGGAAATTAGCTATAGAGACCAAAACTGTTTTTTGTATCAGGCTGTAAACATGTTTATTGCTGCTGTGAAGTTGGACATTTTAACATAGGGACTTATGGAGGTTGAAATGTTCTGTAGCCAGCCTCAAGTGGCCACTCGATGAACTGCAGTTTTTGGCACTTCCACATTGGCTTAGTTTCCTAGCCTTCGTTTCCCACTTGATGTTGGCTCACTGGAAAGTCTCTGCTGCAATAAATGGAACTGAACCTTAATTAGCATCATTGGTAACACCTGTGTTAACCCTATTATTTCATGTCAAAATGGCAGCTGTGAAAGAAAGTCTGCTACTGAGTAAAAATGTATGCGGAAAAGTGTATCTTAATTGTTTGAAGAAAACACATCTGTAATAAAGACTCAGCCGGTAAAACAGATGCAATAACCATGATCAGGGTCTTTACCTCGTTAAAAAAAATCACAGATCGTTATTGTCTTTGCAGGACATTCACATTTCTGCTGATCAGTGAACAAAACATAGAATAATTGTTTCAGTATGTTGATACTTAAATGTATTTGCTCCCTCCTGGACAAACTAGTTCCCATACATTTGAACATCGACTTGTAAAGCCTTGAAAATGGCTGCATGGAGGTAAAGTGAGCTTCATATCTGCTTCATTTGATTGTTGTTTCATAAAGGCAATGCATCATAACAAATAAACTGATGGATTACTTAACTCTCCCGTCATTTTTGGTGTCATGAAAAAATAAAGAAAGAAATAAAAACCTGCCTGTTAAGGAGGGAAACACATTCTGTACTTTAAAAATCTTTCTCTGACGTTTACAGGAAGTTTCCGGTTAGGCTTTTGTTTAGAATTTAGACTTCATCTGTGGATGCGAGTGTGACCTTGTGCAGCTTTGAGCTGTCTCAGCAGAGCGTCTGACCGTGGTGGCTGACGCAGCGAGACGCCTGCCTGTTTGGGGACAGAGGGTGTATGTAGGTCAGCCATGGGCCTGCACGCTGTGACAGCAGCACGGTCACTGTGCTGTGCAGCAGGACAGGGATTGGAGTGGACAGAAAGAGCCGGCGTGGAGAGAGGGCCCCCCTCACACGTCAGCACCAATACTTCCTCATTTGCCCCTTTAAACACTTTGACATTATCAGGCCAGTCAGAGCAACGTCCGCCCTCATTATTCTCACCTTTGGTACAGCAGCAAAATGGGCAAAGAGAAGCAAGAGAAGAAGAAAGTGGCAGAAATCTACTGAGTGGACATCCGATGATGGTGCATGTCTGAAATGTTGGGATGTTCATTTGATGGGTACGGTCGCGTCCATGCCAACACACTAACACTAGTGATGTTTAATGACATTAAAGTCATAGTTTGGATGATACAGAGCTGGAAAACCAACAGAGAAACATCCATCAGGACTTGCAAACCACTCGAAATATTTTTAAAATGATTATTACCTTCCCTCAAGTACAGACAAACAGGGTCGTATGTTATTTAAATACTCATTTAAATGTATTCATTACACAACAAAGTAATCCTTTGAACACGTCTTTTATTGAAAAAGAGTCAGAGTACAGTTCACAATACAAACTGTTAGATCCTGGAAATGATGACATACTGCCATCTAGGGGCTCAAACACAGAGGCTCAGCTGTTGTATAAAAAAACGAAAACATGGTTCCTGATGCTTTCAAATATATAGATTTTATGTTTGAGATCATTTTATAGAGTGTCAATGAAACCGCATCAGACAGAGCAGAGGGATAACTTCGCAGAAGTTCCATGAAAATAATGGCTTCATATAAAAAGTGTGTATTCTAAACGTTGTTGCTCGGAAATAGAACAAATGTTTGGATGAGGAAATGACAAAGAAGCGGCTCATCGGTTGTAAGGGTGCATTGAACCAGACGCAGATTTGATGTTTGTCTTGATGCTGCTCGGCATTTTACCTGAGGAAGAAAAACAGGGAGAGAGAAATGACTACAGACAGACACACAGATGATTGTTCCAAGCTGTTGATGAAAACAGAAAGAAAAGTAAAAACAGCTCGAGGTACAATATGTGACTAATATAAAAGAAAAGCGTTGTGTAGTTCAAGTGGTGTTTGTATAACTGAATATAATGAAAATGCATGGGAGGCCCCCTCATGCAGAAAAGTTTGATAATCCTTTATATTCAAGTGAAAACAGTACAAATACTATATGTTACGTTTCACCTTATCAACTTCACTGATTTTTGTAAACATTCTGAATTTGCTGCCTGTAACACATTAAGTTGGGACAGAGAACGCTGAACGTTGAACTTTGAATGCTCAAAAACTGTTTGGATCATTCCTCAGGTAAACAGGTTCATTATAGTTCGAGGTGAGGTTCACCACTTTGTTAAAAACTGTAAAGAGTCCCACAGTTTAAGAACGTTTGCCAGTAATGAGTTGCAGTTCATTTCTGGGTCTCACCATCTAAAAATCCAGAATATCAGTCAAAGATTCAGAGAATCCAGAGAAATCTAACCCAACACTGAATGTCCCCACACAGCTCTGGATTAAACCCCGTGTGGACCTGAGCTCATCTGAGATGGACTGACGGACAGTGGGAAAGTGTGCTGCAGTCTGTCAAACTGTTCTTTTTTTTTTTTTTGGAAAACAGGGATCAAAGAGCAGAGCAAAGCCAGGGACGTCCCTGTTTATTCCAGTGGAACAATGCCAAGCCACATTCTGCACGTTACAACAGTGTGGCTTTGTAATAATGTGGCTTGCACACTTATTACAGTAATGCAGACCCTGGACTGGTGAGCAACTCAAGAAATATATCGAGCAAGACTGTGAAATAATGAAATATTTATTAATTAAATAAACTTTCAAAACTTCCTGAACACTTACGGAGTGTTGTTAAAAGAAAAGGTGATGTAACACAGTGATAAACATGCTGCGTTGTGGGCATCAAATTCTAAATGTGTATAGAGTGTATATTTATGTTTGACACACAAAGAAATAGTTCCCTTTAAAAAGTAACAGGCTCATTTCTGCCTCGCCTTTAAGTGGACGCGGCTGAAAAGAAAATTTGGTCAAGTCAGACAGCAGCACCACTTCATACAGGAAGTCATAGAAACATTTACCCAAGCTGATTGATCTAACATGACTCAGTCTATCTAATAACAGTTGTGTGCAAAAGGGTTTAAAAAATATGTATATACTTCTCAACATAATAATTATATAATTCTCAACATGCACAGGGAGATGAAGAGCTTAACATCAGTACAGATAACAAACCGCTGAAATACTAACCCAGCTCTCCAGGTCTCCTACCTGGCTGCCCTTGCGGCTGTTGAGCCACAGATCCTCCCATACCTGCTTGCTGGGCTGAACCACCGCCAATGGTGACCTGCTGTAAGGTCGGACCTCCGCTCATCATGGGCCCTTGTCCTGGATGTCCAGGGGCCACTGGACCCGGAGGCCTACATTTGGAAAGCCCCTTTCCAAACGCGACAGCTCCGACCAAGGCGTTGGTGTCGGCGGGGTTGAAAGACGGTTTGTTCTGTCGTATTGCTGGAAAAAACAAAAAGAACTCAAGTCAACATATTTAAATTTAGAAATGAATTAGAGATGAATTTTCTGGATGGTCAAAGTACAACAGACCTGCGCTTTCTGCATCTCTGTCATCACGAGGATTGTTGAGCTTCTCTAGCAGATTTGAACACAGTTTGTTCAACGTCTGGATCTGTTTCTGTTGACACAAACGGAACCCGGTTTGAAAAAATGCTGTGATCAATTATGAAAGTGACGATGTCACATTTTAGTAGAGCAAAAAGGCTTCATACTTCTGCATATAAGTAAGACAACATCAATCCACTCCATCCATACAATGACTAACTAACCTGTGCCACCTCTGGGCCGATCCGTGCTGCCTCTGCACTCAGCTGTTTCTCCTGCTCCTCCACCTCTGGATCGGGCTTGGTCCGCAGGTAGTCTGGAACAATCTCATGGCTGAAGACTGGGACACGCTGCTCTGTGAGTTTCTGTGAGGGAACAAGCAGAGGATGTTAACATTTTTTTTTAAAAAACACATCTCGTGGAAGCAGACACGTCAGTCAGCGGATTTGATACTCACTGCTAAATCATCATCCCGGTCTGGAGACAGAAGCAGTGGGATGATAACCTGGTTGCGAAAGGAAGGCGTCTTCTCGTTCTTGAGCAGTTTATTGATCGTGTTCAGCTGACCAGATAGAAGAGCGAAGTTGTCCAAAACAGAAGGCCTGAATGACACAAATACACGTCACAACATCTGTAAACCTGACAGCTGGGGACAACAGCGTTTCTTTACCCTCCATCATTTTACATGACATCCAAGGCCAATCACACGATCGACAGGAAATACAAACATCCGACGCACAAGGAAGGGACTAAATCCAAACATGGACTTTAAACATGGCTTGAAATGTTTCCAAGGAGACTAGTTTAGCTGAAGTCTGCTGGAGGTTTGCATCAGGAGATTACAGGAATATGAGGGGAGTTCACCCAGCGTGGCTTTGTACAACTTTATTTGTAAAAATGCACAAATAAAGTTGTCTACATAGACTTAATGACAGCCAGTCAGATTACTAAATCTTAAAGCGTACAATGATGAGTTAGATGTAGAAATATCGTAGAGCACTGTGGTACACACAATGTAAAGGATGACTCGAGGCAGCGTGCATGTAGACGACATCAGCATAGTCCAAAATCCTTCGATAAAAGGCAGCCGGGACAAGTTTCCTCCTGGTTATTTTCAAAATAAAAGCCTATCCTCAGTTTCAGCTTCTTCACAAGATTAACAAGATGTACTCTGAGAGAGAGCTCGTCATCCAACCAGACACCTCGACACTTTTTCATTTGAGTCCCCTCATCATAAAGATGAATAAATGATGTGCGTATTTAATATAGCGCAATCCAACGTTGACCTGAGAATCTGACAGAGACAGATAGATGTGTGTGTGTGTGTGTGTGTGTGTGTGTGTGTGTGTGTGTGTGTGTGTGTCATCCAGAGACAGATGTTGAAGCTGGTTCATACAGGATGTGAAGAATGGACACTGGCTGGTGTTTGAGGACAATTCAGAGGCCCTACATTCAACACAACTAATTAGAACAGATATAAAATTCATAAAGCACAAGTGAATCTAATTAAACATATATCATCTCATGAATTATTGATTATTTAACCATAAAACATTAAGAGATAAAAACCAATACAGACTTGTATTTAGAGGCTTTTCCTTTACTATCCACGGCACAGACTGAAACTTTTGACGTTCATTTTTAATAAAATGCTTCACTTACCACGTTAATCGCTCGTACTCATTCTCCAGCTTGTAGATGAAACTGTGCAGAGCGTTTTTGACGTGAGCCACCCGAGAGATGAGAGACTCCACCGAGGCCTCCAGCTGCTTCTCCTCCCGCTGCTGAGAGAGGAGAAAAGAAAACTCACACCAAGAACACGCCTGCCTCAGTCACACTGTCACAGATAATACTGTTCAACTCTTCATTGTTGTCACACAGCTATTCACAGCTAGCTGTTAGCATTACCCGTTCTAGCGGCTAGCTAACGTTAGCTACCGGTAGCCCTACAAAATAAGTAGACCGGAAGCAGCGAGTACAGGTAAAACTTCAATGAAAAGTACCTGTGATTAATTCAACAACGTGTCCTATTTTAATTTCAAACACATGGTCGTTAAAATGACGTTACCTGCATTGTTGAACTGCAAACTGAAGATGAAACCCTCAAAACAATCAAGGCAGAAACACTTCCGGTTCACGTCGACAAAATAAAAGCACGTTCTACATGGAAATACAACACAAATACTTTAAATGTGTAAAAATGCGTCCAAAACAATAAGCCCAGTTCATAAAATGAAATGTATGTTCAGTCTGACAAAAACTACAGCAGGGCAATAACAGACTATGTAACATGGCACAGGTCACTGGGGTTTAAGTGGTGTAAATATCGTTGCCTGCTTATTGATAATGGGCAATCAGGGCGTCAACATTTTTGAACCAATATGAAAATCATACCCAATCATATCAGCTGACGTGAGGATCAATACTAGTGTATATTTTATTTATTTAGTTATTTTTAATAGTTTTTTCAAACATGTCAGATGCACATGCCAGAATAAATGTTGATCATCAAGACTGATTCAGAATTTAAGTGAAAGATATTTGTGTGTGCCTATATTTGATGACTGCAGGTACATATAAACAGTGCATGAACAGTATCAGGACATGTAATAAATTGTTGTTGAGCAATACTTGCCCAATAAATGGTAAATGACTGTACTTCTATAGACCACTCAAAGCGCTTTTACATGACATATCTCATTCACCTATTCACACACATTCATACACTGATGGCATTGGCTGCCATTAGCTGTTCATCAGTTTTAGGAGCCAACCATTCATACGTGTTCACACACCAATGGCAAGTGCCTAAGGACACTTCAGCATGCAGACTGGAGGAGCCGGGGATAGAACCAGTGATCATCTAATTAGTGGACGAATTGCTCTACCTCCCGCCCCTATAACCATGTGATTATTATTAGATTAGATTATTATTGTGGAGGCTTTTATCTGACAATGATCAGCTGTGGTAGTACCTCCAGTACTTTCAGTGTGTCCCAATACTGATAAGCATCTTCACCGAGCATCAGTTAGATTATAAAAGGAAGTTGGACATGTGGTGGTATTGAAATGTCACAAATGATCATATTAGCAAAATGAATGTGGAGATCGTCAGTTAGATATTTATAAAAATGTGAATATTAAACATGTTTACTGTCAGAAGCAGTAATAATTAATGTAGTGTGTCCTGTCCATCACTGTCTTATTCAGAAGAACAACCAGAAACACTCTGCATGTAAAACATTTTATTTTGATAAAAAGTGTTTGTTGTCAAATAGTGTTTCAGTAAAAAACATGTTTAGTTTCTTTTATTGCTGATTCACAGTTCACTAAGGCTCTACTTAGGTTCTACTCCCACACACACCAACATGTAATCCTTATTTAATAAGCGTTAGTTTGGCATCAGGGTGTGTATTTATTTACTGCTTAATACTAAAGTAGGTTCACATGTTTGGTAAAGAAAGTAGAGAAGTGTGAATAGGTAGAAGCAGATATGCCTCTGTTAGTGTGCAGCTGCCCATGACTGAAATGAGAAGTGAAGTGGCTCATTCAGTTCTGGTATTCGCGTCTAAACTCTGTGAGAGGAGGTTAGAAGAGGCTGTCAACGTCGCCCATTTCCACGACCACAGTCTTCAGCTGGGAGTAGTACTCGATTGTCACCTGGCCGTTCTCTCTGCCAAAGCCTGATGAAGCACAGTGGAGATGTGTGTTTTAGTGTTTCCTTTGCATTTACAGTGACAGGAGTGTTGATTGTGACCATTTTAATCATAAAACATCCAACCTGAATTCTTGTATCCTCCAAATGGCACTTCCACAGGGCTGATGTTGTAGTTGTTGATAAAGCAGGTCCCTGCCTCCAGGTTTTCAGCCACGCGGTGGGCTCGAGAAATGTCCCTGCAGCCAGAGGAAAGGAAGAGATTTCAGATTTTCAGCACACAGAAAAAGAATCAGTAATCTGTATGCAATTTGTTCACAGTTAAAATTCTGCTTCATCTGCTCTTCAGCCAGACACCACTATTGCGCAATGAATCCCGCTCAGTAACCTGCCAAACATTTATTGCTCTGTGGAAAGCCTGAACCGCAGCCAATGGAACACAGTAACCTCATTATCTTCAAGAGCAAACCGTCAGCGTTGCGGATCAGTGGTTTCAACAGACTGCTGAGTAATGACAAACTCCAGTGTACTCCCACATGACCTCTGCTGACCTGGTGAACACTCCGGAGGCCAAGCCAAAGGTGGTGTTGTTGGCTCTCTGGATAACTTCTTCCTCTGTGTCGAAAGGCAGCACAGACATGACCGGGCCAAAAATCTCCTCCTTCACACAGGTCATGTCATCTCTGCAGTTATCTGTGGCGGGGAGAAAGGACTGGATGCAACATAGAGTGCATACAAAAACAGGCTCAGGGTTATGTGATGCTGTATCGTCAAGACACTTACCAAGTACACATGGTGACATGAAGTAGCCCCCTTTTAGTTTGGGGTTACTGGGGACAAAAGGCTCTCCTCCACAGAGCACTTTGGCTCCCTGGAGAAAAAAAACAGACAGACGACTATGAGAAATGCCCTGAGGTGTAGTGCTAAATTCTCCTGCAGCACCACATTCAAAGGTTCCTCTAATCTAATCTCATCATTATTAATACACACCTCTTTCTTGGCCTGATTGACAAATCCCAATACTTTCTCCAGGTGTGGCTTGCTGATCAGCGCTCCCATCCGGGTGCCATCAAGCAGAGGGTCACCCACGGGGATGACCTTGGTTCTCTTTACCACTTCTTCCAGGAACTGGGGCATGATCTCTCTTTGCACAAACACCCTGGTCCCATTGCAGCAAACCTATATGAACGCAAAGATGAGTTTTAACCTGTCGGAGCTGGCAAAGAGTGTTTTGCATTGGGTCGAGCTGACGGGTAAATCGTCTGTCTCACCTCTCCCTGTGTCAGGAAGTTTGCCATGAGTGCTCCCTTCACTGCGTTCTCAAACTCACAGTCTTTGAAGATAATCAGAGGAGATTTCCCTCCGAGCTCCAGAGTCACCTGCTTCACCCCCTTTGCTGACATTTCCATGACCTGAGTGCAGCAGAGCAGTCAGAGAATGTGTTTTGAACGTTTTAAAAGAGTTATGACAGGCATCCAAGAGCAAGTCTCTCCAAAATATAAGGATCTGTTTGTTTAGGGATAAATTTGGATGTGTGGTTGCCGTGGTGGTGGCTGTCTGGGCTTGTTAAGTTTAAAATCAGAGCGCTGTATTGGCGTCTGTACCTTTTTGCCTGTTGGCACACTGCCGGTGAAGGAGACTTTGGCAACCATCGGGTGATGGCAGAGCAAGGTGCCGGTCTCTGCTCCACCTTGCACCACACAGAAGAGTCCGTCGGGTACCCCCGCCTCTTTGTAGATCTCAGCCAGAATGACAGCAGTCACAGGGGTCATTGGAGAGGGCTTGAATACCATGGCGTTACCTAAAGACAACCAGATTTTAACACTGAAAGTTCTGGTCTACACCAAGAGATACATGGCTGAGACACACATACAAACTCACCACATGCCAGAGCAGGAGCAGACTTCCACGCTGCGATCTGGAAGGGGTAATTCCATGCACCGATCCCCACACACACACCAAGGGGCTCCCTCCTGGTATAAGCAAAGGCACCACCAGGAAGCTGGACGTGCTGACCTTCAGTGAATGAAACATGACGCAAATTTAAAAACAAGTTTTGGAACTTTTCAGGCGAAAAAAAGTCACAGTTGACAAAAACCAAAGATTTGGTGCACCCACCTGCAAGAGTACCAGCCATGCCAGCATAGTACTCAATGCACTGCCAGGCAATGTCAATATCCACCAGTGCTTCAGTGATCGACTTTCCATTGTTGATCACTTCCAGCTTTGCAATCTTCTCCCTTCTTTCCTGTTAATGGGAATAACAGAAAATAAAGTTAAGATCATGCAACAACAGTGATAGATCAGAAATATCACCTATATCCGAGGACACACACAGCCATAAAAAGTTCATTTAGGCCATAAGAGTGTGTGCATGTGTGTATGTGTGTGTGTGTGTGTGTTTTCTCAATGAGTAACTAGTGTCTCACTGCATTCCTGCAGCGGTCAGCTCTGGTTCACGTTGTGCAACACAGATAACACTGACTAACTCAACATCTGTCTCACCCTGATAATGCGAGCGGCCTCGAGCATCACCCGCGCCCTCTCCATGCCTGCCATCTTCCTCCATTTCAGGTAGGCTCCGTGGGCGCTCTTAATGGCCTCGTCCACCTCTTCGGCCACGCAGGGGACCATCTGACACAGGACACGGCCTGCAGGAAGAAGACGGTACTATCACCAATTATTATGATGAGGGAGCCTGTTGACCTGTGTGTGTGTGTGTGTTCACTGTGTCCCTCACTGTTTTCATAGTAATAATATATGTGCAGATCCTGATTTCTGAGTGAACATATGAGCAACATTTCTGTAGATTGCTCGCGTCAAAAATAGAACAGACGCGTATTCAATGCATAGCCGAGCGTAGATGCATGTAACATCGGCATCGGCCAAGTTGTTATTTTAAACATCGGTATCGGTATCGGCCCAGAATTTCACAATCAGTGCATCCCTACTGAAAATACTAGATTACTCTGCCCCAAACTACTAACAGAATATAACAGAACAACTAGTTATTTAAGTCACTATCAGACAGCTGCTGGAGGGGAGGGAACAACATGCAGCGGATGGTGAGCTCGGGGCAGAGTGCAGAGACTGATAGTGGTACCCGCCTACACACGGATTCAGTTACGTAACAGAATGTCCTTACTCTGACCCGCTGGTCGCTGCACAGATGTTCTACTGACCTAAAAACCTCGGAACGGGGCTGGAATACTTCTCCACAAACGTTATCAATAAAAGTTAAATAATGAAGCAGACTTTGGGGTGCTGTGTTTACCAGTCGCGGGTTCAAACACCGGTTCTGCGTCTTTCTGCTGTCTGGGCTGGACTCGCTTCCCGCCCCAGTAATTCAGATGGTCCGTGACCACCACCGTTCCCGTGGAGGCTCCGGGCATGGTGTCGAGGAGAGACTGGGCCATTGTCAGAGGGAGGGCACCTGGAAGAACACATGACAGACAGGGAGGTGTACAGAACAGTTAACTACATGCTCTGGAAACAGTTAAAGAGTTAAGCTAAGCGAGGACTTAGCTGAACCAGCACGAGGGAACGTGACGCACGAGAGACTGTACGCAGGTGGGGTGAGAAGACGGAGAAAGGTGGTGGTAAACTTACCGTTAACGTTTCTGTAAACGGACTGGACGTAGTCTCGGCGGCAGGCCTCGTATGAAGAACCTCACGCCTATATAGGCAGACAGGACACGCCTCCATCCTCTATGAGAGAAGCCTCTGAGCTCTGGACGAGTCTCATTTCTGCTGTTTGCATCCTCGCCCGAGAGATTTCACTTCACTTTGTTGTATGGTAACAGTGGAAATTTGGCTTGCTTGCGGCAGTGCACACATGATAATAAACTCTATAAAAAAAGATGCATTTTGTATGTGATTGGACGTGTTACAGTGTGAGCTGTAATGTAACAATGACTTTTTGTGCAAGTGAAGCATGCATACTGCACTAAGGACAAAGGAAGACTGATATGTGTTGCACTTTGACCTGAGGACCGTGAACCTCTGACCTGAAGTTACCCAGTTTTAGACATGCAGGTTGCCACAGCAGGATCTGTGTGAAAGTGTAAAGATCAATAAAATGTCACCATTAACTTACATTCAACATGAAAGACAAATACAGTCTTTGTTGACCTGATGTTCAGGTCAAAGTTAAGTTTCTTATCAGTGAATAAGTGTGCAGAGATACTTCTGTCATATATTCAGTGGACAGAGAAGAGACAGCAGTTTATTGCCAGACTGACAGGCTGGACTGTATTTAATAGAAGTTTCAATAAAAAATCATGACAGATGAAACAATACTGTCTGAGGTGGAAGCCAGAGAACACACTTTTCTGAAGAGACAATGTAAAAGTGTTTCTTCTTCAAACACCAGGTTTGAGCTGCAGTCTGCCATCTAAACACCTGCTCAGAGCTAAATCAGCATCTTTCATGTATCTTGTTAACAGCCAGTTAACATTGGCTAAAAAAAAAAATCATCCAAAAATACTAAGAATGAAAAATGGAGAGATGATGTTGCTATTGTTGGATACCACTTTAAAAAAAAAAAAAAAAAAGTTTGACCTGAGGGTGACACCAGAGCTACGACCATGTTGTTAGAAAAAATAGTCAACATGACCTTTCTGTTCTATACATTACATCACTCCCAGCTTTCCATTGAAATGTTTTGACCTTTGTCTTTAGTGAGAAGGCTGACAAATGAAAAAATTAGAAGGAAGGCTGATGGAAACAACACAGACTTTCCACATGATCAGTCACACATGTTGAGGTACCTGCTTTATCTGCTGTAGATGAAGACACTCAGTGTTTCACGCCTCTACTTTAAAGCCTGAAAATAAAGAATACAGCCAAGTGTAGGCTAAAAAACCACCTCAAACTCTGTGCACATTATTAGCTCAAGTGATAAATGGAAAACAGGTTTATTAGACAACTTTAGTAGTGGGGTAAAAAGTACAATATTTCTTCTGTATGGTACAGTTTAAGCATAAAGTATCAGAAAATGGCACAAGTACATCAGCAAGTACAAGTAACTCAAAAAACAAAACAAACAAACACACACACACACACACAGTCATGGTTGATTGACAGTTGAAATGAACAGTGTTCATGTTTGTAGTTACTCCTGTACTGTTCCTACTCTGTTGTATCAGTGAAAAAGTCTCATCAGGTTAGACAGACATCTTCATGTGCCAGTTAAAAAAGCTCATTTCTGACAAAAAGGGGCAACAGTTACTTAAATAAGAGGGTTTTTTAAAATATAGATCCTCTACATTTATGTAAATATACATACAAAGGGGAAGAGCAGCTGGATACTGACACAGGTCTGTGGTGTGATTGAAATTCCCCTCAGGAAAGAAGAAGATGTGATTTCATTCTCTCCCTCCAAGGCTGGTTTGTTCTGTTTATTCCATCATCCAGCTAGGCTGTTATTACAGGTGAGAAACGTGGGAGGGTGAATTCAATCCAGGAAACAACAACTAAATGTAATCATAAAACTTTATTAATATGTAAGAAATAAGGATAAACACAAGGACATACAATAATACTGACAAATGGATCAGATGTTACTGTGCCAATTAATCATTAAAAATCCCAAAACAATGTATGGCATGTGCTGAATACAAGGTTAACGTGTATCCTTTGGTAATCAACATAATTAAGAACAACCTCTAATTTCTACGTGGGACATCAAAGTTAAATAAACGAAACACAAACGAGAAATCCAACAGAAGGTGGTGTAGCTGCAGCAGATAATACTCCAGCACTGCAGAGGCAGCTGTGTCTGTGCTCTGGTGAGGGAGCTGGAACTGCACATAGTCGCAGTGCAGGAACACTTTGAACCTGTCACATGACGATGATGATGGTTAAGAAAACTTGGCTGCTTGGGGAGGAGGTCCCAGGAAGCCTCCGGCCTGTTTTGTCGCAGCTCTGGAGGGTGCGAGGCCGAGCATCTTCTGAATGTTCTGGAGAAAAGATGCAACACAAGACACTCTCAGGGCGGAGAAAACCAGAGATGGTTTGTTTTAAGCTCAACTGTGAGTCCACTAATCTATTTTTTACCTTGTTTAATTGTTAAAAAGTAATTTTTCATGTAAAAATGGCAGAAAAAAGTAGAAAATAATCTGCAGATTCATGGATAATGAAAATATTTATAAGGTGCAGCCCTAATTATTAATGTTTTGCATTTAGCAAGGTTTTAGTTTGATAGAGTACTTAATCTGATATTCTTTATTATTCCTTATTGTACTCAAAACCAACAGTCAAAAAGTGTTGAATAATCTGTAATATATACATAGTGTATATAACACCTTATTTTTCTACAATAATATATCTGTGATTTCTTATTATCCGTTTTATTTATGTTTGTGTATTTTTTTTTTTATCTGTCACTCTGTGTTGTATCTTGAGCTGCTGTAACAAGTGAATTTCCACAACGTGTGTGGAAGTCTGTCCTTATCTTAAGTTACCTGTCTGATGGACATGGTGCAGAGGATGTACAGGAAGATGAAGGAGCAGTCGGTGTAATCCTCGCCCAGCAGGTTGCGGTGCGACAGTCCCTGGATGTAAGACAGCGGCACGAATGGCAGCTTGGCCACGACTCTTCCATCAAAGCTGAAGAAAACAAAGAGATGGCGGTCAGAGGTCCAGGGCGTGGTTAAAGTAGAGGAATGAAGAAGTCACGGGAGATTTAGCTGAAAATATATTTTACTTTTCCTTTTACTCAGTTTGAAAGATGAAAATGTTACAGAAACTTACATGGAGTTGAACATGCCCATCAAAGCTGTGAAGCAGAAGCCTATAGCAAACATGGACTTCATGCGCACCTACAAAGATTACACATGCAAATTAGAAATGACATTACATTTGGCTTGAGTTCTACACTGTCAAATATCACTGCATTTTGTTTTTTAGATTTTTTTTTTTTTGCCTTTTTCAAGCTTTTTATTTTTGACGGAGACAGCTGAAGAGTGACAGGAATGTGTGGAGAGAGAGATGGGGAATGACACGCAGCAAAGGGCTGCAGGTCGGATTCGAACCCTGCTGCTGAGCCTTCATACATGTGGATGCTCTACCAACTGAGCTAATCGACACCCCTCACTCCATTTTGTTTAATTAGATGATTTTAAGGCGAGCTTGTAAATATCTCGTTTCATTTGACAAAATATTGATGGACTCATTTAGCTTCACATATTCACTGTAAACAAACGCTCTTTCACCATAGACAGGTCTCTGTTGTTGTTCTTCAGTTTCTCCTCTTGTCTTTCTGTAACACATTCAGAAGCACAGATCACTTATGAGAGCCGGTCACAAGAGCAGACTGTCCATGTTCAACTTATCAACGTTCGCTTGAACGCAGCTTCTTACTTTGTCAACTTGTTCAATGGGTTCTTACCAATTTTCTTCTTCTGTTGACGTCCTGCAGATTCTGTGATGGTTTCCTTTTTCTTCTCAACTAACATGAAAACAAAGAACAGACGATGCATTCCACAGTCCAAAGACAAACAGTTGATTTATAACAGTAATACGAGGTTCACTTACGTTTTTTGCTTTGTTTTTCCACTTCAGCCTTTAGCCTCTTGTACTTCTCAGTCCTGTACACTAAAACCCAGGTAATGCCTGAGGGGGGAGCAGAAGAAGAACACAATTAGCAAATGTGAATGAAGCGGATAGAGGTAGTGTTGGATTTTCCAGCATTAAAGTGTTTGCTATTCAGCAGCTGAATTTAATGTCTTGCAGTTTCCCACAGAATCAGAATCGCTTTATTGGCCAGGTGTGTGTACACACACGAGGAATTAAAAAACAAGTGACATGACAGGTAGATGCAAAAACATAACATAAAAACATGAAACATAAAACATAAACATAGACATAAAAAATAACTACATACATATTTAAAAGGTATATATATTTGCATAAATATAGATGGTGTGCAGGTGCAATGGTGCAGGTGGTGGAATAAATATGGTTTCTACAAACGGTTGTGTACATGAGGTAGATGGATATGACGGTATATACATACAGTATCTATCACAGCACAGGAATGCCAAAAAGATGTGCTACAAAACAACTAATGAAGAAAACTCCAGTCAACGAGAATAGAAGTATATATATATATATATATATGACCACTATGAATTCATATTCAATTCAATTCAGTCATACTAACTTGTTAGAACAATAAAACGTCAATAACTGTTTAACAATTTTCTTTATATGTCTATTCTCCATAGTTAGGCTGGGTCAAATGCAGAGGAGAGTTTCCTGTAGGAATGAATAAAGCATAAATTAGACCTATATTATAACAAGACTTATTGTGAAAATCTAAACCGGATGTGTTATTCCTTCCTGTCTATCTGACATTTTGGTAGCTTTCGGGTAGCTAATTTCGCCGGCTAGCAATCAAATTACGGTCTGAAAAGCACATACACAAACAGTTCATAAATATTATAATGGCGACGATGTTTCCTTGCTATATAATACAAAATGGTGCGAAAATATGACGTAATAAACTGTGTTTTGGACCGTAGTAAAACCTCTACGTGCATGAGCAGCCTGTCGAAGTGTGTGTGTGTGTGTGTGTGTGTGTGAAACTCACCTTCAGCTAGCAGCGCCGTGCACACAGAGATGAACACGATCAGGATGGTGTCAGCGAACATGGTGCTCATGGTGACAGCGTCCCGTTTACCGACCGCACAGAGAAAGAACAGATTCCGTATCAGAGCTTAACACACCGAGCACATCACACGGATCAGAGCGGCTTCACAGAGCTCTGTCAGCATTAGAGAGGGCACCGAGCCTGTGAGAAGTACTTCCGGTTCACCTGCCTCACTCTAAAAATGGAACGTGATATATTTACACAAAACAGCTGTTCTATAATAAAAACTGACGGTTTACAAATGATAGTTGACGCTGGGTCATAGAGGCTTTGAGGCTGAACTGTGAGGTGAATTTGTTAAAACAACACCAAAAACTGCTGCTGCATACATATACTCAGTACATGTCAGTATTATAGTAGTAGTAGTATGAAATGTACGACTAGCCTACAGAGCACACACCGAGGTGCAGAGTGTACCAAAACTAATAAAATAAAAGTCTTAAACACATTATATTATCTCACACATAAATTATGTTTCGGTTTCAAGAGTGACCGTGTTAACGGCTGACCGTTGGCACAATATCTCTGTGGTTGCCGTAGTTATGACAGCTGTTGAAACAGGAACAGAATACGTAGCTGTCAAATAAAACAGCAAAGACGAACCAGGTATGTTTTTATGACACTGAAACATTGATGAGGAAAAAAAACTGAACAAAGAAGGCAGTCACGAGGACAGCTACGTACCTTCCTGTTTCAGCCAACACCTGTCGTAACTACAACCACAGACGCATTCGGCTAACGGTCACCAGTTAACACGGTCACTTGTTAAACCGAAACACGGGAAAATTGGGAGCTGTGTTTAGCTAATTTCTTCAATAAGTTTATATAAAATCTTTTTCAAAATAAAAGTTACAAATTGCTTCACACTTAAAACATTCTAGTTATGATAAATTTTGAACATTGACATTTTGAACGTAAATGACCCAACTCTTGATTTCATCATCCTCTTCCTCATCATCATCATCATCAGATGGGAGGAGCGCACGAGGAGCACCCCCGTGTGTCAGAGGGCCGCATCGCGCTGCAGATGAAGCATGCCAGCCGACAGCGAGACAAAGCCAGGTGACCAAGCCGAAAATGAGAGCTGTAATCGGGAGCCTTTCCTCATCGGCGTGGCTGGGGGGACAGCCAGCGGCAAGGTTGGTGTGTTTATATCATAGCAGAGGATTATTTCATGGTGTTAAGCAGGTGTGTGTGTTGCATTAAGACGTGTGAACCGACACAGATGAATTTATATCAAATTGTTTAAGGACATTTAGAGATGACGCGCATTTTTTCCTCTTCTGGAATATGATCAGATTTATTCCTCATGTGTCTCTCGGATCAATCAGACTGATTGCTTGATCAGCAGTGAGCGTAGAGTAGGCCGCCCTGTACTGCATGCCAAAACAGGGTAACATGTGCATTGTCAGAACAAGCCTTTCTCTGGATGCTTAAAGTAGTGTGATATATGATCATTAGACTTTAAGATCTCCCATACATCGATATTATGTATTTACAATTTTCAATTTATTAGATATTAAAGGTGACATGTGAGATTCCAGTTCATTAGCATCAGCTGCGCACAGTCTGTCTGCTATAAACTCATGAAAATCAGAGAACAAGGATGAAACGTTCAGAGACCTTGAAAGCACAATAAACTCCTCAAATGTGCATAACTAAAGACAGAATCTGGATGTTATATGAAGGTGTCAGCAGGTTATATATTTATGAAATCTCATTCGATGTGTGGATTTTTTTTTTCTTTGTGACACTGATCTAACTGCTGTCTCTGCTTCTGTCTCTGCTCCCTCATGATTTTCATCTCCCAGGCTGCCTCATTGGCATTTCAATGAAGCCTTCAGTGCCATGAGAGACTAAATATCTGCATTATCATCCTCTATTCTGCATCCTACGTTTGTGCAGTGTTTCCAGAGGTGGTGGTTCTCTCTTTTGGAAATGGATGCATCACTTTTATATTTAGTTGCACAGTTGCTCTGCAGAGTACATCATGAAGATACTCCAAAGAAAATCTTTATTTATACTTGTTAACATGTGACAAATTTGGTCATTCAAATGTCAGAGAGGCACCAAAGCAACTCAAGTAGTCCTGCCTCCGGGCTGCAGTGTGTGACATTTTGAGCCACAGTCAGTGTTGATGTCGACACCAAGTCTTGACCAAGAACAGACTATATTGAGACTGAGACAAGACTAAGACTTTGAGGGGTTGAGACCAAGTCAAGGCCAAGACCAGACAGTGTATAACCAACTTTGGTAGCTAATATTCATGAAAACTCTTTTAGGTAAAGCGTTGTTACATTGAGTCACCTCAATGAAGTATTTACAAACTGCTGTGTGTTCTTTTGGATGCTGTTTTGCAGATAATCTCTTTATGAAACTGAATTTTATTCCAGAAGATCTAGCTGATGTCTCCTCCCAGACAATTAACAAATAAATCAGAAAATGCACAGGCAATTAAGTGATATCCACACAGTTGTGGTCTTGAACTTCAAATCCAGAGTCTTCTTTGTCTGAGACTGAGACGAGGCCAATTTACAAATGAAGTCGATTCCAAGACGAGACTGAGCCCGGTACTACAACACTGCTCACAGCAGTGTGAACCTGGAAGGTAGCTCAATCTATCTCCATGTATTTATTATGTACGTAGCTTATTCCTTGATGTTAGTAATGTCAGTGACAGTATTTTGGTTTTATAGGTGATTAAATCGACAGAACAGCTTGTGTTTCAGCAGACAGTTGTTTGTGGGTTTGACTTCCTTTTTCTTCCCACAGGAGTAACTGCTCACAGAACCACCTGTTCTCCCACATGTTTTCTGAATATGGAGTAGACTACAATCTTTTGTTTTTTGTGCGTGACTGTCCGTGAGTGTTATCTGTCTGTAACGTTCAGATGTTCTATAACAAATACAAGTTTGCAGATCAAGCTGTGTTTCCAGGCAACAAAGACACAAGTTAAACTTTCATTGAAAGTTTATGAGTTCAGAAAACAGAAGGATGTGGTAAATCAGATAACAAGGTCAGTATTCTGTCACAATACTTGTTTTGCTCTTCTTGTGTTGCTAGTCGTCGGTGTGCAGCAAGATCATGGAGCTGCTGGGGCAGAACGAGATCGACCACCACCAGCGGCAAGTGGCCATCCTCAGCCAGGACTGCTTCTACAGAGTCCTCACCCCAGAGCAGAAGGCCAAGGCGCTCAAAGGCCAGTTCAACTTCGACCACCCAGGTGTGTAAGTCAGCTGGACTGAACCAGCTGTGGGTCTTGTTAACCTGCACGTCATTCAGGATCTTGGTGTGAGGTTTGTTTGGCGATTACTTGAACTGCTTTGTGCTCTCTCCTTCTGTATAGATGCATTCGACAACGACCTCATAATCGCGACTCTGTGGGACATTAAGGAGGGCAAAACGGTCCACATCCCAGTTTATGACTTTGTTTCCCATTCCAGGTGAAAGTCCTTATCAAGTCCATCCAACATTGAAGGAGTATATTTGTATGTTTCAGCCCACACAATATAAAACATGTCTGCAATGCATCATAATGCAGCAGTGACATTAACATTAAAAGCAGACATGTCTGCCGTGTTGCAACAATGAAAATTTGTTAACACAAATTTTTTTATTGTAGCTTTAAAGTGGAAAAAAATGAAGCAAAAGAGGAAATGACTATTTTTTTATTCACAAAGGAAAAGTCCAGTTCACTGGAAAAAGGCCCAGATGCTCAGTTTAATACACTGTGTGGTTTTCCTGCTGTGCTCTTACTTGGTCTGGGATGACCAGTAGCTTAAGGTGGCTAATGACTGCAAGCTTAAGGCAGATATTGTGATGTGATGAGTCAGTTCACTGACTGCTTGTGGCTTTGTTACACTACGTATTATATTCTGTATGATTATCGTCACTTGTGACCACAATGGCTGCTGTTCAGCTAATGTTAGTGTTTTTGTACTGAGTGTCTCTTGTACGGCAGGAAGGAGGAGACTGTGACGGTGTACCCTGCTGATGTGGTGCTGTTTGAGGGCATCCTGATGTTCTATTCTCAGGAGATCCGAGACCTTTTCCAAATGAAGCTGTTTGTGGACACTGACGCAGACACACGTCTATCACGAAGAGGTGAGACACGATGCATGACTAGACAAAATCCATAAATTAAACACAGTTCTACATTTTGAGTGAAACACTTCTTTATTTGTTCTGTTGAGAATTGGATGAGAAGATTGATAGCACCCATATCTGTAAAGTGAATATGGAAGCTACTGCCAGCAGGTGCTTTGGGTTAGCTCAAAGATTGGAAGCACAGGGAGGCTGTCAGAAGCAATGACAGGAAAAAGAATGGACAGAGCATGAGTGGCGTCACCCACAGGTTTCTAAAAATCTGCAAAGACGTGCATCATCGGCAGGCCTGAGGCAGGCCGAATGACACCTGGGTGTTGAAACAAACCATCTCTAACAACACCCACCTGTCAATCAAAGCAACCACACTGTTAATTCTGCATACCCCCATATAATAATGACTTTTTTCCATCCTTAATGCAACCAGAAATGAGAATCAATCAAAAAAATTTTTTTATCAAAACTCTAAGTGTTATTTTTTTGTCCATTTCAATGGACATCGGGTCCAAACAGTTGTTAAAATACCAACATCATATGACAACATCATACCTATTTTTTGTCTTATAACATTGACATCACATGGAACATGAACTTGAACAGTTCAAATTATGTTTTTTTTGTAAAGTCCAAACAGTTTTAAAATATAACATCATAGATTTTTTTTTTTTTTTTTTGTTTGTTTGGTTGGTTGGTTACAATTTACCAACAATCGATCAATCGATCAATTGATCAGTTCAAGGACTTCAAGGGCTGTATATTCTGCATATGGAATATTTTCAACTGATTATCAACTCATTCTCTTGTTCTGATTTACTGTTTTTATAGTAATAAGGTCATTCATCAATACTGGCGAATTGAGTTCAATAACGTGGTTTCAGACCCACTGTCCATTCTAATGGACAGCGATATTTGTAAAAATCCTGTGTAAGAACTTGCACTGAAACATGTGATATTACACTTCTATTCATACATTCCATCTTTCAATATTATATCAAAACTATGAAATCATGGCACAAATATCTATAAATGTGAATAAAACTGTAGAAAATGATCCTTACTTCGACGTGTGGGGTGAAGCCCTGCCATGCCTCTCTTCCGTGTGGTGGATTTTTTTCAAACGTCAACAAGCAAAGCTATACTGCCGTTTGACTGGTTGTTAAACGTACAATAGAATGGACTTGAGGGTTCATGTGGTGTTAAATGTTGCAAAAAGTAAAAAAAAAAGCCCCTGTCATGTGACGTCCATTGTAATGGACACAGGGTCTGAAGGGCCTTAATATAATTTGAACAGGTGAGTTCTATAAACATTCACCCTCAGTACAGTTGTCATGAACGGGGAAATTAGCTATAGAGACCAAAACTGTTTTTTGTACCAGGCTGTAAACATGTTTATTTCTGCTGTGAAGTTGGACATTTTAACATGGGGACTTATGGAGATTGAAAAGTTCTGTATCTCTTAAACTCACTAATTAACACGTCATTGTTTATTTAATTTGTACAAACAACCAAAGCGACACGTTGTGGTTTTGATTAAATTTGATTAACTGAGTGAGTAATCAAACGGTGGATAGGTTCATATTTACTGTACAAGACACAAGAGGGAGAGTGGTATAGATCATCTACAGTAACTCTCATCATACAAGCAAATTGTGTTTTTTCCAAAATGTGGAATCGATGGTATTGTAACTTTTCCACTGGTCTTGTTTTCCCCCCAGTGCTACGTGATATAAGTGAACGTGGACGGGACTTGGAAAGCGTTCTAGCACAGTACATTACGTTTGTCAAACCTGCATTCGAGGAGTTTTGTCTGCCGGTAAGTGCTATTCTATTCAACTCAGTTTACAAGTTTGTGTCCCTGAGCGTTGACTCACAGTCAAACCTTTTTCCTGTTTATTGACGTTATTTAGACAAAGAAATATGCTGATGTGATCATTCCAAGAGGAGCTGATAACCTTGGTGAGTATTTTTTTCTTGTAGCTTTGGAGATTCTTCAGAAACACTGATATATGCTAATGAAGAAATTGAAACCAAATGTTGTAGATGCTAGTCTAAACAGTGTTATCATGAAGGACACAGCTGTGTTGTTGACCTCTGAGCTGGGAATTGTTCTCTTGAAACTGAGGAAGCAAAAATCTCCTGCTGGGAGAACAAAACAGCTTTGTCTGTTGATTTGGGTAAATAGCTTTAAACATCCAAAACAAACCGCCAAAGAAAAACCAGACTGTACAGTAGATACTGCTCGAGGAATTACATTTTTGGCACTTCCGCATTGGCTTCATTTCCCAGACATGGAAGTTATTTCCTACCATCATCTTTGGATTTAGAAAAGAAGCATAGCTGGGGTCAGAAATCTTTGAAAACATCCAACAAATATTTTTTCATTCATATATTTAGAGGAATCTTTAAGCACCTTCAGAACAGCTGTTGTTTTGTTAAATAAGCTTCTGTGTTATTCCAGCATCACTGGGAATTTTTTATTTTTTTGGAATATCTACAATGATGTTGTAATGATGTAATACTGAGACACAAACCCTGACTACACTATCTCTTTTTGTCTCTCATTATAGTTGCTATAAATCTCATAGTTCAACACATCCAGGATATTCTAAATGGTGGTCTGACCAAGCGGCTGAACGGTTGGTTTAACGGTTACGGAACAACGAAGAAGCAGCCAAACATGGAGTCCAGCAGTCGGCCTCACTGAGCGCAGCGCTCCTTCCCCCCCTCCTCCCAGCCTGAAGACAGGATGGAGGGTCACCTGTACGTGCCGAATGTGCTCTACATTGTGGCTAACAAAGCAGGAGTAACTGCAAGGATATCACCCCTTTTGATCTGATTGTGCTCAGACTGAGGTAGTGAATAAGAAGGGAAACCATACTTGTGTGGAGCTGGTTTAAAGCAGTTGTTTTCAGTTCTATTTTTCTCTTTTGCTTATGTACTGTGTGAGATCGAAGGGGGTGAAATGCAAAGGGGCTCACTTAATAATTTCATTTAAAACTGCTGCTTGCCTTTTACCACAGCACTGAAACGGAGAAGCTAACTAAAGAAGCAGTTACGGTGGCAAAAAAAAAAAAAGATTTCTCAACACTTGACAGCCTCTAACCATACAATAAATGCAGTGTAGCAACATGCTGTTCAATGGCAGGGCCTTACTCCATCTCACGACAGTCAAAGGTGCGCCGTCTGACCTGACTGGTCACCTTTATCAATGCAACTCCACATCTTTTTCCTCTCTAAAGCATATTTTCATTTACTCAAGTAGATTTTGAAATACTGTTCTGATGGGTTGAGCTGAGCTGCACTCGCTTTGTTTTTGTGTAAATCTAACCAACTGACTAGATATCGAACAACCGATTCCCACCTCAAATTATCTGATGTATGACATCACCAAAGATCATTTCCTGTACTGTTTTTGTGCACTAAATGGTGTAGATTTCTTTTTATTCTCATGTGACACTGAGATTACTGTAAGATGTTGGTAACAAAGAGCCACTCATTACGTTATTGAATTCCACAAAAGTATTATTTGTCTTTGATTCACGTGAACTTGAATCCTTGGATGCACATGTACGCGCGTTTCATTTGAAAGACGGTAAACCCACACACTGGAAATGTTAATAAATGCATTGAGCTGTAAAAAAAATGTCACGACGTACAAGATGCCCAATGTAAATGTGTTCTGTAAATGTTCAATGGAGTTTTTCTTCCTGTATACATTTTTCTTACGATAAAGTTCTCAGGTACTCTTTGTTTGCTTGAGTTGACACATCTGTCACTTTCAAATTCTTTGCACTTGATTTAAAAATACATACGCTGTTTAGTTGAGTTCTAATATTGTGTTTTACTCAAATCTTCAGATCTTTAGAAATTAGCTTGGTGCAGAAAAGTTTGAGCATTTCACTTGCTTTTAATTTTACTGTGGCGTACTGCAGTGCCAATCATGAGGAACGTGACCATGACCTCAGTCGTGGCTACGGACCCTGCAGTGCATGTTAAGTCTACAGCTGTGTCCTAAATCCATACCAAGTAAACAGGATTTCAATTTGTAGTGTGTTCACACTGGAAAAGTGAGAAAATAAAGTATCATACAGTCATTGAGAATACTGAAGAAAAAAGCTTGATTTTTGTTTTCCCATACAATGCACAGAGGAAATAAAGGAGGCGCTTAGAACTGGGGAAAAAGGAAACAGCAGGTCCTAGTTTGACATCTGACGGTGTCATTTCTCGATGCAAAGCAGTGACGTATGTTGATTTCTTGTATACAAAACGAAACGTGTTCAAATATAGTATACAGTTGCTATTTTGTCTGGAATTGGGACACAGCATACACAAGGACAGTTTACTGTTTAACAAAAAAGGGCCACGCATTTCAAAGTCGAGTCTTTACTAGAATCAGAATTCGTATAACACTTATGTTACATATTTTATCACAAATTGGTCATTAGGCAACAACACATACTGAAAATGCCTCTCAGTACTAAGGGTATTTATTTAGAACTCCATGTCCTGTCAAGTCAGCACCAGAACTCCTGACAAACAGACGGTCCAGTCCTAAAGCTGCTGCCTGTGTATGTGAACAAAAAGGCACGTTGCTCCACACGAGTACCTCCTCCCTCCATCACTCCCTGGCTGTGGAGTTCCGACCAAAGAGGCCGCGATACAGTTCGCTGCGTGCCTCGTCACTCACGGTGCTGTGGTCAACAGGAGCCATGAAGTTGACCAATTTGCTGTGGATGTGGAATCGGACTTTACGCCCCTTGCTGGCTTTCGTATCCACCTTCTTCTTGATCTTGCTCCGCAGTTTCTGGATGGCCAGCCACTGCTTGCCCATGGCCACCTGGTCATTGGGGTCCGCTGCGCTCGTTTTGCGCTCAATCAGCTCTCTCAGCAGCTGATGGTAGAAATCGTCATCGTCGAATACGTCCTCGTCCAGGTCCTTGAGATGGTTGTTCGCTTTCAGCTGCTGTTCCGCCTCCTCTCCCTCAGTGAAGACGGTCTCAGAGACGAGAGCCGAGGCCTCTTTTTTCCCCAGGACTCTGTATTCCGAGCGTCGGGTCTGGGTGCGCCGCACCAGCCTCTCATTGTCCATGAGCACCTGCTCCACCTGGGTCAATATGTTCCTGTCGAACGCCCCAAAGCCCTTGCTGCTTTTGCCCATAGTCAGTCTGGTTTTGTCATGCCACTTCTGCAATGTTGTATTACGGTAAGGCTGGAAAGCGGCAAATCGTTTGGCCATGAAGTCCGGGTACTCTGCCATCTCCAGTTTCCGTTTAGTTGCACCGCTTTCCTGCACCAACCCGTCCTCATCCTCATCACTGTTGATCTCCTCGTCCTCACCTTCCGTTCCCGTCTTCCCCAGAGCGATGGTCCTTGTGTCTGCGCTCTGGTACAGCAGCTGGTCGTGCAGCTCCAGCAGAGATCTCTGAAGAGCTTTCAGAGCTTTGTGGGTGTTCTTCAGCTGCCCCGCGAGCTCTGCTCCACCCCTCCTCTTGAACTCTGGGAAAGTGTCCGGCTGCGGCAGCTGGTTGGCGGTCACCAGAGCTTTCTGCATTTTGATTCGACCCTCGAGCAGCTGGTCCCACAGGGTCAGCTGGTTCCTCACAGCCTTCCCTTTCTCGACCTCCTCGTCCACTTTCTCTTGCGAGAACGTGCGGACAGTCCCCTCATCCTCACCGTCTTCATCGTCGTCGTCGTCGTCATCGTCATCTTCCATCTCGTCATCATCTTCACCGCTGCCTTCGATCTCGTCGTCACTGTCGTCATCCTCTTCACTCACTCCCAGGTCATCCATGCCCTCTGTCAGTTTGCAGAAGTCCACCCGCTGAGGAAAGCTCACATCGGCAACCTTTGACTTAGACGCCAGCTCCTCCTCATCCTCATCTTCTAATTCATCATCATCACCACCATCATCATCATCATCAGCCTCTTCATCCCCCATAGAATCCTCTTCTTCACCTATGCTGTCCTCCTCCTCAGCAGACCCCTCAATGTCCATCAGCAGCTGTTTCCGGGAGACCTTCTTCCCCACGTACCGTCTGTCGGTGTCTGACAGCAGGGATGTGTTGTGCTTCCGCAGAGCACTGTGGCCGACCCCATCCTCGCCGTCCTCGTCCTCGTTGAATCCTTCGATCACTTTGGCTTTGGTGGCCTCGTCCTCGTCATCCTCCGGATCAGCAAACTTCGGCAAAGGATTCAACAAGTCCTCGAGCTCCTGAGAAAACGAGCCCGCCATGGTGAGACGTTTACACAAACCGCACGTGCGCTCGACAGTCAGGAGTTTCAGCACTGCTCCTTGGTGCGGAGAGTGATGACGTCGGAAAAGTGCGACGATCATTGACTTATAAGTTATTTAAACCCTGGGCTGTGTTTCGCAGGCAACATCTTTTCTGTGTACAGTTAACCCAGCATGAACAATGAACTACAGGCTTTAAGAAGGGAAACTGGAAACATCTCACTAAAACAGAAAAAGCCCAAAATAACGAAACCAAAATGATAAACACTGTAACAGTAAAACTGGATAAATGTAGCTTTGTGAATGTGTTGTTTGCCCATGAGACTCTATAATACTATCAAATTATTTATCAGTGTTGTTAGACTATACATCCAAATAATAAGAGCATACTTTCTGTAGGAGGGAACAAGGTATTTAACTAAAATTTTAACTTTAGTAAAAATGGAATAAATAAAATAATGATAAATGACATTCGTTGCAGAATGAACATAAAGCAAGAGTCTTCAACCAAGCGTCCGTGACCCCTTGGGGGTCCGCAGAGGTACTGCAGGGGGTCCTCCAATTTTCACCAAAATAATGCTGAATGTGAGGGTGCAGATAATTGAGAAACTACAAACAGCGAAGGCATTTGCACTCCAACTGGATGAATCAGTGGACATGTCCAAAGACGCACAGTTCTTGACATTTAATAAACAGTAATAATTATGCATGAACTTTTTAATCAATCATAAACACATATAGGCTAATAACCCAGTATGCAAATAGGCTAATAAGGTGAAATAAAAGTTGAATAAAGTAAATATAAAAGTTATTTTAGGCCAGGCTTAAAATGTGACACATTTTAAAATATTAATTACATATGGGGGTCCCTGCTCTGTTTGTCTCTTGTCCAAGGGGTCCTTGGGCTGAAAAAGGTTGAAGACCCCTGACATAAAAGGTTTATTTGGGTTTTAAATGCTATATGAATTCATTCATCTATGAATTCACTTGAATTTCTCTCGGGATCAATAAAGTATCTATCTATCTATCTATCTATCTATCTATCTATCTATCTATCTATCTATCTATCTATCTATCTATCTATCTATCTATCTATCTATTTCAAGGATAAACCTCTGGGAGGTACAGTAGGAACCTGAAAGACAAGCTTCAGGGCTGCAATGTCTCCATACAAAAGGGTTCCCTTTACGCATGCGCACATGAGTAGCGAGGTTCTTCCAGGCTGCTCTTTCCAAGTTTTGTCCCGCAGCGCTGAGCAGAAGGAGCTCTGTCTGGACAGTAAACATGTCGACCAGTGACTTTTATTTGAGATATTATGTCGGGCACAAAGGAAAGTTCGGACACGAGTTCCTGGAATTCGAGTTCAGACCTGACGGTGAGTTCCGTTTGGCGGTAACACGGACGTGTTAGCTCCGCTCAGTCTGAGCTAACGTCGCTAGCCAGCCGGCAGAAGCTAGGCCGCAGCGGAGTGTGAACGAGATACTACCGCCAAATTCTCTCCGTGGTTTCCACTGTGTTATAAATGATCATATGTAATGTTCAGACGGAGTTTACACAGCGAAATGTGTTAATTATACATTCATTGGTGTTTGAAGTAATATCATACGAGCGTTTAAGCGCCATGTGGCCTGTTGAGGGCAACAAACTCGTCTGCGTGTTGTTAAAAGTGGTCCATTGTTTTTTAAAGTGAATATTTTCTTTCAGGTAAACTGAGGTACGCAAACAACAGCAACTACAAGAACGACGTCATGATCAGAAAAGAGGTAACTCAGGATGAAATGCTTAAATGAACGCTAATGTCGGAGGAAGTTCATGTTTAACAGAATAAAAGGCAGTCAGTCAGTCACGCTGTTTGGGATTCTTTGGTCATTTTGGTACAATGTCACGTTTACTGTCGCCATGTAGCGGCGCTGTTAACATTAGCCCAAACGCTCAGACTAAAATCCTACTTATGAAAAATGTGATCAGGGTTTTGGGCTGGACTATGACTAGCAATGTCGGTGCTTACCCGCAGTAAGCAGGAGTGGTTGTTGTGGTCAGTCATTAGGAGGCTTTAGGTAGAGAGATATTTGATATACAAGATGTGCCTTTTCTCACATCATATCTCTGTGTTATAAATTTGTCAAATTTTAACCTGCTCCATCTGTCTAATTTGGACTAATCCAGGCATACGTACACAAAAGTGTGATGGAGGAGCTGAAGAGGATCATTGATGACAGTGAGATCACCAAGGAAGACGATGCGCTGTGGCCGCCTCCTGACCGGGTTGGAAGACAGGTTTGTGTTTGCATGTTAACCCATTTTCTGTCCAGTTTACAGAGGCCACTGCACCACAAAGGTTTAAAAAAACGTGTTTGTGTTGCACTGCGTCAGATTTTGTCACCTTATTAGAAAAAAAGTTTTGCTATAGTCACATATTGTTTGTTCTAAAAATGAGTTTCATATTTTGATAACTAAAATCAGGTCACAACGTGACCACAGCCAAGTAGGCTCTCAAATTTAAAGAGCACATAATGCATCATCCCACCTTTTAAATATATGGTCAACCCACTGCAATTTTCTCTATTGTTGATCACATGGACACAGAGCCCGGCAGGTCACAGATTGTGTTGTCAACACTTGAACTACAGTAAATAAACTCTGCACTGATGAATTCAACTGAAAACACGTTTGAAGCCTGAAGAATAACTTTCCTGTGTTTGTCCTGATTCTGACAGGAACTGGAGATCGTCATCGGGGACGAGCACATTTCATTCACAACTTCCAAAATTGGCTCCTTGATTGACGTTAACCAGTCAAAGTAAGTACTTTGGTCCAAGGAGCTGGGAAGGCAGACATATTTCATGTTTCCCACGGGTCTTTGAAAGTCATTTTTATGCTAGAATAGAAACTGAAGTTCTTTTCTTAAAAATATATTTATGGCAGCCAATGCCCTGATTGAGATATGGAGTGTAAAAGTGCTTTGACTGGTCAGAAGACTAGAAAGGAGCTATATAAATACAGTCCATTTACCATTATAAAACTTAGTTAGTAATAAAAACAGTACTGTTGAATATGATGTGCCATGTTGGGTTCATGAATTTGAAGGAATCTGGCCCGGAAAGTCTCTGAATATGATATTTAAGATGTTGGAACCCAGATATGTCGCTGACAAAAGGGAATAAGTGTTAATATTGCGCTGTGTTTCAGGGATCCTGAAGGCCTTCGCGTGTTCTACTACCTGGTGCAAGATCTGAAATGTCTCGTCTTCAGTCTCATCGGGCTACACTTCAAGATCAAGCCCATCTAAATGTGGATTTCTCTTCTTTTAATTGCTTTAGCTGATGTTTCTGTTGTTCTGTGTACTACCGCATTTGTACATTTGCTTTTGGTGGAACTGTTTTTTATTTTAAATAAAGGGTGAGAAAAACTTCCTGTTTCATCATTACAAGTGTTCTTCACTTCATTAGATTATACTGTACAGAAATACCATTTTTATTCAAAGAAGTTAAATGTTTCTGTTACACAAACATTTTGGAAATAATGGAACAAATTAAATTAAGTTTTATTTCAGTATACATTCAACCACATCAATAAGGCTGCAAATAAATGATTATTAGTGAAGTTATTACAGTGACAATCAGCAAATCCTTTTAAATTCACATTGAAAAGGCACAGAATCTGACTCCATGTCTGCTGCAGAGAAGTTCTACATGTGATAAGCAGCACTCCTGAGCTTGGCTGTGACTGTAATCTAACCAGAGGACTAAAGACACTTCACACTTTGCTACAGTATACTGATGTCCTGGAAGTCAGTGGACAGCGAACCGTTTCTTTCCACTGTCTGATCTTTAATGTGGTTTTCATTATAGAAGTCATGATTTGTGTCCATCAGCCATTACACCCACTGAAAAGTCCAAACTGCTTCAAACAACATGTTCCTAATCATTTAATTCCTAAAAATAATTAGATTTCAGCACCGTAACTGCATATTGATTTTAGGTGTATCAAATATATTCTTTCCTTTGTGTTTGCTCAGAGAGGTACAGGAGCTGAGGATAATGTCCACACTCGCCTTCACTGTTATGTAAAATCAGCTTTTTTCTCTCTCTTTGGTGACGACATACACACTTGTTTCTTAGCTGAGTGGTCTTCCCTCCAGGACAGTGAAAATGTCCTCTAAGGACTTGTGCACGCACTGCAGGAATTCGTGAACATTGCGAGCTGGGTAGCTGGACACGTTACAGCCGATCCAGTCGTCGTGGACGCCATAGCCTACGCCGAACCCGTCGGGCACCACGGGGGCGAAGCCACCGAGGTTCACAGCAGGACTGGTGAGGGTGCTGGTCGAGAGGATGTTGTGGTTTATTGCAGCGTAAGCCGGGTCTGCGTACAGGTCGTGCAGAGCCTGGCCCTTTGAGTTGGCCAAGTATCGCATGGCAAACAGGTGACGGTCAAAACCTTGGCCTGGTGAGAGAAACAAAAGAGGTGGTTAGCACATCAGACCACAAGAAACAATAAAAATATCACTAGAGGACATTTATTTATATTAAATACATATTGAAATGTCTGATACACACCCATTGCTGCTTCTTTAGTGAGCTGCCCATGATACTTGGAGCATTCGTTGAGCATGGCCTTCAGCTGCTCCACGCTGTGCTGTCCTGGTTCACGGACGAAGGCATGGGAACATCGTTTCGTGTGTACAGTGGCTGGCCGGATGGTCTCTGTGCGTCCATGCTTGAACGCCGCGGTGCTGCAGGACTCGTACGTAGCTACGGTCTGTCCGTACTGCCTCAGGAAGCCCATCTGAAAAGCCAGCTGTGCTACAGCATCTGGACTCAACTTGCTCTTCTTTAACTGTTCCTTCCCGCCCTTCTTGAACTCCATGGCATGGATGGTGAGTTTCGACACAGCCGAGTCGAAGCTCTCCTTGGCTTTCCTGATGCCGTTCTCCAGCTCGCCGTCCAGTTTGAACTGCAGCTTGCGCACAGCAGAGGTTGAATCCACAGCGGTGGCGGCAGTGGCGGCAGATCCTGGGTGTACCAGCGGCTTCTCCGTCGTGTCTTTGAAGATCTCGTTCTGAAAGCGGAGCACGGCCACGCCGTCACCCCAGGAGTGCTCGAAGTTGATGGCCGCCTGTCCATCTTTGGTCAGAATGACACTGAAAGACTTGTCGTACCAGCGGTTGCAGCCGTCGCCGTGCAGCATGTTGTGGGAGATGTGAATATGGTCCTTCATGCTTTCATCGTCCAGACAGAGACAGAAAAGGGCGCTGTCGGCGACCCGTAATTCCTCTGCGTTTCCAGCGGCCACCAGCTTGTCCCTTAGCCCGGCCCACACGTCCCTGTTCTCACTGGTCAGGACCCCGAGAGGAAAGGCGGGCGCTGGCGTTGGGTCGGACAAAATGTACTTTAAGTGGGACTGGATCTCTGCGGGCTTCACCAAATTCCCATCCCTGTCCACAATATCAAACACATACATGTTGCCTTTCCTCATAACCAGGAGGTGTCGCCCTTTCTCGTCAGTGAAGAGCTCATCTCGCCCACGCCTGGGAATGCGAGTCGAGTTGAAGAGTCGAAAGTACTGAGACATGTCCAGGGGGTAAGCATTCACCATGTAAGCTCCATACCAAGACAGGGAGGACGGGACCCAGCGGATGAGCTTTTTGAAGCCGTCCGTGTCACTCTTTGCTGGGTTGAGGTGAAAAACCTCTGGCTCCAGCAGTCCGGCTCGCAGCGTCTTCATGAAGCGCACTGCCGAACACACCACGTTGGTCGCACGCACCAGCTGGTCGTTGTACTCCACCTTAGGGTCGGGATTGAAGGACATGAAGGGGTTGAAGTTCAGCACCACAGAGTCGCGCGCAGACAGATACATGTCAAACCACGGTCCTGAAAGAAAAAACAGACTCATCAGTGTTCGTTACGCATTTGAGATGCTCGATGTCAGGTTGGCACACTCACCTGAGATGTAGCTTGTGTGTTTATTATTTTTGTCCTGAGCCGTCAGCTCCTCGTGAAGCTGTTTCCCCACACCGTTCTGGAAATCCTGGGCAAGTTTCTCTGTAGTTCTGAGGACACGCAATAAAGATTGTTGCAGGTAAGATTTAAACAGGGCCTGCTGCCGGCATAAGCACTCTATGCAGTTGTTTCACAGTCAATTGCGTGAGAGCTGGCAGTCAACTTTGTGTCCTGTCTGTCTCTCTGCTGTCTGCAGCATCATGCTTTTAACTGCGTCACAGACCTGTGTTGTGTTGTACGCTAGTTTATTCCAGTGCTGCTGCTCAGAGTCACCTAACGTCAATGCCCTCCATTTGTATCACGGTTAGTTTTGTGCTTTGTCGTCATTTAGAGACTCGGTTTGTACGTGACAAGTCTCACGCCAAATAAAGGGGAGGCCTCAAAGCCTCGCCCTCATGAACACAGAATTGTGCATGTTAAATTGTCCTGTGTTAATTCATTTGTCCATCTCTGCTGTGTGCATGTGTGTGTTCATTCAATTATTAGTGGTGTGTGCTGTTTGTTAATTGCACTAGGAGGTTTAGGGGCCACAAACAGGCCACTAAAAGCAGAGGGCTGGCCCTGGATTTAAACAGCTAGTGTTGATTAAAGTATCAAATAATGGCATTTTAAAAAGTTGATTTCTTTGTGGGAAAACTTACCTAAACTGCTCATCATCCAGCAGAGGCCTCTGGGCAGCTAAATACCTCCTGATAGTATCCTCCAGCTTCGGGATGGGTAACCTAAGGGATTTGAATCTAGCGTTAGATCAGTCATGTGACGCCCCCTCGTGGTCATCCACGTAAAATCAACTGTGCACTTTAACCTACATTCATTTCAAACCTAAACGGGTCACCTTCTTCATCTTACACGTTGCTACATCCACCTGACATTTACAAGCTAGTTGATGACAGATGATAGATTCATAAAGTCACAGAACTTTGGAGTGATGTAACCATATGTGAGCATAAAAGCTGCTTTACCGGTTCCACCTTTTAGCTCCTCACCTGGGTAAACTCTTCTGGTAATGCATCGACGGGACGACACTCTGGTGCAGATACTCTGAAGACGCTGTTCTGGTGCTGTAGTGTCGCTGATCGGCGCTCAGAGCAGCTCCTCTTAAATGAATGAGGTGTCCAGACTTCCTCAGAGAGGCGACGCACTGCACTGACAGCAGCTTAGCCATGATGCGAGCCAGCAAACGGGACAAGTTTTATCTACGGAAAGCTCGCCGGTTCGACCCCAATGGCTGTATGTTTGGAGTGGAAGAAAAACCTCCAGACACCCGGCGTGTGTCAGAGCTGTCACTCGATGTTAACACGACAACTAGCAGCTAGCAGTTAGCATCAGCTGACAAACTCCGGGGACACTTTTGTGCCTCGCATATAAATAATAAAATCCCCCTAAAATAGTTTCATTAGTTTTTAGCGCAAAAACATAAACAACACCTGATAACAGGAAGTTCTTCTTCTTCTTCTTCTTCGGTGTCTTTTTTGACGTTTTTCTTCTTCTTCGTTTCATTTAATGGCGTGCGACAAGCAATGACTTTGTAGGTGCACACTGCCACCTACAGTACCGGAGTCTGAAGGACAGTTACACCACTAACTAACAAGCTGACAAACAAAATAGAATAGCTAGAACTGAGCGAGATCTAGTTATATTATATAACATTGTATAATTCAGTTATTCAATTACATATTTCTGGGCATCTGATCAAGAAGGCTGGCTCTGTGCTGGGGACTGCTCAGGAGCCCCTGCAGCTGGTTGTGGAAAAAAGGATGCTCCACAAACTTCTCAGTATCATCAGAGGAGACTCTAGAGTCTGTTGGGGCCAGTGTTCATCGCCATTATGTTATAAATAATCTGACACCAACGAAAAATACATGAAATCAAAACTTTTTTTATTCCAAATGTTCACATATCAAAAAAACAAAATTGTGTATATTGTCATAAAGAATCTTTACAGGGCATGGCATATGTTATCAATTAAAGTGGAACACTGGACTTACGGTTTTCATCGTCAGCATTTGGTAGGGGCATTTTATCTGTCTGTTTTGTGGTCATAAATTTAAGTAATGATCCTGAGGAGAGATAAGAGAGAGATTTTTAATTGTTCTCCTTGGGCATAGCTTTCATTATTCATTGCTATCATAGCATTCATAGCTTAATGCTAGCTATTAACTCTTACACAACTTTATTAGTTCCAGAAAAAGCTGTTTTTCCATCCAAATCACTCCAATACATTTAATTTATGACGCACAGTGTATGACACATATACAGCGTAGCCGCACCTTCCCGCCCAGAACTTGGGAAGTGTGTGTGATGGTGGGATGTGTAGGGATGCTCTCTGTCATTAAATTAAGCTAGTGTGTTTAAAAGTTGTTTGCTCAGTTAAAAACGTCTTGTAAATGTAGCGTCAGGTTGTCTTTCATGTTTTGGTGTGTTTTAGTCGTTATAAAAATGTTTTTATTTGTTTGGTCCGAGTTGGGCCTCATTTGCATATTTTCTGACCCGCTGCAGTTGCTGAGGGAGAGCTTGTGCCCGTGTGTGTGCTCACTGTGTCCCCCTGCTCTTATAGGTTTGTCATTAATTTGTTATTAAACTGTTGATTTTATAATGAATTGTATAAGGTCTGCATTAGAGGGATATTCACAGTATATGTGAAGTGTACATATTAAAAGGTGCACACAGGGAAATTTTTTTTTTTTTTTTTTTTTAGTTAAACAGCGACCAAGTCACTTTGAATATGTTATGTTTTGTTTGTTGTTCATTATTGGTGTTTTGTTCTTAAATTAATTTTGAAATGCAAAATTAATATCTAATGGCACATTTTAGTGTATACATTTTATTTGTAATTATATATGTATATTGTTATGCCCAGCTCGTTCAAGAGCACAACAAAGAAGGGAGGACCACAGTGACCAGTTAAATTAACCATAAATTTATTAAAGAACAGAATTTAAATGTAATTATGAGTAAACAAAAGAGCTAACAGAACACAACCAAACCAAACAAAACAACGCCAGGGTGCCTGGAGGCACCAACCCTCCAGAAGGGCAAGAGAGAGCGAGCCATCTTAGAAAGGCCATGCCTTTATAGATGAGCCACAGGTGAGATGGATCTCTCCAACGAGGTAGGAGGGAACAGGCAGGGAGAACCTATGAGGGGAGGAGCACAGAAAGCAACAACACACAAAATGGCCGAGGGCCATCACACACCCCCCATAAACACAAGACCCCACTAACAGGGTCTTGTGCAGAATCAACAAGGTGCACGGGAGAGCGCGTCAGCCAGTACATTATCACTCCCCTTAATGTGACATATATTCAAGGCGTAAGGCTGTAAAAATAGCAACCACCTCATAAGCCTACTATTGGCATTTTGCATGCTGCTCAGGAAGGTCAAAGGGTTATGATCAGTATAAATGGTCACGGCCTGAGATGGGCCAACATACTTCAAAAAATTTCAGGGCCCAAATCAAAGCTAGAGTCTCCTTCTCAATTACTGAATAATTCAGCTGGTGACGATTGAACTTACGCGAGAAAAAACAGACAGGATGGTCAACTCCTCCCTCCCCTTCCTGCAGAAGCACAGCACCAGCACCAACTGCACTGGCATCCACCTGGATTTTAAAAGGTTTGTGGAAGTCTGGAGCTGAGAGCACAGGAGCAGAGCACATCAAACTTTTTACGCATTCAAATGCATTATGACAGTGAAGAGACCAGTCAAAAGGTGTATTTTTCTTCAGTAGGTTTGTCAGTGGAGCCACCACAGTGGAGAAGTTTGGGAAAAAACTACGATAATACCCCACCAACCCAAGGAACCGCATCAGTTCTCTTTTAGATGCTGGCACTGGGTAGTTGAGTATGGCCTCCACCTTCGCCTGCACTGGCCGAACTTCACCCTGACCAACCACCTTACCCAGATAGGTTACGGTCGCCTTTGCAAACTCACACTTTGCTAAATTGACAGTTAAATTTGCCTGGGTCAACCGGTCAAGCGCTGCACACAAACGCTGAACATGAGTTTCCCACGTCTCACTAAACACCACAACGTCGCCCAGATAAGCTGAACACCCTGCTAACCCAGCTAACACCTCATTCATGAGACGCTGAAAGGTTGCTGGGGCATTTCGGAGACCAAACGGCATGACAGAATAAGAAAACAAACCCCATGGTGTAATAAATGACGAAATTTCCTTAGCCCTGGCTGTCAGTGGCACCTGCCAAAAACCTTTCAAAAGATCCAGTTTGGTCACAAATTTGGCACCACCCACTTGATCAATGCAGTCCTCAATGCGAGGGAGTGGATAACAGTCAGGCCTGGTGACTGCATTAACCTTTTGGAAATCTGTGCAAAATCTGTCTGTCCTATCTGCCTTATCTACCAACAGACATGGAGAAGCCCAGCCTGAGCATGATGGTTCTGCCAACCCCTGTTGCAGCAAATACTCCACCTCCTTCTCCATACGCTGACGCTTTTCCACTGGTAGCCTATAAGCACGCTGCCTCACAGGCAGAGCATCCCCCACCTCTATGTCGTGCTCGATCATGTGGGTGCGTGATGGTGTATCTGAAAACAGAGACAAATGAGACTGCAGCAATTTCACCAGATCTTCCTGCTGAGTATCTGAAAGATAACTAAACTGACTGGAAAGATCGTAAAATACTCTGAATTTTTTTTCTGAATATCAAAATCATCCGAAGGCCCAGAACCAACTGTGGCCACAGGCTTAGCAGCACCATCACCGATAGGAAGTGTGTCACTATCCTTCATGGCAGAGGGAGTCAAAAAGGATTTCAACAAGTTTACATGACACCACTGCACTTTCTTCCTCCTGTCGGGTGTGGCAATCAAATAGTCCCTGTCAGACATCCTACTTTTCACAGTGTAAGGCCCACTAAATCTCACCTGAAATGGTGAACCAATCACAGGTAACAAAACCAGAACCTGGTCCCCTGGCTCAAATAGCCGGAACTCAGCTTTATGGTCAAAGCCCTCCTTCATTTTTCTTTGAGCTCCACCAAGATTCTTGTGAGCCGTAGCACAGGCCATGTACAGTCGACGACGAAAATCATATACATAATCCAAAACATTCTCAGGTGGCTCCTCAGGTTTCAAATCACCCCCCAGAACTGCTAGTGGCCCCCGGACAGAGTGACCGAACACTAACTCATTTGGACTGAAACCAGTACTGGTCTGTGACACCTCCCGTATTGCCAACAATAACCATGGCAGGCCTTCTTCCCAATCCTGAGAAAGCTCGGTACAATAGGAACGCAACATAGATTTTAATGTTTGATGAAAACGTTCCAGAACACCCTGAGACTCCGGATGATAGGCACTGGAGACATGATGTTCAACCCTCAGCTGTTTTAACACCTGGGAAAAAGTACGGGACATAAAATTACTGCCCTGGTCTGTTTGCACTATCCTTGGAACACCAAAAGTTGAAATAAAGGAAGTAAGTGCCTTCAGCACTGGTTTGACCTTTATAGAGCGCAACGGAAAAGCAGCAGGATAGCGTGTACTCTTACACATCACTGTTAATAGGTACTGGTTACCCATCTTACTCTTTGGAAGCGGGCCCACACAGTCAAGCAACAGATATTCAAAAGGTTTCTCCACAACAGGGATTGGATACAGGGGAGCTGGCTTCAGTTTCTGATTGGGTTTTTCTGTTATTTGACATGTTTTGCAGGTTTTACAATAGTTAGCAACATCCCTTTTTAGTCGAGGCCAGAAAAAATGACGCAGCACTTTATCATAAGTTTTCTTTACACCAAGATGGCCTGCCACCCCATCATGTGAAGTGCTTAACACCACGTCTCTGAACTTGGAAGGAACCACGACCTGGACCACACTGTCAACCTGTACCCCATTCACCACACGAGCCCATTTCCTCAACAGTAACCCATCACTGAGAAAATAACCACCAGAGATACTCTTGAGATCACCCTCTGAACCAACCATCTTAAATAAAGGCCTCAGTGTAAGATCCACAGCCTGTTCCTTAAGGCACTCCTCCCTAGAAAATACAGGCAAAGGAATGGAAAAAGACTTAGACAATTCCTGTCCCTCAGAGACACCTGCCTGAGAAGACTGACCCTGTTCAGAAAGCTCAGACTGTTCTGACAGAGCTTTACTCCTGGCCCGGGTCACAGCACAGGAGGAAAACACTTTAGGGCTCTCTTTAGCACACCCCTGAGGCTCCTTAGGCACCTGCAAGACTGAACCCACATACACAAGTGGTGGACCCTCTTTCCAAATTTTTGACCCCGCCAAATCATTTCCCAGGATGACATCAACTCCCTGTATCGGCAACTCAGGACGGATGGCCATATCAACTTCACCACACACCAAATCAGAATCAAGATGGAAACGCTGAACAGGAACCCAGAGTGTAACCATCCCAACACCCATTACAGAAGCTTTCCCACCAGTAGCTGTATGGGCTGAAAAAGGCAGCACGCTACTCAAGATAAGACTCTGATTAGCTCCCGAGTCCCTCAGAACCTTAACAGGTACCTTCCCCTGTCCATCTAAAGACACAAAACCATCTGAAACAAAAGGTGCATACAATTCATCCACATGTTTAGATGGCACCGTCCCTGGTGGACGAACAGACTCATACATGTTAGCATGAAGCGCAGAGGTCACCAGGCCGGTTGGCTTCACATACACACTGGTATCTGCTGATTTCTGACCACCTTTACTAAGTGGACACTCCCCTTTCCAGTGTCCCTTGTTCCTACAGGCATGACAAATCCTGCCTGGATCAAACTTCCCATCTGTCCCTGGGACATGTCTGACAGCAGCATGAGAAACCTCATGAGCTACTGGAGGCCTGTTAGGTCTAAGCCTAAAACTCTCCCTCCATTTTCCCTCTCTCTGTCCCTGGCCACCAATTGAGCCAGTACCATGTGTTAAAACATATTCATCGGCCACTGCTGCTGCTGTTTTAACCTTCTTTCCAGTAATATAGGTGGCCAGTTGGGCAGGTAATGAACTCTTGAACTGTTCTAACACAATCAGATCACACAAATCATCATATGACTCCACACTGGATGCTGAACACCACCGACTGAAATGAGTTGAAATATCTTGAACAAACTCAACATAGGTTTGCTGATCTCTTTTCTTCCAGCTTCTAAACCTCTGCCTGTAAGCTTCTGGCACCAGTTCATATGCTTTAAGGACTGCCTTTTTAACTTTGCAATAACGAACACTGTCAACAGAACTAAGGGCAGAGAAAGCTCTCTGGGCCTTGCCTGTGAAGATACACTGCAGCATTAAAGTCTGGTGGGCATCCGACCAGCCCCTCATGCCTGCTACCCGTTCAAACAACGCAAAAAATGTGTCAGGGTCTTTTTCATCGAATTTTGGCAACAAACGCAACCCTTCAGCAACATCGAAACCATGATGCATCCCTGTAGCCCCACTTCTACCTTCATTCATTAGCTTCAACCTCAACCGTTCTATTTTAACCCTTTCCTTTTCTAATGCTGCTGCAGCCCTCAGCTTCTCCTGCTCCAACTCAAACTGAAATCTCTCCCTCTCCAGTTTCGCCTTTTCCCTCTCCAGCTGCAGGCACTGCTCAAATGACCACGCCCCATCCCCAACACCTGGATCCACAAGAGCTGCTGGAGCCTGAGCCACCTCCAAAAGATCAGCAGACACAGCCAGCCCCTCAACAATGCCATGTAGCTCAGCCTTTTTTGGCACCCCCTTGGCCTTAGACCAACCCAAATGTACCGCCAAGTCCACCAGATCTGATTTAGCAAACTGAGCTAAAGTGCTACGAGATGGTCGCTGGAGGAACTCAGAAACCAGTGTGTTACTGTGCTCAGTATCCATGTTAAATATCAGTCTAAACCACAACCAGTGCAAACCTTATGGACCTCACCCACAAGAGAAGCAACAAGTCACACAGTACACAGCCACAGAGATTGAGTGACAAGGAGCGCCCCCTCCTAGCTGCCTACCCCAAACTAACTAACTGCACCCTAGTCTTCATGTGCGTACTGGCGGCGGGTATTTATGCACCTTAAAACCATCTGTATTGGAGAAGACACTTGTCCCAGCCAATACTTTGGGGTGCTCCCGAGACAACTGCTGCTAACCGCACGGACAACACACAAAAACAACAAACAGCCCTCCAAAAAAAAACAGAGCAACCCCTCCTTATGAGAGAACTGCCACTACAGCCTACATGAGGGACACAACTGCTCCAGTCACAACCTCCCTACAGCCACACACAGCGCAACTTAAAGCCACCACTCTCTGAACGCAGGTCAACAAAGAGAGCACCACACTGTTTACCCCCCTGGTTAACACTACACACATAACAAAAACCACTGTGAGCTTCCCAGTTTTACTGCCATACAAGGGCCAACCTTGACACTCCCAAGTTCAAAATCGGACGAGCCCCCACTTGTTATGCCCAGCTCGTTCAAGAGCACAACAAAGAAGGGAGGACCACAGTGACCAGTTAAATTAACCATAAATTTATTAAAGAACAGAATTTAAATGTAATCATGAGTAAACAAAAGAGCTAACAGAACACAACCAAACCAAACCAAACAAAACAACGCCAGGGTGCCTGGAGGCACCAACCCTCCAGAAGGGCAAGAGAGAGAGAGCCATCTTAGAAAGGCCATGCCTTTATAGATGAGCCACAGGTGAGATGGATCTCTCCAACGAGGTAGGAGGGAACAGGCAGGGAGAACCTATGAGGGGAGGAGCACAGAAAGCAACAACACACAAAATGGCCGAGGGCCATCACAATATTTCTTTAAAAAAAAACAAAAAAAAACTTGGGAAGTGTGTGTGATGTTGCTGAGGGAGAGCTTGTGCCCATGTGTGTGCTCACTGTGTCCCCCTGCTCTTATAGGCAATAAAGTGCAGATCCTATATTCTGGCCATCAGATTGCTCATTCTACATGCAACCAGATTATAGCTGCTACACTAATATTTACGTCAGCTAGTGTTAGCGTCAGTTTAACGTAGTGGTCACCATCGACATATCTACGTCTGACGCTAATGTTAGCTGCTATTCAAGTCTGTCTCCCCGTTAGTTAGACAAAGTAACAGCATTTGTTCAATAACAACAGTCATTTACTGTTAATGTCATGCTTATATCATTATCTGCTCCACTTACCACTGTCATTCTTTCTTTTTTCTTCGTCTTCTTTTTTTTTCTTCCTCTTCTCACTACCAGATGGACAGCTCCTCTTCATTTTCCTTCCCCTTTATTCCAACTAGCATCACACAGGTCAACGTCAGGTGGGATCATGGGATTGACCTGGGGCCCCTTTTGTCTACTACTTTCATGTAAACAAGGTCTATTGGCCCTAAATTCTAAAACAAAGGGGAAAAAATGTGGTAATGGGTTGGACTGAAGTCAGACTAAAGGTGTAACACAGAATTGCTTGATAATTTATATTTTATGCTTTAAATAACAATCAAACCAGGCGAAAACCAAACCAGACCAAAAGGTGTATGGCAATCAGGAGGACATTACAAGGGAGAGTGGTCTGTGTGTGTATGGGGAGCTGTTACAGTGAGTGCTGGACTGTGCGTTGTGCAGGCGGTTGTGTGTGTGGTGCTAGAGCACTGTAGAGTACTGTAGGTCACACACTACGAAGAGCGACTGGAGGATGAACAGTGAATTATTATCAAGACTGAAGGAGACAAAAAATGTGAATGACTTTCCAAGATCATGAAAAGATAATCCATTTTTGATTTTGGGTCTGTTTCTTAATTGGAGAGAACAGGATTGGACCACTTTCTTCATGTGCCACTCATATGCCCTGATACATGATTCATTCATTTAATTCTGATGCATCATCAACATGTATATTAAAATCAACTGCTAAAGGTTAGCTTCGATGTTACTAGCATATCAGAACTAGAGAGTATTTCTTCAATGAAAGAAGAGCTAACAGCTAACAGCACTGAGGGCTTTTCTCTAACTGGCTTCGGCAAGACATTGATTCAATGATATAAAAATACATACATCATTTTCACAGTCATTGGTTTGACTGGTTCATTGATCCAATCTTTGGAAGTTTGCCATGATAGACAGATGGTTTAACCAATCACCTGCCAAGTATTTTTTTGAAAGTTCAGATGGTTCCTTATAACAAACATATCAGTCATATTTTTCAAACATATCAAACATTTTTCAGGTGTGTTAGGATGTCTGCATATCAGCTGGAGGCTTGAGGCAGAGGTTTAGTTCAGATTGACAAGGTGTTTATTGTAACACTGAACACATTTTAATAAACATAGACTTTTGGTACATAAATACTGTGGACCATGTGTTTAAACAAAAAAGTGGTCCTGACAACTGCTGCTTGTGCTGGAAACTGACTGCCTTATATAACCTGCATCTCCTAACATGCAGCTCCATTGGACTGGTTTCAGTTTGATATTATAACCGTAATCTTGTCTCTGCTGTTCAGTTTAAAAGCAGCAATCTAAACACTCCACGGCCTTGTACTTCATTCTCTTTGTTGACCACTTGGGGGCAGTGGAAACAAACTGGAACACAACACTGATACATGGTGGATTTACAGAGCAACAGTAGCATCAAGTCTTTCCTCTGGTCGCCTGACAAATGTAACTTTGTAAATCTGTTTTCGTCTCTACCATCTCCAAAGCTCTTTAGCTGCTGAATGTTTTCTTGCTTGTCACCACGTTTAACTGTCTGTCTCTGTGGGTAATTTCTTAATTATCTTGTTTTCTTGTAATTAAAAGCCTGCTTTGAAGCAATTACTTTGTAATTGTACTTTTTACTTATATTGACAGTTATGATTTTTGTTTCTATTTCTTTATAGCTTAAGTTGACTGAAGTGTCTCACCTGTGTACTGTCCATGACTGACAAATTTCTTCTGTGGAGTTGTGACTGGTGTTTTAGTGAATACAGGGTCTGCAGTTTGTCAGATAATCAACAACCCTGTCTCTCCTCATAAAAATGAACAGATGTGACATTTAAATATATATATGTATAATGAATGCTTTGTAGATTTGACTTTTCAGGTTTTTTCAGGTTCATTCTAAAACAATTGCGTACTCTTGAGTACTGCATAATAATGTAAATGATGAAGTGAGAAATGTGGAAACTTGACTTGAAAAATGCACATTGTACATTATTGTTAAGTTTCATGTTTTGTTTAATTGCTTTATTTTCGATTAGTTTATTTTTTATTTTATTTTTTGCATATATATATATATATATAAGAAATGTATATATATAATAATTTGCTCCCACAGGAATTTAGGTCCTGACATCCAGCTTGTCAAGGAGATATCAGAGACATGAAGGCCTCTAGAGGCATGGTCGGCTGGGTTTTCTAATGTGTCAACATAATGCCACAGACCAGGATCTGTCTTTTCCTTTATCACTTGGAGGCGATTTGCAACAAACACGTGAAACCTTCTTGAGTCATTATGGATATATGCTAGCACAACTTGAGAGTCCGTCCAAAAGAACTCCTCATCAATTTTCAATTCCAGCTCAGCTTTCAACATAGCACTTGTTCTAGCAGAGACTACAGCAGCAGAAAGTTCCAGTCTTGGAATGGTCATAATTTTTGTGGGCGCTACTCTCGCCTTGGCCATCACAAGGCTGCAGTAGATTTCGCTTCTGTCGTTGATGTACCTCACATAGGAACATGCACCATACCCAATATTACTAGCATCCGAGAAGTGGTGCAGTTCCGTCCTCATGATGTTGCCAAAGTTGTGTGGATGATAACATCTGGGTATCGTGACCTCTCTCAGCTTCTGGAGACCATTTTTCCACTCCTCCCACCATGAATATACATCCTCAGGAAGGGGCTCATCCCATCCCTTGCCCATGCGACACAATTCCTTTAGAATGCACTTTCCACGCAAGGTGAAAGGAGAAACAAAGCCCAATGGGTCATACAAGGAGGCAACAATTGAAAGAATACCACGGCGCGTAGCAGGTTGGTCCTTAAAGTTGACATTAAAACTGAAGGTGTCATCTTGTATTGACCACTGAATGCCAAGTGCACATCCTTCAATGGAATTTTCTGCAAAGGTAGAGCACTTAGCTATGCCATGCATTTCGTCCTTACAGACTGGGCAAGGTGGTTTTGACTTAAAATAAGTTGTTCTATGCATCACAGCAGGGGGGTTATTAGACTGGGTGCTAGTATTCAGAATATTTGCTCTTTTAGGTAATCTGTCATCCATGACTTTGGAGTTCATCAGAAATGGGGAGGCGATGGGATTGCATACTATCCGGGCTTCCTTTTGTATGAAATCTGTAAAATGTGAAAAGCTTGGGTAATCACCAGATGCATCCAACTCATCAACAACAATCCTGCTCCATCGGCGCACAATCCAGTCTGGTAATTTCTTAAGTAATTTATGGTTTTCCTCACAGTCATCTAAAATGGCTAACCCTTTAACATGGGGCATAGCCTCAGCACAGCCTTTTAAGAAGTCTGCGAATTCTCTGAGGGCTGGAGGGTCACTTCCACTGATTTTGGGCCATTTCATAAGTTTATCACGAAAAGCCTTTTGAACGATGAAAGGATTTCCATATCTTTCCTGCAACAATGCCAAAGCGCTGTAATAGGCATCTTCAGAATTCCTGTAAAAGAATCCCTCCACAGCCTTGCGTGCTTCTCCTGCGAGATAGTGTTTAAGATAAAGCATCTTTTCACAAGCTGGGAGGGGCTTCTGGTCAATAAGGGCCATGAAGGAAATCTTCCAGTCAATAAATCTTAAAGGGTCACCAGAGAATGTTATCGGTTCAGGGGGAGACAGCCTGCTTACACTTAAAGAGCTTGCAATGGCTTGGGCTAAATTGGCTGTGACTTGTTATTTCAGGAGGTGTCTGAGATTGGAACGGCACAGCCTGTGGGTTTAATGAATAGCTGGACTCCACCATTTCGTGCACAGAGGGGATCTCACCAGGCTCACTCTCTTCTCCATGATCCTGCACATTGCCTTCAAGACGTTTATAGGCTCTCACCCGGGCTGCTGCTACTTCCACCTCGTTTTCAGCTTCTAGCTGTTTTAGCCTCAACTTCTCTTTTTCTCGTTTTAAGTGCATTTCAGCTTCCTTTTGTTTTATTTCTGCCAACATCTTTGCTTCACTTTGTTTCCATTCATTTTCCATTTTACACAATTTTACTTGTTGAGCTTGAATTTTCTGCATTGCCTTCGCCTTTTCCAGTTTTACTACAAGCTCTGCTTCGGCCTCGGCTCGTTTGCTAGAGACCGTGGAGAGAGAAGAGTGGATTGAAGATGTCTCTGTTTTCTGCTTAGCCTTTACCTTTCCCAGTTTCAGTGGTGGCCCTGCTTTGGCCTCAGCTCGTTTGGAATGAGTAGAGGGATAGACTGAGGACGCCTCTGAGATTACTGTCTCTGTATTGGTGTATCCAAAAATGGAGCCATGATTATTTTTGTTTAGTATTTCCCTCACCCTCTCTTTCTCCAATTCATCATCAATCATCATCGTCTCTTCAATAGTTTCTTTTCTTTTACACACAAGGCCACAGATCTCAGCTGTGAGGGAGATGCAGGCATCCATTTTCTTAGTAATTTCTGGGGTGGAAATGCAGTTACGTCTAATAGGCTCATAGAGTTCACACACTGTGTCATGTTTGGTTTTTTATGGTTTGTTGAATATTTTCAAGGTCATCCAGTGTACAAAATGCCTTCAGTTCCGTTCTGGAGTCCCTTGCCGTTTGCTTCCAAGAGTTATAAGCCTTACTGAAGTTTTTCTCATGTTGTTTAGCCCTCTCTTCCCGCAGCTCCCGGCCCTCTCTTCCGCAAGGTCCCGACCCTTGTCTGTTAAAGTTCTTTCACGGGAGCTGGACCTGGATGGTTGACCCTTGATGTTATCCATCCCTTGTGATTTAAAAGTGACATTTTGAATGCTTGTTTAATTAAAAGTTTGTATTCAAAATTCTAGGTTATGATTCTTTTAGTTCACAAAGTAACCCCTTCACACGTTCACAAATTTTGACAAAGTGTATCATAAACTGTAACCAAAATGAAAACACAATTTCTATAAGCATAAAGGGTTATATTGCACTTTACCCTTTCAACCTTTTCATTTAAAGAGACATTGTACATGTGTCATTCAAGGATGGGAAATACGTGGGCTACTGTAACCTTTACTGGACATTTAACTCTTAAACCCTTGATAGATAACTGTAAGTTTATTTCTTAACATTTAACTCAAAGGCGACATACAGTGCGTTGCTCCATTTTCTTTCTTTCTCCCATTTCTTTGTTGTTTCAGTCCAGTGTCTCTCACTGCATTTTTGGCTGTACCTTTAGAGGTTGCACATTGTTCTTTTACTGGTCTTGTCCATATGCCAAGGTTGTAGGCTGCGTTGCTGCTGACATCAGGTGACGAAGGACAATGGCTCGGACGTGATGGTCGAGTTTTCACTGTAGCGGGCCCTTGGCGTCCACAAATGAGGCGGAGAGAATCAATGGGTGCTTAAATTTTATTGGTTGTCATAGCACCGTGAAAACTATGGAAAGGAAATACAGAAAGGAAAAAAGTAAATTAGATTAAATACATCGGGGAAATATTTCATTTATACACATATCAATACAATTATCTCTGTTCAATAAAAAATTAAAAGATACATTTATTAAATCATGTTCAGAATCATTGTTAAAACTCAATCGGACCATATCAAAATAATGTGTGCATTCCTCAAAATAAACCGAATCTAGACATCCCAAGGATAAAAATAATTCAGAAACTGAGGTCCACATACCTCGTTCCACTATACCAAGGGAGCTAATTGTTTGATGTCAAAGGTGCACAGAGGAGACAAAGGCCCAGGAGGGGGGATGTGCACAGGTGAGGATTACAGGCCTCAATAGTCTCCTCCCTCTTATCCCTTGCTACCCTCCACAAAGACTGGCCACTAGATGTCAGTCCTAGGTCATTTACTGACTCAACAAACAAAAACACAAAGGAAGACTAAGGTGACAGCCTAAAACAATTTTCTGTCATTCACAATACTTATATTATATTTCAGAGACATGATACTTAATTGGGCTAAATCAATATAGGACAGGCTGCAGATTAATTGTTTTTCTCATTCTCTTATTTCCCTTCAGGACGTAACATTTATTCAAACTCACTGGGGTTCTTGGGCGGTGTATCGTGGGCCATAATGGTGGCCAGGATCTGCCAGCTGTACCCAAATGCTGCACTGTCCACCCTGGTGAAGAAGTTCTTCTGGGTCAACTCCAGATAGTGAGTTGGCCCATTTCTGGAGTAAAAAAAACATTGAATTGAGTTAAACTAGACACTGAAATCCACTGCAGTCAGAGTCACCTTACTTCATCATGAGTGGGTCTAGTTAACAGTATGCATTTACATGTAATGTACATTTATATCAGTTGTGAAAATGTAGCTGCATGTGAATGCTTTGTAAAAATTGCAAATGAGGATCAGTTGATCTAAAAATCTTGTGTTTTGTGTCAGGGACTGGCCAGTCCCCATTCTTCTGAAGAAAGTTCAGGACTGCGGCTATAAACTCCCGTTTTGGGATCCCATGGTAAGACCTCTGCAGGAGATTAGGCCACACATACAGAATTTTATCAGTCAGTTCATTATCAAATTTACATAAAAGCACAAGCAAACTGAACATGTTGTGTTCTTCTGAATTTCCAGGTAAACCGAAGTGATCAATGTGTGTCCCTCCACCTTAACCATCATGAAGGAGGAGATTGTACGGGGTATGTAGTCACTCAGCTGATTGCATCGAATGTTCACAGTGCTACCTGCATTGTGGGCCAGTTAACTTCAGCGTAACAAAGCTGATGTAATCTCACAACTTTCATGTTTGCTCTGATGCAAAATCAGTCTGTCAGAAACAGGCAGTGCAGCTTCAGTGACTGTGCTGCTGGCAAGATTTATTCAAACCATGTTAAACTCATAACTTCAAGAATACTACAAGGATTTTATTCTGTTAACAAAGTTTGGATTTTGATTAACTCAGACTTCAACAAGCTTTCCCTCCATCATTCACAGGCCTTAATATCACTGAAGAAATTCACGATAAGAAAGCTCCCTGGTCCAAACTCTTTGAACCAGTGGACTTTGCTGGGAAGTACAAGTATGTATTCAGCTGCTCAAAGCTGAAAATATGGACTGTCATATATACAACATACTCACATGTTTATTATTTTTTGTTTTAAACATATACCTCTGTTTTCCTGATAAAACTTTCATCCTCTACTTTCATGCTTTAAGCCTTTTCAAATGATTTAATGACGAGTCCAAAGAAGGCACAGCTTTATATTTGATGTTTGATTTTCTTAATGAAGATTTGAATGTACCTGGTTGTAAAAAGTAAACGCTGTGAAAATGTTGATTCCTGTTTGATCAAAAACAAATGATTTAGTTCACATTTTGTCCTATTAATGTTCTGTATTGTATGTCTTACTCTGAATTATGTAGACATCACCTGTTTTTACACATTGTGCTTTATAATACATGAATTAATATACTTCAGACAGACTCTTTGTACATTGCATAATGTAACTGAAATGGTTTTGTTGTGTAAATTTACCGTGTTTTGTACCCAACATGAAATCTTGAATGTTATTTTTCAATAATTTTGAAAAATAACATAATTTTTTTAGATATATTATTCATTATTTGTTTGACTGACTGCAGTTTGTACTTGATTATAATTGTTGAATGCTGTTTTTAATGAAGGTGCAGACTGGGTCTTGTTACTTATTATTAAGTGAAAATGTAAACAGAAGTTCGTAATTTAAGAAGTGGATCGTCCGTGGATTTACTGATTCTTTTGTTTCATCTTTAAACCCTCAACGAGCAGCACTGAACTTAAATTTGTGTCTACATTTAATAGTTGCATGCTGATTGTTTTATAGATGTGCAGACCAGATTTTGATGTTTGTTGTTATTAATTCATAATATGGTTCAAAGCTTGTTCAAGTGATTTCAGAAGTTTGTTGTTCCTGGATCAGTCTGGAGTTTCTGTTATTTCTATTGCATTTATTAGTTTGGCCTGGTTGAATAAATCTACCATGAGTTCTGATATCTTTTTTTATTTTGCCTAATTAAAACAGAACTTTTGATGTTGGATTACACAATTATTTATCAGTTGTAAGGTCAGAACAGAAAGCATCCATGATGATGTAGTTGTCAGTTTGAAGAAGTGCTGGAGAAAGTGAGAAGTTGTGTACTGCTTCTGATTGTTTTGTTGGGCCATTAAATCCACAAACACACATTTATTACAGCGGCTCACATTTTAAAACTGTCAACATCTTTTTAGATGGTTATATTGGTCACATTTAAAGTTTATAATGATTTCTGAAGACTAGTATCCATCTTTGACACCAAGAGTCACAGTGATGTGACTCTTGGTGTCATCAGCTTGTCCTGATTAAAAGGTTGATTAGAAATATCTAACAAAAAATCTAAACATAAAACATGAAATATGATTAATGTGGTAAGACTCCAGCCTGTATTCAAAGGCACAATGCTGTGACATTGTTCTCCCTCTTCTGTGTCAAGGCATTTCGTTCTGCTGCAGGCTTCTTCAGCTACAGAGAAGCAGCATCTTGAATGGTGAGTGCACCGAGCACAAAGAAAAAGAGACGCTGAGTTTAAGTACAACTGGAATAAATGCAGACATTTCATGGAACATATATATCTTATATTCTTCTCTTCAGTGCCTGTGGTTGTCTTTTTTTTTAACATTGTGTTTATTAGATTTTTTCATGTTAACATATAACATAGCAGATTATACATTGAACATCTTCTTTTTGACCCTGGCCCCCCTCCCGTTCCCTCCCCCCATTTCCCCTTACTGGTACATATATTTATAAAGATATGTATATACATATATGCCTATATATACATACATACATAGACATACAGACACCTATACATACATATACATATACATTAAAAAATATATTCTTAGATACTCATTAAGGTACATCAAGACCCTGTGGTTGTCTTTGACGGACAAAACAGTTTTAATATTTGATTTACACCTACTGTAGTGCTTTCTTCTTTCTGAAAACTGTGTTTTGTTCACTTCATCAGGGTTGGCCTGGTGGAGTCCAAACTACGACACCTGGTGGGGACGCTTGAGAAGAACGTCTCCATTTCCCTGGCCCACGTGAACTCACAGTCCACCACTGGGCCCACAAAGGGAAATGACAAGTAAGGACACTTGGCCCTTAAATTATTATTATTTATATCTAATCCATTACTCTTTTCTATCAGCTAATTGATGCTCTATATTTACTTTCACTTTACAGTCAAAGGTTTGATGAACTGGCTTGTTAATTTGGTGGTTAGATGTCTTTTACTTTGTCATCTCATTGCTCTATATTTCTGTCTGTCTCAGAGGACTGAGCACCATGTGGCCGATTGGCATCCTCATCAACAAGGAAATGTCTAAAAACGGCATAGACCTGACCTCTGACCTCCTGTCCTTTAGTGACATGAGTATGTTGAGTTTTTTCTTTTTTAAATTCAGAAGAAATTGAGCAGTGTTTTGTGACATTATGGATCATATTTTTATGTTGTGCTGCTGCAGTCTACAGCCTGGCAGAGCGCTCTCATATCTACGACGAGGGGATGACCATATCTGCCTCGTATCAAAAGAGGCACAATGGGACTACGGACAAGAATAGGGCTTTACCTACACCAAAGCCCACACTGAGCAATCCCACCAATGTTCTGCAGACTCACAGACCACCAGTCAGCACAGGTCAACCAGCCAAGAGGAAAGTCTCGTTTGCCTCTGACATGGCACCTAAAAAGTGCAGAGCTGAATACCTTGTCAGCTCTGCACTTTTAGAAAATAAATGAGTTTCAATTGTTTCTGATGTGAGGCTTCAGCTTATTTAAGATTGAAACAGTAAATATGAAGCTACAGCCAGCAGTCAGTAGCTATTTATATATTTGTTTCCTCGTCCTTTAACATACTTAGTACTTGTGGTAATCAAAATGAATCCACCAAGCAAACTCTTACTAAAATTGTTACTATACAAAAATATTTTCTTGTTCTGCACAGGAACCGATGCCTGTGACAGACAAATTGCCTGTAGTGTCTGCAGTCACCACAACTCAGGAGAGTAAAGACTCCTGCTCCAAGTCCAACTCCAAGAGTCTGTTTCTTGTGAGCTCACAGAGCACTAAGAGAGCTGTTGACGATGAGCTCGAATCATCGGGCAAAAGATTCAAACCTGAAGTGGTATGTTAAACATCTTTGAAGGCGTTCTATTAAGTTGCCATACACTATTAAAGTTAAACTGATCTAAATATGTTCCTGTTCTGTGACTAACCTTACTGTCTGTTCCTTCCCTCCCAGAATCCGCCCCCTGTGGAGCTTTCTGAGGTACCTCCCAACTCCACCAGGCCTGTCACAGTGAAGAAACAGGCCATCAAGTTCCAGCTCCTCAGGTAGAGCACAGAGTTCAGATAGAAACTTCCTTATAGCTCCACACAAATCTTCTCTTATCTACTACCATGTGCCACATATGACAGACATCCTCACATACAGTATTCATGTTGAGATTCATAGAAGGCTTGTTGTAAGGTAGACTGATAGAGCTGGATGAATGTCACACTTTTCACCGCAAGAAGGCAATGAAGCCTTTCTGCTGGCCTCCTCCTCACCTGTATAAACACACTGTTCAAAGTGGAGTATAAGTCTGACTGCCACAGTGTATTCCTTCAGTACTCCTTTATACTGTATAGCCAGTGTGGTAGCTGGTCACTCTCTTCATAGCATCTTTATGGCACCCATGGGTGACCTTTTGGGGGAAGGGGTGTTTCATGCTACTCCATGAACTTGTAAGTCTACCAGCTCTGTTCCTTCTTGTATCTCCTACAACAGACGGAACTGACGGAGGCACGGACTGGTCGGCGAGCTTCACAATCACATCATTGAGATCAAGAGAATAAACTCCCCTCTATTCCCTACCCTTCCCTCACCCCGTTTATTTCTCCCCTCCTCACCCCCCTTTGACTCTTTCTTTGGTCGGCGAGCTTCAGGAGAAGACAAGCTTCTTCAAAAAAAGGTTTAAGTCTGGGGCAACTGGTCTGTTTTAGATCTGTGAAGACGTTTTGCCTCTCATCCAAGAAGCTTCTTCAGTTCTGACTGACTGGTGGGGAGTCTGTGTATTTAGCTTGTAGATCCGCCCGATGTTCCACTTAGTTCGTTAGTGCTCATTGTTGTGTGACGACTGTCGTCAGAGTCGTTGATGGTCACCTGAGGTCTGGTGTGAACAACAGTCGTTCAGGTCACCTGAGCTCGGGTGTGGCCGATGGTCGTTAGAGCTAAGGTCTAACGAACATCGGCCGATGGTTGTGTAGAGCTAAGAGTCTAACGAACATCGGCCACACCCGAGCTCACCTGGGAATCCTGCCGAACATCAGCAGAAAGGGTGCAAAACCTGTGGTTTCATGGACTGTCGCATTGTAAGAGAAGGTGAGTGAATGCAGGAGTTGGGGCCATTTCTGCTTGGCTCTGGGTGGAAGAGCTCTGATCATGTTCCCAAGGGTGCGATTGAACCGTTCGACTGCCCCATTGCCCATGGGATGGTAAGGTGTCGTATGAGATTTCTTAACACCAGCGACTTGAAGCATCTCTACAATCAGGCTGCTTTTGAAGTTCGCACCTTGGTCTGAGTGCACTCGCTCTGGGAAGCCATACACACAGAGGTATGCCTGAGCTAGCTTAGTGAAATGGCCAGTCACAACGAGTACATCTAAAGACTTGTTGGATGAGTCTTCAGCTGACCAAAAATCAATGCAGACCAACTCATGAGGCCTAGAGGTCTTAACACTCTCAAGTGGTGCCCTGGCCTCAGGTTCAGGAGACTTACTGACCAGACAACGGCGACAGCGCTGCACATACTCCTTGACATCCCTCTCCATCCCGATCCAGTAGAACCGCTGTCTAGCCAAATAGAGCGTCCTCCTCTGCCCTTGGTGACCTGCCTCATCATGGATCCCTCTCAGGACCTTATCTTTCAGGTGAGTGGGCAAGCCTTTCTCTTTGTCACAGCATCCTTTGAAGTGCGATACAGAAGTGCGATACAGAACACCGGCTTTGACGGTGAGTTGTTCCCAATGTCGGAGAAGCCACAAGGCTCCAGCTGGTTCATGTGGGCGTTCTCGTCTCGACAGCCGCCTCTGCCGTTCCACAAAGTAAAGCACTCGACCCAAGCATGGATCAACACGTTGCAACAATGTCAGTTTGTCCTTGGGCAAAGGGCGGAAATCAGACAGCTCGGAAGGCAGAAGAGATTGAGTGAGCTGCGGCAAGCAGAACGCATGCAAGGGCAAGCAGTCTCTTTCCAGGGAACTCTCCAGAACAGCAGATACTGCCTTTGAAGAGATAGGTGGATGCTGAGGCACTGCCACTGCACTGTTGGAGACCACAGTCAAAGGGCGGTACTGCGGCCGGTTGAGAGGATCACAGGACAACCGAAAAGCATTCTGCACACAGTCAGGTTCTAGGGCATTTGCAACTCAATTCGAAAGCACTGCCCCGAGGCCGTTGGAGGAGGCACCAACCGACAGGAGAAAAGGCCTACTGAAGTCGGGGTGAGCAAGAGTGACATTGTTTAGCAAAGCCTGTTTCAGCTTCCTGAAAGCCTCGCTGCATGCAGGAGTCCAGTCAGCAGAAGAGAGGTCCCAAGACACAGGCTGGATCTTCTTACCCTTGGTACGTCACAGTCCCTTCACACCAGACGTCAGCGCGAACAAAGGCTTGCTAATACCAGAGTACCCCTCGAAAAACTGCTGATAAAACCCAACCATCCCAAGGAAGGATCTGATCTTGGTGGGAGCTGGGATGTTAGTGCCCTCCACCATTAAATCCTTCTCCTGTAGTGCAACAACTGCTCTGACTTTCTCTGGGTCAGTTGAAATCCCCTCCTTTGTTACAATATGCCCCAGAAACTTCAGTGAAGGCCTCATGAAGTGACACTTTTTGGGGGCCAGCTTCAGGTTGTGCGCCTTTAACCTCTCAAACACCATCTCCAATCTCTGCAATGCCAGCTGTTCATTGGGGGCAAACACAAGGATGTCATCAAGATAACACAAGAGGCTCAGGAAGTTTTGATCACCAAAGATAGCCATCATCATCCTCATGAACGTGGCTGGGCTGTTGCAAAGTCCTTGCGGGAGCCTGTTGTACTCATATAGCCCAAATGGGGAGGTGAATGCGGTGAACCTTTTGTCCTCCTCGTGGACCTCCACGTTATAGTACCCAGAGGTCAGATCCACGGTCCAGAAGAACGCATTCCCCCCCCGGGCAGCCAGGGCGTCAGCCTGGTGAGGCAAGGGGTGTGCGTCACGGAAAGTGCGCGGGTTCAGCCACCGAAAATCAGTGCAGAGCCGCAGGTCGCCATTCTTCTTCCAGACAAGAACAAGAGGTGATGCGTACTCACTTGTAGACTTCCTTATGATTTCACGCTCCTCCATCTCATTTAAAGCCACCCTCAGCTTCTCATAGTGAGATGGGGACAGTCGCCGATAGGGAAGTCTGAAGGGCTTGCTGTCATTTAGTCGGATGCGGTGGACAAAGTCTTTGGCCTTACCACAGTCCAGCCTGTGGCGAGAGAAGATGGATTCATACTTAGCCAGCAGGTCAACCAGCTTCCTCTCCAGAAGGGGGACAGGTGAGTCGCGTCAACGTCAATGTCCTGCAGTCCCAGGTTAGAGAGAGTGGGACTAAGAGTCGGTAGAGTACAGTCAGTCAGTACAGTCCGAGTCAACAGTCAAGCTCTTCTCACTGGCTGTGTCAGATTTGTCAGCTGTCTTTGTCACAGAACATTGCACTTCCTCAGGTGAGTCAGTTACATAAAGGTAGTCAGTGTCGAAGTCTTCCAGTGCCACACATGGTGACACATCAGCAATCTTGCAGTTGCGTCTCAAAGTCACTGGTCTTGGGGAGGGGTTAATGACCCTCACTGGAACCCATCCATCGCCCCATAGTGGTGTCACAACCCGGCCCACCATCACTGTTGCACTGTTCTTGACTCACTTGGCTCCACAACCACTGTGCTGCCGGCTGAGAGATGTAGATGGGCAGGTAGGTGACCCCAAACCAGGTGTTCTGTCAAGGGCTCCAGGGTCACGGCATGCTTGAGTTTAACAGTACCCACCTTATCAGGACACTCATCCCCTCTCCATGTCTCCACAGTGTCCAACAGCTGCAGCAGGCTCCCCTCCTCCACTGGAACCTGATCGGAAGGAGACACTCTCTCCCCGAAGCCTCTGGAGGGCTTCAGCACCCGAATGAGGTGTTTCATGACATTGCTGCCAAGAATGAGATCATCACTTTGGCCCTCCACGATGAACGTTGGAACTGAAAAGCAACAGCCAAACACCCTCATCTGCAACTCACACACACCAGCAGGGTTAGTTCTCGAACTTCCACACCCGACAAGGACAACTGAAGTGGGGGAAATAGAGTCAGGGGAAACAACATCATTCTGCTTCAGTAGAGGGAGCGCACGAGAGCTCAAGGAACAGGCCATAGAGCCGCTGTCAAGCATAGCTCGAAGTTTTACAGTATCTTGGATCAGCACATCAGTGTGAAAAAGGTCATCAGTTGCAGACAGTCTTTGTGTATTTTGAATAATCACAGTGGAGTTATCACCTGCTAAGGAGCAGAACTGTGAGTATACTGACTCAAGATCAACATCATGAGGCTCTTGTGGGGACATGTCATCTGGCCCTACACTACTCCCCTGCTCATGTGGGACAACTAGTTGGCTGGAACCACCAGGCTGAGCAGCAGGTAAGTCAGAAGGAGCACTCTGACAGGTCACAGCCTGATGCCCAGAAGCATAGCAGCGAAAACAAAGCCGCTCTCTCCTGCAGTGAGACATGGTGTCATGGTCGTCACCTCCATAAATGGAACACGGACCCCGAGACCTGCCGCGGCCACCAGCACCCGACCTCGGCGACCTGGAATGCCGGGAGGCCTCTCGCTGCAGCAACCGCTCAAGGAGAGTGATAACATGGTCAAGCGACTGTCCCTCAGACTGCAACGTTCTGCTGCCCCCCCCCCCCCCGCAGACTGGGCATGGCACTGCAAAACGTTCACAGCCTGGCTGGTTTGCAGACTTCCAGCTGGGTGGAAAGATTGACGCTGCTGGAGGCGCTTCTTCCGGTGGTGTTCATCCAACCTCACCTGAACATCAGTGGCAGTCCACTCCTCCAGTGGCTTGCAGCCGAAGACTAGAGACAGCTCAGTATCCGGACAGTGAGTGATAAACATGACTGTCACTTCACGAGAAGGATTGTCGAGAGTCTTTCCCTGTCTCTTTAATCCATCTACTGCAGTGTCAATGGCTTTGTTAAGCCGAATCCAATAGTCAACAGCAGTCTCAGTGGGCCGCGGCTTTGTGTCATAAAAGTCCGCAAGAGGCATAAAAGAGGTCACAGAGTCACTGAAGTGCTGCCTAAGTATGTCAAACACAGGTTGAGGGCCTGACTTTAAGTCTAAGGAGGGTCGACTGCGGAGCCCAATGGTCACCACATCACGTGCCCTCCCCCTTAGCTTGCCCAAAACTTCATCTGCCTGGTAACAAAGCTCAATGCCCCTCCTACACAGGTAAAGCCTCATACCTTTCCTCCCACTCAGAGACTGAAATCCTATCAGTGTTATCTCCCCTGAAAGAACGTGGCTCATAACTATCATGGTTAATTGTCAAGTTAACCTTAGAAAAATCTGCTGTGGTTGACTGAGTCATATTGGCTTCATTAGCTGGAATGGACTTAAGACATGAAACAATGTTCTCACCTATACTGGTCCCTATCTGTTGTTGTTGACAGTTATCCCAAATGGAGAAAAATTGTGTGGATTCACACATTAAAACACATCAATATATCAATAGCATGTCCAATATTACAATCCACAATTAAACGTTTTGGTTTTTTTTGTGACACAGACAGGCCACCATATAACACCGAAAACACAGTCCAAAACCGGGCTCTATGCTACAACCGGACTCACGATACCAAAGGACTGAATAAAGCACCGATGAAGCAGTCACGTGAAGAGTCGAGCTTGCGGGGTCACCATGGCGACGAACAGATCACGCACCCTTGTAGTTTTTTTTAATTTTTTTATCCGGGTCACGGCACCAGTGTATCGGCTTTGTACTCTCTCGTTGCGTTGTGTACTTCACAGAAGAAGACCGTCACTGTTGGCAAACTTGCCGTTTATTTCGGACATCTGGCAGAAGGATCAACACACACAGTCAGTCCCGTTTTCCTCACACACACATATACATCTGAAAAATGTAAAACGAAAAGAAAGTGCAGGTTAACTAACCACGTGTAATTAATATAAAACAATAGCGGAGCTCACAACTCATGCACAGACCTTGTGGAATCCTGACAAGTAAAAATAATATAAAAGCTCTCCAAGCCATCGTGTCGTAATAATGTACTTACTCAATACCAAGAAGGAGGAGTGAACCGGGTTAAGCGTTTACCAATTTACGCAAAGATAATGAATGAAGACCCAAAGGAAGTTTGAGCTGGATGTCTCCTTTTTGGATTTACTATGGAAGACAAAGTCATGCATTTTCTAATCACTTAACTTCTTCCAGAGGAGATCTTGAAGAACACTGTCCACCAGGCAACAAACACTGCTCACCCAAAAGCAGAGGCTTTTGTTTGACGATGAATGAAATAGGATTAGGAAAACGGCACAAAAAGCAACACAACACTGCATATGCCAATAGACTCAATCTGGGAATTTTAAAGTCTCTGTGTATGGGCTACAGGTGATGTGTTGGTCAGGGTCGAGTGGCCATTGCAGTTTCACAGAAACAATTTATGATGTGCAAAAGTGCAAAGTCTTGTGAATACAACTCTAATTTCTACGACTACGAAGTCTTCACTGTGAACACGAATTCAAGTTTGTGGGTACGAGTAGAAAAAGCGTTGAAATGACGTCACATAGGTCACAGGCAGGTCACAGGGGAAAGTAATCGAACCCCGAATGATGCGCCGAAGCCGAGGATGGCTGACAACAGTGCACCCATGGACACCGCCGGTATATCAGGGGAAGCATCATCACAGTTAAAGTCAATAACACATCCAACATTTATTTATTTTTATTTAGTTATTTATTTCATGAAATTGTACTGTTTTAAATAATATACAGTTTATGGACGTAAAGACATACTGCTTTAGCTTACGACGTGCCGGTGATGCTCAGTTAGTGCTTGCATTAGCTACTAGCATTAGAAGTTGGCTTAAGTTAGCTAATTAGCACTGATGAAAACAAAAACAAAACTAATCTGAGATATGTTGACCAAAATACGTCTTTTAACGATTTATAAATTGTGTCAATTGGCGTATAAATCTGTCCATTGTATAAGTCCGGTTTCAATTCCTCTTTGCTGACTCTGTTCTCGGTCACGTGCAGTTGTTTACAACGAAGCATAAACATTACCATGTGTATATTTGTGTAGTTTTATGTCATAAACAAGAGATTACGCGTTACGGTGCGCGTTTGTGTCGCGGTGCTGCAGAGACGAGAGCTGGGACACCGGGGGTGCGGTCGAATAGTCAAATTTGCTTAGGAACCTTCCTAACTGAGTGAAATGACCCGGAAGTATTAACGTAGCCGCCATGATAAGAGCTGTTCGAATTCTCTAACTGTTAAGGAAAGGAGCTTCAATGCTTCCTTTAGTATCTCCTTTAGCATAGGATACACCGGACCATCCTTTACGAAAGGAAAGGAGGTAATGCCGCCCCACAATTCCTTGCAGCAGCGACCAAAAATCGGCGCACCGTTCAGTCATTCACAAACAGAAAACATTAATGTATTTAAACAGTGTGATGCAGCCTGCAGCAGAGAGAGCGTGTCAATATGAACAGACGTGTTGACGTGATGTAAAACTTTGATCATGAAGTGTGTTCTGTTGTCGACTGTGGAGCTGCGTTCACACAGAGTTAAAACTGTTTCTAAGTGTGACATCCAGCGTCCTGCAGATCATCATGAAGTTACCGTTGATTATTAATCATATATCTTTGCCATAACTTGTTAATATGTTTCTATATGAGTGGACAGGAGAGTGAGCGACCATACCAGCGTAACAAACACTTCATCTGACTTCTGTGACAGGTGGACAATATTCATTTATTGTTTGAATTCTGACGTTGATAATGAAGTCATATTTTTCACCGGGTTTTCCACGTTTATATTTCCTGCATTAAACTACATGCTAAGAGCGCACGGGGAGTATCTAAGAAGTATCTCAGATGAGCGTTTTGTAGTCCATCTTCTGAACTTTGTAGTTTTACCACAGGTCACGTCAATAACATTCGCCATCGCATAATGACGTAGTCTAAGTGTAAGAGCAGTCGGATTCTCTGAACACCGCGGTCGTCTTCTCCTAACTCCTTATGAATTCTCCTTCACATCTTTCCTTGACCTCGTGACGTTTTCTATCGAGGTCAAGGAAAAGTGGTTAGGAAAGGACTTAGGAGCTATTTTTTTTTGACTATTCGACCGTACCCCGGGTCTGAGGCTCCATTCTCCACGTAATTAGTCGTTTATTTAACCAGCACTATTACTCTGAAGCGGTTTAATCAAGGTAAAAAAAATGAACCATAAGGAAAATATCCTGCATAGTTCCTCTGTAGCCTCTTTGATCAGAGCGGCGTCCCCAGCAGCGGTCTAATAAACAGAAATAACAGACCAACATTGATAACACTCAATAAAGCCCTATAAGAGTTATTATTTGCCTGCAGTCATTTGCTTGAGATCAGGCGCACAAGTGTGATTTGCATGGGTCCAGACTGTAGTAATAATAATAATAATATTTAATAATATAATAATTGATATTTGTTGTATTAACTTGCATGCTAATGATTGGCATATATATTATTTTGCTAAAAATACAAAATTATTTTGAATGTCTGTTCAGCCTATGTGGAATTGATAGAGTACTGTATGTTAGTAAATGACTATGTTAACAGTGGCATTTAATGCATCAAACTTGTTGTTTACAGGGACCAGTAGCTGCTCGGTTATTGGAACGTCTGAAATCAAGGATTACAGATGTGTTGAATCAACCACACTTGAATTTGGACTATTTACAATACATTGTAAATCAAGAAGCATTCATTGTGATGGCTGCCTCCAGTATATTTAAAACAGTACAATTTCATGAAATAAATAACTAAATAAAAATAAATAAATGTTGGATGTGTTATTGACTTTAACTGTGATGATGCTTCCCCTGAGATACCGGCGGTGTCCATGGGTGCACTGTTGTCAGTCATCCTCGGCTTCGGCGCATCATTCGGGGTTCGATTACTTTCCCCTGTGACCTGCCTGTGACCTATGTGACGTCATTTCAACGCTTTTTCTACTCGTACCCACAAACTTGAATTCGTGTTCACAGTGAAGACTTCGTAGTCGTAGAAATTAGAGTTGTATTCACAAGACTTTGCACTCACAGCTTTTAGATTCATACTCACATAAAAACAATCCTAACCCGAACAATTTCTCAGACTCGTGTATAACAGCAGAATTTTGTGTACAACTTTTTTATTTACATACAAATGTTTATCATTACGAATACGAATGGTTAGAATCATGGACACATCTTTTTGGAAGCTATCTTACTCCATATCAAAGTCTCAGCCAAATCAGTTCAACAAATGGTCCTGCGAATACCTTACTCACATGAGGACAGACTGGAGGAGTTTGAATCATCAAACCTGAACATTCACTTTGACCCGATCCCTGATGGCAACTGCCAATTTGCTGTTATTTCTGACTAACTTGTCAGAGAGCATCCCAGATCTTTAATGTTCAGTTCCTTATTGTGTTGACTCCTGATTTCGATGCCACCTCTGTAATATCACCGTCTGGTGATTACTATGAAAGCCTGCCTCTTTTGGTTTTAGGACATTTTGCTGAGGGACAGGGGGAACATTATGTAAGTTTAGATGGACCTTTCTGTCTCAGCCTGACCCTGGGTTTCTACCTAATGCTGATGTTCAGTCTATAGCTAACCCTTTGCTTGACATGGTTGAGAATGCTGGCAATGAGCTTGGAGTTCAATACCTACCTTCAGAGATCTTAACAAGAATGACTGAATTTTCTCTCAAGCAGGATATGTCAATGGTTGGGACATTCAGTCGAGTCCCATCCTATATACCTGCAGACCCTAGAGACCCAAGAACTGGACAAAGAAGAAGACTGTCATTAATATTATGAAGCTCTACAAGGCTGCTGGATGCACAGTGGTCTAAGCTTATGCAGCAATGTAGCTTTGGGGCAGTACAAAGTTAAGGACATTTACTGGAAGAAGTAATGCCAATTTTATGTTGATGTTTTCCCCTATGTTCAACTCTCTTTAGTTTTTTTTTATATTTGTAAATGAGTGTTCATGTTCTATGTTGTATATTGGAGTTAAGTGCCATTAAAGTACCAGTCCAGCTATTTAAATACAGTTTTGAGTGAGGACTGAATAGTTTAACAATGTCCTTGAGAAATGTTTGAAAAAGTTTAAATTAAATGTTCCTTCCTTCCTTCTTTTTCCAAGAAGAAAAATGTGGTAAATTCATTTGACAATGCAACATCCAACAGAGACACTGACATGAAATTCTGAATTTACATATCAAAGCAAATAAACAATATTCTAAATAAAGATTTTGTACAACAAATAATTCTCAAATTGGCTCTTACAACCATAATTAAGGAGAGAGAGTGCTGCACAGTACGTAACCTTGATGAATGAATACGACGACTATCCACTATATCTATTTTTGATGAGCAAACTGCACAAATGCTATGTGCATTTAATGCTATGCCAATAATATAATAACCAGCCAATAACGTAATAACGTATTACATTATTGGCAAAATGTTATTAAGTTATTGGCCCAAAAACTTATTACATTGTTGGCATGTTATTACATTATTATTATTGGCTTTATTATATTTGAAATGGCCAAAATTATAACGTTATTGCCCGTTATTACATTATTGGTTGCTCGAGTTTATGAGAATGCAGCACAATGAGGACACAGAGTAGGTTTCATGTCTGTCTGTTAACAGACTGTAGTCTGTACTGAGAAACTACAGACCTGAAGAGTAACATCAGGCTTCATGATTAAAGTTTTTACATCATGTCAACACATTGTGTTGTGGAACAACATTATCTACATAATGAAGGAAGCACTGAAGCTGCTTTCCTTAACATTTAGAGAACTCAAACAAATCTTATCATGGCTGCTACGTAAACACCTGAACCTTCTGAAGCAAAAAAGACTATTCGACTGCACCAACGGTGTAACATGAGGACACAAAAACTGGCAGATACTGTGAAGCCTTCATTTCCAACATGTGGTTATGTGGTCTCATGGCCAGCAGAGTGCAGTGTTTCCTGATTATTGCTGCCTTTGGTTCACTGAGCTTGTGTGGTCTGAGCTAAAACCCCACACACAGAAACCAGACAGAACTAAGAGGACAGCATCACCTGGCTTCCTATGGCTTGGTGAGCACTGAGCCTATCATTTATGATGGGTGAGAGAAAATGATGCTCGGCCTTGAGCCCTCCCCCCTCACGCCAGCTTCTGCCACTAACACCCCCCGCCTCACTCTACAAAAGCAGTGAGGGTGATAGTTCACTGCTTCCATTAGACTGATGAGATTTTCTGATGTTTGTCTCCACTCATGCTGTCTACATAAGATGCAGTGTCACTTGCTGACCTGCCCTCTTTGCATAGCCTGTGGTATACAGACAACAGCATTTTACACTTGTCTCTTATCTGGCTGTCTGATATCATACCCTGCAGTTATTCTCAACGATGCATCCGGCACTGTATCTTCAAATTGTGTATCCAACTGACATTAAAATTGGTTGTGGCTAAGTGCACATGTTGACATGCAGGCTTATCTTCTTTCTCCAATACCTTCATGCTTAAATCAGAGATAGAGTAGCTGAGATTTGGCAAGAGGACTGGAGGATGATTTATTATCTTTGGCATTCAGTCTGTGTGTGTGTCTGGAATATAAATGTGCAGAAACAGGAAAAAAAAAAAAACACAATCAATTTGTCCAACCATGTTCACTTCTCCTCACAATCACAGATGAGGACAGAGCCTAGATGAGGATTCTCTTCTCGCTGGTTAAATGTTTTTTCTGTACAGAAATAATGATTCTACAGAACATTATAGGGAAATTGTGGTAATCATTTACTGTTGTGTGTTTTTGTTTTAATTTTTTGACTGCAAGATGCAAGATTTATGGCTTGGGTAAGACCTGCTTTTGCAAAATGATGCATTCTCTACAATGTAGTTAACACAGTAATAATAGAGCATAGGAGGTATTTTATGCATTTTTTTTTCAATAAAACAAAACAGAAAAAACGATATCAGTGGTTACAGTGATTCAATGATTTCGCTATGAAATGGGCACAGAAACTAACTAAAGAAACGAATCGGCACTCCCTCTTTAAATTTTTTTCCCCACAGTTACAAACTTCTGTTGGTTTACTTACATTTTGCACTGTGCAAAAATCAATGACACTATAAAGAATGGACAGCGCATCCGTGAACCTCGTAGGTTTCCAAAGTGCTGTTTTGAAGCTCAAAATATGTGCTGCTGGCCGCCGCCATGTTGGCTGTACTGCATTTTCCACCTCCCAGCCAAGCTGCAACCTCTGTGCCTGGGAAGTGAACTCAATGTTGACGTGCCAAAAACTGTAATGCCTCGAGCGGCCACATGAGGCTAACTACAGAACATTTCAACCTCCATAAACGCCTATATTAAAATGTCCAACTTCACAGCAGGAATAAACATGTTTACAGCCTGGTACAAAAAACTGTTTTGGTCTCTATAGCTAATTTCCCCGTTCATGACAACTGTACTGAGGGTGAATTTATATACAATTCACCTGTTTATTATATTAAGGCTTAGAGTTATGTAGAATTAAGAGTGTGGCTGCTTTGATTGACAGGAAGGTGCCATTACAGATGACAGCACCCCATGTTTTTAGCTTCAAAACGGCACTTCAGAAACCTATGAGTGACTTCACTGACTTGCGTTTTCCATTCTTTTTACTGTCATTGATCAGCACTCCCTCTTTAAAGACTATAACAGTCACCTTAGCTCTTTCAATATTGCTGAATGCATTTCTAATATATATATATATATATATACAACCCCAATTCCAATGAAGTTGGGACGTTGTGTAAAACATAAATAAAAACAGAATGCAATGATTTGCAAATCATTGCAAACCCATATTTTATTCCCAATAGAACATAAACATATCACGTGTTAAAACTGAGACATTTGACCATTTCATGGAAAATATTAGCTCATTTTGAAATTGATGGCAGCAACACATGTCAAAAAAGTTGGGACAGGGGCAACAAAAGGCTGGAAAAGTATGCGGCACAAATCAAAAACAACTGGAGGGGCATTAGACAGTCAGTTAGGTTAATTGGCAACAGGTCAGTAACATGACTGGGTTTAAAAGGAGCATTTCAGGCAGAGCCTCTCAGATGTAAAGATGGACAGAGGTTCACCAAACTGCGACAAACTACGTCTAAAAATGGTGTAACAATTTCAGAAAAATGTTCCTCAATGGAAAATTGCCTTTGAAGACTTTGAAGATCCCACCATCTACAGTGTAAAATATCATCAAACATTCAGAGAATCAGGAGGAGTCTCTGTGCGCAAAGGACAAGGTCAAAGGTCAAAACTGGATGTTCATGATCTTCGGGCTCTCAGACGGCAGTGGATTAAAAATGGGCATTATTCTCGACTGCAAATCACTGCCTGGGCTCAGGAACAACAAAACAAACAACAAAAATCCAGCAACAAAGGTCCAGGACCGTTGAGCAGTAAGAATCCTGCATTAGACAAGAAAGGGACAACATTCTTCTCCAAACTCCAGGAAGTGATCTTCTCACTTCGCAGATATGTACAGACAGTTGTTAAAAGAAGAGGGGATGCTACACAATGGTGAACATCGCTCTGTCCCAACTTTTTTGAGATGTGTTGCTGCCATCAATTTCAAAATGAGCTAATATTTTCCATGAAATGATAAAATGTTTCAGTTTCAACACGTGATATGTTGTTTATGTTCTATTGGGAATAAAATATGGGTTTGTGCGATTTGCAAATCATTGCATTCTGTTTTTATTTACATTTTACACAGCGTCCCAACTTCATTGGAACTGGGGTTGTATATATATATATATATATTTATGAATCTGCACTGTGTAAACCTTACACCCTCTTAAAAGTAATCCATCAGTAACAGGTCCACATCATTATGTGTCTGTTACATTATACTTGTGTGGTAATACATTTATGTAAAACCTTTACTTCACAAAAAACTGTGCTGTTGGTGTTTACTGTGATCGATTACACGAGTCGAACAGTCTGCTCATTGATGTTCACAGCGTGCAGACGTGAATGTTAGACAACTGTGAATGCACCATTTTCTGTCTTTCCAGGCAGCCTTTGTTTATGTATGTAATTAAAAGTAAGTCGTAGTGAATAGGCTGCTACAACATTATCACGTTCACAATGCATAATTTAATATCGCGATATTGACGTACATTTGGGGCCCGCTCACGATCCACTCTCGGCTATCTGACATCGACACGTCGAGTCTGAAGATCCGGGAAAACACCAGGAAGAAACGAGGAAGTGTAGCTAGCAACCAGCAACCAGCAGGCAGAGCACAAACTCCAGCAGCGGGTCTCTAACCTGTGACACTGTTTGTTCACGTCACCTCACAGCACAACGCAAAGAAATGCCTGAAATACAGATACCGAGGTAAGAACAGTGAGCGTCGTACGGTAAGTTAGAACCGTGACACGTTCAGGGACGTGTTTGTGGAACATTCATTGAGGTCACCGTCAGTGAATGTTACACAGGGGCAGCTGCGAAATGTCAAACTACGCTACGTTAATGTAATTACGTAGCAACTTAAGTGTAGCTCTGTGAAACGTCAATATAAAGCCAGCGCGCATAACTAGCAACTAGTTAGCTAATTTGCTAATTGTGTGTCGTAGTTACCGTTATTCATGAAGGTAACACTATGCTCCGTAACATCTCTCTATGGACTGCCGGTGTTCTGACTCTTGTTGTGCAGTGGCAGCTTCTCTTCATGGTTCTCCAGGATGGTGACACCCTGGATGAAGCTGCTTTGGTGTGAAAGATGCAGTGAAGGTGTCGGATGTGGAGGCCACAGTCCAGATGAACCTTAATCCATTTTGTGAAAGTGATAATTGAAAGGCTTTGGTTGCTGTGTTTCACCTCATTGTTGGTGACTGCTGGGTGGTATTCACATGTGTGATTTGAAACTGACCAGCGTGAACAAACGGCAAGCTCCAGCAGTGAGATCCATTCAGCTACAAACACAAATAAATGTCAAACTGAATCATCAGGGTTTGTTTTGTCCTTTCATCCTCTCATGCTTTCTCCACGTCAAGGATTCAAGCCGTGGTCACCAGCGCTAGTGACGGACTCGAGGGGTTCAAGGCGCATGCTGTGTTCCAGGAAATCAACAAGAAGCTCCAGGAGGTGATTACATGACTTGAAATACAGTAGGGGATCATATTATTCATCGTAGGGATGTAACTGTATACTATTAACACTTTTTACTGGTGTATATTCTGTGAGACTTTTATTTCAAAAGGCAGCTTCCATTTCATTAAGGATGTATCAATCTATCAGAAAATGAAAGTTTGGGAGGTGAAATGTGCCACGATGAAGCAAACACAAAAATAAGTTCAAGCTTGTGTTTCCCCAATCAGACAAATAGTTTCCTCCAAACCTCAAGTGTTTTTAGGCTGCTACCTTTGTGTGACCCCAATTCTACCGACGGTGCTGTCTGCGTGATGAATGGGATTTGTCATCAATGAGAAAATGGCAGCAGGGGAGACGTGCTTTAGTGTAATATCCGAGGCAACCGATCAGACAAACAGATTTCAAATTTTAGATGCGGAGCTTATCTTTAGTAAGTAGTCTGTTGTCCCACTTCTGTATGCTCATAATAGTTAAATGTGGAGACGGAAGTTTCTATTCAGATCCCAATTTTTTTAGGCACATCTGGGGTCGTGTCCCCTGCCTTTTGTTATCTGATGTGTGTTCAGCCGATGAGCGATCACAAACACTTTTTTTAAAGTCAATGCAGACTGGGGAAGGGCATCAGCTTAAAACACGTCGCCTCTCTGCAGATTTAAAGGTGCAATGGTAAACAAAGTTTCTGTTTACATGCAGTGTTTCTCACCAGAACACTTTGTGTGCGTCTCTGAGGTCAAACAAACATACCTCATGAAACATAAAATAACTACCTTTTAATATTTTTGTGGTTGATGCTCGTAAAGCAGCTTTGCTGTCACATAACCCACAAGTACTGTGATATATAAGATTAAATATATCCCCAAGTGGATAGTAATGGTGGAAATTAAGAAATGTATTATAGTTTTTAACATATCAAAGTACCCAAAAACACATGAACCACTTACGACAAATCCCCACCAAGCACATCTCTGTCACATTGTGGCTGCAACTTTTTTTTTGGTCTGTTCTCCACACGACTTCAAAGCCCACCAGGAGCGTTCCCGAAGCGTTTCGCCCACCAGACTTTGTTGACTTATTTTTTTATTTTTATTTTAGAAACTTTATTAATCACACATGAATGTGAAATAACTTCTCCGCATTTAAACCATCCAGGTTGGAACACGCACATGCACAGGGTCACACACTCAAATTGACAGATGCCAGATTCACTGGAGTGGTGGGCATCAGCTAACTGCGCCCGGGGAGCAGATGTTGGGGGGTTATTGGACGACCCACTCTACCACTGAGCCACGGTCGCTCAGATTTGGTGATTTTTCTGGTTTATGTGCCCCTAAATATGTAAATATGCTACGTAGTTACTTAGTTTTTCTTTTGGCTGTTTTTACGATTGGCAGTTTGCATGGGGTATTTTATTTTGAAAATCCACCAGCTTCTCTATGCTGTTTCTGTCTGACTTCCTGTCAGCTCGATCTGCTCTGTGCAGATTGACACGGTCTGCTCGTGGCATACGCGCACACAGAATGCATCGCATCTGTGCCCGGTAGAATTTGGCCATTAGATCCAGTTGTTAGTTTTGCATTAAGACCTCACAAAAAATAGAAATTAACTATTCTGGTGACATAAATGGTAATTAGGGATTAAGAGCCTTAATTCTCACAATAGTCCACATTTTAATGCAGAGTCAGGTGTAGCCCACAGCTGATTCACTGAAACTCACAATACTTTATACCTCATATTTACAAAACATGAACATTTTCTTTCATTACACTCAGTCTAACTTATCAACATAGTTCTTATCAGTGAACCTGTATGCACTCATACAGATATTTACTGTGCTGAAAATCTTTGAACATAAGATAAGATAGACTTTATTGATCCCTCACCTGGTAAAGTCACTTCACTGCAAATATGTGATTTTCCATAGTGTCCTACATCCTGTAGAGTGTTGCTCAAGCTATGAGAATGCAGTATTACTGAGTAACATAATTAAAACTTAAATATAACATGCTGAAGTAAGACATGCACTGACTGTTCTGTGAACCTGATGTACATGTAACAGAGATGCTGTAGGGTTTACTGTGTGTCTCTGTGTACTTTGAACAGGAAGGAGAGCAGTTTGTGAAAAAGATTGGTGGTGTGTTTGCCTTCAAAGTAAAGGACGGCCCAAATGGACAGGAGGCGACGTGGTTCGTGGATGTGAAGAACGGCAGTGGCTGTGTTCACAATGACACGGGTAAGAAAAGTCGGAGGCCTGGAATACTACATCAAATCATCACATCACATGACATCTCATCTGCTGCCATTCTAACTAGTGTGCTGATGTCATCATAGGGCAGTGGAAGCCTATAGTGGCATGTAAGCATGTTAATATTCAACTGTGGGTGGAAATGCAGTTTAAAGTTCAAGGCCTGCGCACACTGTTTGAATTTAACTTTTACTTTGAATTTTTACTTTTTGCCTTAAAGGGAAATTTTGGTATCTTTCAACTCTGTTTTCCTGTGTTTCTGTATCTAAGAGACGAAGAGGGGCGACAATTTTTGAAAATTGGTCCAGTATTGAGCGAAAGTTCAGAACAGTTGCTGCTCTACCGCTGCCTGGATCTATTTGTCGTATAATAATCAGTTTCCAGTTTAATACGTACAAATATCTACAAGTAACTGAACAAATATCCATGTTTTTGAATGAAGCTTAGCTGTATCTCTGCCCTGCAGCTAAAAAAGCAGACTGCACCATTTCCATGTCGGACACAGACCTGCTGGCCTTGATGACAGGGAAGATGAACCCACAGACTGTGAGTATTCAAATCTGGGTGTGGTTTGAGCGGACTCGTTTGCATGTAGTATTGACACAAATATGTCATTTACTTTCTTTTCATGTCAAAGTGTGGCTCACCTGGCTTACCCTCTGTGTTCGCTGCCATTCTGGCTCGTCCACTGACCGTCTCGTTTGAAGCCTCTTTATTGCTCTCTGCAGCTTGTGTCTCTAAAACATGAAATTCACTAATATACAGCCAATTAAAAAAAGGCCAATATTTAATCGACTTGAAGTTCACATTGATGCATTGGATGGATAGGTTCATATTTTCTGTCTTGAAACAATAGTCACATGCTCATATGTAAAAAAAATTTCTTTGGTTTATGGTTGCTGTAATTGTTCTTCCTCTCCATATTGGCCATGAGGACATCCAATTCTATCCCAATTCCAGTGCAAGTGATGGAGGACAAGAAAATGCCTTCTAGTTCAGCCTAAACTAATGATAAGGATTTCAGTTGTCTCAGTTCACTCTTTGTGCTCTGCTGGACACTGTTTTCTTGCTGAGCTGCTGTGGAAGGACAGTAATGAGGAAATTTTGTACTAAGAACTTGGAGATACCTTCTTGATTTGTCTGCCTTGGACAACCAAAGCTTCAGTTAGTTGAACTTTATAATGTTCATGAGGGCTTCCCCCTAAATGTTGATCATTTACAACATCCCCATCATCAGTTGCAAAACACCAGAGTCGAATCTCATTGGAATCATTGCAACACAAAAAACAACACAGGAACTGCAGCCGGTAAAGTTTTACAATCTGACTCCAGTCTAAAAATTGTTATAAAACTGTCATGGGAACAGAGAAGCAGAGTGATGCAGAGCTGCATGTCTTGTTTCTGTTGGCTGCTCCGACTCTTAAGTGCTGACTGTTAGTGAAATCAGCTGAAGTACTTCTGAACATTCCTCTGCTGCCGTCCAAAGTGATCAACACTGACAGAGCCGCCGGCAGCCAATGAGGACAGACAGATAAACGGTCGTAGTGGGACTGTGTGGCGGCTGCTTTGCAGGTGTGCTGGACTGAACTGTAAACGAGCAGAGCAAATAATATATTTCTTAGAGATAGAAGAGAAATCATCAGTAATAACTTTGAGTTTCTCTGAAAGTAAAGGTGAGTCAGATATTCAGATTTGTGCACAGATGTTGTTTTCACACTGAAAGAAGTCTCTACAGAAGACTGCAGTGAAATCTCTGCACAGCTGTTCTGGAAAGGAAGAAGAATTACACTGACCAAAAATAGATTGACCTTCATATGGGCAATTTCAGGACATTTAAAAAAAGTGACAGTGTGATGCAAAGGAGCTTAGCCTGTTACTAGGATATCTAACCCAGGAGAGACTGGTTGTTGAGGACGTCCTCCTTCTATTGGTCACAAATTACAGGTACAAGACAGTATTGCACATTTGGGATCCATTTATAACTTTTCATAATGAATAATCACTAATGCTTACATGTGCATGAGGCCCACAAAAAAAGAAAACGGCTGAAAACTTCTGATTCCTAAAATCATCCAGAGCAGAGCGTCAAATTCACTTCAGTTAAAGGGCCACATACGGCGCATGAATGAACCGACCACTTACAAGACACACGATGCACGGCCTGACTCTGACTCAGTCTTTCCACATTGAGTCTGTCTACCACATTAAAAGTACATTCTAAAAAAGCTTCACAGTTAATGAACTGATGACGTACAATGTTCAACATCTTTAAATGACCACAATAAGTATTCATTGTTTTTTCAGAGAGCTGCATTTCACAGGAGCCTCACAGAGTTGAAACAGGCATTCTATGTGGCGTCGGTCATCAGCACCAACTTAAGGCTGCCTGACCGTCATGTCTCCAATGAATGGCCAGTTGAGCAGCATCTGTAATGTCCATGCTCTCACCAATCGCAGCCATAAGTGCAACAAATGACTTAACTTTGTGCTTCGTTTGGCTCCAAATCTCTGCCACAGTTTCTCTTCAGGCAAAAGTCTTTCGCTTGTTGATGGGCACATGACTTCTGCAGCCTTCAGCCTGTACGTCTGCACGAACTCACCCTATGGCTTTGCTGCTGATGCTATTTCATTGGCCAGCTTTCACAGCTGCATTGCTGAGCTCTCGGTGACTGTTGGAGATTAGAAGTCCATCTCGAGGCCAGAATTGTAAATCCGGACCTCTTGTCAAACACGTAAAAACAGTAAAAGAGAAAAGCTGCTGAGTTCCAAATGGTCCAAAATGACAGCCAGTAGCTACAGAAATGATGAAGAAGTGATGACAGAAGTTTCAAATGTCCCAAAAAAGATTTAAGGAGTTGAAAAAAACGCCGCGGAGCAGGAACAGAGTTGAGGCAATAGAGTTTATTCTTTTGCAAGAGATAAACCTGAGTTGGCTCTGGAACCGAACTGAAGACAAAGCAGCGCACCCTTTTTTATACATTAAGTCTAGGACTACGCCCACTCTACGCCCACTTTACGCCCACTCTATGCCCACTCCTAGAAACAAGGGTGTTGGCATTTTCTGTGTTGCCATATTCACACATCCGGGCGCCATAACTTACAATCTCAGTGGCCACCCTCTGAGGGGGATTTTGCTCTGCCTGTATACCATTATGAGTGAATTGTGCCTGATTCAGGACTGCTTATAGTCCTGCAGGCCCAAGTTCAAGGTCTTCACACAAATTTTAAGAGCTGTGAGCCTCTGCTTCCATTTTGGCTAAAGCACACTACGTAGTACTAGCCTTGTGTCACCCTCGATGTAATCTGTAACACAGTCTGGTATTTTCTACAACATTAGCTCTGTGAATAAATAGGAACAGGTCCTTTTCCATGTGTCTATAGCCTGTACATGAGCTTGTGAGATCCACCGTATGTATCCAGCACAAGCGCCAACCTCCATGGCTGGGAAATGAAACCAATGCGGAAGTGCTAAAAACTGTAATTCCTCTAGCGTCCACTTGAGGCTGGCTGCAGAACATTTCAACCTCAATAAATCCCCATGTTAAAATGTCCAACTTCACAGCAGAAATAAACATGTTTACAGCCTGGTACAAAAAACAGTTTTGGTCTCTATAGCTAATTTCCCCGTTCATGACAACTGTACTGAGGGTGAATTTTTATAGAACTCACCTGTTCAGATGATATTAAAGCATGGTTGCTTTGATTGACAGGTAGGTGCCATTACAGATGGCTTGTTTGAGCACCAAGGTGTCATTCAGCGCGCCTCAGGTCCACTGATGATCCATGTCTTTGCTGGTTTTTGGACTAGCTGAGAGGTGAAAGAGGCAGTACAGCCAGCATGGCGGCAGCCAGCACTGCACATTTTGAGCTTCTAAACAGTGTTTCAGAAACCGATGGGTGACATAAACTGTCAATAATACTTAATAACTACTTAATACTACGAAACATCCCTTTGATCTTTGCGTGAGAGGAATAGCTGCACTTTTTCCAAATATTGTCAAAATAAACACATATAACATATAACTCTTAAAACACTCTAACTCCTGAAAATACTCACAGGCAATGATTTCCAAAAAAAAAAAGAAGAATGGATGCAAATTCAAACCACGTCTGTCTCAGACGATTACAACTGACCATGGGACTAATGTGCCTTCTCTCTCCCCTGAACATTCCTATTGGCTATTAAACACAAGATGGAACACAGAAAAACCAGAGCGCCCCCTGTTGGCAGGACTGAGAGCACATCCATGATCTATATGACTGATTTATGAAGTTGACTTATAAATCGGTCAACTTGAGATGTCTTGTACCCTACTCTACAGTTGAAACCAGAATGACTTCCACAGATTCCCTTAAATATTAATGATTCAATTATTAAGAATCACAAGAAGAAGCAAATTAATGTAAGGAGTGTTCTTTTGAACAACAAAATGTTACTCCTGTTGATTACTGAAGTTGCCAAAGCAAAGATGCAAAGCTATTCATGTCATTTTGATGATGTCATTGATGTCATAGTCAGGATGAATATCCGATACAGAAGACAATAATAGTGAGGAAACAAACCAAATCATACCTCTCATTGTATTTCCACTTTTTGTACTGTTTTATATGTCTTCAGTATAACTGCAGTGTGGGGGCTCATTGAGATGTGTAGTTGCATATCCTCTTGGCTTCTCCCCTCACTTCATTTCATCCCGCCTCAGCCTGTATGTCCTGTCCAAAGCTTCTCCTAGAAAGTGGAACACATTTGCTTGCCAGTTGGACGCAGCACTTACATGATAGATTGTTAGCGCCTGGGTGAAACTAAGAGGAAACACTGCGCTGCCTCATTATTTGCTGATTGTGCCAATTTACTGCCCTCAGACTAGAGGCCATGAAGTTGTTGCTGCGTAGGCTGAAAGCAGGACACTGATTTCCTGTTTGCAACCTAAACGGGAGAGACAATGAAATGACTGAGATTTATTCCATGCCTGACTTCATTACAAAATGTGATCTGTGTGTACTTTCAGCATCAGATATTCTGTAACAGGTCAGTAGAAACATTAGTTCTTAAAGGACAAGGCTGACACTGTGTGACATGTACCCACAATGTAGTTTATTTGAACTTAGTCCCACATACACCCTCCTGTAGCACCAAATACTCACTAGAGCACCAAATGTGGATTCATCCACAGCCGTCCCCAACAAATGCACTGTTTACTCCTGTTAGTAACTGTTAGTAACTACAACTGTTTGAAACAGTGACCAGCTGTGTTAGGAAATTGGCTGCCATTTTTAAAAAATGAAAAGTTGTTGACAGATGTTTGTCTTCAGCAGGAAGTGTCGTTGGTGAATTAAATGAAATACACGCAACACATATTTCTCATCAGCAAAAGCCAGACTCAAATTCAACAGAACGTTCCACACACTGACAGTATAAAGAATGGACAACACATGAGTGAAGTCACCCACAGGTTTCGATGCTGATAATACGTGGTGCTGGCAGCCGCCATGTAGGCTGTAATGCTTCTTCCACCTCCCAGCTAATCTAAATATCAGCAAAGACGTGGACCAGTGGCAGAACTGAGGCGGGCCAAATGACGCCTTGGAGTTAAAACAAGCCATCTGTAACGACACATGGGGACTTATGGAGGTTGAAATGTTCTGTAGCCAGCCGCAAGTGGCCGTTTGAGGAACTGTAGTTTTTAGCACTTCCGCATTTGCTTCATGCCTTTTTCCACATCTGTGGTAGCCATCTTTAGTTGTTTATAAAAATATCTCAACATCCAATAAGGGTGTGGCTCTTTTTAGAGTCATCGTAACAAACCTGCCTCACATTAGATCACAACAGTTGTGATCGGCCCGATCGGATCCAAGTCAGGTTGAAATCTGCTTGAGGGAGGGAGACCAAACACATCAGTTAGAGTTTATCATTTAGAAATTTGGACTTGACTTTTTGCATGATGTTTTTATTAAAAAAGCAAAAACTAATTATTTAAGTTCATCCATGTCTGTCAGAAACTCATATGAAAAAGCTTTTATTTTCCTCCTGAGAACTGAGTTAATATTCCAGGAATACTTACTCATAGTGGTCAAATGATTACCTCCTGATCATTTCATTTATCTTTCATATATATTTATTTTTTCCGGTCCACAACCATTAATTTCTCGTACCCTACCCCCTCCGCGTTTGTGTGCCATGCACTCTCCTGACATTTTGTTGTTGCTGTTGCCCCACTTTCCCTGGGTCGAGTTAATCTCTCACGGTAACTCTTAAAACCAGAAGCATGTAGTTCCCTCTGACACAGACCATACTGTACTTGATGTTTTTTCACCTCTCTCTGATTCGCAGGCGTTTTTCCAGGGCAAGCTGAAGATCACAGGGAACATGGGACTGGCCATGAAGCTTCAGAACCTGCAGCTCCAACCGGGCAAAGCCAAGCTGTAAGACGCGACATCGGAGCTTAGCTGTAACTACACCTCTGAACACTGAATGGAGTTAACCATGAAGAATTTAACAGCAAATGTGGTTTCAGATAAATGTTAAAGCGCCTCATCACTGGACTGAACCACTTTTTGTACTAATGACCTCACTGAGCGACCAGGGGATTAGTCAGCAGCCCTGCCAAGCTAACTGGAGAATAAGAATAGATGGACAGATAATTAATTCTCGAGATAATCCTTTCAGTACACCGGGGTAGAGACAGGTGCCCCCTACTAATTCACTATATGTCCAGTTTTCAATAACCTTCCAAAGTTTGTCACTAATTAAATCTTTCTTTGCGTGTATTGTGTCTTGGAAATGTTTTGAGTAGAGCAGATTGATGTCATTTTCCACAATCATGGACACAACAGTCTAAGTGCCTCCTCGTCTCAGACTTGCAGTTTGCTCTATGGTTTTTAGCCAACAACATAGAACTCTTTTTCACTGTGGCCACCCGATGTTATACCAGAGGGGGTGTAATTTTCTGCAGTGCTGTCATGACTGTATGGAGATTTCTACTAAATAAATGTGTCTTTGCTGGAACATTCATTGGGTGGTCTTGACTTGGATCTGTTTTTCTTAACATGTAATTGTGTAATGTCATTGTATCACACAGCCTTGACTAATTCCATCCGTTTAATGTTTCTAATCAATTTGAAGACATAAACAAAGATGCCAGAACAGTTTATCTGTGAAATGGCACATAAAACTAGACGTAACAGCATGCTGGTTCTGTTCTTTTCTTTTTTTAAGATAAAGGCTTCTTGACTTTTATGATCAAATGGCAATGGTGAGTTTATGGATGTTGGAAATAAATGGAAATATTGGCCAGATGTCCCAATATAAGCTTCAGTGTTTATTCAGTATGAAGGGTAGCCTTTAAACATGATTACATTCCTCCTGGCTCCACAAGATATTAATGCACATAAATGACTCCTCCTGTACAATTTAGGGGGTTCTGTTTGACTTTATACTAGTGTGACCTTCCACAATAATGGCCCTCTGTTCAGATGTGACAGTACTTGGATGTCACTGTCAAGCTGTCTTGGCCATATGTTCCCGTTTTTGGACGACCGTGCACATTTCCAGCTCTTCAGTGACCTGATTCCAGACTGCCACGCTGTAGTTTTTCCTTTGTAAATGGAGGAGCGTGGCTGAAAGACAAATCTGTTAACTAGCTCTGACCCAGATTCCACAGCAGCTTTGGCTTGGCTCTTGTAGTGTTCTGGGTCTTACTCTTTAGTCACACTGGGGTTATTTCATTGGTCAATAATGACTGTTCATCTATGCAAGAGATTTCATAACATCGTATGCATTCTGCTTTGCATCAAACATTTAATACATACTGGAATCTTAATGTGAAATGCATTTAAAGTGAACTTAGCTGCAAAAGCTGAAAGAAATTAGTGATTTTTATTTTTCAATCATCATCTGTTAATGCCCGAAAAGGGGCACCTAACTAACAAAAAAGTGTTTTGTGGTTCTGTAGGACCTAGATCAAGTCTAGGAAAATATCCCCAGTGATGTCACAGCGATGTTATCTGGGTCATCTTGGCTTGGAGACGACAAATTATAACAGAAAGCCTGTGATGCAAACTGCCAATTTTAAAGACATACTGTAGTGTTCAAGAGGAAGGGAGCGTGTTGTGAAACATGCCATTATAGTCTGTTGCATTATGGGAAATGTAGGATCAATCAGGATGTCTTTCTGACAGCTTTTGCAAAAATGTTCCTTTAATACGGCTCAACACCAACTTTAAAAAGTAGTTGCCAGGCTGGCAACCAAACATCAGCTTTTGGAGGTTGAGTTAGTCACTGTGTTTTGAGACATTATATTATAAATATATTATCATTGATACATTTTAGTTTGACGTCAACATAATAATAAAAATGTGACATAGAAAAAAGTGTTTTTACAGTAACCAAACCAAATTGAATTGAATGCGAACAAACGCACGTCTGGCTCTCACAGAATATATTTCATTAGTGCTATAAATATTAAACATTTACTTATTTTGAGTTTCATGTTTTTCTGCCTCCATTTTCTGGATGTTAAAAAGTGGTTACCACTCATGCCAACCAAGGGCAAAGAATTGGTTGCCAGTTTTCCAAAATGGTTTTGTTAGCAATTTGGCGACCATTACTGTTGAGTCCTGCTCTTAAGAAAGCAAGTAGCATCTACATAAAATTACATTTATTCATTTAGCTGATGTTTTTATCCAAAGTGACTTACAAAAAGGGAAACAATCATGATACAGTGTGACAAGGATGTGTTAGTGCAGCAATAAGAATTACTTGCATAGAATCAAGGTCCAGTTCTAAATGGGGATAGATTTAGCATGTCCATTTGTTGGTAGTGCTAGAAGAGGAGGTACTCTCTGAAGAGGTTCCACCAACAAGAAACAACAGACAAGAAAAGTAACGCAACAGTCAGGAGGTAACATATGCCTGTATGAAGGCATTCAAGTAAGTGGGTGCAGAACCGGAGACTACTTTGTCAACAAGCATTAGTGATTTGAGTTTAATGCAGGCTGCTACAGGTAGCCGGTGGAGCTCGATGAGTAGTGGGGTAATGTGACCTTTTTGGTTGATTGAAAACCAGGCAAGCCGTCTGAAAGGGTTTCACTGTGCAGGCTGGGAGGCCCGTCAGGAGGGCGTTAAAGTAATCTAGTCACGAGATGGGTAGCATGTTGAGTCATTATGTTGTGAAGTGAGAAGCAGCACGACTTGGCAAACGGTAAACCTGGTGAGGGCAGTATTTTTGGTATCATTGGGCAAAAATTCCATTAAGAAATCTTCCAGCATATTGAAATTCAAATGGTCTTGAGATGGTGAAAGCCTGATTCAATGGCACAAAGTGCAAAACACACATGTGAACATGTCCTGGCTCCACATGCAGCTTCAGGCCTATTACGGTTTGACGGCATGGTGCATCGACAAGTTACACAGAGGCATGATGACAAACTGCAGGAAACGAGTGGGAACAGTGGTGTGTGTTTGTTCTCTTACTGCTGTTAGACGACTCACAGCTGCCTCTGAGGCCTGGTGTGCTCTGCCCCATGGGCTACAAAGGGCTGGGGGGCTTCTTTTAGATGTTGCAGTGATAGAGACCTGGGTCTTGGTGAGGCTCATCGGAAGGAGTCGCTTCGTGGATTGACTTGAGGAACAGATATGCCCTTTGCAGCTTTAAAGTGCTGTGATACTCTTGCACTAAGGCCTTAAAATATCTTCCATGATGTTCCTGCTGGGTCTGCTGTCACTGTGTGGCTCAGGAGGGTCATCCACTGATTAGATGATAAGTGGTTCGATCCAAGGACTCCTGTAGTCTGCATTTCAAAGTGTCCTTGGGTGGGTACTGAACCCCAAATTGCTCCTGAAGGCTGTGTTTTTTATGTTATGTAACATAGCAGTGATTCAGCTTGTGTACAGGTCACTGTTGTCCTGGGAAAGGATTACCTGATACAAGACGTGCTGTTCTGTATACTTCCAAAATCCAAGGGTTTGTTTGGAGCAAGCAGGAGATGAACTGGGTAGTTTAGAGCAGTGTTAACCACCAAATAAACATCTCTCCATCGATGAAACAAAGCAAGAAAAACAAGATCGTCCTGCTTATAATATACTATGCAAAGTGCATGCAGAAAATGCTGCGTGGTATAATAAATGTCACACTTCACAGGGGTCATTGTGATGTTAAAAGAGCAGCAGCTGTGAAGTTTTATTGGACACTTTTTACATTACAAACACACTCTGGGTGGAACTGGAAGCCTTGTTTCTTAATCCGCTTTTACACGAGAGAAGAGAGCTGCCCTTTAAAGAGCAGTGCTCAGTGGAAAATAGTTTGTTCAAGTGAAAGATGAAAAGTATCAGTTTATAAAGAAGCAGACAGCTGTGTGGAATGAGATCAGGTGATATCCCAGCTGCAACTGATAGATCTGTAAACAAAACATTTTCAAGCCGGAGCTGTCGGAATTTGTCCATGCTTCAACACAGCGGGGGCAGCAGTGTAGGTGCTCATTTTCAGAGGTCACAAGATTCTGCACTGATCTTTTGAAAGCATTTCCTAGAAATTGGTATTTTGTACTTGGTGTCTCTTTCAGCCTTTTATTTCACAAAGTCAGTCCCAGATTTACTCTTGTCTGGCAGCCTCTCACTATTTTCCTCTCAGCTTCCTCCATCATCCTCTTCAGTCTCTTCGCCTCTGCCATAATAATCAAAAAGGCGGTCAATCCCACTTTCATTCATCCCAGCTTCAGATCTAGCTCTGCTTGCTCCCCGTTAAAACACTTACACTCCCCTGATGCTCTAAGCTCATAGTCCAGGAAGCCCAGCTCATGAACTGAGCTAACATAAGCTAACAGCAGCTACAGTTGGTAGCACTGTCCTTCAAGAAACTCTGTGCAAAGAGGCTAAGGACAACCAAAAGAGATTTTCTCCAGTTTCACCAAAGTCAGTGTTGGTGCTGCTGTCAACCTATTGCAGGTGATCGTACCTGGAGCACAAAGTACAGGCGTACTGGGCATTAAGTGGGAATGACGGACACACGATTCACCTGATTACAAGTCAGTGCAGCATAGAGCAGAAGCAGAGCAGCAGAATGATATAAAATCTGTTATTTTATGCCAAAAAAGTTACATAATGTTGCTTTAATAGATCACATGATCCCAGCTGTTCTGTGCAGTGTCCTGGAGAATGACACGAAACATAAAACCTGCAACCTGTTTCAAAACTGTTGTAAACTGAATCTGCTGGAAGGGTCATTGGTTTGAGAACGCTGTACATGAACATGTTCCACTGGAACAGTGGAAACTTCTTAAAAACATGTAGCACGGAGCAGAGCCCCTCTGAGGGCAAAACAGCCTGCCAAAGAATATGATGAGTAATAACGAGAGCATGGACTGGAGTGTGTTTTCCCCCATTTTGGAAGGGAATTCAAGGCTACAAACCGAGGTCTGTCTCTCTCTCAGCCTGAAAACAGCAGATCAGCAGTCATGTGATTAGTAAGTGAGACTCCCAAAACCCCATCAAACTCACTAACCACAAGGGACTCAGTATCTTCCACCCTAGTCCAAAAGCATTCATTGCCGTCTTCACTCTTGTCTGCACTCAGGGCCTGCAGTTCCAGCACAAATAGCTTTAAGAGGCAGATTTATATTCTAGAAAAAAAGTACTAGAAGTCACTTCTAGAAGATTCACTGCGATTGAGTAAGTCCAGATGCACTTGATAAAAAACGGTTTCAAGACTAGATAACTGCAGGAGACACTGCTGAGGGAACAGATTGTGTATATGACCCTGAAGTGGTCGTAGTGAATCAGTCAATTTATCTTTGTGTAAGAATAAATGCAACTTTCACACCCCCCATTCTTATGTAGAGAGCATCCGGAGGTCATATCAATATAACATTTAGAATGTTTTACCTTTTTCATCTGTAGCATTTGAACACTTCCTACCTTCCCTTGGTTTCTTTAGCCACTGCCCTCCACACAACAGACAGTATTAACTGTGTTTGTGGAGATAAGAAGGCTTTAATAGTTACTCACACACAGATGGTTGAAATTGTTTTTAATCAGAAGCAGAAGGTCAGAAATGAGGTGCGTAAGAAAAAAATGAAACAGAGAAAAACAAATCATTTGTTTTGCTTTTTTTTTGTTGATCGTCCCAGAACTTAGTTCAAAGTTCAGTGAACTGTGCTAATGCATTGTAATGCTTGCAGATGTTCACACTCTCCTGTCTAGAGGGAGGTGGGCTGGTTGAAAAAGAGGCCTAATCCAGAAACACGTGGGACATTAGATCATATCCTGTTGGCCCTTTTTGGCAGGCTACACTTCCACTTTTTAATTTATCACTGTGATATTTAGGACAACTGGTGTCTGCACCACAAAAAAATCTATCTAAGAACTTATTAACAGATAGAGCCACAAGCCTTTTTTCCAGCTTAAGAACACATTTTATCAATAATCTCATGCAAAGATTCAGAGGGGAACAAAACAAATAAAAGTTTCTAGCAGTTTTATTCAAGATATACCCACTGTATCTGTTTAAGGTGATCAGGCCTCTCATCCCAAATCTATGATTGTAATCTCACTCGAATCATGCAGCACTGGAAAGTTTTTGTTGAATCCAGAGGAACAAAGTAATCACAACACCAGCTTATTACGTTCAAACTGGAAAGGCCTGCTACAAGAAGGGGGGGGGGTCAAGTGTTGGGGAAAAAATATGAGAAAAAAGGAAAGAATTTGTGTTTTTGGCTCCTGTTCAGGTCTGCGCTGTCTCTCTTACTCACTCCCTTCCTTTTTCACTCTCGCCTGTTCCCCCTTCCTTTCTTTCTCCTAACTTTCTCTCTCCCACTCCCACTCTCTTTCACATCTGGAGGGTATCTGGTGTGGCTGTGTGACTCCTTGCCTGCTATGGGACAGCCTGCGTTGGGACTGGACGTCAGACTTCAGTGCATTTCAGCAAACGTTGGTCAAAGAGGTAAAGTAGTAGACCAGAGTGTTGCTTTTGCAGACTTTACTTCTGCATGTTTTATGGGCTGCTGTCATGTTATATGAAGCTTTAGACTGAGCTTTAAGCGTCAGCGTCATCCATCCATGCATGACACTCTTGGCGTGCGTATTTCAAACAATCCTGACTGCTTAACAGTCGCAGTGAAGCCACTTCTCGACCTCTGCTCGGCTGCGAAAGAGCATGAAAACAAGATGATGACTTTTGAAATGCTCAGCAACTCTGCTAATAAAGCTATTCTCAATTTTAGCCTTTAAATGACGGGGTACGAGAGAGTGCTGTTGACTTTGTGAAAGCTTTAAACTCCTCTCTGACCCTCGGATGGTATGATGCTTTCATTCTGGTCAGGGTCGACATCATACAGTAAGTGCGGGAAAGTGCACAGGCTTTTATTTTTCATTTGCTGTGGGTGTATGCATGCTGCTGCTGTGTGTGTGTGTGTGTGTGTGTGTGTGTGTGTGTGTGTGTGTGTTCACTTGTCTGCCACAGTCTCTCTGCTAGTCTTTATGTGATGAAACAGAAAAGGCTCTTCTGATGAATAGCTCTCAGAAGTTTGCCTTGAGAGCTGCCTTGAGTGCCCATTTGGAATATGTTCTATCAACATTGGTAGAGATAATTGGAGTGATTTTACCAAAAAAACACTGGCCTCACATTAACACTGCTGTCCATGTGTTTGTCAGGAAATTCCAAATAGCAAATTCATATCATTTAATTAAATCAATGCCTGAAGATCTGACTGATTTTTATGAATGCTCGTGTGTGAAATTGATTGGAAAAAAAGAGAGCTTGCTGTCATGAGTGATGTTAATGTTCTTTTTTCGCATTAACCCTTCCAGTTGGTGAAGACTGAAGCTTCACACTCAGCAGAGGGAGGACAGAGAACTGGCTGTTTTTTTGTTTTTTTTGTTGGCCTGGTGCGTAAACTATTCAAACCCTCCATCAGCTCAGCACATTTTTACATGTAATGATCCAGTAATAACAAAGAAGTGTTGGTGGGTGTAAAAGATTTGATTTGAAATGCTGCAATACATAATCATACTGTACATGAAATTGTGGTGAACAAATATGTGTGCACTTTGCTTGCCTTTAAGGGTACTTAAGTGTCCCCACATTATGTATGACACTAAATCACTGGAGTGGGAAAGATAAAAAAAAAAGGTTAAAATTGAGGCAGCAGAGTTGAAATATCCCAAATTTTTGTCTCTAGTGTCAAGCTCTAAACACAATGGATCCTACACTTCCCATAATGCAACTGAAAAGTGTCTATCATTACATCCAAGCGCAAACCTCCGTGCCTAGAAAATGAAACCAATGCGGAAGTGCTAAAAACTGTAATTCCTCGAGCGGCCACTTGAGGCTGGCTACAGAACATTTCAACCTCCATAAGTCCCCATGTTAAAATGTCCAACTTCACAGCAGAAATAAACATGTTTACAGCCTGGTACAAAAAACAGTTTTGGTCTCTATAGATAAATGATATTAATGCTTAAAGTTATGCAGAATTAACAGCGCTTTGATTGACTTTGATTGACAGGTGTCGTTACAGATGGCTTATTAGAGCACCCAGGCATCATTTGGCCTGCCTTAGGTTTGCCGATGATCCATGTCTTTGACAATTTTTAGATAGGGTAGGACAGCCAAGATGGTGGTGGCCAGTGTCACATATTTTGAGCTTCAAAATGACACTTTGCCACTGTCGCCGAGTTCTTGCTCATGGTGGGCATTGTTGAGTCTCTGTAATAGAGTACAGTCTAGACTTGCTGTGAGTGAAAAGTGTCATGAGATAAGTTCTGTTATCATTTTATATAAATAAAGTTGAAATGAATCTAAATTGAATTTTTAAAACTCCACACTCTCCACCGGGCAATGGATGCAACGCGTTCCGTGTGCATCGCAGTCACTGGAGCTACTCACTGCTGTTGTATTCATTGTTTCAAAACCCAACTGGAACTGCTGCGGTCCATTTCAGAAGGGTCCCAGAACTGTCCCTGTCCTATTTTTGACAGATGCCAAGCAGCCCGCTTCAATCTGCCAGAAGTCAGACACAGAAACAGCATAGAGAATCCAGCCAATTTTCAAAATAAAATGCTCTGTGCAAACTTCAGATTGCAAAAACAGCCAAAACAGCCAAAAGGGAAGCAAATAAACTACGTAGAATATTTAGCACATGAACCAAGGAAAAATTAGCAAATTTGAGCGAGTCTGGCATGCAAAATCAATCCATCCACAGAGACATTTCATTCTGGACCAAAGTGGTAGAGCGTTCCTTGAGGTAGACTGACTAAAGAGGCATAGATAATCTAAAGGTGACATGTTTAAGTAAATGAAAGCTTGGATTAATAATCAATGCCTGAAAAATAGAATGCACCTGCCCTGTCCTGTACTCTGCACATAATAGGCCTTTTTCACAACAGACATCTTGATCTGTCAAAGCACAGGTGTTACTAATAACAGTTAGGTCTGTTCTGTTCAAGTGTCCCAGTGAGCCAGCGTGAATACCATGATGCTGAAACTGAAGCAGATATTGATGAATAATAATTCCTCACTTTTATGTATTCCAGAAACAGTTCTTCAAACTTTCCCCTGAAGTGCAGTCCACACAGATTTCCATGCCAATATTTTTCCTACTATTTCACTCCTGGTGGGCAACAGAAGACATTATACAGCTGTAGTCACCTGTGACCGATAAATGGATTTTGACGTGTAAAATGTATGCACTGCGCCTTTAAAGTAACCATATACAGCTTTTTGCCTTGAAGCAGGATTTATTTTCTGTCTATTGTTTAGGATCAAAACACTCTTCTCATGACGAGCTCTCCGCTCTGACAGTTTCCAGTTTAAGGCTGAGGTGACTGTAACTGTGCTTAAAGGCAGCAGGTAGTGAACACAGCATCAGGACTATCTAAAGCAATTTGTTCAGCTGCGGTTTAGAGAATGGCTTTCTGCCGTTCACAAAATGACTGCTGGTGTTTCGAATCTCAGCTGTGAACTAAGATGAGTTTTAAAATGTCAACAGTGAGCTGGGAGGAAACACTGCAGAGTGTTTTCAACCATGTCAGTTGAAAAGTTTGAGCTATACAGCTATAGTTGACTGAACCGGCGTTGACCCTTTAAGAATCTCTTGAGCCTTGACAGAAATAACTTGAGTTTCAGTCTTGGTATTCAGTTTACTTTATGTCCCCTTTTTTGCCAGACATTTCTCAGCTGTTGCTGTTTCACTTAGCATCTGACTAACCTAACCGAAGTTTAGCTAAACCCAACTTAATAGGTTTGTATGTTCACACATTTCAGCTCTCTGATGTTACACTTCAGTGTATATTACTTATTGCATTTCACCCCTATAACAATCTGTATCTGTATCTGTATAATATTATTGTCCTTATAATACACCATTGACTCTTCTACCATGCTATAAAACATGAGAACACCAATACGTTCACCATCTTGGTCCAGAATGAAATGTCTCAACTACTGGAGGATTCATTTTTGCTAGACACCTTTATGTTATCCAAATGTCCATGCCTTTACAATACAATGTTTACAATGTCTTTGTATTTAGTGCTAATTAACAAATGTTATCATGCTAACATGCTAAAACAAGATAGTGAACATGGTAAACACTGTTAGTGCTAAACATCAGCAACTCAAGCTAAACAAAAAAAAACAAACAATGACAGGATAAAGAATGGACTGCATACAAGTGACGTCACCCACAGGTTTCCAAAGTTTTGAAGCTCAAAATATGTGGCGCTGGCCGTCGCCATGTTGGCTGTCCCTGCGGAGGTTGCCCCTTTACAAAACTCATAATAAGACAGCCTCACAGAGCTGCTGCTAACGAGGCTGTTGTCTATGCCCTCAGGTGACTGAACAGGTGGATGTTGTGCTCATATTACCGACAGTGTGTGTAATAACTATCCACTGACCTCATCAGTTTGTCAGTCACCCTCTTTCTGGCTTTAAATGAGAATTGATGTGACATGTAACATAACCGTATTATTTCGATGCTCATGAAATGGCCGTCAGACGATACCCATTCTAATACATACAAACCCATATATAGAAATATGATCTTATATTGCATTAAAAGGAAGATTTGATCTTTAGCAATCTGCCCCACTTAAAACGGGCTGTCATCAATACTTTTATATCAACAGTGCTTCACATGACTAATGGTCGCTTTTAGTGATGACCCACAGACCGCAGTTGCTCTCACTATATGAAGTCTTGTAGTGTCTTTCAGCTCATTGTTTTCATTTTACCACCCACAACTCTACTGTTTTGGTTCACTCACACCACTCTTCAGCCCACACAAGCAGCTGTTCTCAGTGAAATAGATCTAAAAACCCACTGTACACAACCTGCTCAGCGCCAAGCAGCAGCGACCTGGTGAACTAGAACGTTTAGCAGCAAAAGAGCCAGATATTATTTTATCAGACGTTGGTAGAGACCAAAACAGAGGCACTGGGTGAGTGATGATTGGACTTAACATTGATGACCTGAAAACACAACTCCAAAAGGATTCTAATGTTGCTTCATATCAGCTTGATGTGTAAACAAGTATGGCAACTATTTGCCATACTGATTTCAAAGGTGATAATATAGTGTTGTGTTTCCAGCTAGCCTTTTTTTTCTACAACTTACAGGTTTTAATGCTGCAATCCACTGTAAGCTGCAAGTCAATAATTCCAAGTGGAAATTCCAGACTTTCAATCTAAATGCTTTCCAGTACATCTACTTAGCACACGTTAAAAGAGACAGGTTTAGTAGGTTAGTTCCACATGCTCACAAATCAACTGTCGACTGTAGAAATGGCAGCTAGAGTTGTTGCAGTACGTTTCACAGCACAAGCACTACATATAGTAACAATTTGATGAGTTTCTGACTTGGAAATCTGTCTTAAATGACCATTCCATTGCACTTTTCCATGCCCCCCCCCCCCGACTTCTGAGTAGAATGGACTGCAGCATTTGGATCACACAGTAGGAGCTGTGCACAGTGACGATGATCCCACTTCCACCACAAACTTTATTTGAAAACCAATCTGTGGTGCATCTCCATCATCTCACTAACTCAACATAATTACAGTGAATTAAGTCTGAAAGTTTAAAAAACCACCTACTACTGCGTCAGTAACAAAAAAATAGCAGATTGTAGCTTCTAGAGATCTGTTTGCAGGAACAAAATACTCTGATGCTTTGAACTGTACTGCCCATGTGTTTGTGCAACAGGAGAGCTTCAGCAGTGGACATGGCTTTTCCCAAGCATTCCATCATGCAGGCCCTGAGTGTGCTGCTCTTGGCCTGGGTGTTGGTGCGTTGCCAGGCCCCTCTCGAAACAGAGGAAGAAGAGGAGGAACGGACAAATATCGCACCAGTGGGGACGAAATCTGAGCCGATCGAATGTCCGGCGGAGTGCAGCTGTACGGCAGAGGGTGCAGTGGACTGCGCCGGAGTCGACCTCACAGAGTTCCCCGCAGAGCTGTCTGACACAACCCGCCAGCTCTCTCTACAGGTCTGTCATTTGACAGCACACACACACACACATATATCAACAGTAATACACATCCACATTTTCTAATTTTGGAAAACTCTCATCTGCTGTCACATTTACTGTCTGTTTTTGGTCCCCTGATGCCAGAACAACAAAATCGAGGAGATAACAGTGGAGCACATTTCCCATCTGCATCAGCTTGAGACTCTCAACCTTCAAAACAACTGGCTTACCACAGACGGTAAACACTGTGAAGAGTTACAATTATTTTTTTTAAATTTTAAACATTGAAAATACACCAAACTCATAAATGTGTTGTCATAAAGTTCAGAGTTATCCAGCTATAGATATAGATATAGAGGCAACTTGAACACACCCATACATCCACATGCATACATAGACTGGCTTTTCGTTGAGAAGTATCAGCCTCTTAACTGAAAGGCAACCTAATACCCGAAGGCATATAATCATTAGTTAATTGTGCCAAATGGAAGACATAGCTTACTGGAGCATGACAATCTAATAATAATGTTAACCAAGGCAACAGGTGGTCTGGGATGGTACCATAATGATGCTCGGGTTATGCCCTTATGTTGAGACTAAAATGATTTCTCCAACCACACCAAACTGCTCACTTAATAGCATTCTCGTATGGCCATGACAGTTAATACCTAACATTATATGAGAGTCTGCGTTGAAGAGTGCAAAGAGCTCTGAAAATAGTCTGGACTGATGAATATGGGGCTCTGTAAAGGGCCCAAAGAACCCAACTAATGAATATAGCACTATATCCATACTTTATTCAAATAGACTTACCTTTTTAATATCTGACTATGTTAGGTGGGCAGCCAAAAACTGTTTATCTCAGAGGGCAGCTTTAAACACTCAGAGAAGTGATCCATTCCTCCTACCTAACACTGCTCTCTGTATGTCGTTCATTTTCAATAATTACTTGAATAAACTGTTTATTTTCTGTTTGCTTCAGTCTATTAGCTGGCCTCTTGCCTTGTCATCAAACTCAAAATGAAGCCTTCGTGTTCTAAATAAAACATGAGCTGTCTCTTCATGTAACATCCTCTGCAAACACACTCTGGTGGCAAGAAGAGATTTTCTATGATCTCAGTCGGATGAGTCAGGCACGTTCCGTTCCTCCATTCTCCTTAGTTTGACACTTTGTGTTTCTCTGCTGTCCCAGCCTCTACAGGTGATCGTGAAGGCTCCGATTACAGTAGACAGAGTTGACACTGAATTCAAATCTTGTTTCCTGTGTGGGAGATAAAGTCTTTGCTCTTGGAGAAAAGTATTAAGTCACCATTGGGTGGACTTGCAAGGGTCGGAAAGAGGAAAAAATTAAACAGAGGGCGGTAAAACAATCTGGTATACAGCAGGGGAGCAGATTATAGACGTGTCTGCAAGGGTGATTTGTGAGACAAACAGGGCTGTTGAATTCCTGCTCAGCTGTGGCTCTGTGTTGACTTTCTTTGTATGTTGCAGCTCTTAAATGTCAAGTCAATTTGAAGCACTGTTGTTTGGTGTGTATCTATATTGATTTTTACTTATTTTTATAAAAGAACTGTGGTAAAAATAGTTTTGCTTACGGTCAGTTGTTGCCCAATTCACCTCTCTGATCTTTGCTAAGTGATCTACTCTATTGCTCCAACTGGCATTGTCAAGTCTTTGTTTGGCTCTAAAGAAAATGTCAAGCCGCAGTCATGGGTCTTCCATTCACAAAAGCATCCAAAATAGCTGTTAAATGGCAAAACAGATGTCAGACCTTTTCTAAAGACTGCTCCTGCTGGCATTGTTTCTGTTGGAAGTGTGGCTGAGTGCCAGTCGATCAGTGTTCTTGCTGCCAAGATGAACAGATAGCTTGATGGACTTTTGTCTTCCTGACCAGCTGTGACCACTGCTAGCTAATGTTTCTTAAGTTCTAACTGCTGCTTTCCTAAACATTGAGAATCAAGCATTTTGTTGTAATGGTACCCCTAATAGACCAACATAAGGCCATAATCCTCCACTGGAAGAGATTTCATGTAAGATAACTCTGTATGGTGAGATTGTTTGCCTGCCAACAGCGTATGTGCAGTTTAAAGAAATGACTAGACTGTTTTTAGACTGAACATTTTCAAACTGGAATCTTTTCTCTTCTGGGAGTGTCTGAACCAAGTCCCAAAAACTGTAATTCCTCAAGTGGCCACTTGAGGCTGGCCACAGAACATTTCAACCTCCATAAGTCCCCATGTTAAAATGTCCAACTTCACAGCAGAAATAAACATGTTTACAGCCTGGTACAAAAACTGTTTTGGTCTCTATAGCTAATTTCCCCGTTCATGACAACTGTACTGAGGGTGAATTTTTATCGAACCCACCTGTTCAAATGATATTAAGGCTTAAAGTTATGCAGAATAAACAGTGTGGCTGCTTTGATTGACACGTAGGTGCCATTACAGATGGCTTATTTGAACATCCAGGGGTCATTCAGCCCACCTTAGATCTGCTGATGGTCCACGTCTTTGCTGATATTTAAATTAGCCATTAGATGAAAGAGGCAACGCAGCCAACATGGCCAGTGCCACATATTTTGAGCTTCAAAACGGTGAAACCTACAGTATGGGTGACGTCACTCATGCACTCTCATGCACATACATTCTTCTTGCTGTCATTGGTCCGGATTTGGTCGATAAATTGGTCAATTTATCAATATTTGCTTTACTTCAGCCGAGTGTTGTTTAGCTAAAATCTCCTCTTCAGCCTCCTTTTCCCATCTGACTCAAACATACTACATGGGTAAACTTTTGCTAGTTATGGAGTCTTAACAGTCAGAAGCTAAGAGTGTGTTTGAAAAATGCTTTCTGTCATTCCCATATACAACTGAAGCCTGAGCCTGAACCAGGTTTGGTAGGATTTAGTGTTAATTTACTAAAATATTACCTTAGAGTCTTAAAGCAGTGCATTAAAGGAATCAGGAATCAGATTATTTGAAGTGTGGTTGTATGAGTTACTTGTCCATGTCCAGTCAGGGTGTTACCTACAGGTTGGCACGATCCTATTTCAGAGAAGCACCAGCATGTGGTTGCATCCATGGATGCATGGATCAATATCAGTCTAAGTGTACCTTATATTTAGAATATTTTCTGAGAACTGTAGCAGTTATATCGATCTCTCCAAAGCCACCAAACCATAATTCTAGCTCACGGAATACAGATAATGCGGAATGCAACTAATGTTAGTTTGAATCTGAACTAACTTGTTGAAACGCCAGAGTCACGATGGCAGCAGTGGATGAGCAACTCATTTGTTCTGCAAGGTAAAATTACAGTTTTGTCAATAAAGTCTGGTGGATTTGAGATGATAAATCGATATTAACGCTTGAGGAAGGGCCGTCTAATGGCAAGATAGAGCAATGGAAACACTCTACATATAATCAACACTTAAATCAAAATAGATGTTTTAGGTGGGCCTTTTATAAAGCCGCTAAAATTGCTTCATGCTGCTCCATCTGTCTGCTTCTCTAAACTGTGGGTGTGCTGACCCCTGTCTACTGTAGATAACACACTGACTATGGAAGTACCTCATTTGGACAGTGAAACCACTGCTTAGCTCAGAGTAAAAATAATGAACTCAAGTCACTGACAAGAAATCTTTGAGCTACAAAAAGCTGGCCTGTGATAAAGAATCCTCCAATGTCTAAATGTAGTACATTTTATTTTGAAATACCTTGATATTCTTTTATGTGCCATGTGTTCAAAACATATTGTGTATGTTCTCATTCATTGATTTATCATGCTCTTCCCTTCCTAGGCCTTGAAGATGAAGGTTTTGAGAGGCTTGAACAGCTGGCCTATTTGTACTTGGCAAATAACAAGGTGAGTCATCCACCAGCCTTTTAAATGTTTTTTTCTCAATGCTGACCTCCACTCTGCTCACATGATATGGAAAGTTTATATGTTTTGTGTCCATCTCACAATAATTTTACTCTGTGCTATTTTATTCTGATACATAGTGCCAGCTGGCAGAGAGGGGTGGCAGTCACCTCTCATACACTCTGTGTGAGCTTATGCTTGTAATCACTTCCAGTATGGCTGTGCCAGCTGGTCCGAGCTAAAATGTTACTGACCCTTTTGGACACAGAGTGAGAGAGAAAGGATGGACAGATTTGTCTGTGCCTTCACAGGGATGAATAGGCAAATGGGATACAGGAAGAATAGGGGATTTTTAAGTGCTCACTAAGCCTCAAAGACACCCATGCTGCTTTAATCCATGGACCATGTTATAAAGGAAAGAGCTCTAAATGAACATCTAATCTCACCAGTGCTTCTCAGATTTCTACTGTATATTCTCTGCTGTTTTGTACAATGTAGTAGGGGTAACAAAAGAGAGCATAACCTTGCTTTTATTCAGGGCTGTACAGATAACAATGCAGCATTTCTGGTTCAAAGCAAATTGAATAGTGCCCACTTTTTTTGGAGAGGACTGACTAGCTGTAAAGCAAATATTCTGAACCATAACATAGTTTTTCATTGTGTTTCAAAATAACCCATATGCCAATTACAAAAATGAATTAATGCTTTGGGTAAATTTAGGGAACTAAAACTTTGTGATCATCATTAAAAACAGTCTACAGCCACTCTGCCAGATCTATAAGGATCTAGAAGGATATACTCATGGATCTATAAGGATTTACTTAAGGATATGGTCATCTGAGCTAAATGCTAATAATATACTTAGCATACTGACATACACCATGAAGCATGGTATACCATGGTCACCATCTTAGTTTCCCATATTAGCATGCTAGCATGTGCTATTTAGTACTAAACCCAAAGTATAGCTGAGGATGAAGCTGTATTATAAAAAAACATCAAGTCAGGGCATCAGCAATCATCACATCATCATCATCACAATTCATCCTGTGGGGAACATGAATATCTGGGCTCAGACTATTGGGAATTGCAAATTGTTCATGCATTGTGACTATGAACCAATAATATCGACCTGCTGTTGGTGCTAGATGAAAAGTCAGGAGATCACCAAAGTATACTGTACATCATCAAGGAACCATGAGTGCCAATGAAATTCTATGATAATAAAGTGGGTCACCCACTAATCAGAAGATCGATTGGCCAACCACCTGGCGGACATTGCCATTAATTATTATTGGACGGAACAAACGTTGGCAGGTGGTAGGAGGCCAGATGCAGATGTGATCATAACTCATTTTAATGCTAATTATTCTGCTGGTAGGTCTTTACCAGAAGAATAACAGTTTCAAGAAAATAACCTCTTTTTACTTCAATGGAGTCAAAATTTCCTAACAGTTTCCTGTCATTCTTCTTTTCTTGTACTTGCAGCTCACCTCAGCACCAAAGGTCTTACCACCTTCTTTGGTTAGTGCTGATTTTGCCGCTAACCAGCTTACAAGGATCTACCCATATACATTTGGCCATAAACCAAAACTGAGGTAAGAATGTATGTGTTTGCGTGAATGTACCCCTCCTGTCTGGAATTATGTCCATTTACACATGGTGAATGGCTACCTGTAGCAACCCGCATTAAATTCAAATCCCTTATTATTGTCTTCAAAGTAGTCTCCAGTTCTGCACCCAACTACTTGAATGCCCTTATACAGGCATATGGTACCTCCAAACCGTTGAGCTCCACCAATGTATGCTGTCTGGCTCTGCCACCTATACACTCAGGGCAATCCAAACTTGTTGTGTTTTTTCTTTTCTTTCCCTTTTTTGTAAGTTGCTTTGGATAAAAGCGTCAGCTAAATGAATAAATGTAATATACTGTACCTTGATCGTGGTTCCCAGGTCTGTGTATCTCCATAACAACAAGCTGACTGACGCCGGGCTTCCTGATAATATGTTCAATGGTTCTGACAACCTGGAGATCATCACCATGTCCAGCAACTTCCTACGGGTTGTCCCGAAAAATCTGCCCTCCACCCTTTACCGTCTTCATCTCAAGGTCCATTAACTGTTAAGTGTTGCATTTAGATGATTTAGATGGTATAAATCTTTTAGGAATATGACATAAGGATTGCTCCTGTTGTTACAGAGTAACAAGTTGGAAAAAATCCCAGCGGGGGCCTTTGACAACTTGTCAAACCTCAGAGAGCTGTATCTCCAAAACAACCTCCTCAGCAATGAGGGCATGGACAACGAGACATTCAGGTGGACAAAAATTCTCACACACAAACCTCTTATAACATCCTGAGACTATTTAATGTGTAACAAGGACAAGCATTGATTATAATGGCCTTTGCATATTTTTACCAAACAAGAGCATCCACTTCACAAAGCTGTGTGAATTCTTATGATAGAATCAGAGAGAAAGCACACAGTACAGGATTAAATAACTGACATAACCACTTCCTCTTTTCCTCTTCTGGCAGCCAACTGAGCAGCTTGGAGTGCCTAGACTTGTCAAATAACAACTTGAGCGTTGTCCCCAAGGGTTTGCCTCGCAATCTAGTGCTGCTACATCTGGAGAAGAACTCCATTCGCAGCATCCCTGGAGACACTCTTACATCTGTCCGAAACCTCGAGTACCTGCTCCTCCACAATAACAAGCTCCGCTCACGTTCCATCCACGCAGCTGCCTTCCAGGTACATTTATTTTTCATTTTGTGTTCTTTTATTGAATAACTGCCATTTTGACATTAAGTCAAACAGTGGATCACCCTTTGAATCTCACATTTGCTTTCTCAAAAGGGCTTGAAGAAGCTGCACACTCTCCACATGTACAACAACTTGCTGGAGCGAGTTCCCAGGGGCTTGCCTCGGCGTGCCAAGACTCTAATGATACTCCACAACTTAATTTCAGAAATTGGCCGCAACGACCTGTCCCTGCTGTACACCCTGACTGAGCTTAACCTCAGCTACAATAAGCTGACCAGCTCCAAGCTGCACCGCGAGGCCTTCAGGAAGCTGCGCGTGCTGGAAACCCTCGATCTGTCGGGAAACAGCCTTCACTTGTTTCCACTTGGTCTTCCTCGCAGCCTGCAGGTGCTAGAAATCAAGAACAACCAGCTGAACTCTGTACCTGACGGTGCTCTGACAGGCATGGTGAAGCTACGAAAGCTCATCCTAAGTGAAAACCAGCTGAAATTGAATTCAGTCTACCAGGGAGCCTGGATGGAGCTCAGTGCGCTCACAGTGAGTGGGTTGAGGGGAGGAAGAAACAGAACAGATGTGAATGCAAGATTTCCACTGCAGGAACCTAAGATGCTTTTTTAAGATTCTTGTGAGGGTCTGAGGTTCTTCCTTGCCCGCCCACTGTATTTTACAAACTGGACAATTTCAGTTTGGTGCAGACATTTTTTACAGTGTACAGAAACATAATATACAACACTAAATAAGAATCCAGGGAACTACTGGTGTTGGTGCAGGTGAGTCAGGCCCAAACTGACTTCCAGTGCATTGATGACAGAATTGTCTCAACCAATATTTGAGCAAACTTCACATTGTCTTGTCTTGAAGCACTGAGAGAGGGAGAGAGAGAAAAAGACAGCTGCAAACCGTAAACAGCTGTTTCTATAAGCCCTGCTGATTTTAATAGTGAATCGATCATAAATTCAATAATTTTAAATGTTTCCATGTGCACATTAATGTGACTGCAGCAAGTATCATGGGACAGTTAAGCAGCTAAACTAAAAAGTGCAGAAGAAAACTCTCCAGAGGAAATACAATTAAACTTTTAGCTTCTGAAATAAATGAAAGATGAAAGATTTATCAGGATGACTACTGTACTGCAAACAGTTTCAATTTATGGACCTGGAAGAAGAACACATTAATAATTAGTATTTAGGCAAATCAGTACCAGATACAGGAAATGTCAATAGCTTCAAATACACAAGCAGCCAAGTCGAGTCAGGTTAAAGCAGCTATATGGGTTTGCAGCAAGCGCCAACCTCCATGGCTGGGAAATGAAGCCAATGCAGAAGTGCCAAAAACTGTAATACCTTCAGTGGCCACTTGAGGCTGGCTACAGAACATTTCCACATCCATAAATGCCCATATTAAAATGTTCAACTTCACAGCAGAAATCAACAAGTTGACAGCCTGGAACAAAAAACAGTTTTGGTCACAGATTTTTAGATTAGCTGGGAGGAGGAAGGGCCAACATTAAGCTTCAACTTTAAGCTTCAAAACGACACTTCGGAAAGCAATGGGTGAAGTCACTCATGCACTGTACACTCTTTATACTGTAATTGGTTTACAGTGCTGAAACCCACTGTGATGTCACCCATCAGCCTTTATAGACGTTGCCATCTTGTTTTTTTGTTGTTTACCTGTGTAAACACCTGTGAGTACCTGTACCTGTGAGTTTACCTGTGTTTTGAAAAAAATGGCAGGCTGCCTCATCACTGAACCTGTGACCATGGCTACACTTCTACAGTTCCTACAGTGGACATTAGTTGCACATATAAAGCATATTTCTGTACATTAATTCATCACATAGAATTATGAGAACGATTCATTATGTTCATTGTTCTTCATGCATCTTGTTACTTTAGACACTAGACCTGTCTGGCAACCAGCTATCACACATCCCCTCCGACCTGCCTGAGACTCTGGAATACCTTTACCTGCAAAGTAATCGCATCTCCAGTGTTCCTGCCTCAGCATTTGAAGGCACTCCAAACATCAAAGGCATCTTCCTTCGGTAAGAGACACACAGTTTATTTCTTATAAATCAGGAGACTCAGTCATGTTACTGGTATGTTGTTCCTTGATTTTCTTTCCAAACACGCTCAACATTCTTTCTCCCTAATTGTTTGCAATTCTTCAAAATAGCTGTACCACACATTAAAAACTGACACTCACTGTCCTTAAGGCTTTGTAGAAATCTGGTTGGTGACTCCTTACATATGTTTCTCTTCCATTTGGATTCATTTCCATTCAGGAAATAATTATGCAATTGCGACCGAAGAATGGCTGTGAGGAAATTGTTGCTCCTCTTTTTCAAAACAGATTTTTGTAATCAGCTCAGAGTGAATTTAGGGACAATGAAAATGTTTGGATTGCTGCACTTTGTTAAAGTGTCTGATCACATTCACAGCGCTAAAACCTCTGAAAGAAACCTGTTAAATGAAACTGTCAGAACTGTAAACAGGAACAGTTTGGCAGATGTGCTTATTCATCCGCACAGTATGTGACGCTACAGCCAGCAGCTGTTTAGCTTAGCTTAGCACAAAGACTGGAAACAGGAGGAAACAGCTAGCCGGGCTCTGTCCAAATGTAACTAAATCAGGCTGTAAAAATGACACAAGCCTTCTCGTCTAACTCCGGCCAAGGAAGTAAATAAGCCTGTGTTCCAAAATGTCAAACTATTCATTTACAGCTTTGTAACACTACAATTGAGTACAAACCTGATATTACAGATGTTGAAATGTGAGTTTTAAACTTTCAAACTCCACTTTTAACGTTTCACAACATAGTTTGAACTGTCAAAAATCACTTTCAGTTTCATACAGTCTATAATTATAGGTGCAGTGTTAAATAAAAGTGAACCTTGTGATAAACTTTTATAAAAAAAAAAATCCTTTGTGTCCTGGTCTGTTACTAATCAACTAAATTTACTATGTGTTGGACGTTCCAACTGAGCTTCATTTTGCAGAGTACCGCAGTGTGGTATCTAATCTCTCCATCTCCTCTAACTTGTGGGCATTCAGCAAATTTTCCACTTTGGTTTATTCCACATAGTGCAGGCTTATACCGACAAGCAGCGCAGCTGAAAGCAGCGGTCACACAGCAGAGAGGTTTGGGACAAGCGCTTTCAAGGCTTTTGTTCTGTTTGGTTTTCAGTCTGACCTAGCTGCTTTATGGCTCTTGTTTACGGGCCTTGACCCCTTCTAGGCTGTTGTGCTCTTCATGTTGTTCATATCAGCTGCTGCCACATTTTTTCCTTTTTTCCACCAAAATCCCCCCACAGATGGGAGCCTTTGGCCTGAGCCAATTCAGAGCCGCTGGAATGCTCGCATCAGTGGGGGAAGTGAAAGGAGGATTTACGTGTGTTAATAATTGCACAAGAAACACTTTCTCCCATAGATAAGAGCAGATGCGGCGTGCTCACAGGTGTAATTACAGGTGTTTCAGTGTAAGTGCTTTGGTATAAAGTGAGTAAAACACCTGTCTCTTTGATCGACTCAAAACATTAGCGTGGGTGCATTTCAGTTCATTTGTTGTGCTCAACAAATAGGTCCCACGACGATGATCCATGACAAATGTGTCTTGTAAATGTCACCGGCTGTCTCTTAACTATCTCCTCTTCATGTTTCTGCTCAACTGTCAATTTTTTTTTTTTCCTTCTGAAGGTATAACCGCCTGTCTGTGGACTCTGTGGACGAGAGCTCCTTCGCACACCTGTCCAACTTGCAAGTGCTGGACATCAGCACAGGAAACCCCGACCTCCCCTTTAAAGGAGAGGAGATCGATGGTGATAAAATGATGGAGGAGCAGGACACATAAGACATGCTCAATCAAGCTGACATTGGACTGCATTGTGTCAGAGACAGAAAGACAGGGCTTTTAAATGGGAATGAGCCTGTGAATGTCATTTCCCAGGTCCATTATTGTATTGTGCTGAGTGACAGAGTTTCATATTTCTGGTGCAGGATACCGGATGTTACTTTAGTTTCCATTTTTTGGGCTGGTTAGTATTACATATCTTTATATCTGAGCTAATATTTTTTTGAATGTTGACATGCAAACATCTATCATCTTGTGTTTTTTGTGCTTTATTCTTAAAAAATGCATTCACAAAAGTCAGTGTGAATTTTGCATGTAAATGTTTGAGAACCCATACCAAAGATTTCAGCTGAGTGAAAAAGGACAGATGTTGTTCACACTGTTCTCTGCTTCCTGTCATTTTGTTAATGGCTGCCTGAGCTAAAAAAAAAAGTGATTTTACCAGAAATACTGTGAAACAATTTGTGTTTTATCTCCATGGGTGGCAACATAAGCAGTCTGGCTCCCACTGAAACCAACAAAGCCTAAGTAATCTCAAACTGTAGAAAAAGTGATCTCAATCAGGGCTGAAATTCAGTGCCAAAATCGATCGACCTATCACTTTTTTTTTCAAGTGATCGACTTAACTCTGTCAAGCATTCAATTTATGATATAGAAAAGAAAAAATAACAAAAGCTCACATTTGAGAGGCATTGTTTCAGCTCTTAGATCATCCAGATGGTGTTGAAGTGACAGATACAGATGTTGGAAGGACAGCAATAATTCTGGAAAGCAATGATATCCCTACAGTGATTGCCATCATAGTTCTTTTTTTTTTTGTTATTCTTTGCTGTGTGCTTGTCAGTGAAATATTTCAAACATAAAAAGCAGTTTCAACATAACTGAAGCTTCAATCCATGCTGCTGCTGTTGCAGCTGCTGCTTTAGTCCAGTCCTGTTTTTTTTTTTTTAAAAGATAGCAAATATTTTTATATGACATTAAAAATACTCATCCTATTACACTCACTATATTGCTATGAATACAGTGTCACCTTTACATACAGCAGTATAGCATTGTCACATATACAGTCATTGAACACAGCAATAAATTATTTGAAAAGGCTGAAGAAGACTGTGCGTTTCCTAACATTCACCGGAGCGTCTGATGAATATTTCAGCTGGTTCTCCCACACACAGCAATCATTGCTCATTTCTCAGATCTCTCCAATATGCAGGTATTGCAGATATCATGCACACTAACATAAATAAAAGCCAGAGAGTGTAGAGAGAAAACACATCTCATCTGTTATCTTCCCATAAGAAAAAGTGTTCTTGGCAGGCTGTTGCACATCAGAAAGCAAACAATTTTTCCATTGAGAAGCACTGAAATGACAAAATACATGAAAGCTAGTATTTGACCATATATATATAACATAAATTGGAGCCTCTGTGTGACAAGAATGAAATTTACACGTGAACATTCAGGTTTAAAGGATGGCTTCTTCTTTTTCAAGTCTTTCTTAATATACAGTAATACCCTATTTGCTATAATAATTCCTCCTGATCATACTGGCCATTAAGCAGTCCCATTCTAGTGTGACAAAACTGAAATGGTGTGTTTGGAGCGTAGATTGTAGAAAACATGGATGTATAGTATCTGTGACATCACCCATATGTTTCTATGAAGCTCAGTATGCTCACTTTGGTTGACGCCATTTTTGCATTCTGCCGCCTCCCGGCTAATCAAGAAATGGTAAAAGAGGTGGAGCGTGAGTGGAGCTGAGGCGGGCTTTATCAAGCCTGGTTGCTCAAACAAACCACAACCTGTGAACTGAAGCAGCCACACTGTTAATTCTGCATAACTTTCATCCTTAAAATAATTTGAATAGGTGCATTCTATGAAAATTCACCCTCAGTACAGTTGTCATGAACAGATACATTGGATACAGTGGTAATGGTATCTCATTCCATGCAGAGTTACTTTCTAAAGTTAAGCCGGAGCTAATTTGAGGCTTTACTGTCTGATCCCAAAGAAGGCTCCATGATAAAAAACAGTTGACAGGTCACCAAGAACTGCAGTCAGTTGCAGGCCACTCTTTGCTCTTTGTATTATGATTTATGGATCCCTAGATGTTTTATATTTGTAAAACTTTCCCAAGACCTAGAGAGTTTTTATTTGCAGGACGTCATACCAAGTCCCAACACTAATGCACATGTACAATTAAGCACACATCATGGAAGCAAAGCTGGAAGTTACGAACCCTTTTTGGGCTCACGCACTCTGTGAGCAATTTTTAGCCCAGTAGTTTTTAGACGACGCACAAAACTTCAACTATTCTATTTTATTGTCAATGAGCAGTGAAGGCAGAAGTAAAGGAGTTTTGTCCCGTATTCTTTTGTTCATGGCCAGCATGGATAGAACAATAAAAATAGACCTGAAAAGATCCAAGCCTTTAACTGAATGACTTCGGTGCATAATGATGAAAAGTGTAATACAGTAGAAAAGCTCCAAAGTAACTTCATGGGCTGTAGATATACAATGTTAAGATCTTGTTTGATATATTGCAAATTGCAAAAAATCCTCTCAACCAACAAACGAGGACCACATTGTTATGCTGAATAACCAGTGGTTGTTTTTCGGCTGTTCAAGAGCCAGGAAAGTTTAATGAGATCAAGCGCTCCTGAGGCTGTTCAAATACTTGAAAGCAGACAAATCTCTATTCTGCCCCTGTGCATTAACGTTGTAACCTGACCACAAGGGAAGGTAAAGTTTCTGATCTTCAGCCCTTCCTCATCTCCGTCAGCCTAGCACCACCAGCTTTGTTAAGGCAAAATTAAACATTTAGGGCATTTCACTTTGCCTCCTCATCACTGACCTCAAACTACGCACTACACGATCCTGTCTTATCTCTTATATGACACAAACAACTGGTTGCTTGCAGTAGTATAAAATCTCATGTCTTATTAACATGTTTCACACAGATTAATAAATCATATAAAATCTAGATATCAAATAAAAATCAGTTTATCAGTACAGGTACTCACACCTGTATTCAGAGTCTGGAAGTTTAGGTGTAAGCTCATGCAGCAGGTCCACACCGACCTGAATAAAATCATACTGTTGTCATAAACTGTCAATGTGATACTCATCCAGTCTGACAGAAAGCATTTCACTGTTATAATGACAATAAACCAACAGTTTCACTTTACTCTCAGTTTTCAGGACATCTTGTCACCAGTGAATTTTTTTCTCCATAATAAGACGAAGATGAGCCGTGCTGTCCTCCCACCTGTCCAACTGTCCAGGTCCTGATCAGCACGTCCACAGACAACCCATCATACTCTGGAGGGAGGCTATACGTTGGTCTCAAGGCCATTCATGTCAATGGTGCAGTGTTCTTTGCTCTTCTTCAGGTGCCTTGGTGGAATTGGAGGCTTCTTTCTCTCTGACGGTGGCCTGATGCCCTCTTCCAGCTGCATCAGCCGAGCAACGTCAGAAGGGATCAGCTCGTGTTTGACCCCTGAAGAAGGTAGCCTGAAATTGCCGTTGTTGTTGTGACAGTTCATGAGAGGAGGGGTGCTCATTGCGGGTTTGGTCTCACAGATCAAAGGCACCTGAGGGAGTGACAGGGTCACAGGAAGGGAAGCAGGAAGTGAGAGAGCATGTCAGGACGGAACAAACAGTTGAAAAGGATGCAACACGAAAGAGCTGGACCAGCCAGACTGCCAGCCAGCCAGCCAGAATGATCTATCCTTTTCCCCATTATTCAATATTTTGAACTTTTTAACAAAAGCTCTGACATTAAAGAAACAGAGAAAGTAACTTGGCATGATGTGTTTTTCAGTTTCAGGAAGTAGTATTGACAGAACACTGCGAGACCAACCTTTGATTGTAACAGCTCAATCACTCAAAGTACCCGTTTAATGACAGAACTGAGTCTGTTCATAATTCTTTGTGCAAGTCTCCTATTTAGTTTTAGTCTTTTCGGACTGAAGCAATTAAAGAATACAATTAAAACTCACCCCATCTCCCTCTTTCATAAAGTCCTTCCTGCATATGTGTGCCATGATGCCTGTGGCCAAAGCGTCCCCCATCACATTCACCATGGTGCGGAATCTGTCTCTGCAGAAGAGAAAGACACGTGTTGAATATTTCTGGATATTTTAGCTAAACGAAGAGGAGATGAAGAGGATGGGGCTCATGTGTTTTTGCTCTGGTATGATTAGTTTGGATCCGTTAGACAAAAGTGATGCAAGTGAACACACATGCTACTTACAATGCCCAATCTACTGCGATGATGAGAGTGATGTCATCAGTTGGCAACCCAACGGATGTGAGCACTATCACCATGGTGACCAGCCCGGCTTGTGGTATCCCTGCTGCTCCGATACTGGCTGCAGTGGCTGTGATACTGGAGATTTAGGAAGTTGGTGTGATAACAGAGATAAAACTTAAAAACTTAATTGGTCTGTTAATAAACTGAAATATTAAGAACTGCATGTATTCTAACAAGTGATAGCTGTTGACTTTCAACAGTTTATTGTAGAGAAAGAAATTTGCCCGGCACATACACAAATACTTTCCCAGAGTTAACGTCATGTTTGCAAATGTTTGACTTTGGCTGCCACCAGTTCTATTATCAGTTCTATTATCAGAGACACTCTGGCAGCCCAGTAACCAAGGAACTCATATTGGATTATTGTGTCCCATCAAATTCAACTGTATTTGTCAAGCTAACAAATCTAAATATCAACTCCATGACTCAGGTGATGTACATTCATACAAGTCTCCAGCACCAGTTTTGGAGCACCTTGGATCTGTGGAGAACTTCTTATATAGGCAGCAAAGACAGGGCATCAAGGCAAGACTGGAAAATGCCCTGGGTGTGTTTTCAACATCTGGAAACCCAAGCAATATCTAAAAACAAAGGACCTCTTTATAACAGCTAACTCAAGTCCATCCTGCTGTACACTGAATTCTTGCGGGAGATGTAAGCTGATATCAAAATTGGGCCTCTGCATCTTATGAAGGGGGCAGATCAAAATAGAACATTCTACCCATCCTGTGTCTGTCCATTCTTTAAGATGTATACCATTACCACTCAGTCAACAGTGTCTCACCAATAACCCCATTGGAAGGGGCTCACTTCAAATACGGTCCCACTTTAGGACTCATTTTGAGCACAGACAGGCTTGGCTCTCTCTGGGAGTGATGGCTAATGCATTTGTCCACTCAAACTCAAGGATGGAGCATTCAGGTTTTAGTTCAAGAGTGGTTTAATTGGGGAAAGGATTTTTTTTTTGAGTATGTTGTGTTCATGTTGTTTTAGCAATTAGTGCTCATTTCTCATACTTTTGGCAATGAAATCAGCCCTGACCCTGTGTCTTTGGTGTGTTGCCTTGCGGGACGGCGGTATCTATTGCCCAGTTGCCATTGCCTTTTTGCCACTATAAGCTTGACACATTTATATAATTGGAAATCTCTTACACACAGGCTCTGGGTTGTCGATGTGATGTCACTCAAGGATTTTTAGTCTGGTAACCATTGTTGACAACTATGACTGGAATTTCCTGCTAGAGATACTGAAATATAGGACTATGATTTAATTGACTGATAATCTCTGTAATATTTGACAACACAATGATTTAATTGGTCTCACATAATTTCAGTGGGCAGCAGCAGACAGCAGGTAGATCATTTTGATGAACACATTTGTTCTTGGAATGGACTCAAATGACAATCCTGGCCTCATTAGTCTAATGTTTGTTTACAATAAAACAAACTAATTACTCTCCATAGAAACAGTCCCACTGCATGTTGGTGTACATCTGATATCTGGTGCAGACCCAGAAGTTGAGGATTGAATGATCCCACCACTCATCACAGGATGATGGTGAGAGATGATGGTTGTGGTGGTGGTAGTGGTAGGGTGGAGGGGGGGTCCAGTCATGGCGTGACAGGGATTATCTAGGCCACATGGCTCTTTTCAGAGAGATAAGCAGATAGTTTCGATCTACAGTTGCTGTATGGAATTATAAAGGAAGACATACGTACATTGGTAAAGAGAATTCACAATATACGTGTTATATAAATAATTATGTTGTCTTTGGTAAAATCATGATAACAAATTACCAATATTACTAATTTATGATACTGTTCTTTACAGGTACATCTAAATATATAATTTGGGGAGTCAATTCTAAAAAAAAAAAAAACATTAAAGATTTGTTCTTGAATGCACCAGGCATGTAAGAAACTGACTATGTTACAATGGTATTCCTGCTAGCGAGACACTGTGGAAGACTCACAGATCCACTGTTGTAGCACATTTTTCCTCAAAGTGTTAAAATAAAGTAAAATAAAAGGTTTTCTTTGTGTGCATTGGTGATAATGTCTACTAAAAAGATCAGAGAGGAAAGACACTGGACTGGAGGTTCATGATTCATATCACAATTTTTCAGGATCTCTTACATATAGGACATCTCTGCAATATTTTTGTTATTCAGGATAGGGTGAAAGTATCATTGTATGTTTTACACTTTGCACAATGGGTTTCTACCATTTAAGGTCTGACTGGCGTGGATGGAAACGCATGTCAACGGTTATATAAATCCAGTAAAACTTGGCGCTACATCTGAATGGAAACCTGACCTTTAAATGTGGTCATTCAAAACAGGTATTAAAATGTGTTTTTGTGAAGGATTAACTGTGTTGATTTTGGTTTGAGTGGCTTCTTTTGGAAGTTCTCCAGCTGCAATACACTGGACTGACATATTCAAATGGTGTATTCGGCCGCTGATCAATGACCTTTGATATTTACTGTAAATTCTTGGATTGCTTCATGAAAGGCAGGACCTTGCTAGCAATTGCTGGCTCTTCTGCACTGATTGGAGGCTGAGCAAGCTCACTCTTGCTTGATTTGTTAGTTTTTTGAAGCCATTTTGTAGGAATGAAGATGAAAGAATCTCTGTTCCATCAGTGACCTTCCTCACTATGCTTATGTATCAAGTGTAAAATTTCAAGTTTAATTTGTGAGATGCCTCCTACATCTGTACTGTAACTACCAGGTCAGAAAATCACAGAAAAAACACAAATGACAAACACAAATGAAAGTGGAGCTTTTAAAGACCAGACACACATACATGGCATAATGTATTTCTGCAATTCAGTGTAAAGGATTTATTGTCGTTGATATCATTGCTTTCAAATCCCAATGCTATCTTTACCATGTTAATGAGCTTAGGAGCGCAGATGTTGGATAGTCCGGTCCACTGACCTGATGGTGATGATCTGGCCAAAGTCCAGCTCATAATTGTTAACTTGTGCGATGAATATTGCTGCCACAGCCTCGTAGAGAGCAGTGCCATCCATATTTATGGTGGCGCCCACAGGGAGCACAAAGCGGATGATGCGGCGGTCAATGTGGTTGTTCTCCAAGAGGCACTTGAATGTTATAGGCAATGTGGCAGAGCTGAGGAAAATAGAACAAGACAGAGAGCTCAGAGCACTAAAAGGTCAGACAAACAAGTGGGATCTATTAATGGTTTGTTGTGGTGAAAAAAACAGCTGAATATCACTTTTTCAATTATGCACCAGATGGACGAAAAACAATAAATACTGTGATCACCAGCACCACATGATATATATGAACTCCCTCTCCAGTCTGCTACAAGAACACACAACACACTATTTAAAATGTAATGGACCATGCCATACAAGTTTTGTGTGTTTAACCAGTTAATCAAATCACATAACTTTACATTGCAGAGGAGCATTTTCCAAAGCACATTGCTGTGTTTCAGATTTTCAGTTTGTGGCTTTCCACCCTTCCAGGCAGCCACTGCTTTTCATTCATTTCCACATATGGGTTGAAAATGAAACCAGCCTGAAATCTACCACAGTGAACATAATGTCTGCTAATGTGAACAAGATAAAAACACAGACATTATTATTTAAACTGAAATAAATGCTTAACCATCAAAAACACATGCAGACCTGAATGCACACACACAAATGGATAGGTGCCAGTCTAATCAAATGCGTGGCATGCTCCTTTACATTCCCATCTCTTCCCACACACACCAGATGTTTTCTGATCTCCCAACATCCCTTTGAGGTTTTTCATGGTAATGTTCCAGTAAATGGATAGGAAAGGAAAGGATATGTGGTATTAGGGCTCAGAGATATATCATTTTGATTCACATCATACAAAAATAACTCAATGATCTTCACACAACATCAATCTAAACAAAAAAACAATGAGTTCGTTAAGCTTTACCTGGAGGAGGTTGCCAGAGCGATTAGCAGTGCTTGGAGGATTCCCCGTATATATACGATAGGGCTCTTTTTGGTGATGAAGAAGTACATGGCAGGTAGGATGAACAAGCCATGCAATATTAGACCGAACACCACAGTGACGGCATAGAAACCCAGCTTTTTACCCATCGCTGATGGATCGCTCATCTCCAGGATCTTACCAGCCACCAGGAACACAATGCCGAATGGGAAGTACCTAGCAGGATGAGGAGAAGCTCAAAGTCAGCAACAGTGACGGTGTTTGATATAAGTTAAAGCTGTTGGATTTGTAGATAACAAATCATAAACTTTAAAGATTGCAAGAGCAGTACCCCCAAACTCCCTTCAGCTCAAAGCAATCTGGTCGTGGCCCTGGATCATGATACAGTAATGTCTGAAGATAAGACCGTTCATACTCTTATTGTGTTCAAAAGATATCCAGACTCAAGTCATTGTGACCTGGACTCAACCCAACCTCAGTCACTGTTTTGATGACTTGCAACTTGACTTGACAGAAAACAAATGACTTGAGACTCAGCTTGGACTTAGAAGTTAAATACTTATTACTTGTTACCTACCTTGACTTGAGACATGATGATGAATGTCTTTTATGTATTCAAATTAAAATTACATGAATCGAACGATGACAGTATGGATGTTGAGGAAAAATGGGAAGCAAATATTATAATCACAGATGAACAATGGGAGGAAACATTCAAAATAACAACCCATCATGTAATGGGAAGATGATCTGAACTTTGTTTTTGGTTGGTGGGGACTTTACACATATTTGAAGCTCCTGGAACAATGTTCAAAAAGAAATAAAGTTTCAGCACTTTACATACTGGGCATACCTGATACTATGACGGACACAGACTTGATTTCTTCTGAGAATTCCGCTTTTAATAGCAAAGAACAATTTTGAACAGACTTTCAAACTTTTTTTTTATTAACTAATTAATTATCATGAATAAGAAGGAATTATTTCATGCCAGTGTAATTCTTTATGAGACTGTGGGGGGCTTAAACAGCTCCTTCAGCAACAGACTGCTACTCCCACTATGTAAGAAGGAGTGCTATCACAGGTCCTTCATTCCGGCTGTCAGACTCTTCAATACCAGCAGGACTTCATGTAGCACTGTTTTCACAGTTTAGTCTGTCTCTCTGCTAGACATGCTTCTAGCAAGTAGTGTTTCAGTGTGTTATTCAGTAACAGACGGAGGTGGGTAACTGATTACTTTGGATGTAAAGTGAATCCCTTTACTGATCCACACTATATATATTATTTTTAATACAAATACTACACAAGCATGTGTGTCTGGAATTTTCAGAATAAGTCAGAAGAAGGGAGCCTCAGAGCCCTTAACATGAGCAGCAGGCAAACAGCAAGAATTTCATATTTGCTAATCTTGTTAGTGAAAGGGTATCTTGTCTATAGCTTTCTAAATTGAAACAAATCTGTCCAAGAACTTCTTACCATATTACAATGGCAACAATTCTGAGGACGGCCTCATTCAGGCTCTGACAGAAGTTCACCAAGGCGCTGCCGTTTGGCCCCATCCTTCCCAGCATAATACCTGTGAAAATATGCAGCACAATCTTTATTACAATGAATGAAGGTATTTTAATTGACACCGATAAATTCTACATGAGGTGGAAAGGCACACATTAGTTTCAAGAGCAAGATTACAAAAGGTTTTTACCCATGGTGGCAGAAAAAATTACAATCCCAAGGACATTCATTCCATCGCTTGTTCCTTCCCGAGTGCGTATGAGCACGTCAGGAGGTGGAGTCAGATCAAGGGCGAAGTTCTGGATGTCAGTTCCGTTGTCATCCTGAATTCCATAGATGAGCGCTCGCCGCGTGGTCGACTCTGATTGGGCCTGGCTCACTGTTGGTTTGGGCTTCACAATGTACTCGCTACTTGTTCGATACTGTTGCCAGGGAATCGACACAGAAGCACAAAAAGAGCTGAAGTGACACCTAAAGCCTTAAAAACACTTAAATGTGCTGCATGATATTAAAGATCTTACCTGCTGAAATGTGGCCTGGACCAGATTAGATGGGAACATGTTGCTGCAAGGTGAAGACACACACTTATTAAAACACTGTGCTGCATGACTGAACAATAGCAGGTAGACACTACATAGTTTTGGGGGTAAAAAGCATTAGTATTAGTACAATGGGTTTTATCTCCTGTTCATAACACAATATATTGCCCTTTGATACAATAAGATCCTTCTTCACGACAAAAGTTGTTGCATTGGTGTAACTGTAGCAGGAAACACACACACATCATGAAAAGAAAATTAGATTATTCTATCGTAGCAGGGAATAACAAAAATCTGCTCTTCTGTAACATGATACAATCCAGGGACATTTACCCTCCTGTGTAAACAAAGCAAATCATACTGAAATAAATTGTATGCTTGCTGGTCTGACTGCAGTTACTGAAGTTGTGTAATACAGAACTTGGAAGTATCTACTGGGCAGGCTTTACCTCACACCGTGTTCCTAGTTTTTTTAGAACAGTACTTTCTAACTTCTTTATGACATTCTACAATTAAAAAAAAAACAAGAAGGAATGGTTCGTTTTCAGTGAAATCTGGTTTATTTAACTGCTCTAACCATATCCAAATACCTTTAGTTGCCCAACATAAACATGTTTTATTCCACACAACTATGGAGTAGCTTTCCAAAAAGTCATTTAAAAAACCATCCACTCCACTCCTCCCACCAGACTGTCTGGAGAATGGAGCATGTAGAAAATGTGAAGTTAATCAGCTCTGATTAAAAAAAAGACCTTTCTATTTCTGCTCCTGACTAAAATGACCATCGACCCTACGTTGAATGAATAAAAACCTAATTGCACACAAAGGTGTTATAGCTCAAAAATGAAGACACTTAAGTAAATCCAACTGTCCATTGTATAACCAACTCAACAGCTTAAACTTACAGTAGGTATTTTATTCAAAGTGACACGTTGCATGTTTTGAAATAACACATTCTTCCTCTTACAAATTAAAGCTTAAATTCATAAGCAATAAAATGTCCCTTGATAATAATAATTCAGTACAGTGAGGGGTTTGCTGCTACAGTCATACATGATCTGTTAACTCTTCTTTGTGCCAGTAAAGTTACTATTCAGTAACAGTAACAGTGCTACAATGTAATACCCTTTTTCTAAAATACAATCAAAGATAAAAAACTAACTGTAACCTTAACCAGATCTTAATGATTTCCTAACAGTAGACTGGACCTTGTATTGACTGATCTGTATAAAACTATGACTAACTATGAAAACAGCAGAACAAAACAACTCAACCTCTAATGCAACACAGACATTCTTTTGAAATCTTTAAACCAAAGGCACTTTTACATGCACTCAATGACCGTATTCGATCCAAGTCTTTTAAAACACAGCTCCTCAGATCACTTGAGATAAAATAAGCTGTCCATGGAGATATGCCCTGTGTTTTACAGACACTCTATGATCTTGAAAACCTGTCATCGTGGCCAATTGGAATGTGTTTTCCAGGCACCCAGTGCAGCAAGATAGTCCATAGAAATCAAATCCGGAGACTCAATGCCACCCCAACACAAAACACAACAGATTTATTCCAAAACCCAAATTAGAATTGTTTTAATTTGCTTCACAACAGAAATGTCTGGTAACATCTGGTAACATTTAAACTCCTTGTTGAGTCAAAGGAGGCATGGAGATACGTGTCAAAACAACATGAAGCCACCCAACACTTCCGACACACATAATACCAAAAGAAAACTCAAATACCTGAAAAGTACAAAAGCATGAACTTGCCATTTGCGCACAAAAGACTGCCCACAGCTGGCTGCTGCAGCTCCAACAGTCTTGTGTGCAAAATGTGCAAAGTTAAGCAAAGCAAATTAGTGATTATCATGGTATTCATTTCCATAACCGCTTATCCTCATCAGGGTCACAGGCGCTGGAGCTAGAGAACCAGGAGAAAACCCATGCACACACAGGGAACCATCTTGCTGTGAGGTGACAGTGCTAACCACCATGCCGCCCTGCTATCATGGTATTATAACTATATATGACAGCTAAAAACAGAATTAAAATAAACATGTAGTAAAATAAAAAAATAAAAAAAACATTTTTTTTTCTAAATATTATAACTTTTTTTGTCTGAAATGACAGCTGATAGCAGCACAGAAACCCTAAGTAACCCTAACCACTAACTGGTTGATTTAATTGAAAGAATAAATGCTCAGCTGATTGTTAGGAAGCGGAGAGAGAGAATTGAGAATGAAGGAGGTCTTCCTGAATTAACCTACACTAAGCTTCATGAGAACATTGGTCCTTTGCACTGAATGAATGATTGTCACTTTTAGTGAGACTTTAATAGAAAAGTGGTGAGAAACTATGCAGGAAATACAGCCACTACTAACCCTATTAGGAATGAACACTGCAATACAGGAAACCCAGGAGTGAACTCAACTGTTTTTCCTTCTGACTCAGCAGCCTGCTGGGAAAAGAAGCCAATGCAAGTACTAAAAACTGTAATTCCTCTGACAACCACTTGAGACAGGCTCTAGAAGTGAGTCAATCTCCATTAGTGCCCATATTAAAATGCCCAACTTCACATCAGAAAATGATGGTACAGAAAACGTTTTGATAGTCTACAGCTAATTTCACCACATTTTAGCCCTCTCAGCTCATTGTTTTGGTTTTACTGCCCGCAACTTTGCTGTATTGGTTCATTCTCACTGATTTCATCAATCTTGTTTCCAGCAGCAAGCAAAAAGCACTGATAAATCCACAGTACACCACCTGCCAAACACCAAACGGCAACACAAACAGGCAAATTTAAAGAGATTACTGTAAGAGCAAAAACACTTCCCCCAGCAGCTGGTGGAGACTAAAACAGAACTGTAGGGAGAGTGACTAATTATGTGGTCAGAAACACAACTCCAAATGAATGCTAATGATGCTCCTGCTCTGGTGGATGTGGATGTAAATAGGCATATCAACTATATAAGGTGTTGACTAATTAAAGTCAAATATGAAGTACTAATAACAATATTTTTGTGTGCTCTGCTTCATACACCACAGTTCATACTGACTGCATTCTTAAGGTCACATGCTAATCCATTCAGCCTGCCCACATGCTCTGTACTGTCTGATTAATGGTTTGAACTTAGGCTCACCCCACTACTCCACTGACAGCATGAAATAAAATGCTCGGATTTGACCACCAAAAAATACTTACACAGGCATATGACAGGTGAGCGTGAACGGCCCAGTTTACTGATACTGGGTCTGAGAAACTGAGTGACATCTTCTATTAAAGAAGATTAAATGTGTTTTAGTCAACAATGAAGTCATCCCAGAAAATGGGAACTGAAAAGATTAAGACAAACAATGTTCTTAATCCTGTCTCAGGATTTGTGGTAAATCCACACAGTCTGAAAAAACAAAAACAAAAACAGGATGCTGTGAAGATGGCGTCTGCTCTAGAAAGGTGGTATTACTTCTTCAGAATTAATTTCATTATCATCTATCTCTATCTATCTATCTATCTATCTATCTATCTATCTATCTATCTATCTATCTATCTATCTATCTGAATGCTAAGAGTGTGCAAAGCTGCCATCAAAGCAAAAGGTGGCTACTTTGAAGAATCTAACCTATAATACACATTTTACAGTAGTTTACATGTTGTTAACACGTAATAACACGTCCAAAATGTGTTCTTCCATAGTCTTCTTCATATGTCTCCAGTGTTAATCTACAGTGTAGAAAGTGTGTCTAAACCTTTGCCTTACTGTACTGTATACGTAACATGATGTTTTACACAATAATGTACTGAACAACAACAATGTTACATTCCATTTGGAATCTCTGGAGATTGATCTCATATGATACACAGAGCTGTTGTTTGTATTTCTGTCTTTTTGTTGACAGCATACCACATAATGCTTGTCTGGATCCAGACCTTCAAATCTGCCCACTCCACCAAGTTGACTGACTCCATTGAAAATACAGTGTAACGAGTTGACAAATCTGTCTGATAGACAACCCAAATATCAGAATGACATCAGGAACATGGCCATGGCCAAGAAGCTGTGCCGCACATTATATGTATTTGTTATATTGTTCTGTAACATGTTGACCGAGTTGTAAATAGGATGTGCACTAGGTTCACTGCTTCCAGCCCGTTGTGTTAAGTGGTTTAATTTATTATGACTGATAGCGAGGCAAACCTCACACATGTTAGAAGAAATACAACAATACTCTTTCATAAAATCCCATCTGCTCTCACCTGATATATATAAAAAATACATTTTTATTTATTTCTATATGTACTGCATATACAGTGTACCTGGATCAATCTCCTCATGTCTCATCCTCTTTTGTTCCCCTCTTGTATGTCCCTCTTTTCAGAATTCCGCCCCTTTAAACCCTGACAATGAAAATCCCTCGGAAAAAATAAATAATCTGTGTCCAGCTTTCTTGCTTATTATCCTTTCCCTGATATGAGCGAATTACTGACTTAATGATACTGAGATAATAACTACTATGTGATAAATGGAACACTTAACGTGGTTCATAGAGTTTTTCTGTCGCTGTAAAGAGACTTCCTTGACGAAAACAGCTGAACAGCGGGTGCTCCACTATTCACTATTTCAGTCTGCAGACATGCAGACACTGTGATTACCGTCAGTTGCATGCATAGTCTGATGGATGCTATGGCGGTCTTACCGGATGAGGTCCAGCAGGGCATCAGCAGAACTCATGATAGGTTTGCCGCTGTCCTCAGAGTCCTCTTTCTGGGCTGCACCACCTGGGTGGATGATGGAGACCATGATGATCCCCACAATCACAGCCACAAAGGTGGTCCACAGGTAGTAAGACACTGTGATCAGGCCAAGCCGACTGGAACACTTGGCGTCGAGGGCTGCCAGTCCGGACATCAAACTGGAAGAAGAAGAAATATTGAAGTTAGACAAATAAATGGTGCTTTGATATTTTAGGAATGTCAAACAATGTTATAGAAAATGCGACAATGCAATCCATATTCATGTCAGCTTGTTAGCAGCTTGGTAACAATGAATCTCAGAGTGAAGCCAAAGCATTTAGAAAAGGTTTTATGAGGATAAGTCCTTGGATGATATTCTTAAACTATACAGGGTAAGCAATTAAAATCAGTCAGAAAACCTCAAAGAGAAAACTTGAGAAATTTCACCACAGTGACAAAGTTTTGCATTACCTTCATAACCAGATTGAGTTGGACCAGTTTTCATGGAATCACAAATGTTGAATTTACAAGTACAAGAATGACCTCTACATTTACAACATGTTTGCTTTGCTTAGGATGATCATGTGATATAATGGAAAGCTCCAGAAAAAGTGTTACAGTGTTGCTTTTTTTTGATGCAAAACAAAGTCAAAGTCAAACTAAGCGACAAAATACTGTATGTTGTTTGTCCATTTCACTCTCGCTACAGTGTTTGAAAATAAATTGTTTTTATGAGGTGACAAAATTCTGGTTAAGGTTTGGTTAGGTTCAGACACAAAAATAACTTGGTTAGGTTTACTGTCACTGTCTTCTGCTTCTCTTTCCCTCATTATCATTCATATAGGGGGGAAACACTTTGGGTTGTTTGTACTTCCTTAAACCATTAACATTGTCTTGGGCAGTGCTAAACCAAGGATGCAGTGTCTGAGTTGTTGGAAGATTGTTTTAGTGGAATTTAGTGGCATGTGAAGAGATGAGTCCTGGAATTAAATAAATGCATGCAAAGTTTCTAGCTTGTTTATGTTTGTAGCAAGAAGGTTAGGATTTTGGTAACTTCCCATTTTCAGCTGTAGGTTGCTAGTTCTGAGGTTGTTTCATGGACTGTGACTGCGGACTATGACTATTTAAATTGTTGAACTGCATCAGTATGAACTCTCTGCATTTGGGTTTTTCTGCTGCCTCACACTCACCTGCCTGACAAATGGTTTGGATCAAGATAACTACTTTGTCAAGGTTAGGAGACTTTCGTTGTCATGGTTACAAGGATAAGCGTGGTTAAGGTTAAGAAATGTTCATAGTAAAAAACAAAACAAAACAAAAAAAATAAGCAAAAGAAATTAAGAAATCCTCCAGGGATTTCTATTTGAGCAGCCAGAGAACACACTGTCCTGTCACTGTCAGTGTCACTGTCCACACACCTCTCATTGTCCACACACCTCTCATTGCTAGCATAAGAGCTGCAGATAGCGCATGTGGTTATAATATAGATATACATATATATATAGATATACACCAACCAATTTGTACACTACTGCGCAAAAAGTCTCTGATACTGCCTACACTCTAAAAAACTGGTTCTTGATAAGTGCTTTCAAGCACTTTGAGCTCTCTGAAGTCACATTTTCAACACTTTTTATTTTGAATAAGCTTCCTTTCAAAGGTTCTTTGGAATATTGATGAGTGGTTCTTTAAGTCACCCTTTGTAACAACGTGAGCTGGTTTTTGAAAAAAAACAACAAAGGGTCAGTTTGAACAGCTTTGGTCTGGCTTTAACAGCTGCTTTATAATAAACCTATTGACTGACTAAGTAACTTTACTGAATTACTTTTTAAAAGTAATTTACCCAGTGTTGCATTTAGAAGAAGGACCAGTGTGTAGGATTTAGTGGCATCTAGCGGTGTAGTTACTGATTGCAACTGCCTTGCCTCACCCTCTCCTTCGTAGCATGAAAGTGAAATTACAGACACGAAATGCCCAAAATAAGTGAAAGAGCCTAGAGCCAGTGATTCGTGTCTCACTTGGGCTACTGTAGAAAAATGGTGGTTCAACATTGATGTTTAACATGAATCATTAACTGAACACTACTTCAACAACATCCAGATTACTGCTGATAATCAGCCCAATCTTTAATCTTTCCGCTTGTTGCTTGGCAACTATTCTGCTGTAGGACTACGTTATTTGCCATGAGAAAGATTCTTTTTTATCAATAAGTTATTGCAGTTATTGTTGCTGTGTGCTTATTTTTATGTCACATTGCCAGCTATATGCTGTAACCATTTTATAATATTGTTGACAGTCTGTGTGATGAAATGAATGGTGCTATAGACATCCAGGAATTATGCAAGACTAAGAAAGTAAACTAAGATGGGTTTTCAAACTACGTCTGAAGGAAGGCCTAAAAATGGCTGTATGTAAGTAGTTATTTGTACTTAGTCAACCTGCAGTAATAATTCTCTTTGTACACAGAACAATCTCATGTCAGCTTGGTATTATGCGATGTCTATGCTTTCATTCAACATATTCAAATGCAACTCTTTATGTTTCTCATTTTCTGTCCCTTGTCACTTAGATTTCTGTTGAATAGCAAAACTTCAGTCGCTTGAATGAATTCAGCTTGCATGCATCATCAGACAACAGGAAGAGTGCTCGGCCTTGGATATCTGAGACTGTATACAAAGTAAAACTTCAGAATGGTAATTTTATTCTTTTGATGACATGTTATTCAGGTAAGAGAAATTCCTCTTTCTTCAAGGCTTTGCTTTGTGTGCCCTGATGATGGCTATTTGTATATTATCTTCAGAGAGAGAATTCAGATATCTGAACTGCTGCTGCTGCTGCTGCTGCTAATCTCTTCACTAATCCCTACGATTTATTCACATTCACGCAAGAAATGCGTTGGCAAAAAAAGTAAAACATTTTGGGAAGAATGTGATGTGTGGTGAATATCACGCAGTTTCAATCAGTAACCAGTAACCAGCAGAGGACCTACCAGTAACCACGCACACACAGCATTTTAATCACAGACAAGCTGTCATCACATCAGTGTTAATGCTGTTTGTTGGATTTCTCTTGTGAATGTAAGGATCAATGCTTAATCCCCCACTGCTTTCATTCAGGGACAGAGTGCAACACACACACACACACACACACACACACGCACACACACACACACACACGCACACACACACACACACACACACACACACACACACACACACACACAACACACACTTACACACAGTGATTTATACAGGACATACTTAAAGCAGCTGTGATACATGAATGAGAGTATCCAACCAAACTGTATCAGATCATTTAAAGTCTCCAAATAGACTGGCTGCACAGCAGATATTTAGACAGGTCAAAGCAGGAAAGTGTCCCAGTAACAGTTACAGTGAACCAGTGTCACAAAGTGTAGCCACAGAGCTAGATTTTGCATTTTATTTTCAGTGTAAATATTCTTGAGTGTAGCGTAAGAACTTTTCTCATTCAGCTTAAAAGGACTGTTGGACTGTTGTTTCATTGCTGTTCCCTCTTTCAAACAAAGACATTTTTAAAACCAGAATTTTGCTGTGTGTGTATGTGTGAATGAAGACTGCGGTACAAAGCATCGGATAGTGTCTGCTTTGTGATACCGGCATGCACAGCAGGACACTTAACAAATGAAGTGACATGCAGCTATTATTAATACATTTATGAGTTTCTAATCTGATTTGACTTATCACATTTATTTAGCTGACACTTTTACCCAAAGTGACTAATGATAAGTGCATTCAGCCATGAGAACACAACCCACAAATTACAATTATCAACTTCATCAATTAAAATGAACACTTCAGGTGCTCACTTAGAATTACAAACTTTTTATGGGCCAAAGTACAGTCTGAATAACTGAGTTTTCTGCTGATTGATTTTCTGTCCTTGATCCTCAATGGTTGAACAAGTTCTACATCAACATGAGGACAACAAATAGTTGTGATTTTGAGACCGGAAGCGGGCCAAATGACACCTGGGTGCTCAAATAAGCCATTTGTAATGGCATCCACCTGTCAATCAAAGCAGCCACGCTCAGTACAGTTGTCATGAACGGGGAAATTAGCTATAGAGACCAAAACTGTTTTTTGTACCAACACTGAAAAGATTAAAATGTTCTGTAGCCAGCCTCAAGTGGCTGTTCAAGGAGCTACAGTTTTTGGCTCCTCTGCATTGGCTTCATTTCCCAGCCACAGAGGTCTAGTTTCACAATCACGTCCCTGACACTGACACTAACAACCTCATTTCCCTTTACTTTGTGTATTCTGAACCCAACATTAGAGGAAAGCCAATATATTATACCCAGCACATAACTCAGTGTCACCATTCAGTGTCTCTAAACAAGCCCTCTAGTCAGGATCAAGTGTCAGACATTTATATTTAATTAGCACAGGTACATTCATACTGACAAAGTGAGTGTGGACTATAAACACTTGAAGGTGCCCTGTGGAAAGAAATGATTCTGTCTACATTCTGTGTTACAGAACACATTATATCCATCCTTGAAGTCTGAATACTTGTTAAATACAGTTCCTTTAAACACACTCTCTTCAATCAATCATCTTTGAGAACGATGGCAGAGCCACCATACAAAACACTGGTCGAACCACTGGGATCAATTTGGGATTCAAATGGTCTCTGAGGACACATGAGGACTTGAGAGTAAACCCTGCGATCAATGGACAATCAAAACTGCCCAGTAGCGCTTTCGGCTTTAGTTTCAGCTTCTCTGCTGTTAAGTTGGCGTCCACGAGACTTGCATCCTCATTTAACACTCAGCAGAAAGTGAGAGGTAATTTCCATATTTGTTGACTCTGAAGAAACGGATTAAAGTAATTTTACGTCTCAAAAAGCAAATCATCAGATATATGAATAAGTGCTACATACAAGGAGCTCTCTCTTTTATCACATTCCATTCATTGCACCCAAGCACATACTGTAAATTGCTTTCTATTTAACATGTAGAAAATTAGCTGCTTAAAGGAGGCTGGAGGCTGATTCACAGCATGACCACCAGCTATTGTTTTGTGTGGCTCTAAACCATGACCTGAGAATGAGACTTAATCAACTCTCTGAGTATGACAATGACTCACCCCACCTTTAAATAATGACCAGTTTTTCAAAAGGAACACCTACCTTACCAGTTTTGTTTTTATATGTTCTCCATTCTAGCTGCCGAGATATCAAAACCCAAAAGATGGATGTCACATTTATTCAAAGTTTGGACATCAGAGAAAAATTAAATATTTGATCTGTAATCAGCAGTTTAAATTATTAGTGTATATGCATAAACAGGCCGAGTGTGCTGCTGCTGAGACAGAGACAGATCTCCAAGTTATTTTTCTGCTGATTTGTCTGAAAAATACCATCGTATCAGAATATTAAATTTTTTTTTTTGCAACTGTCATGATACAACATACAAATGAGTTGGTAAATTTTTGTTAATTCACTGTAAAAATAATGCACATAGGGATGTTGAAGGATGATGAGGTATAATTTACTTTGCTTCCATTCAATATATCAACGCATCCTAAATCCATTAGTCCATCAGTAGTTTGCTAACTGATAAGAGTTTCCAACAAGCTAAGTTGATCCTGTGTGCAGCTATTTTCAACAGTCTAGTGACAAAAAGTGAATAAAATGTATTCACACCATTTAAATGTCTAATGGTGTTTAATTGCGCTTCTCATCATAACTACCATTTTCACTCCTTGCTGTAATCCTACAGCAGGACGTACAGTATCATTACTCCCAGAATACATCACTGAAAACTGAAATGAAGTACAGGAGACAGACGTCAGTACCTGGAAACGACAAGTGGGAGGATCAGCATCTTCAACATCCTCATCAGCAGCTCTCCGGGAAACTGGAAGTATTTCACCTCCTGTCATGACAGAAAATGAAATGATGGTTACAGGTAATTTCAGGAAGTCAATTAGCCAGCTCGTGGAAAAAGAAGTCTGATGTTCTTAAAAAAAACAATTAGGTGGAACAAAGCATTGTGAGGATGCCTGGGGAACTGCCGGAGCTCGAAATGAGAAGACTGACTACAAGAGCATTAAGAGAAAAAGGAAAGAGCAGAGGAACCATTTTCCCCCATTAACAAACTTGTGATGACATGACATATGACTTAGTACAGAAATGAGGGAGCTGAATTATCTCTTGAGAACTCTTTGTGGACTTCTATAATGAAAACCACGTGGTAATGAGAAAGTAGACTTCCTTAATCTTTTGGCCATTTTGCTTTTTAGTTATTTTTAGATTTGTCTTGTGAATGTCAGCATCAGTGCTTAAAGAACAGGTTCACATTTTGTGTCTTCAGACAATCCAAGTTATTTCAGTGTAAGTGATGGGGGAAGAAACTCCACAGTCCTCTTTCTGTGCACAATGAATTTCAATCAAGTTCAGCCAATGGCCATGTACTGTATCTTTGAACATTTTCAAACATGTATTGCTGTCCTTTCAACACGGACAGGAAGGACATTTGGTACTAAAATTACAAGAAATTTGAAAGAAACGCATACAGTGTTGATTTGTATGGATGTTTCTTTGTTCCAGAACTTTGCTGTGCTCATTAAAAGTCAGACTGAAGTTGGATTTATACTTGTGTGTTAATTGATTATTGTGGTATGTCAGCCAGAAGGTAAAGCTTTTGATTTTTCAGTCCATCTATGTTCCAACCCTCAGCTATGTTCATGAGCCTTGGGTAGTGACCTATAGAATGAGATCAGACCAGGCGGCTGGGCTCAACCTTAGGGATAGTGTAAGGAGCTTGGACATTCTGAGGGAGTTCGGAGTAGAGCCACTACTCCTTTGTGTTGAAAGTAGCCAGCTGAGGTGTTACATGCCCCCTTTCTTTGAAGGTGTTCCCAGAACATCTAACTGGGGGAGAACCCAGGGCAGATCGAGAACCTGCTGGAGGGACGAAATAGCCCATTCCCCAGGAGGAGCTGGAATGCATTGCTGTGGAAAAGGACGTCTGGAGTGCCTTGCTAAACCTGCTACCACCAGAAAATGGATGGATGGATGGATGGATGTTTCCTGTTTTACTTTGTAATTCTCCCAGTTCCTTGTGTCTGTAACTTTACTTCCTCCCGTTGTTATGTTTCCCACCAGTTTTGCTTGTCTTTTCCACCCTGATTAGTTTCCCCTGTGTCTTGGTATTCTTCACTTGTGTATTCAGTCTGTGTATTTCTTGGTTTTAAGTATCAGTTGGATTTTGTTCTATATTCAAGTGTTCCAATGAGTCTTTGTGTTTTGTTCCCTGCTGTGGGTTTGATTTGGGTTGATGTTTTGGTTTCTTGAACCTTGCCTGCCTTTTGGATTTTGGATATAGCCTGCTTCTTTACTGATTGGTCAGCTTTTTTTGGACTGTCTTCCCTTGGTTTCAAAATGAATCTGCCTGAAAATTCATGATGCTTTTTACATTCTTGCAACCTCTTCCGCCTCCCGGCTAATCTAAATATCGGCAAAGACTTGGATCATCAGTGGAACTAAGACAGGCTGAGTGACCCCTGGGTACTCAAGCTATCTGTAACAGCACCTACCTGTCAATCAAAGCGGTAATGCTGTTAATTCGGCCCAGGGTTCAAATCTGACCTATGGCTCTTTCCCACGTCATTCCCCATCTCTCTCTGTCAAATAAAGCTCAAAAAGGCCAAAAAAAAAAAATTGCTCACTGTTCATTTAAAGGTGACAGAGCAGAATATTACAGTTTTCAATTAATGCTATTAAAATGTCATTCACTTGTGCAATCAAACTGCATTAAGATGATATTTGGATCATATTTGTGTACCATGAATGGTTTTAGGAGAAACTGGTCAAACTTTGGGTCTCTGAAGGTTTATGGACCATATTTTGGACTGTTTTCATTTCATTCAGAAATGAGACCTGGAGTCAGTCATTATAACATTATTACATTAACAATATTACACAAATAATGTCCTGGTTGCATCAGTTGTGGTTTTCATCTTATTGTAATGCACAGTCTCCCTTTCAATTTGTAGGCACCACACTCTGTTTTTATACTGTATGCAAAGTATGTGGTTGAGCTGTTTAACAAGCCTGCAAGTTTTATAAAAGAAAACAGTCCCAGTGCAGCTCCACCTGAGATATTGTGTTTGAGAGCTTGAATAAAGAATGCCTGAATAAAGAACGCAAATAACATAATCACCATACTACTACGTGACTGAGAGACAGTCATGTTGATCAGTTAACTACTGATTTAGAGCAATAACTTTTCCTGTTGTGTGGTCCCTTGGCTCCAGCTGGTGAGGTGTGGTCATCACCGCCTTTTAGCTCCCTGAAGAGCTGGAGCATCATGGTTGGAGGGGCACGCCTTTCACTCCAATCAACATGATGAAATTTGGGGGACGAGGTAACTAAAGTTTGACCAGCCAGTTATTTCTTAACTAACTGGGGGAGCGTGCCAGGTATAGTAAAATACTGATTATATACAAGCAGGTTAGGGTTAGAAAATCACTAGGTTCAGTGTTGTTTTCCTTTTTTTTGGTTTATTAAGTAAAAGTTAGTCAGATTTTTCTTTTTTTTTCTTTTTTTTGGACGTTAAAACTTTCAAGAGTAAAATGGACTGTACTTATATAGCGCCTTTCTAGTCTTCTGACCACTTAAAGTGCTTTTACACTACATATCTCATTCACCCATTCACACACATTCATACACTGATGGCATTGGCTGCCATGCAAGGTGCCAACTGCTCATCAGTTTGAGGAGCTAACCATTCATAAACATTCACACACCGGCACAGCCTTCAGGAGCAATTTGGGGTTCAGTATCTTGCCCAAGGACACTTTGACATGCAGACTGGAGGGGATCGAACAGCCGATCTTCTGATTAGTGGACGACCCTAAAAGAGTACCAAAAGAGTACTATTTTGGCTCTATTTATTTCTTTTGTTGGAGCAGCAACCACTCGCCCTTCACTCCTTGTAGTCGACCTCCCCAGGCAACTAACTTTATTTTACAGAAAACATCTGGTTTTATGATACTTAAACAATCTGGATCATAATAACAAGAAATGACTTCCGACTTACTTTGAGTCACTCCCACAGGAAGATAATAAGACTCTGTAGTAAAAACTAGACTTTGTTGTTTATTCCGGTCACGGTGCTCAATTACTCATTAGGTTTGTGCTGTGCTAGAGACTTGTGTAGGAGGACGGTTTTTGGTAAGGTTATGGATAGCAGATGGATAAATCTTGGAAAGCAATCATAAAATATCACTGGTAAAAGTCCAGTGACATGTTTCCAAGCCTCAAAAGTTCTGGGGTGACAGTTTGGCAGAAGTGTGCAGATCTCAGTCTTTTTGTGTATTTGTTTCAGTGTCCACTGGGCTTAACACTGGCCTCCATCCAGAGTAGCAGTGGCAGCTGTTCTCTATCAGCTGTGTTGTTCCATCCCCTGCAGCCAGACCTCATATCTCCGCTCTGTCAAAATGAACTTGGCAGTTTATCAAGAGTTTGAAAAAGTGTGGTTCAGGTTATCAGTATGATTCTGCACTTTAAGGTGTAATTATCCTTCACACACTTCAACAGTTCATGGGGAGAAAGAGATAGGGTGACAGTTTAAAGACTAAACGTGCCACATAAAACTTTTATTATTCTCCCAAAGTATGAATAAATTAGTAATATGGTAGTAATATCCATCCATCCATCCATCCATCCATCCATCCATCCATCCATCCATCCATCCATCCAGAGGTGGATCCAGAGATCCAGAGGTGTTCCCAGACTCCCAGGTTCCCAGGCACTCCCCCCAGTTGAATGTGCCTGGAATACCTCTAAATGTGTTGGCTAATTTTATTATGACCTGAAAATTTTGTACTGAATGGCAAAATGAGCACACATTTAGTTTAGTTAGTTTAGTTACATTTTAGCACTGGTGCACCATGATTGAACACACACATGAATACTGAAGTTCATCAGTGTATCACTGCCCTCAGTATCACTTTTGTGATGCATGACCTTGCTGTGACTGCGCTGGAAATCTTCCACAATCAGACCGTCCTTGCTAAGCTGCAGCACTGAACAACAGTGTCAAACTCAGTCCCCGTCTCCTACAAATTACCTTCATGTATCGCTAATTATCAGCTGCACGCAAACACCTTCTTGTGATGCCAAATTGTGATTCTAATGATCAGCTCTTGTCGTACAATATCTGCTAGTGTGATCAACATTTTTATGGTTATGCTTTGTACATCCATGACCCACCCTGCCCAGCTCCCTACAACTACTTTGTGGTGCAAAAACTTCTCTCAGAGATGAAAACGCCACTGAACGTGCACAAGGGAACTTGTTTTCATCAGGAGGATGCTGCATACACGTGTGCGCCTCTCACACACACACTTATATCATAAACAATAGACAGATTTAGCGTAGGTGTCAGTCTGCATCATTGCAACAACTGACCACACAGCTGGCTGCTAATAAGCGACACACGTATGAAGTAGTACAGTACTAACAGATGCAAACTTTATTACCATCTGTTATGCATACTATGCATGCATGATAAGGTACCTCAGCAAACAGTTTTGGCAATGTTGTAGGTGCTGAAGATAGAAGCTGAAGTCTCCACAGTCATCTAAACAAAAGTCCCTACAAAGAACAACTATTTGGCTTTGCTGTCTCTGCTGAATGTTTAATAAATAACAACTTTGCAGTAGAAAATTACTCAGTTATTGCAGATTTAAGCACACTGACAAATCATCTAAAAGAAATCAGAAAGGAGACAAAAGTCCAAGGAATAGATCAGACAGAACTGTGTGGGTGTATACGTGTCTGGTGAAAGGCATAGAAGAACTTCTCAAGTGTCTGGAAATTTAAAAATATAAATGGAAAAACATCAATGTATGTCGTGTATCTATCTCAGCACTTTCTAGAACTGATTACTGGGTCCTACAAGCCTCTGACTATGAGTGGAAAGCAGAGCAGAGGAGAAACATGGAGGCCTTAAGAGAGAAGTCTGTTACCACTGTTTCACAGAAATCAGTGACTGTAAACTTTGAACTCAGATGACATGTTTGCACTCATGTAAACATCTGTTTCTACTCCACAAACTGAATATGTGACAATAAAGGAAAGGAAGCGATCAGGCCGTGGGTAAGGACTGGGTAGATGGATAATGGGAAACTGTAGTCCTAGCGACTGCAGTACACCTGCTAGAAGACATGTAAGGAAGTGGAAAAAATAAATTCAGCAAAATTCAGACAAAATCTTGAAGAGCAACTACTGCAGTGCACAGCTCCACAGATCAGCTGGGGATCTGAGAGGAAACTGATGCTCTAGCAGGTCAGTGACCCCAAAGCAAACAGCTAAACTGACTCTGACCTGGCTATAAAAACAGTCAGTCCCCACTAAAGTCCAAACTTAATTCCAATAAAAATTGGTCGGACGATATGACAACTCCTAATGGGCATTAGCCACCCAAGAAAGTACATTTGAAGCAATACAAAAGAGCCTTAAATTAAACGAAGAAAAGATTTCTGTAATATATCGTTGCATTGACTTTGCAGCTGTGTAGCAGAAGGGGACAAATTCTTGCTAATTCAATTCAATTCAGTTCAATTTTATTCATAGCTATTGCCTCTTGCTCGTCTTAGGTCCTAGCAATGAAGTCCTAAGACCAGAAAGTCCTGCGGCAAGTCCATGTTCCAACTCCTCCAACTTAAGTGTTTACATCTAAATTAGATCATCCTGCAACTGTCAGCAAGACTGTAGTAATATTATATCTATCTATATGATGAAAGCTCAGATCAAGTTTGACTTACATACCTTATACAGTAGGAAGTCATACTGAGGTGGGATTATGAAGAGGAAATGGCTGTGACACCAGTACAGGGTCTATCTGCTGATTAATGAACATGTAGAAGTTGTGTATTGTATAGAGCTGATGCGAGTGAGTGAGGTTAGGGATGTCAGTGGGATGGGAGGACGGTGGATTGAGGGGCTGCAGGGCGAGGCGGGTGCATAATGACAGCTAAAGAGCTTTTCTGTTGGGCATTAAGCAGAGAGAGCTTAGTTTGCTTTATAAGAGCAGGATCAGCACTCACATCCAGCCAGCAGGGAAGGTCTGTCTCTGCTCATCTTACTCTTGTTGTGTGTGTGTGTGTGTGTGTGTGTGTGTGTGTGTGTGTGGTGCAGCTGTTTTCAAAGGGCCAGTCAACAGGGCAGCTGCAGTTTGACAGGTTTTACCAACAAAAATATACAATTTTATCCACCTTCACATTTGCTTTGATTTTCTCTGCGGCTCTTACTGTCCGACTGGTGACAGGATACTGCAGAACTTGCAGTGAGACTCTGAACTATAAGCAATAAAACTCATCATTGTTCACTTCAGCTGACTCCGGTGCTGCTTTACCTGGTATGACCATTAGCTTATGGTGTTAATGTTGGCTAATGTTAGCAAACACGACATAGATATTGCTGTATAACTAGCATTACTGAGTAAATATTACTGCACTACTACTACTACACTCAGAACCTGGAGTGGTTCTTCGTGGAGATGCCATGCATTAGTTCTGCAATTTTCTGATCAAGTTCCTCCCAGATATTAGTGTAAATAGTATTTGTCCTCGAGATCATTCAAGGTGCATTATAATAATAAAAATTCAAATAATAATTTGAATTAAAATATTTAAAGGTCCATGTTGACCCACCATTCTTCTACAGTAGCCCATAGAGACACAAAACACTGGCTCACTGGAAATTACAATGAATATTTCGTGGGCACTGTAATTTCTCTTTCATGCTACAAAGGAGAGGGTGAGGCGAGGGGTTGCAATCAGTAACTACACCGCTAGATGCCACTAAATCCTACACAATGGTCCTTTAATTTGAAATGCAACATTGGGTAAATTACTTTAAAGAAGTAATTCAGTAAAGTTACTTATTACTAACAAGTCAGTCAATAGGTTCATTATATAGCAGCTGTTTGTTAAAGCCGAACCAAAGCTGTCCCTTTGTTGGTCACGCTTTTACAAAGGGTAACTTAAAGAACCGGGATAAAGGATAAAAACGTTCTTCAGAGAGCAAGAACCAGTTTTTCTTTGAGTTTACTTGTATTATTGCTAAATTATGTTTTAACTATCTTCATCATCCTTTACTACTCACTCTGCTCATAGAGACTGTTGTATAGTTAAGTAAAAGTCTGTCAGGCTAACTTCAAACATGTTAGAAAAAAACTGAAAACAGAAAAATAGTTTTATGAGGAGGGGTGACATTTTCTAACTTTTAGCTCCATCTTGCCAGGCTGCTTCAAAGTCCACTCACAGAATAATCACACAGCTGTAGATTCAATACAACAGTGCTTTGACAATATTTTCCTCTGTTGGGCAAAACTGCCTGCAACTTGATGTTATTTATCTATTTCCAACAATTTTAAAGGTAAGGGCTCTCCAACTCCATGAATGAACAAATCACATTGATTTTTTCCTTGCTGGGAATTGACTGGTATGGCTGTGGATTATGTAGAAGTTGTTTACTCCTGTTGATTTAAAGTATTACTTACTAGAAATAACAATCACTTCGTCATGGTTCTGTGTAACAAACCATCAGACACAGTCAGGTTAGAGGTTTTCCTCTCTCTCGAGGAGGAGGCTGATTTAACTAATGGATTTAGGAGGCATGCTGTTGGAGTTGTTATGAACCAGAAAACGTGACAAATGCCTCTTAAAGTGAGGATGTACCTTTTGGTAAAAGCAGCCACTGTGACCAGCAGTGCTTACAAGATACTGGTGAATGCTAAGACAGTATAACAGCAGCATAAGTACCTGTTCAGAAGTCATAAAATCAGTGAGCTCTCAGTTACAGTACATGGCAGTATGTATCTCAAGTTTGCTGACATCCTCTACAAGCTACTGGTCATACCAGACCAAACAAGGCTGTGGTAGTGAAACTGCAGATTGTATTTGATTAAGCAGTGAAGTTTTCAAAGTAAAGTAAAGGCTTTCATCCGTAAGAGGAAAAATATGTTATTTCTTCTTTCAAATGTCACAGTCTGCTTTAAAAGACAGTGGGAGGCTAGCTTAAGTCAAACCACTAATACTGCTGCTGCTGCTACTGCTGCTTATGTAATCAATGTTCTAAATCTCTGACAGACTTCATACTCATGCAGCACCACAAAGAGAGATAGACAATTCTGGTTTTCAGTACTTTCGAGTCAATACAACTTTCAGAGACTGTGACCATTGTGTGTCAGGTGAAGGTTATACGCTCACAGAATAATGACACTTCAATACAATAGTAGTTGGACAATCATTTTCTGTGTTGAAGAAAACTGTGTCCAGCTTCATTGTACAATAAATTAAAAAAAAAAAGAAAATCCAACAATTTGACATAATAACTCAAGAAGTGGACCCAGATAAACTTTAATAACTTCCAAGGCAGGGATGAAAACACAAAAACAACTAAAGGCGGCTGATAGTCCATACAAAAATACAAATCAATGATGAACCAACGAAAGTCCAATTAACAAAATTCAGAACTAAGAAAAAGGAAAAAGGAAAACAGGGACAGCAGCAGGCACACAGGGTAAGCCAAAGATGGAACAGAGGAACTAAAACAGGAAACAGAATGCAGTACACAGAACACAGTACGATCCGAAAAAGACACAAGTGAACAGGAAGTAAATAACACAAGACAGGTGAAAATAATGAGGGACAGGTGAAACAAATCACGGTGGAACGGAATCAAAAAGTGGAGGGAAAACACAAAGGCAGGAAGTAGAAATACACAAGACACAAGGAGGGGAGAACTACAAAATAAAACACTCAAAACCATGACATGATTGAACAAATCACGCAAATCTTTCCTCGCTGGGGCTTATTGATTAGTGAGGTTATGGAATATGTCATTTTAAATATATGAATCCGTAAGGCAAAATTAAATATGTACCATCTGTTTACTTCAGTTGATTTAAAATAACTAATAACTACAAATAACAGTCACTTCTTTATATTTAAAAACATATTGAGCGTAATGATATTGATTGGACTAATAGATAGACAGATAGATAGGAAGACAGACGGGCAACTTTGGAAACTCTGAAAACTGACTGAAAAACTGGAGACGAGTGAAACTTCACAGCTCACATCCAGACACACATGCAACACAGGACCACCAAGAAAACTGAAGTGACTCTTTTCCTGAATATTCCTGAGTTGCCGCCTTTGCAGTTTTTGCAGAGGATAAAATTTCAAGGCTTCCTGATGCTGCCAGATGGCTACCAGTGCTAAGTACATCAATGGCCTGTTAGAGGTGATCTACACCTGCTGCTCTAACCCTTGTGATTCCTGCCCCCACTTCCTCTGTTCCAAAGTTTCCCATTCTCTCTTGATGAGTTACACATTTTTATCATGCTGCTATTGTACAAAACTGAAAAACTGATAAAAATAGTTCAGTTGAAGCACCATTGTGACTTTTAGTCGTTGGTGCAGGGGTGTATAGTCCCATAGAAACACATACATGTGGTCGATGTCTGTGATCTGAAAAAATCACATTTACACTCACAATTAAACACTATTAATGCTTTTGGAGTAACTGCAGTACAGGTTGTGATTGGCTTGCTGCCATATGTTGTATGTCTGAAACATTGTTTTAATGTGCTGCTGCCTTGGCCAGGTAAAGTAGATTTTTTTTTTTTCTCAGAGAAACTTTTAAATAAAATAAAAAGAAATAAAATCAGTGATGAACAAATCAATGAATTTACACTGGCTGAGCTGCTGTGCTAAATTATGATAGCTTGTACAGGTGGACCTTATAAAGTGTTCAATCTGCCTTTGTGTCATTGAATCAATCTATCAACTGTCTGTCTGTGAGCATTAGTATAGTTTAAATAAGACCACTCATTTTAGCTCTTTCTATTTTCACCTTCTGTTAACCTCTCTCAGATAAACCTGCCCCCTCACTGCTGAACCTCTTCCACTTCAAATGTTTATCTTTTTTAAAGTGGACATAGCAGATCATCAGTGTGTCGCTGGGAACATGAAGAGGAGATACAGCTCAGCACTGTGTGTTCGTGCAGAATTTAAAGGTCCAGTGTGAAAAACTGTTTTCATTAGTGTATAATAAAATAAGAATCATTATGTTTTTGTTACCTTAGAATGAAACTTTTATATCTACAGATGTTGCGGATCCTCTTCCATAAAGTCTGCCATGTTGCACACCCAGAATGGACAAACTAAACCCTGGTTAGCTCTAGTTAGGGTGTTTTGTGCTTTTTTTTTTGCAGCCACCCATAGTTTCTCCCTCACACCAGAGAGAGAGGGTGAGACAGGAAGTTGCAACTACACTACCACTAAATCCTACACACTGGTCCTTTAACTGATACTGACAAACAGTAATTGCATTTCTTTGATGATTGGATGGTGAGCTCACTTGCTCAGAAACCCTCTTATTGACAATAAAAAAAAATCATCGAGGTCACAATAGGTCATTTTATTAAGTGAGGTCAAAGTTCAAAAATGGCCACATCGCCAAAATTTAGCCGAACTTTGGAACATTATGTAGATGTGGGGCTACATAATCTTCCAAAGTTCAGTTTGAGCGACGGTAACATGGACTTCAGGTCAGTCTCACTGCGCATCAGCAGTTGAACTGTTACTAGTTTGAGTTTGTTTTCTGTGTTTCCTGTTTTATTTTGTAGTTCCACCTGTTTTATTTTGTAGTTCTGTCTTGTCTTATTCTGCTTCCTGTTGTTTCCCGCCTTTCTTGATTTGGTACCTCCCCTGATTGGTTTCACCTGTCCCTGATTTATCTTGCCTGTCTATTTAGTTCCTGTGTTTCTTTTGTTTCCTTGTCTGTCCGTTCTCTCTGTGTGCTCTTGCTCTTGGTTTGTGTTCTTAGTTTCCTGGTTCTTGTGATTCTTGTGATCTTGTGTTGTGTGCTTTTGGTTTTGTGTTTTCTTGGTTTCTTGCGTTCCCATGCTTGATTCTGGATTATTTTGTGAGTGTTTTTTGCCTGGTTTCCAGCCGCTTTTTGTGTCCATTGGTTTTTGAATCCTGCTCTGTTTCTTTATGTTTCTTTGTGTTTCTGTTTTGTTTGGCTATTAAAGTGAGCGTTTTTGGACCCTCACCTGCCTGCAATTGGGTCCTGTTCAACCCCCCCCCCCAGATTACTGTTGTTAATATTGTACGTGCACCATCCTACGCACACTATGCACTGATGTTTGACTGTAAATGATTTACGTTGTCAAAAATAATGTTGAAATGCAGTACATTATATTTCAGTGTTCAGTCACTGTTTATTATTGCCTCAGCTTTCACACTCTTTGTCCTCTGACTGGAAAATTTGCAGCTGATTCTGTAGACGCACGCACGCACGCACGCACGCACGCACGCACACGCACACGCACACGCGCACAGAGATATCACACACACTTCCCCCTCCGCTCTCGACCCTCGCACACAGTGTGATCCAGGCCTCCTGTGAACCTCGTCATGTGTCATACTGACAAACACTCTTATTTGATGTACAATTAGAGGAAGCATTTGTTTGATTGGATCGTAATCCCCTTTTGTGAGAGTAAAGGAGCCACAGGCTATTTTTAGACCTATTTGAGAATATGACAGAGCTTTCAATCAGAGGGCTGAAAGAAAAGGCTGCATTCTGGTTATGGAGCTCCTCCGTAAAGATGCTTCACAGTGTATTTACTGTCAGCTCGTGTTTGTCTTTGGGATTTTATGAAATTGTGCATTCATGCTTTCTGTTACTAACAACAAACAAACAAACAAACAAACACATACACACACACACACATATACTTCACTTCACTACACTAATTGGAATATGTGAGTGTGCCTGCTGAATGAGACCACTAGGCCAATAAGAGACAATAGCTAACCTTTAGAAGTTTTTAATTGAACAAACACTTGTGTATGACAGTAAATGGGGGTTGGACAGTTTGAAGGACAGAAACACTTGTGAAATATTAATAATAAAAATTATTCAACTCTGAGCCATTTTGGTGTTTTTACGTGTTAACATACAGTTTTCCAGTTCATCCTCTCTTATTTATTCATTCATAAAGTTTATCTGAAGTTAAATTAAGGCTATTTAATAGAAAATTTCCTCTCTTTGTTTCCTCTAACACATACTAACTCATATTGACTTCAGATATATGTGTGTTTTTTGTGGTACGTGGACTATGGATTTTGTGTCCCGTCTCTTTCACTGGAAGTGCTTTAGGAATCTCTTAACAGCAGACATGAACAAGAGAATCAATATTATATCAAATTCAAAGATTTAATGTTTCTTATAGTTGTACAATTCCATGAAATGGAAATACTAGATGTTGCGTACAACATGAACACAGTTACCAGACTTGTATATTTGGTATCTTTGGAAACTTTGGGATTTTTACTGAGGTTTACAATAAAGTTATGAGGCTCTGAATAATGTTTGGCTGAACAGTTAGTGATGACTGGCCGACCAGCAGGTTGCTGCTAATTAGAGTTTTTAACAAATCATGACAGCTCTATTGTTTCTTTGTTTTTTTAATATATATCATCAACATAGTGGTATCTTTTGAAAATAAAAGCCAATTGAATTATTTATTGATTGTATTGTTTATTAACACATTTTAAGACTATAATTTGATATTCGTACTGTAATGACATAAATGGAAACTAATGGCTGCCTGGAAGATTGGATAAAACATACTCAGAGCACCGTGTTGAAGGAAGTACTCTGATCTTTTACTAATTTTACTAATGTAAAAGCATCAAAGTCCTGCATTTAAATCCTACTTAAGTACTGTCAGTAAAATGTACCCAATGTATCAAAATAAAAAGTACAAGTCATCACTGGATTAATACTGATGCATCAATGTATAAGCAAGCAACCAGACATACGTTGTTCCTAAAAATGTTGTGAACAACTTGGTGGAAATTTTAACAAGCTGATAAATCCTTTATGTAAACTCTTGATCTGAAAGGTAGTAGCTCCCGTCAAATAAATACAGTGGCATAAAAAGTGCAGTATTCCCACTGAAATGTAGTGGAGTCAAAATGTAAAGTAGCATAAGATAGAAAAGCTGGGAGTTCTAGTACAGTATCTTAATTTTTTAGTTAATATGCTTAGTTACTTTCTTACTTACTTGCAAGATTATTATACACAATGATCTGCTTTTTAGAAATTGAACACAATACATGAACTCTAGACCAAAATCCACCGAGGTCAGCACTGAGATACGGCCATCTTTACTAGGAAAATGCAATAAATAAGGTGAAGCACTCAGTGTGATGCTCGATAGGTGTTAGCCCATCTTCAGCCTGCATGACGTCACACTGGGCGAAGGGGAAGAGACAGACTGACCTGCTCTGTGAGGCGCCGTGTCCTCAGAAAGAATCCCAAAAGACACCCAATGACCACAGCCAGCACCGACATGATGAGGAGCCCATTCTGTTTGCAGACATTCTTCACCCTCAACCACACTGCGTCCAAAGCAACGGCCATCGCAAGTCACCTGTCCTTCCTGCGTCCTACCAGCAACCCATAAATGTACCCAACCCAAAGCCTAAAATCCAGGTGTGAGGATGAAAACAGAAGCAAAAAAGAGTGGATGAAGAAAAACTCCAGGACAAGATGGGATGCTACGTGAAATATCCAATCCTCCGTGATGTTTTCAAAGCACCTTCTGGCTCAGCATCCCCCTCGTCCTCTCGCTGCGGCAATCTGCACTAAGCTAAGAAGATCCTCTCACTTTCCAGGCATCCCCTCCCACCATGCTCCACCCATCATGTGTGTGTTGACCCACCACCAGGGGGATGGAACAGCTGGCAACCATGTCCCAGGGGGTTAACATCACCAATCCTGTTAGTGTGCTACTGTATTAAACAGGTCTGAGGCTGGATTAAAGATCCATGAACAAATCCAAAGACAAAGGTTAACAGAGTGGAGCAACCTCACCGTCCTTCTGACCAGACAACAGAACAATGTTTTAAATGTCTAACACAGTACATAATGGTTTATGAGCTGCTTTTTGAAGCACCAACTTGATGTTGTTGTTGTTGATAACAACAGCGTTTGTCCATCATTGAGCGGCATTATTCAGCAATATGACATCAAATCAACTAATGAGCCACTCATGTTTCACTCAGGGGTGATTACATATTACATATATACTTTTCAGTTGCCGCATTTCCAAATTAAAGTTACTGTTTGCTGACATCTTACCATGGTCACACAAGAGGTGAAAATATGTCAGTGTTGTGTTTACAGCTTACAGACAAAAAACTGTTGATGTAGATTTGAGTAAAACCTGATTTAATAAAAATAGTACATCTTACTGAGCTTGAAAACAAGCAGCAACTTCCATGGCAACTGTAATTCCTCGAGCGGCCACTTGAGGGTGGCTACAGAACATTTCAACCTCAATCAGCCCGTATTAAAATGTCCAACTTCACAGCAGAAATAAACATGGGCTTAAGTCTTTAGGCTAAGGCTTAAAGTCATGCATAATTAACAACATGGCTGATTTGATTGACAATTACAGATGGCTTGTTTGAGCAACCAGACATCATTCAGCCTGCCTTAGGTCCACCGATGATCCACGTCCTTGCCGATATTTAGATGAGATAGGAGGCAGAAGAGGCAGGACAGCCAACATGGTGGCAGCCAGCGCCACATATTTTAAGCTTCAATAAATATTCAATATGGTGCTTCAGAAACCCGTGGGTGACATCATTCATGTGCTTTATACTGTCATTGGATGAGACACGATCCACATTAGTCAACAATGAGTGTGTCATCGTTGTGAATGTGTCGAGTTTAGCTCAACAGCTAATTTGCACCCATAGTCCCAACAGAGATGTTTCATTGAAGGTTGATTCCAGCGATGTTGCATTGCACTTAAACGCACATGGAGTTAGACAACTTGCAGCAAAGAGATTTTAAAAAATAATAAAAATTGATGCAGCAGAGTCCCTTCTACAAAATTTGATGAAGTACAAAACTTATTAGTACCACATCAATAATATTTTTTCGTGCTCACAAACTTCTGGCTCAACACCATGACAGATTTAAAAAAAAATGTTAGATCAGGTGTGTAATTAAGTTTCATGCAGCACTGATATTATACATTTTTATTCAGTACAACCCTCCCTAGATAGGCAACTTCACAGAAATATTGAATATCCATGTAAATGTGCTACAATTATATGTACTGACTTTGGTTCTGTTCATTTCTCTTGGAGATGGATTAGAATCTGAGGAGCTGTTCAAGAGTGTTCTTGGCTTGCTTCATTGCACAATATTTAAATTCCAAACACAACATCCAAATCTGAGGCCGAAGATGAATATGAAATTAGTGAAGATGTGTGCCAGAGAGGGGGGCCAAGGACAAAACATGACTTTGGATTTCTCTTTCTGCCTCTCAAAAATGAAGTTGTTCTACTGTTGTTGAGCCCTCTCTCAAAAATGTGTTTGTCTTTTATTGTTACTTCGCTTCACTTCATTTGGTTTCACATTCATCTGCTGAAGAAGATGTAACATTAAATCTCAGTTTGACATCTTTCAGTCACCTCAAAAGGTCACCTCCAGAAGTTCTCTGATGATACAGCAATTGTTGAACGTGAAGGAAATGAGCAGGTGTTCATCATCGTCATGATCTCAACCACCTGACAGCATGAATGCCAGCAAGACAAAGGAGATGGTGATCAGACCAGACTGTGAACATCCAGGGATTGGATATTGAGATAGTGGGGGCATACAAAAACCTGGGTGTTCACCTCAACAACAAACTGGACTGGTCGGACAACACAGACACCCTGTACAAGAAGGGTCAAAGTCGTCTCCACTTACTGAGGAGACTGAGGTCCTTTGGAGTGTGCAGGACTTCTGTGACACTGTGGTGACATCTGCAGTATTCTATGCAGTCGTCTGCTGGAGAGGGGGAAGCACAGAGAGAGACAGAAAAAGACTCAACAAACTGGTCAAGAGGTCCAGCTCTGTCTTGGACTGTCCCCTAGACTCCACAGAGGAAGTGATGGAGAGGAGGAAGTTAACAAAGCTGACATCCATCATGGACAACTCCTCTCACCTCCTGCATGAGACTGTGGAGGCCTTAAACAGCTCCTTCAGCAACAGACTGCTACTCCCACCATGTAAGAAGGAGCTCCACCACAGGCCCTTCATTCCAACAGCTGTCAGACTCTTTCTTTTTTTTTTTACATATTCATATTTCTTTATATATCCTGAACTTTGCTGACCCACAATGGATCCAATCCAAAGTTCTCTCCTCCTCACTCACAAAGCCCTCCATAGCCTGGTCTTTTGCTACCCCAGAGACCTTCTCCTCTGATGCAAACTATCTGTCTCCACCTCTAAAAACCAAGCGCCGAGCATTCAGAAAGTGCACCAAGCTGTCTGTGTTGAAAAATCTCTTTAAAACTCACTTTCTTAGAGCTGCTTTTAATCTGGGATCTATGACGTGTGTTGTATATTTTCATTGTGTTGTTTGATCATTTTTGTTAAGTGTCTTTGGGTATCCACAATTGTGGTCCAATATGCAGCTCACATAGGTTTGATGTAGAAACTGGAAGCTTCAGTGCCAATACACAGAGAATTGGCTTTTCAATGAAGTGGGAGACATTTTGTGTCCAACGGTTTAACTTTTGCGACAATATTTACATATTCATAGATCTTGGGTTTTTAAGGGAGAAGCAGATGGCATTTTTGAGAAATTGTGGCAGGGTAATTAAACTCTTCTTCTTCTGGAAAAAAAAATAACTCATCAGCCAGAAGTTTTTCGAAGCAGAATATTTTAAGTTTTCTAACAACATTTTTTTAGAAATTAATATTTTTGTCTCTGTTTTCTGGGCTGTAACACATATTTGTTCTGATTACATTATTTATGATCAAAAACTAGTGAGTCAACAACTTTCCTAACAGCCAAACATCAACAAGGTCAACAGCACAAGACATAGCAGCCAGCTAATATTACTTACTAGTCCAACAGCAGTCAGCCCAGCTCAGCGTCTGTCTTTCAGACTTTTATTTCACCAAGCGCTCACCAACCACTAAAAGTCAGTCCCACATTTACTCTTGTCTGGCGGCTTCTTGCTCGCACACTCTCTCCTTTTCTCTTCTTAGCTTCCTCCGTCAACGTCCTCTTCAGTCTTTTTGACTTTGCCATTATGTCCAGTTACATTGCCCACTTGCACAGCTCTGACAAACTTCCTCTTCCCAGTGGTCCCCAGTGGTAGTACCTATGATACTACTGTAACACTAACACTCCCCCGGTGCTCTGAGCTCACCGTCCAGGCAGTCGAGCTAACAAACTGAGGTAACATTAGCTAACAGCAGCTACAGTTGGCAGCAGTATACTTCACTGTCCATCAGGAAACTCTGTAAATCACAGAGAGTTGAGGCAGAGCAGCCAGAGGACATCAGAGGGAAAACCAGAAAACATTTTCTCCATAAAATATGATCCAGTTTCACCAAAATCAGTGAAATAGTTGGTGGTGTGTGACTTAGTGCCGTGAAGTTACGTACTTATCATAGGTGATCGTATCCGGACCACAAAGTTACATAGTGCAGAAATAGACACAGAGTGGCAGAGACACCATTTAGCTGATTATGTCAGTTTATGCTAGAAAAGTTACACAATGGGGCTTTAAAGTTTCATTATTTTATTGGAGATTGAACACTCTTTGTCAGTTCCGAAACAATAGGACTTCATTGCAGACAGAGGATAGATAAAGACAGACTTCTAATTAGCTGATGGCTATTGATTTTGGTGCCTGTAAATTTGATTGAGTTGGTTGAAAATACTCCAGCTGAACATTGACTGTGTCCAGCTAAGGTGAACCCTGTAAAAGGCTCTTAAAAATTTAATTTGCATACTTCAGAACATTGCATAAAGCCACGTTCAAAAATTATTTTATTTTGCTGACATTTTAGAATCAAAGTTTTTACAGTGGGAATTCAAGACGTCTCACCTCCTAAATCAGAAAATGCTAACAACAGCCATGAAAAATACATTTTCTCCATGTTTTGGGGAACAGAATGTTCTATAAATCAGGTTATGAATGATATATGAATAAACCCCTCCTGAAAAAACCTTCAGGATATAGATAGGACTCAATCTGGAAGTTTTGGTGTATGTAAGTGGAGATTTCTGAGTCAGAGTCTGAGAAAAACTCTTCTAATCAAAATAAATAAATACATTTTAATAAAATAGTTAGCTATTATAGCTATTATATGTATTATTAATAACATTCCATACATTTGTAAAACAATTTAACTGATAAATACTGTCATGAAACCTCCGCAGTTGATTACTTACATCATTGTGCTTTTACTTTTTCTAAGATTTTATGTCTGAATATGCAAATGAGGCATTATCTAATGATACCTTTTCGCTAAAATCCACAGATACAAGTCGACAAAGTGAAGGAAAATAAACACTGCACTGTGTATTTTGGGTGTTTTCGTTCCACTAGTCCAAAAGAAGAAATGTTATGCAAGCAGAAGAAGCCCAAACCTCAAATTTGCAATGCATGAAATCAATGTTTTAGCCTGCAGTGTCTTGTCTCTGTTTTCTTTTTTATCTCTGGTTTTGGAGGTTTTGGATGCTACAAATAGGTCACACAGTCCAGACTCTTTGAATCACATTGTTTTGTCTGTCTGTACTTCACCATGAGGAGAAAGTCTGACAGCTCTGCTGTGCCTGTGTAAGGTTGCTAATAGAAGTTTAATGAGTCAGTCATCAGTTATAGCTATTTATCTCAAATTTGATCTCAAATTTGTAACTTCTTGTTTGACTCAGAACAAATGACCTTTTTCACAATGTGTCAGTTAATTAGCCGTCACCTGCGCTTGTGAACTTGTCTATTTTCTCCCTCCTGGAACATAATTAAACTGTAAATCACTTTTCTCAAGCAGAAGTGACCCATTTCAACTTAATAAGAATATTATTTCCTAGTTATTTTGTTGAATGATGTCCTGTTGAAGTATTACCTCTAAGTTTCTGCAAAAGGTATCTTGGATCATAAGCTATCTCCCAGTTTCAAGCTATATATGAATACTATGAGGTATACAAAACAATTTGGCATACAAAAATATTGATTTCTACAAATTCATACTGAAGGTGACTTTGCAAAGCTTAAGAGAGTTTTTGAAATCCACCATCGATTTCAAATTTCCTGAAATGATCCTCAGGGAGCTGACTCCAGAGTTCTGAGTGTTCAGTGTGATTTTCTTCCAAATCAAAATGAAATCACTGCCTCATTTTGTGTTCCATCAGCTCTGGTTCAGATTCACCTCCCAAAAAGTGAAGCCACACTGCAGCCTTGCCAAACTTTTCAGAGAGGTTGAGTCCAGGAAATTCTATGAAATTCATGACAGGGGTGAATTTCCAGAACTTTCTTGTAAATTATAGATTATGCTCTCAATGATGATGTCAATCATGGGTATTATTCTTATCTGAAATTACAGTGTTCTGGCTGAAATGATAAAGCGTGTAGTAAAATTGGTGCGTACAGCTTGCAAAAATATCACAAAGAACATAAAGGATTACAGCCACTAATGCATGCGGGATGGAACAGATAAAAGGCCAGTTATCATGCCACGTTCATCAGATTTAATAAACATTTCATATCCCTTAAGCCTCTGTATGAGCACCACGAGCCAGCTGGCACTGAAGGTGATTTAGCAGTCCGTAACAAATGACCTCAGTGCCAAAAGAAGAATGGTTAATAAAAAACAAACTCACATTTGAATATGTACAAACATCAAGAAAGAACACTGAGGAAAGCACAACAATAAAAACTTCAACATAAGTAAAACTTAAATTCTCTGCGGTCCTCACTAAGTCTGCCTCCTGCATGTGTTGTGTGGAGATTAAGTGTCCAATTTGAGTTATGGATTCGTTCATTATTGTCTCACTTGGAGGGAAATTGGCTTCAGCTAATCTGTGCAGTTTGGCTTCACTCTGAAGTGAAAGCAATTCATTTAGTCGGCGCTGTTTCCTGAACTTTCCACAGAGCACAGAAAACAGGTGCTGAGTCAGTCATGTGACAGGTTGTAAGCTACTCTGATGCTCAGTGTCGAGCGTTATAACCTTAAAATTATGTGACTGTTTATCCGGAGCGCTGCAGCTGTGTCCGACGAGGATGTGTCCAATGACAACAAAGGATCACCTACCTCTGCTGCATGGTAGGGAAGTGGCATGCATGAGGGCTTTACAGTTCAGATGGATTTCATTCAGTGATGTATGTATAAATGCCTTTTGAGAATAGCCAGAGGATTAGTGCAAATGCATTTGACTGGACCTTCGTACATAAGTACAGTAGCTGTCAGTTCACTGCAGTCCTGGCTTGTCACATGAGATCCATGACAATTTCTCTTATTTGTTGACACAGCTGTCATCCACTTTGGCAGGATGCAGTGCTGTTGATCAGTTTCCCAACCCACATTCCACAATCCCAGAACACTCATTACAGTCAATATTCCTTCCTATTTTGCAACCTTTTCACACAGTCCCAAACCAGTTAAAGGGATAGCTCCACATTTTGGGAAAGGTACATTTACTTTCTTCCAAAGACTTAGATGAGATTGATACATCTCTAATTGGGCCAAAAGAGCCATAGTCATAAAAATGAACACTGGCTTGGTGTGCAAGAAAATGTCAAACAGGCACGGTAACTATATACTGGTGGGAAAATAAATCAGGCAACAAAATACAAAATAAATGAATAAAAACAAGAAACATGAGCCACCCGAGGTAATTCTGAAGTTCTTGTAATTGGACCCAAACACCTCAGAAACTCTGTTTCTGGAGACTTAGTTACTTTAGACGGGATCACCCTGGCCTCGAGCTCCCCCGTAAAGAATCTTGGAGTTGTTTTTGATCAGGATTTGTCCTTTAACGTCCACATAAAACAAATTTCGAGGACTGCATTCTTCCACTTAGTAACATCGCCAAAATCAGACGCATCGTGTCTCAAGCTAAAACTAGTCCACGCATTTGTTACTTCTAGGCTGGACTATTGTAACTCTTTGTTATCAGGCTGCTCCAATAAGTCTCTTAGGACTTTGCAGCTAATTCAGAATGCTGCTGCACGTGTTCTGACAGGAACCAAGACATTTTGGCTTCTTTGCATTGGCTACCTGTTAAATCTAGAATAGAATTTAAAATGATCCTCCTTACATACAAAGCTCTTCATGGTCAGGCACCATCATATCTTACAGAGCTCATAGTACCTTACTAGCCCTCTAGAACACTGCGCTCTCAGAATGCTGGGTTCCTTGTAGTTCCTATAGTCTCCAAAAGTAGATTGGGAGCCAGAGCTTTCAGCTATCAAGCTCCTCTTCTGTGGAACAAACTACCATTTTGGGTTCGGGAGGCAGACACAGTCAACACTTTTAAGAGTAGACTTAAGACTTTCCTTTTTGATAGAGCTTATAGTTAGGGCTGGCTCAGGTCATCCCTTAGTTATGCTGCTATAGGACTAAACTGCCGTGGGACTTCTCTCCTACCAATGATTTCTTCAACACAAGGCATCAAATATAAAAAATAAAGCAAAGCATCATTATCATTTTAAAGGTACTCGAACTTTTGCACAAGTTCAGCTCTGCTCCCTGTCTGCTGCACAGATTTTATTTATTTATTACACACAGAGAGTTTTAATCTTTGGTTTGCCCAAAGCTTGAGCGATCCAGGTCACTTTGTCCTTCACAGCCTGTGCTCAGGATGAGACAATGTGTGCAGTCACGTCACATAGATTCAGCTTATCAATTTGACCCCCATCACCACAAGAGCTAAGGCACCTCTATAGGTAAACACTCACACTCTCGTAACACACACGTACACTCATCACCTTGCTCTCATTCATTTTAGTTACATGTGGAAGAATCATGAATGGAGACGAGCTCTGCGCTGTGTTGTCTTGTTTGTGAGTAAAGTAGCGCTCGTGCTGCGATGTTTTGCCAGACTCCACGGTCACTAATCGCTCTCTTTTGCCAATATTTCCACTCTATCTGGTTTCATCAGGCACGGATTACACAGGATTAGACAACCTCCCAGAAGCTGACATGCATTCATTCATTAAAAACCCAAATGCAGATACTCACACTTTTGTAATGCAGCCAAAATGCACCAATTAGGACTTAGAGCAAGAACATACAGTATGTGATCCACATGTTGTTTTTAATGCATTTATTTACATTTATTTCAGTGATACATGACTGTTTTGCTAAGGTTGTTGTCTTGTGTGCTCTGTGATTATGTAATATAGTGGTGATGACAGCATGCGGCCTGGATGTCATCAGGGTGGGAGTGATATTGAGGTTGTAGTTTAGCAACCTTAGCCTGCCCTTTACCTCAGAGCAGCAGGCAATCAGTCTGCAGAGCGTGATCCTCCGTCTGCCTGCTTCTCTGTTCAGATAGAAGGAGGTGAGACTGGCAGGCAAGCCTTTTCAAAAAGATTACAGTGTATTTATGTATGGAAGACACTTTATAATACTGTCCTGACATACTCCAAAATATAATTGATGATAATGATAATGCCATTTCTTCTGAATAACTATAGACTAGACAAGATAACAAAAACGCTTTACAATACTTTACCAGCTGCTTCCTGATCTCACAGGAAATTCTTACCTATTATGAAATATCAAAAAATAGATTTTGATGTCTTGGCTGAAATATATAGCTCATATGAGAAGCAACCTGGACTCAACTGGGTTGTTTTTGTTTTTCCCACAATGCCAGGCTCTCATTATGCTCTGCTAAGGCTCATTAAGCATCTGCTTGGGACAGATGTCATTTCAAGTAAGCTGCACACTAAATGATTGACAGGCCTCTCCTTCAATCAGACATCAACTCAAAACTTACTGACAGCTGATTGGATCAACGCACCACTCACTGGGCTGAGATTTTTTTTTTCTTTTTTTGCTGATTTACAAACTGAAAAAAAAATATGGAGGTTGTTCTGAAAAGTTGTGTCTAATCTTAAATTACAGTGAAAAAAAAGTATCCTGCTCAGTCAGTTATCATATGCTGTCTGTAGAAAAACAAGTTTAACCTTCTAGACCAGTGTTTCCCAATCCTGGTCCTCGGGGAACACTGCCCTGCATGTTTTAGATGTTTCCTGCTCCAACACACCTGATTCAAATGACTGACTCGTTATCAGGCCACTGCAGAGCTTGATGCTGAGCTGATCATTTGAATCAGGTGTGGTGGAGGAGGAAACATCTAAAACATGCAGGGCAGTGTTCCCCGAGGACCAGGATTGGGAAACACTGTTCTAGACCACTGTTTCTCAAACTATGGTACGAAATAAATGAATGAAAAAAAAAAAAATCTACTATCAAAGTACTACAAAGTTTCTAATGAAATAAACTATGGGATCACTGGAATGTAACTTAAAAAAAGTTTTGCATTTCCTGAAATGCTTGGTTTCAGTATCCTGCGACACATTCTTGCATGTTACTGTACATACACGCATACATAAATCCTGTTACTATTAAATGGAATGGTAAATGGACTGTACTTATATAGCGCCTTTCTAGTCTTCCGACCACTCAAAGCGCTTTACAGGACATATCTCATTCACCCATTCACACACATTCATACACTGATGACATTAGCTGCCATGCAAGGTGCCAACTGCTCATCAGTTTGAGGAGCTAGCCATTCATACACATTCACACACCGATGGCACAGCCTTCAGGAGCAATTTGTGTGTTACTATTGTTATGGAAAGTCACACAACTGATTAGCTACAGCTTTCTTAAGTATCTTAGAGAGAAAGGGAAGGTTTGATATCGTTCTGTAATTGGCTAAAACCTCTGGATCTAGAGTGGGCTTTTTAAGAAGAGGTTTAATTACAGCTACTTTAAAGGACTGTGGTACATGTCCTGATAATAAAGACAGATTAATCATATTCAATAAAGAAGGGCTAACTAGAGGTAAAACATCCTTGAGCAGCCTGGTTGGGATGGTCTCTAAGAGACAGGTTGATGGCTTAGATGAAGAAATTATTGGAGTTATTTGATGAAGGTTGATGGGAGAAAAACAGTCTAAATATATATCAGGTTTTACAGCTGTTTCCAAACTTCCTGTGTAAGAAGGCAGATCAGAGTTGTGGCTCTCTGTTAGCCTGGCTACAGTGCTGAAGAGAAACCTGGGGTTATTCTTAGTTTCCTCTATTAATGATGAGTAATAGGCTGCTCTGGCATTATGGAGAGCCTTCATGTATGTTTGAAGATTATCTTGCCAGACGCCATTTGGGTTCATGTTTTCGTGCCTTTTGCTTTAATTCGTAAGTTTGCTGGTTATACCATGGCGGTACCGTCCTTTGTTTAATTTTCTTCTTTTTCAGAGGTGCAATAGAGTCAAGAGAAGGCTAAAGGTAAAGCTACAGGTAGCAAACGAGTCCTCTGTTACTTCAAGACATGGCATTGAATTAAATACTGATGGAATCACTTCCTCAAATTTGGCTACAACACAGTCAGATAGACATCTAGGAGTTTCTGCTTCTGTTGTAGCTACAACTGCTACAATGTGGGTTGCTAGAAATTTCATCACATAATCACGAATGTTAACAGCGGGACTAGCGGCACGAAGAGAGGGGGAGGACTGACAAGGTCATGGTGGGTTGACTTTTTTCTTATTTATTGGTACTGCTTTTGTTCTTATGATCTTATGCTGTACTTTGGCACATGTGCTTAAAGCTAAAAGTTAGACACATCTGATGGGAAAGTTTAGCTCTGCAGGTATTGGCCATAAACCAAAGGGTTGGAAAAATTGATAGTTTGACCTGACCTGTTATGTGGACAGTTAAGGGATTTGCTGAAGTTGTTTTAAGTCATCGTTAAGAGTGCATGAATGTTTCAACCACATATTATGGCAACCCCTACAAGAGTTATCAAATTTTCTCAAAATCACAATGTCAACCACTAGAGGAAAAGTCGGGATCACCAAAGTCAGTAAAGCAGCTAGTACACTCCATCAGAACTGTTTGCCAGATGGTCGAATAGCTTCGGAAACCCCTGACTTCCACAACTTTCCGTGACTTGACGCTCTGTCATTCAAATGAATTGTACGTATGAAGTGACGAGGAAGGAGCGCAGTATTTTCCTCTATAGATCTTTGTTTTCATTCTTTACATTCCCCCTCTCTCCTTGGAGTGTCGCCATTTGGCACAACATGACTTGACATCTGAACACTTCTGAATGGGCAGCTTTGTCTGATGGCTTATGACACCAAATACCTGCAAGTTTTTGGAACACTTGGCTTGTTTTAGCTGCTTAAAGTGTTCTCTACCAGACTGAACTGTCAAGATGTGGCAGCAATTGCACTTTGCTTGTCAGGCTGAGGAAGAGTAACACTTTGCTTTAGCAGCAGTTAATAACTTTTTAATTTCAAGATGGCATTGTAGTGTTCTTATGCGTTTCACTGTTTTTTTTTATCTGTTATAAAAAGTGACACTCGATTGTTAGGGAACTGTGAAACACATGCTGGCTCAATACCACTGTCAAAATACAATGACAGAGGGGCAGACTGGGAAAATGTAAAACAGAATAACAATGATTCTTCTTCTCCTGAAGTTTGACAACTGCAGAAATGAGTTCAGTATTAACATGGAGCTCCACATTCACATTCTGCTGAATTTGTTCGCACAATAGCACAAGGCCAAGTCACCTTACACTCCATGGATTGTGTTGCAATCATTTTGGTATTTTACAGAATGAATATTTAACTCTATGTAAAGTATAGACATAATACATTAATATATATTTTAATGGTCAAAACAAAAGCTATATTTGAAATATGTATGAGTAAATAAAACATACTTCATGTTACCACAATACACGATTTTCACAATTGTATCATTTGTTAGTTTAATACAGTATATGTACAGCAGTGTTGGGTATAGTTACTTTGGAAAGTAGTCAATTAGGTTACCATCAATTAAAAGTAATCTGTTATGTTACAGCATCACCTATGAATAAAAGTAACACGTTAGAGTACCCATGCGTTACCAAAAATTAAAAGCCCTTTGCAGCGCCTCGCACATGCTGCAACTTAACTGACACAGAGTCAGGAGGACACAAGTCCTGACAATGAATAACGTCAGTCATCCAACCAAATTAACTCTGCAGGATAACAATAACAGGAAAGACAGAAGCTTTTCACCAACGCAGAGAGTGCATTTTACCGTTATGTTGTTCTTGTCCTTTTCGCTGGCGAATTGAAAATAATGTGCGTACTTCCACGATTCAAAAGCTGTCCTCTCTGCCATCTTGCCGGCGGTTCGAAAAACACTCACACACACACACAGGGAACGTAGGTCAGCAGGGCACAGACGCATCATAACAGCGCTGTGCCTCCGCTGACATCCGCAGGTGGCACAGTACTGTCTGACAAAAAGCAGGCTGCAGTCGGAATTTTTCTTTCCTTATCCGGAGAAATTCTTAAAGCAACAGATTACTTTTTTAAAAAAAATAACAAAGTTACTGATTGCTTAACGCACAAAACTAACATGTTACGTTACACGAAAAAAGTAATTAGAGTACTCTTACTTTGTAACGTGTTACCCACAACACTGATGTACAGTATGTGCCAACTGTGACTGATGAAATGCTGTATATTTTAGAGAAAAATAATACAGTACTTCAGTATAAGTGTTATCACGACGATTATCAGTCCAGCTTTTCTCTACCCGTTATATTTCTTTTTCAAAGATCGTGTGGTTACATTGTAACCTTGGTTCTCTGAGTGAAGAGACTATCTCTCCACTCCGTTACATATTCCATATGTACGGGGAATGACCCCCCTGCATGTCAGGGTACGTGGATACTTCTTTAAGACACACCGGCTCGCCCGGTCACGCCCCCAGGTTTACCTATAAAGCACCTGTGCTGGCGTGAAATCAGTGATCGTTTGATCAAAACTTGTCTCCGAGCGGCCCTAAGAGCTGGAGAGATAGTCTCTTCACTCAGAGAACCAAGGTTACAATGTAACCACACGTCCTCTATCGTCTCGAGACTATCTCTCCACTCCGTTACATATTCCATATGTACGGGGAAACTCTTTAAGACACCCCGTGAGGAGACGGTGCAGCCCACAATCCCAAACCACAGAGTGCAACAAACGAACTATTTACAAATGTACACTATATACAGCTCACAGGAGTAGGCCCCGCAAGGCGCTAGGGCCAGCTCTGAGAGGGAAAGGGCTGCCAGGGAAGCCCTCAAGACGAGAGACTAACCCAAGGGGGACAGACAAGGACCCCGCAAGACGCAAAGGCCCGCCTGTTCGCAGAGCAGCCGCTCAATCAGCCTGCAAGACGCAAGACATAAATTTACTACCATCGGGCCACGCCCAGCACACGCTCCCTGAACGAGGGGCTGGCGACCACATTCAGACGGTAGAACCTAGTGATGGTTGACTGAGACGACCATGTGGTGGCAGAGCATATGGAAGCAAGGGAGGCCCCCCGCCACAAGGCCCATGAGGCAGCCACACCCCGAGTGGAGTGTGCCCGGACCCCTGATGGAACCGGCATACCAGACAGCACATAAGCCTGCCGAATGGTGTCCACGACCCAGTGTGACAGCCTGGATTTCGACAACGGCCTGCCCACACGCCCGGGGTCATAGCACACGAAGAGCTGGTCGGACCTCCAGACAGCCTGAGTACGCTGGATGTACGCCGTCAAAGCCCTGACCGGGCACAGAGCAGTGTCCTCAACCTCCTCGCCAGCATTAGAAGAGGAGAGGGACCTAAGTTCAACTGACTGAGACAGGTGGAAGTCAGTGAGGACTTCAGGAAGGCTGGGTTGGGGCGGAGAACCACACTCGAGCCATCTGGGGAAAAGCGACAGCAGTCACCATGCACCGACAGGGCATGGAGTTCACTGACCCTCTTAGCCGAAGTGATGGCGAGCAGGAAGGCGGTTTTCATGGAAAGCCACTTCAAGTTGGCACCCCCAAGAGGTTCAAAGGGGGAACGCTGAAGGGCCCCAAGGACGACATCCAAGTACCAGGGGGGAACTGCAGGACCGGTGGCACGCACCGTAAGTCGCTGGGCCCCCCGAAGAAACCGGGAAATGAGGGCACAGTCCTCCACGCTCAGAGCGAATTTGCTGATACGCACTGCCTTGATTGCTGCCACCAATCCTTGCAGTGTTACCGCGGCCTTCTGTGCCTCAAGCTGGGACTGTAAAAACCGCAGGATCTCCTGAGCCGACGCTAAGTATGGGTCCACCCGGTGAGACGCACACCAGGTGGTAAACACCTGCCAACGGTAGGAATATCCGTTCGCCTGGGAGAGCAGGTCCCTCCGGTGCGGTAGCTCCCATGGCAACCCGTCCAGCAGAGATGGAATCGCCGAAAACCACGGCATGTGGGGCCACAGAGGAGCCACCAATACAAGCCGCACTCGTTCCACCAGAACTCTTCGGAGAAGAGGCTGGAGAAGAGCGAAGGGAGGAAAGGCGTAAAGCAGAACCCGGGGCCACGGATGAGCCAGAGCATCCCAGCCCATCCAAGACCATCCCCAGGAAGGTCGTTACCTGGGAAGGCTCGAGCCTGCTCTTCCTGTAATTTATGCGCAGTCCTAGGCCCTGAACGTGAGCCAACAGCAAGGCTACGTGGTGACGGCACTGCTCCTCCGAGACTGCACAGACCAGCCAGTCGTCGAGGTAGTTGAGGATCCTGATCCCTCCCTGTCTCAGGGGGGAGAGGGCTGCATCCATGCAACGGGTAAAAGTTTGCGGTGCCAGAGATATACCAAATGGTAGCACCTGAAACTCGTACACCCTGCCTGCAAAGCCAAATCGCAGGAACCGCCAGTGACCCCTCCAGATGGGTATCTGGAAAAACGCATCTTTGAGATCTATGGTGGCAAACCAGTCTCCTGCAGTGACCGCCTGTCTTACTCTGGGGACTGTCAGGAGCCGGCACCGCAAGGGCCGGAGATATCTGTTGAGCCCCCTGAGGTCCAGGATCGGGCGAAGCCCCCCATCCCTCTTTGGGGTCAAAAAGTAGCGGGAGAAAAACCCAGCCCGGTGATCCCCGGGGGCCACCTCCCTTATTGCCACCTTCTCCAGGAGAGCGGACAGCTCCGCCTGAAGAGCTGCTCTCTGTTGGGGATTGTCCACTGTTGTAAAGGTGGGGGTCCCCGTTATAGGCGGCCGGCGCAAAAACTGAATACGGTATCCATGGGTCATGGTTGAGACCACCCATGGACCCGCCCCCAGGGCCAACCAGGCCGTCTCGCGAGAGGCAGACGGGAGGGACTGGTTGGCCAGGGCCTGGTCGTTGTCAGGGGGGCGGAGGGCGCTTAGAGGACCCCTCAGCCCTAGCAGGTGGTCCTTTATTTACATTATTGGCAGTACTGTACATGTTTTACCGGACCGTTGTGGTTCAGAGGGAGCAGAGCCGGAAGGCAAAGTTCTCAATTTTCCAGTCCATCTACATTCCAAACCTCACCTATGGTCATGAGCTTTGGGTAGTGATCTAAATAAAGGATATCCTGAGAGAGCCGGGGTAGGCCTGGAACCTACTGGAGGACAATATAGACTCTCTGGCCTGGGAACGTCTCGGGAATCCCCAGGAAGAACTGGAATTCGTTGCTGGGTAGAGGGACTTGCTGAACCTGTTGTCACCGCGACCAAACGTGGATAAGCAATAGAAAATGAATGAATAAATGAATGAATAAATTAATTAACCATAGTAACTCACTGTCACACCTGAGCTGTAACCATAGTAACTGAATCAGTCAACTTAACAACATACAAAGTGTGAGGACCAACATAGAAAGTCACTTCATGAAGTGTAAACAGGTAAAGCTTCCGTGAATAGAAACCCAATACAAGATTTAATAGGAATTATTTATCAACCACTAAGTGGAGGAGGTGCAAATCGATGCATTACCCAACAAAAAGTGTTCACCTGATCCCACACTGCTCTGAGTCACCCACACAGATGTGTCCTATCATTGAAGAGTCTAGAGAAAAGGTGGGAATAATGCTGATGTTGTACTGTAGGATGTGTTCACATGTCCAGGATAAGCAAAAAAACAAGACTCAACACAAAAGTGCTTTTCTTCACACTAAAATCAGGCTTTACCTGACTCAACATGCTACCCAACTCCTGATACAGGCTGTGGTCATCTCACGTCTCGATTACTGTAACGCCCTCCTGACGTGGTTTCCAGCATGCACAGATGATCCAGAACGTGGCAGCATGCCTATAGCAACTTGCATTAAATTCAAGTCCCTAATGTTCGCCTACAAAGTAGTCTCTGGTTTTGCGCCTACCTACTTGAATGCCTTTATACAGTCTTTATGTTATCTCCTTCAATGAATGTCAATCAGGGCAATTCAGTCTGTTGTTCCCCATTGGTGGAACGTGCTACCAGTTCCAGATCTGGGGCGTGCTCTCTACCTGGGTGCCTAGTCACCCAGAAGGAAGCTGAGGCCCTGCCCGCTGCCTCAGCCTGCTCCTTCATCACTGAGGAGAGGCATGAGGAGGCCATCTGCAGCTCTTCACCTACACCGGTGTCATGCTGAACTTGACGAGACAAGTCACCTTCGGAGATAAAGTGATAGGATAGCCCCAGTATTAGCCAACCGAGTCTGCACCGCTATAGCTTTATGTAGCTTAACGAGCAGACTATCCATAACACTGCAATTTTTGCTCGAGCAGGTGGCATTACCCAGGATGGAGCTGGATGGAGAAACCAGTGGAGTGAGGGTTCGGTCCACTGTGGGAAGCGGCCCACAAGCAATCTGGTCCCCGTCCTGCACGTTGGAAAAACGTGCAGGACAGGGACCGACCACTTGTGGGCAGCAGCTGGAGACTGGAACTGCTGACGCAGCAGCTCTTTAAAGTCAGGTAGGAGGGGCACCTGGGTCGATGCGGGGCGCATCTCTGTAAACTCCTCAAACCTAGAGGATGAGGCCCTAGGGTTCTCAGGGAGGACAATGCCCAGAGCCCTGGAAGCCCTGCCAATCACCGCCTCAAACCGGAGGGCTAGCTCCCCTCTTGTGACTTCGCCCTCTGTTTGCTGTGCACAAGAGAGGTCAATATCATCGGAGGAAAAGACGGTTTCCACATCCACGTCCTCCTCAGCCTCGTGCTCTTCATCGCCCAGCCCCAAAACCGGCGGCGGGAAAGAGCTGAGCGGAGGCCGGACCATAATGGACTGACGAGGAGGCAACAGGGCCCGCCAGGCGGCGGGCTCCGCTGCCTCCCCGCCGGCCCCCCTCACTTCCGAGGCTGCAGCCGTTCTCCTAATTTTCTGCTGGGGTCCCTCATAACCATGGGAGCCTGCACGTTTAGGGGTAAAAAAGCGACAGCGAGCCTCCCTAGCCCGAGCAGGTAGAATAAAACAATCCATGCATGACTGAGGATTTTCTCTTGAAACCACAGCATGTTCGTGACCCAAACATAGCACGCAGCTATCATGCCCGTCCTCTAGGGGCATGGCCACCCCACAGCCCACACAGCAATGCCCCTGATGTGCCATACTGCCAGGGGCCGGAATCGGAAGTACTCCGCCACTTCCTGTTTACACTTGTAGCCGTTAGCACTCGCAGCTAACTTATCTCTTCTTTTTTCAAGTGTGCTCCACGTGTCGGCCGCTGTGAGAGCCGTACGCTATAAGGGTATGGGCTGAGAGTGCTTTGCAACCTTTTTTTTTTTTGTTGTTTTGGGAGAGACTGGGAGAGATGGGAGAGAGAGATGCTCGCCGCCGGTGTGTCAGCCCGCGAGCCGCGAGCAATACGCCAGGGAGAAACACCGCCAAAGCCGGGACCAGAACCTCCGGCTCTACCCCGTGCTCACTGTGTACCCCACCTAGCGCGTTAGCTCACGAACCGCAAGCAATACGCCGGGAAGAACACACAGCCACCGAACAAAACAGAAAGATACAGTAATCCAGGGAGATCCAGGGATCCTGCCAAAGACAGACGCCCCGACTTACACCAGGTAAGCGGATTAAACAGCTGTACCCTTTCTCTTTCTTTTTTCACACAACTCAATTCTTTTTTTTCTCTTTTGGATTGTCACTGCACCCTGACGCACAAGTGGAGATCAAACAATCACTGATTTCACGCCAGCACAGGTGCTTTATAGGTAAACCTGGGGGCGTGACCGGGCGAGCCGGTGTGTCTTAAAGAAGTATCCACGTACCCTGACATGCAGGGGGGTCATTCCCCGTACATATGGAATATGTAACGGAGTGGAGAGATAGTCTCGAGACGATAGAGAACATGCTTACACTCAGGATCTATTTTTCCTTATGAGTACTCTTCTTCTTGATAATGATATATGAACTTTCAACAGCACTTTTCTGGTCTACTGACCACCCAGTGTGCTTCACAACACATATAACATTTAACCATACATACACTGATACAGAGGCTGCCATGCCAGGATGTGCAAGTCTTGTCCGTTCCCCTGTGTTTTCCTGGTCTTTTCTCTGCCTTTCGTGTTCTGTGTTTGGTCTAGTCTCCCCTGTCTGTGCAGGCTGGGCATGGCTGACCTCATTTCTCCTGCCGCTCCTTCATTGATCCACACCTGCAACACTCATCCACTCATCAAGCTACTGCAGTATTTAACTCCAGCTCAAAAGTCTTTTGGACTTTTTGTTTTTTTGATTGCCTGCATTCACATTTGTTTTTTCCTGCTTGTTCTCCAGCCCTGCACACGCTCACCTCTCCGACCTGTCATGGTCAGCCTGCTTTTTGTTAATAAACCTTCTAAATCCAATTCTGTTGCCTGGTGTCTGCATTGTGGGTTCATCAGCCTGATCAAGCTCATGCTTAACAGATACAGCTCACAATGATATAACACACACACCCCGAGAGCACAGTCATTAGGACCAATTTTGCATTGTTGTATTGATTGTTTGAAGCCAGGAGAAAAACCTTGTCTGGTGCATTCATTGATTCTGTAACTTCTCTCCCATAAAATATTTGATGCTACTGCAACCAGCTGTTTGAACCTTCTTAAACACCTGGCCTCGTGACAATATGCCTGTATTTGCACATGTAACTTTGTACTCCAGCTAGAATCACCTGTGACAAATACATAACACTTCACAGCACCATCAACTATTTCACTGATTTTGGTAAAACTGGATCATATTTTATGGAGAAAATGTTTTCTGGTTTTCCCTCTGATGTCCTCACCTCTCTGTGATTTACAGAGTTTCCTGATAGACGGTGAAGTAAACTGCTGTCAACTGTATCTGCTGTTAGCTAATGTTTGTGAGCTGGACTGCATGGACGGTGAGCGGTGACTGTTAGTACCATAGGTACTACCACTGGGGACCACTGGGAAGAGGAATTTTGCCAGAGCTGTGCAAGAGGGCAATGTAACTGTGCTCAGCAGCCTCTATGGACATAATGGCAGAGTAAAAAAAACTGAAGAGGTCGTTGAAGGAGGAAGCTAAGAAGATAAAAGGAGAGAGTGTGCGAGCAAGAAGCCGCCGGACAAGAGTAAATCTGGGACTGACTTTTAGTCATCAAAGCTAAACGTCGTTTGTTTCTGCACCAGCTTAATGTAAAGAGAATGACACGTTGTCTGACGACATGTGACAGTGTGTTGTGTTGTGTGTTGACAGTGCTGTTTGATTCATGACAACACCCTAACCCTAATCCCCAAACCTAACACTGATCCCTAAACCTAACCCAAACCCAGGTTTCTGATTATTCTGATTACAATATGTGTACTCGCACTTCTTAAAGGTCAGATTTAGGGGATTTGTTCTGCAGAATATAGCAGAAATGGAACATAATATGCACAACTATCTTTTTATTTGTGTAACACCCAAAAATAGAAGGACCTTGCTGTATTTTATTCACATCTTGCTAATGTCACAAATGTCTTTATAAAAGACTGAAGATGAAGTTATCGTAAAACCTGAAGATTTCATTCTTTGTGTTGCTTTCTTGGATTTTTTTTTTCTCTTAAGGACTATTGACTTTTAATATCTTTTCATTCTGAACACAAATGAGTTACAGATGCTCCATTACCCAAGCAGCATTAGCTGCTAAATAAATAATTTTACGCACCCTAAACGAGATTTTTTTGGCCCCAAAACACTCCCTAGTCACTAATAAGTAGATGAACACACACAAACATCACACCCCTGGTTAGGAGGGAGCTTAATCCCCAAAGCGAAGGAGTTCAAGTATCTCAGGGTCTTGTTCATGGAGTGTGAGATGGACCAGCAGATTGGTGCATTATTGGCAGTACTGTACATGTTTTACCGGACCGTTGTGGTTCAGAGGGAGCAGAGCCAGAAGGCAAAGTTCTCAATTTTCCAGTCCATCTACATTCCAAACCTCACCTATGGTCATGAGCTTTGGGTAGTGATCTAAATAAAGGATATCCTGAGAGAGCCGGGGTAGGCCTGGAACCTACTGGAGGACAATATAGACTCTCTGGCCTGGGAACGTCTCGGGAATCCCCAGGAAGAACTGGAATTCGTTGCTGGGTAGAGGGACTTGCTGAACCTGTTGTCACCGCGACCAAACGTGGATAAGCAATAGAAAATGAATGAATAAATGAATGAATAAATTAATTAACCATAGTAACTCACTGTCACACCTGAGCTGTAACCATAGTAACTGAATCAGTCAACTTAACAACATACAAAGTGTGAGGACCAACATAGAAAGTCACTTCATGAAGTGTAAACAGGTAAAGCTTCCGTGAATAGAAACCCAATACAAGATTTAATAGGAATTATTTATCAACCACTAAGTGGAGGAGGTGCAAATCGATGCATTACCCAACAAAAAGTGTTCACCTGATCCCACACTGCTCTGAGTCACCCACACAGATGTGTCCTATCATTGAAGAGTCTAGAGAAAAGGTGGGAATAATGCTGATGTTGTACTGTAGGATGTGTTCACATGTCCAGGATAAGCAAAAAAACAAGACTCAACACAAAAGTGCTTTTCTTCACACTAAAATCAGGCTTTACCTGACTCAACATGCTACCCAACTCCTGATACAGGCTGTGGTCATCTCACGTCTCGATTACTGTAACACCCTCCTGACGTGGTTTCCAGCATGCACAGATGATCCAGAACGTGGCAGCATGCCTATAGCAACTTGCATTAAATTCAAGTCCCTAATGTTCGCCTACAAAGTAGTCTCTGGTTTTGCGCCTACCTACTTGAATGCCTTTATACAGTCTTTATGTTATCTCCTTCAATGAATGTCAATCAGGGCAATTCAGTCTGTTGTTCCCCATTGGTGGAACGTGCTACCAGTTCCAGATCTGGGGCGTGCTCTCTACCTTTAAAAATTCCTGAAAACTCTTCAGAGAGTACCTCCTCTTCTAGCACTACCAACAACTAGACATGCTAAATCTATCCCCTCTAGTGCTGTCACTGGATTCTATGTGAGTACTTATTGCTGCACATGTCCTTGTACCTCATCAGCTAAATGACTAAATAAATGATACAAAGCCTGTCCACTGCCACTGTGTGTACTTGGCATAAACAGCATTGGCTTTAGCAAGCTAAGTTTGTAATCTATGGACCCATTCACAAAGCTGGTGGTTGCCCCATCTGACATTTCTCCATACATTACTTCTCCTGGTGAGATTGTTGTGTTTTTTTAAATGTTGTGTTATATTGTTGAGTTGTTGAATGTTGAGGGGAGAGTTAAATTTCTTTCATTGGTTGCGCTTTGAAAAGGTTAGAGTCAGCAGAGGTCAAAATTGAAATGATCTGACCTTTGAGCAAGCAGTGGGCACCGCTGAGGATTGCGCTTCAACTAGTGGGATGTCACCATCAGCGCTGAAAATCTCTAGTCCAGTCTTGTCCAGGCCTGTCCGGAGTGGTTGTAGCTCAGGAGGTAGAGTGGAGGCTCGATCGTTGCTGGGGAGAAGGACGTCTGGAGTGCCCCGCTAAACCTGCTGCCACCACAACCTGACCCCAGATAAGCAGAAGAAAATGCTGTTTTTTATTATTTACCTGCATACAGAATGTTATTGTCACAACACAATAAAAAGACAATGAAAATGTGAACTTCAGCTTCATGTGATTTTTAAGTGCTCTAATTAGTAAAGTTAATGACTTGGCCTAATTTGATCTGACAGTGTTACTCTGCACTTACACTGTGAATTAAAAATAATAACATAAATAAATAGATGCCACTGGACCCCACACACTGCTCCTCTAAATGATAAATTGCAGGTGTGTTGTGAATGTGAGATGAGCAAAATAATGAAACATGGCTGTGTTTTCATCACACTGCACCATCTTAATCAAATCAGCTGTAAATTAATCAAATCACCTTCAATATTTTATAATTTGTAACTACATTTTTTTAATTTCACCTCCATTTATCAATTATGCTTTGTTGCTTCCTCCCCTCATATCAGAGCCCTTCCAGCTTCAGGCTTTGTGATTCATCAGTGATGTGAAGGTGTCAGGGAGAAAGAATTCATTCACATTTATTATATATTCATAGAGTGTGTGTGTGTGTGTGTGTGTGTGTGTGTGTGTGTGTGTGAGAGAGAGAGAGAGAGAGAGAGAGAGAGAGAGCTGGGTGGTGGTGCGGTGAGTCTCAGTCCTGCGGCTCCGGATCCACGCACACTTTGTCGGCGATGTGAAGTCGCAGCAGCGGAGGAGATGGACGCCGTGAGCCCGTCTTTTTATGTCCGCGTGTGGACGACTGTCCATGTACGGACGGTCTGCGTTTGACATGAGCTCGGACTGTGAAAGTTACTACAGCAAAGAAAACGTGTTCGTGGAGGGCTTCACGTGTCCGAAAGCGGACAGTGACACCACGGCACTTTTCTGCTGCGGGTTCAGTGACTTGAAGTACTGTTGTGATGACCCCAACAGCTTTTTCCCGTACGAGTATGGATACATGTGGTGGTTAAGGTAAGGATGCTGGACCGTCTCTCAGCAGGATGCACGTAAGGGGTGGACCTGTGAACTTGTGCAGCGTCCGGAGCGCGCGGTGCTCATCACCAGGCTTTTTCCAAGACATTTGTAGAAGGGGTTTAACATGCTGCTTATGTGAGTGTACAAGGCTTCCTGGCGTTAAGACCTGAGGGAAAACTTCTCTGAAGTGCTACATCAGTGCTTCACCCACAGAAGACAACCTGTTGATGATGTCAAAGCCTGTCACTGTCCTGCTCTGATGCTAATTGGCTGTCATAAATTGCACAAAGACTAATTAGGCTGACTTTTGATTTAGAAAACACTAATGGCCTTTATATATTCAGATTCATCTTGAATCTGAGAGTTCAAGGGGAAATTCCAGTGCCTCTCTTTTATGTCATGTTTGAACAGTGAACATGTCAGGTGATGCAGGGCATCAGTTATGAAATAACTCATCAGTGCACATTTAATTCACCTTTGAGTGTCACCATGTCTGTAAGCAGCATTACCTTTCTCATTCTGTAAATGACAAGGAAGTAGGGATGCACTGGTCCAGACCTGGCAACAGGTTTTGTTTTATTTGTTATGGACACTGTCTTCAGTACATCCACTGAATAATGTTCAGTCTGCACCACACACAAAATTGCATTCAGCTCCATTGTGTGAGGGGTGGAAATACTTTATGGGTATAGCAAAGCCTGGGAAAAAATAACTATTTGGATATAAGATAAGTGAGGTAATATCTCATCTTGGAATTAGGTTGAACTGAACCTTTCTTTCATCATTTATATTTGAAGTAAAAATCACAGTATTGAATGTGAAAAACATTTGTAATTGCATAATTTAGTGAAACTTTTCTATGCGAGGACGTCTTTATTCATAATGAGCTTTTAATCATTATGCATCTACTGCATGTTATGAAATGGTCCCTGTAGGAGGTCCACACATTAGCACTGAACCCTGGACAGTATATGTTTGGCCATTATGCATCATTATGTGTCATTATGTGTAATAAGTTTTTTTTAGTTTAGTTTTTTTTAAACTTTTGTTGGAGTGCTCTCAGAGAACAGAGCAGACATGAATGCAGAACACATCAGATTTAAAACACGCTGTAAAAATCTTACATGTTTCATCCAACTGCATTTTCTTTTTACCACAGTGTTGTGGTTTTACTTCAGGTACACTCCATTTCTCTATATTTTGTTCCAGTGGATAATATGACTAATGGTATGACTAATGGGTCATACCAAATATGATTGTGAGAATAGGCTTGGGATGCAGAGTTAATACAGCAACATTTCCATAAAAGCTCCTGTTGTGCCATATCTGTTATGTTTTGATTGACTGAGCTGAACAAATGTATAGATTATTCAGAGTCACCAGAATTATATTATATTATATGTTCTTTGCAGAGGGATAGAATAAATGTACCTCACAGCAAATTTGCAACCATTTGCACCATTCTGTGACAGTCTGTTAAGATATGAATATAAATATGAATGTTTTTCCCATGCAAAGACAAGAAGATGTTGAAAAAAAGATGTTTTCAGACTGGGGGTGTATCATGACAGGGTCATAAACCAAAGTATTAGACAATTTAAACATTTGATCCGATGATTGTAGTAGATAAAAAGTCAGAGGATTACCAAAGTTATGACAACCAATCCAGAAGGGAACGCCAATATCTGTAGCAAATTTCATAGGAACCTATCCAATATTCTTAACCACAAATGTCAACCTTATAGATGTGCTAGAGAAAAAGTCAGGGGATGACCAAAGTCAGTAGGGTTTATCCTCTGAGCACCATGAATGTTTGAGTAAATAGACTGATAGACATGATCACGGACATGGCTGGAAAAACATGCATCAAACTGGTACATCCAGCACATGCAAAAAGTTCTTCATCACAGAAAGGCCCCAGCCGAGGTTCGAACCAGGAACCTTCTACTGCCCACAAAAAGTTATGTTAAACTAAAGATACAGTAGATACAATGCAATTTGACATGTGTTTAGATTGCAGTCTTTTTGTAGACATGTCTAATAAGGGGCCTCACAGATGGTTCCTGGTTCAAACCTCAGCTGGAACCTTTTCTGTGTGGAGTTTGTATGTTCTTCCCGTGGATAAGCAGTTACAGAAAATGGATGGATGGATGTCTAATAAGTATTTTGTGCACTTGCCTGAACTTGGATAAATTAAGGTTGATTGGCCAGCCGTCATGCTCCATCAGTCTTCTCCTGTCCTGTGGATCAGTGACCCAACACTGTCTTTACATGTATACATGTTTCAGATAGCTTTAGGTGTTGTCAGTAAGTAACCACCCTGCTGTGGCTCATAGTAGAGCAGGTCATCTAATCAAAGGGTTGTTGGCTCCCCATGTCCAGTTGAATCATCAAGAGTGGTTTGGATAGAAAGTGCTACATCGGCCCTAATGAGCAGTTGGTAGCCTCTGTCATCAGTGTGTGAATGTGACAAGTGAGCCAGAAAAGTGATATATAAATACAATCCCATTAACCATTTAATGGACAAATGGATGCATGTGCTATACTGTAGCCTCCCACTCAAACCAGCTATCCATCAGTAGCAACTGTCACCAGGTGAGCCGTTTTCACGTTTAATGGCTAGTTTGACCATCCAGAATTGACATTACAGATATTAACGATGTCATTTTGACAAGTTGTGATTACGCTGTGATTAGTGAGAATTTTTATTAAGATATCTAGGCGGCAACGTCACGCTGACTCATGGTCAAAACAAGTCAACATGTAATGACAGATATCATGAGTTAACTTAGAGTTTTGACCAGGCAGCAGCGTAACAGATCACTAAACAATATCTGACCTAGCTAATGGCTGGACATACACTTGCATTATTTAGCTAGACAGTGAGTATTCATGTGTCTGCCTTAAAAAATCAAAAACCTTGATTATTGTTTCTTATTTGTCATGATTGAAATGTCTGTATTTTTTCCTGATAAAATTGAATATGAATTAGCTTCTATCATTCTGACTGCTTTCTTTTTGGGATCTGCATTCATATGTTTATTTGTTTTACAACTTGCTACACGATAGCTTTTCAGCATTTTTCTGTTTCTCTCCTTATATGAAAGTCCTATTGTTTATCCCTATAGGGAGTGCTGCCATGTTGCAGCCAGATTATGACTCACGGTTGCCTAAGGCTGTGACAGCTTGGATTTCTTCAAATTTTTCTTAAAGCAACAATTCCCTGCTGTCTCCGGTGCGATCATGCCTTTAACCAGCCATTAACTGCGACGCCACAACAGTTAGATGTTGTTAGCACGTTGTTGTTTGCATCAACTGTAGTCATCAATGACAGTCCCGTGGTGCCTTGGGTTGAGTCTGTCAACCAATCAAAGAGTGTGTTTCTTTCAGAGCAGTCTTAACGGGATGCTGGTGGGAAAAAATAATGCATGTGTGAAAAACCTCAAATACATTACAATGGAATAACATGCAATTATTAACATGCGAAATGTCTTGTGTTAAAGGTTCAGTGTGTAAGATTTGGGGCCTTTATTTTCAGAATAAGGCAGACATGGAATATAATATTCACAGCTATATTTTCATGCATGTATAATCACCTGAAAATAAGAATCTTTTGGGGTTTTTTTTTGTTTTTTGAAAATTATCCTTTTATATCTACAGTGGGAGCGGGTCCCCTTTTATGGAACCCGCCATGTTGAAACATCGTGTTTCTACAGTAGCCCAGAACAGACAAACTAAATAGTGACTCTAGACATGGACTTTTAAGTGTTGTTTCTCCTTTACACTAAGAAGGTGAGGGTGATGTGAGGAGATTGCAATGCAGCGATTACACTACTAGATGCAACTAAGTTCTACACACTGGACCCAAACAGGAATGTAAAAATGACAACTTGTGGTTTAATGAGGAGTTACATGCTATTAGTAATTTGTAGCTATGTTTAATGACTTCCTGTTGTGTTCAATGTCAAAATACAGAGAAAATATATACGTTCAAAAATTCAAAAGACAGTCCTCAGTGAAAATAACTACACAGTGAGGTGAAGAGGTCTTGAGTTGTTGCGAGGTAATGAGGTTTTTTTTAGATAATTCCACGTGTTTGATGCAAAACATCTAAAGACAGAAGTTCAGAATAAACCCGTGGGACTTTAAGCATAAGACAGTTATAAAGCAAGTGAGTCCAGCTTTGATGTTATGGAGGGTGCTGAATGTATAATGAAGGATTCATGGAGGAAAAGATCCAAGTGTTTATGTGTACACCTCTGTGCCAGAGAAGATCCACTAACTTTATACAGAATGAAATGTGAGTGTCATGAATGAGTGTGATAAATGGGAGGGCAGAACGATAATCTGAGTGTCAGGGTTTGGTCTGTAGATTATCGTCATGTAGTGGATGTGAGTTATTGTCCATTATGTCGAGAAGTTTATGGAGCATGTTAAAGTTTAGAAGTTTATTTGAGCCTGTAAACAGCTTCAGTGTTGCATCTCCAGTCCAGTCTGAAGTGCAAGTGCACACCCAAGTACCTGTAGTCCTCCACTATCTCCACCTGTTCACACTGGATGGAAATTGTGCTCAGAATTATATCAGTAAAGACGATTTAGAGCAATGTTTTTTAATGTGCAATGTCCTTGTTAATTAAACCAACAAGTAAATACACAAATCACCATAAATCATAATCTGGTGAGCCAAATAATTACTGACGAAAATAACATCCAAGATGACAATTTAGGATTCCTCATAACAGAAACTGATCATAGCAACAACGTGGTTTTGAATCAGTGCAGTTTGCTACATGTTCATACATGTACTGTGTGTTGTTTCCTTGTGTACTGGTCACGAGGTGCTGTCTGTTCTCTGTTTTACAGTCTTGGAGCTCTCGTGGGTCTGTCTGTAGCAGCTGTGGTTCTCCTCGCCTTCATCATCACTCTCTGCGTCCTCTGCTATCTGTTCATCACCACCAAACCCAGAGGTCTGGACAACGGGTTGCCGCTTCGAGCACCAGGTACTGACTCCAAATCTGTCTCTGCAGAGGGCATTCGGCTACCACATCGATTAAACACACTGAATTACTTAGGAGCAACCTGCTGACATTTATCAATTGATCAGTGCAAAGAAACGACCAGACTTTCAACTGTGAGCTTCTTGTTTTCTAATTTAAGAGCAGGTCTAGACTCTGCTAGGCTTTAATGGAAATATGACTCAGGCCCAGAGAAGAAGCTAAGTTAGTAACTTGTATTGATGGGACATGAGTGTGTACAGATGGAGAGAGAGAGAGAGAGGGGAAGAGAAGAACCTATTGCACCATTTGAAGTCCCCCGGCAGTCTAGTCCTATAGCAGCATAACTAAGGCATGACCTGAGCCAGCCCTAACTGTAAGCTCTATCAAAAAGGAAAGTCTTAAGTCTACTCTTAAAAGTGTTGACCGTGTCTGCCTCCCGAACCCAAAATGGTACCGTATTTTTCGCACTATAGGGCGCACTGGATTATAAGGCGCACTGTCAATGAATGGTCTATTTTCGATCTTTTTTCATATATAAAGCGCACCGGACTATAAGGCGCATTAAGCGAAACAAAACAGTCAGATAAGTCAGTCAGTCAAACTTTATTAAACGCATTCACAATAACTCTCAACATTGTTATAACACGTAAAATACAACACAATACACTCACTTTTTCAGTTCATTCCTTGTCCACAAATCCCTCAAATTCTTCATCTTCAGTGTCCGAGTTTAACAGTTGGGCGATTACGGCATCCAGCATGCCCGGATCCCTCTCGTCATTATCCGAGTCAGTGTCGTTGCTGTTACCTGGCAGTTCAGTGATGATTCCGGCCTTCGTGAAAGCTCGGACCACAGTTGAGACTGATACCTTAGCCCAGGCATCCACGATCCATTGGCAGATAGTGTCGTAAGTCACCCGGCGCTGTCTCCCTGTCTTGGTGAATGTGTGTTCGCCTTCTGTCATCCACTGCTCCCACGCAGCTCGCAGTTTAACTTTGAACGCCCTGTTGACACCAATATCTAGCGGCTGGAGTTCTTTAGTTAATCCACCCGGAATGATGGCAAGTTCCGAATTAGTTTGCTTCACTTGGTTTTTGACAGCATCGGTGAGATGGGCGCGCATGGAGTCGCAGATCAATAGGGACGGAGATTTGTGGAAAAAGCCATCCGGTCTCTTCACGTAAATTTCTCTCAGCCACTCACTCATCTTTTCCTCGTCCATCCAGCCCTTCGGGTCAGCTTTGATGATGACGCCGGCTGGAAACTTTTCTTTTGGCAAAGTCTTCCTCTTGAAAATGACCATGGGTGGAAGTTTCTGGCCATTAGCCTGGCAACCGAGAACTACAGTGAAGGATGACTTCTCGTTCCCTGTGGTGCGTATAGACACCGTTCTGGTCCCTGCTTTCTCCACAGTGCGGTTCACGGGGATATCAAAGGTGAGGGGAACCTCATCCATGTTGGTGATGTGCTCTGGCCGGATCTTCTTTTCAGTGATCTTGTTTTTGCAGTATGCGCGGAAAGTGGCCAGCTTTTCTTTGTAATCTTTTGGCAGTTGCTGCGAGACGGTAGTTCGTGTGCGGATGGAGAGATTACGTCTTTTCATAAAATGAAAGCACCAAGAAGGACCGCCTCGAAAGTCATTGATATTCATGTCCCAGTCTAATAGAGACTGTAGAAACGCTTCTACCTACTGCTCTCTGTTCAATAACCCACTGTTCAATTTTGTCCTCTAACTGTGGCCATCTCGCTTTGTTCCCGCGGAAACTCTGTGTGGTCTTCTTTACTTGCCGCAGGTCATCTTCTTGCTTCCTCCACTTCCGTACCATTGATTCATTAATGTTGAATTCTCTTGCAGCTGCTCTATTCCCATGTTCTACTGCGTGACTGATAGCCTTGAGTTTGAAGTCCGCGTCGTAAGCGTGTCTCTTGACAGGTGCCATTTTGGGGTCCTTATACACACACACTGTAATATTATGGTGAAGCACAGTACTCCGCGACGCTCCTGACTACGGTAGCCGTAATGCTGCAAGCGGTGCGGCTTTGTAGTTTACCAAAGTCGTACTAAAACATTTCGACAGAGCGCCGTGAGCGCCGTGTACCACACAAAATCGCTTCGAGGTCAGTAAGCACAACCAGAATTAATCCATATTAATTCACTAGAGGGGGCTGTTTTACTCCAGAACAATATATAAGGCGCTCCGGATTATAAGGCGCACTGTCGTTTTTTGAGAAAATTAAATGCTTTTATGTGCGCCTTATAGTGCGAAAAATACGGTAGTTTGTTTCGCAGAAGAGGAGCTTGATAGCTGAAAGCTCTGGCTCCCAATCTACTTTTGGAGACTATAGGAACCACAAGGAACCCAGCATTCTGAGAGTGCAGTGTTCTAGAGGGGTAGTAAGGTACACAAAACAAATTCAGGTTACAAACAGTAAAGGAAGATTTGAAAGCGTGCAGAGTTGTATGCGTGAGCATAAAACTATATTTGAGTGCGGTATCTCAGATTTGATGTTTTCATATTCAAAAACTGCTCTCACCATTTTTTTACTCCAGCTGTGATATAAGACCATAAAAAAGCCACGTCCACATCTGTATGTTTACCTGCTTCACAGTCAAACAGGGAGATAATGGACATGAATGTGTAGAAGGCTTTGAATTTGCCTGTGAGGGTTTAACAGCATGAAATGCAAAAACTTCAAAGGACAAATTCTTTTACATCTTTTGACTGTTTGACTGTAGATGAGCTGGTATAATCATCAACATTTAACAGCACTGACAGACACTGGATCATCTGAACTGTTAATAATGGAAAGCTATAATTGGCATTATTCCACACAGCACTGCTGTGACCTATAAACCTGTTGTAAGGTCATGCAAAGACATTGAAAATCAATGTTCCTTGTATCCATGTGCCTTGTTTGTAATGTTTGAATATACACTATATCTACAGTCCAGTACTTATTGGCATAAAACAGCCACATTTAACCCCCACACACTTAGGTGTTTTCACTCCTGTCGCCTAATTAGAGCTCTCCACAGGACTGTGTTGGCGTGTACAGCTTAACACCTGCTCACTCCCCTGTTACAGTTGTTAAAGCTAGACAACTTACACTACTAGGCTACTATCACACATATGTCAAAACAAGACACCTCTCGGGAATAAAACCTTAACTTGAAAAGCAAAAAGAGACATCACAAAGAGCTGGTATAATACAGATTCACATCTATGCTTTATGTGGAGTTCAATACTGGTGAAATTTGACCAGCCAAGTTGGAACCAATAGCAAGTATGTGCATTTGGTTGACACCCAAACAGATGACAGACCAGAAAACTGATCTCCCTGTGTGACACATTCACCTTTACATTCAGTCATTTAGCTGACACTTTCATCCAAAGCGACTTACAAAAAAAAAGCAAGGTGCCAAAAAGAGTTTTAGGACACATTCACACATTGATGGGGCAGCTTTCGGGAGCAATTTGGGGTTCAGTATCTTGCCGAAGGACACTGGAGGAGCCGGGGAACAATTTAGAATCAGAATCAGAATCAGATTTATTGCCAAGTAGGTTTTCACTCAGAGGAATTTGTCTTGGTGTAATTGGTGCATAACAAACATTAAAGTCCGTGTAAAGTCAAAATAAATATATGTTTTGAGTTTGTCAGACTAAAGAAGAAAGTGTTTGTAAAATCACGTTACTGTGCACCATGTCACCTAACGTTACTGTAATTACTGTATTGGATGGATACGGAAATGGAGCTGTTGTCACATTCTGGCATCCAGGGAAGATGCATTTTCGGGATGTTGAGGGCAGCTAGCAAAGGCTGTACGTAAAAGTGTTGCAATTCAAAAATGAGGAGGGGGGGTGGGGGTTGTTGCGCTTAAGGCTTTTATACCGTTGCGCTAAGAGGGGCCGGGTGGCCTGGACTGAAAACTGGTGAAAAACTGTTTGAACCTCTAACTCCACATTTCAGTAATGTATCGTTCAAAGTCTTTTCACATCTTTTCAGCAACTATTGTCTAACATATTTATTGTGTTTTGAAAGAAAACATGGAATTGCCTTTACACAGACTTTAAGTAAAAGTTTAAGGAAGAAAAATAAAATCAGGTATTAAAAAATATATACTAATATAAAATATGTTGAAATGAAAAGAGCTGTACAGTTGTGAAGGTATTTACCAGTTGATATATTATAGAATATTTTGAATGTGCAGGTATTTAACAGAACAAGGGAGTTGAACCCTAATCATCTGATTAGTGGACGACCAACTCTTCCTCCTGAGCAAAAGCCGCCACATTATAGGTACAGTCCATTTACTATTTACCATAACTGATGCCTTGAGTTGCCTAAATGAATTTTCTGTCTTCCAGGTTCTATATCAAGTCCACAAGGACCTGGGCCGAGTCATACCGGTGCCCCTGCTGGCCCTCAAGGCCTCAGGAAACACTTCGTGAGGGGCAAGCTGGACTGTGACAACCAGCCCCCGGACCCTGACCGCCTTTTCCAACGTTGTTTTATGGCCACTGTGACATCTATCAACGTGGAGGGTCCTGCATAGACTGCTGGACCATTTGACTTTTCTACAGGTTGGACCAAATATGGATTTCCACAAAATCAAACATCTTCATGGTTGTCTTGGTCGAAGACAACGGCATACATGTTTGTGAAATCCACTTTATTCATCAAAAGAAAACTATAGCAGAACAAGACTGATGCAAATGTCATGTCAGTTGTTTTATATTTATATGTTTAGTTTGGGGAGAAATTATTTGTTGCCATAAGTGTTTGTGTAATCTGTCTGTTGGACAGAATCAAAGTGCTTTTGCTGATAATCAGCATCCAGAACAAAACAATGTTTTTCCCCATAATTTTTACTGTTTACACAGACTGAAGGAAAGCCAAAAGAACAAAACAACACAACTATGATGTGTGAGTCTGTTGACAATCAACTGTTTTTATGGTGGTAAATTGGAAAGAGACTTTGGAAAATGATGTTTGCATGGATGCTTCAAAATCATGGGCATGAAATATATATCATTTAAAATACGTGGTTTTATTTGGCCCAAAAGAGATGAGATGAGCCACTATAAATATATTAGAGCTCATTCCTGAAAGTCCAGAGGTTGTTAGCAGCTGTCGGCCTTTTAAAAAAGCAAGAAAAATACTACAAATGTTGTGTTCAAAATGAGATCCACAGAGAAATAACCTCAAAACATCCACGGAATAATGATTAACTAGACTAGTCCAGAAGAGACTTTTTTTTTTGTTGCTGTCAAAATCACTCTACGTGCGATGCTGAGTTTACCCACATGCTGTGTGTTCGATTTATTTGTGCCTAATTGTGTGTTTAGGCAGCTGGCTATAAACTCTGCTTTTACAGCAGGACAAGTCAGTGATAAATAATAAATGTTTTGTGATGAAAACAGTTTTTTTTTAGATGTTGACTGAAGAGAGACGGTATGTCAAAGCAGTATTACAAGATTTCTCCCACACTGATCCAACAGACATCAGATGACTCAGAATGAAGTCATAGATTATTTTAGATTTGGCGTGAGACTTCAAAATTTGTTCAAAGTGGGAGCATGGGGTTTTAAACACGTGGTTGTTTACCAGGCACGGAGGTGAAGAAATAGCACTAACAGCACTAACCCCACTGGATGTCCACTGGATGCTCTGTCTTAAACATCCACTGGAGGTGTTTCAGAAGTGGAGCATCATCAGGCAGCTTTACTCCAACAACTGCATTTATAACACAGAAGACTATGGCATGACTCCAGCTATGTGGATCAGTCCACCACTTCGGTCCAGACTGAAATATCTGAACACGTATGATGGATTCGGATGAAAATGATTTTGTAAAGACATTCATGGTTCCCAGAGGATGAATCCTGACAACTTTAATGATCCTCTGACTTTTCCTCTAGCGCTTGAGGTTCACATTTATGGTTTTGAGTGAAATGAATTGCTCTGACATACATGAACTGTGATCACTTTGTTATAATTGCTTAGATTTTCATCAAGCATCATTGTCAGGTAAAAATGTAAATAATTTTTTGGTTTATGGCCAAACAGCATCAGCCTCAGCTGTACTTTGTGCTTAATGCCAATTAGCAAATGTTAGCTTGCTAAAGTAAGATGACGAACATGGCATTAGCTTGTTAGCACTGTCGCTGCGAACATGTGAGCATTCTATTAGCATTTAGCTCAGAGCATTGCTGTGCTCACAGAAGCTAGCATGGCTCGTAGTCTCATTTGTGTTTTATGTACATTGAGTTCATGTATGACCAATATGACACTTTGTGGCTGTTTGTGTTTTAATCACTGTATGCAGCACCTCCTGTTCTCTTTGTTTCGTCTGCTGAATAGTGGATACTATCATAAAGTGACATGAATGAGAAAAAAAGGCTTTCTTTCTTTCTCGTATTTGCATAATGAGAGTCAGAAATAAAACGAGCACTAAGATTTATTCAACAGCTACATAGGTGTGAGATGCTGCAACAAAAACAGTGGTGAAAAGAGGTGTATATGTGCCCAGCAGCCACTGACATGACAATAGGTGGCTTGACACCTTTTGGCGTGAAAATTCATCCTCATTTGCATATGTAAATTAAGTGAAACAATTGCACACATTTTCTTTTTGTTTTTTTTTCAACAAGAATGTACAGAACCGTTGTTCCAAAATTGTCTCAATCAAAATGAGAAAAACTTTGTCTTGTGCATTCATCAGTACTTTGATAATTTTTTTAAATCATGTTGATGTTACACTGACTTGTAGTCAGCTAAATTGTGTCTCTGTCATTCCCACTCTGTGCCCTGTACCTTCTCACACTATGTAACTTTGGGCTCTGGGTACAATTTCCCACGCTAAATATGTAACACTTTATAGCACTAAATCCAGACCACCAACTATTTGACTGATTTTGGTGAAACTGGAGCATATTTTATGGAGAAAATGTTTTCTGGTTTTCCCTCTGATGTCCTCTGACTGCTCTTCCTCAACTCTCTGTGATTTACAGAGTTTCCTGATGGACAGTGAAGTAAACTGTTGCCAACTGTAGCTGCTGTTAGCTCAGTTTGTTAGCCTGTGAGCTCAGAGCACCAGGGGAGTGTTGAAGAAGAGGTTGGAGGCACTGCCATGCCAGAACCGGAGCTGGGTGAGCAGGCAATGTAATCGGGGTTAGGGGTTTCTACGGCTTAGAGAGAAGAAGCTAGGAAGGGAAAAGGAGGTGATAAGTGATAAGAAGTAAATCTGGGGCTGACTTTTAGTCCTTGGAGAGAGCTTGGTGAAATTAAAGTCCAACAGCAAGAAGCCCAGCTCCGCATCTGTCTTTCAGCCTAAGTAATATTAGCTGGTTGCTATGTCTTGTGCTGTTGCATTTGCTTGATGTAAAGTAATCATAACAAATACCCATATACAACTGTCCATATTTAATCAAATATAATTTCTACGCAATGTTGCTTTAAATGTGAAAGTTGTAGAAAGGATACAGTCGGATGTATCTCAGACTTAGACTTAGACTGCACTTTATTATTCCCCCTTTGGGATGACTCCCTCAAGGAAATTGAATTTCCAGTAGCATACAATACAAGCAAAAATACAATACAAGATATACAATAGACTCTTAGCTAGATATATAAAATAAACAGTAAACAGTAAACAATAAACTCTTAACAGTAAACAGTAAAACTTTGACTAAATATATAAAGTAAAATTCAAGTAAAATAGGATCAGATAGAATAAATGTGGAGAACTGTATGGAGGATGAATATAAATAAATATAGATAAATATAGAGGACAGCCAGCTGTCAGTCTGATGCGCACGTCCTGGAACAGTTTGTTTTTGCTTTGATACATTTGTGAGTTTAAATAAATTTGTGAGACCTCATGAACAAGATATCTGGCAGCTCAAGTGCCTCTTACTGAGAAATATGTATTGTGTAAATGTGTATTTTCCAAAGTTATTAAAGCTATAAACCACACATGCTTGTGTGCAGTCTCTTGCCTTAATGGTGAACTAACCTCCTGCCCCTCGAGCAAGGTCTTCCAAGATTTTCCTCTTACCTCTGATCTTAGCAGCTCAGATTTGTGTGCTTTGATCTGGAGGCTGTCAGCCTGATATGTTTAGCTGCAATAAAGGTTCAAAAGTGTCAAAGGTGAGCGGTGTACTTTAATAGATGCTAAAGTGTTATATATAAATATATAATAATATATAAAAAATATTAACTTTCACACACATACTTGTTGTGTAGCCATGCTAACGCAGAGGTATTGTGGGTAACAGGTAACGTAATGTGATTCTGCTAGTTAGTGTGGCAGTAAATCTCCTTTCAAATGAAACAAATGGCTCCCAAAAGAAAATTTAGGACTGCCGCTGAAGGGCGAAAAGAATAGAAAAATGTGGACCAGAATAAACGAGGAAAACTCCTGCGGAGAATAAAACGGTTTACAGTTTATGAATAATGTCTCCAGGTGAGGACTGCATGATTTGTTTAGAACCGTGACATCAGTACACCAAGGTTGGTGTATTGATGTCACCATTCCACCTCCCCTCGTTTTCCCTGTGAGCTCCGTTACACGGTCCACTCGGTGCAGGTGAAATCCCGGCAGGTGAAGTGAAGTGTCCGGGATGTGCTCACCGAGCCAGGTTTCGGTGAAGCACAAGGCAGCAGATCTGCAGCAGATCTAGGTTGTGCCTAGTCAGGCACGGTTGAAGATGCAGTCACATCTCCCTTTACTGAACACTCTACTCAAACCTTCTCTCTCTCTCTCTCTCTCTCTGTCTGTGTCTCTGTCTCTGTCTCTCTCTCTCTTTGTGTCTCTCTCTCTCTGTCTCTCTCTCTCTTCCTCTCTCTCTCACCATCTGTAAACATACATGTCTCATTAATACATGTTGATGCATGTTACTAACTAAACTTCTTCCCTGGAGTTTCTGTGCTCTCTTGTCCAGCAGGTTCTCCTGGATCGTGGCTGCTGCTGTGGTCCTGCACGACGTCCACTACATATATTATTACTGTCATTATTGCTACCATATCTCCATTACAGTTTATAGTTAGTTAATGATTTGCTGCTGCTGTGCATCTGTGTCTCTCTATCTCTCTCTATGTATCTATCTACCCCCTCTCTCTCTTTAACTCAACCGGTCGTGGTGGATGACTGTCCACCAATGAGCTTGGGTCTGCCCGAGGTTTCTGCCTGTTTAAAGGAAGTTTTTCCTCACCACTGTCTCCAAGTGCTTGCTCATGGTGGAACTGTTGGTCTCTGTAAATAATATTATAAAGAGTACGGTCTAGACCTGCTCTGTATGGAAAGTGTCATCAGATAACTTTTGTTATGATATGGTGCTATATAAATAAAACTGAATTGAATTGAATAAGTTATATATATATATATATATATATATATATATGAATGCAGCACATTGGAACATAACTTAGTTATAATTAATTAACTTTTAGTTAATTAGTATTAAGTAATAATCACTGATAAAATGGCTGCTCTGAAAAATGTCTATTACATGTCTAACCACTGTTCATCTGCAGAATACTGATCTCTGTAGGACAGTAATGTCATGTTAGAATACTACAGAACACTTCCTGTCATGGATATTTAAATCCAGGAATGTTGGAGTTTTATTTACAAAAAGTGTAACATATAACAACTTTCATCCTGGAGGAAAGCAACACATGCTGGTAGGACCCAAACCACAAGAGAACCTGCAATTTGTACTGAATTACAGTTTCCACAATTCTGACTTTTGGTATTCCTCACATTTAGAAGGAGATGATTGCAGAGTAAAAGTGGAGACAGACTAATAAGTAAGCTGACAAGTTGACAAGAATGTGAAGACATGCCTACTAAGAAAAAGAAATTCGAAGAAATTCTGCTCACAGAAATTCCACTTATGTATCCAAGAGGTCATTTGTAGGGTCAAATAACTGTAATTTGTCTGCTTTTGCACTCTGCTTATCTGCAGACAAAGTGAAACATAAATATAGAGGTTAGCACATAATGCAGGAAGGAAAAAGACCTTTACCACCATTCAGAACAGAAGATGATGCATGTAGGCGCGGGTTTACAGTGTAAAACAACTTGTGACCTGTAAGTATTCACTGAGAATCATTCTGACAAAGGTATGTAAAGGTAAAGGTATGAATGTAGATTTCTGCTTCACTGAGTCCCTAAATGCACCACCCTGACAGAAAAAGAGTCATTTTTTTTTTTTTAAAAAAGGTCTAAATTGTGTTACATAACAGTAATACATAACCAGGAATAAAAAGTCTGGTGCAGAAAAGGTGAATCCTACTCCAGCATAAAAAGTAGTCAGAACTAAATACAGTGAATCCAAAATCAAAACACTCACCATGTGTAATTAGTCAAATAAGTGGAGTAATTTGGTACACACATTCATGTTCCCTTCAGGATGAACTGTAATCACTCTCCTGATCCCTAAACATTTCCTCTATTGCCAACATCAGATCAAAAACGGAATTTGTCTTTTGTTCGTGACCATATCCCCACAATGCTAATGACATTCCCATGAGCCTCAGCTGTTTTTGGTGAGTTAGTGTTTGCGGAGTTTGTATTCAAGGCTTTCTGCTAGAAGGCCTTTCAGAAGTCAAGTGATGTTAGGGCAAATTTCTCCCACGTGCCCTACATGCAGTCTTACAGAGCTGCTAGCATGGCTGTAGATTCTTTTAGATTTGGAGGTTTTCAGGCCCGGAGCATGGGGGCAATGCAGATGCACAGCAGAGCCGGTGTTGTGCCAGAACTGGAGCTGGGTGAGTGGGGTAATATATATACGGGCTTAGCAGCCACTGTGAACATAATGTCAGAGGTGAAGAGACCAAAGAGGACAATGACAAAGCAAACTAAGAAGACAAAAAGGAGAGAGTAACCAGGAGACTGACTTTTAGTCGTTGGCGAGAGCTTGATGAAATAACAGGCTAAAAGACAGATGCAGAGGGTTGTGCTAACTTGCATATGCTAGTTAACTAGTTAAACTCAGATTGTGAACATGATAAATATTACACAGTATTTGCTAAACATGAGCACGTAAGCATGCTCTTTGCACTGCTCTGTTGAAGTAAGCATGGAAGATTTTGCTGCTTAGTTGTAGATTATTTTCTTGAATTGTAGAACACCCCGGATTTGCTTAAACTCCCAGAAAAATATTGACTAATTTACCTAATGTAGAAGACATGATGGTGCTTATAGGTTGTTACAAAGTAACGTAATATGCAGAAGTGTTTAGGGACAAGAACAACATGTACTGAATAATACAGAACCAATGCCAAGAGCAGGGTGATGAAAACATTTCAGGGAAGTGCCTGATAAATTAAGCTCTGGTAGAGAATTGTAAATGGCAAGTACATTTTCCATTAGTTTCTTGGTGGCAGAGTCAACCTTAAAAAAGGTTATTGATTTTACACAGAAGTGCAGACAGCACTGAGACACTCGCCTTGTGAAACATCTTGCTCTGCAGGATGCAAACAGCTGTGTCTCCCACCGGAGCAATGTCTGACTTTCATGCAAATTTGATGGAAACATTGAAAACAGAAAGAAACTGACCCGAGGAGAATTGCAGGATAGAATTACAGGGTGATTATTATCGGGTTAGTGTGCCATGTCCAGTACTTGATCATGTTCTTGTAGCTGGTTGCAGGTAGTTGGTTTATCCATTTTTGTTCATCTTGCTGCTGTTGCACTGTTTCAAATGTTATATTCGTATTTTAAATCCACAAACTGTGTTCTCAGTGAAATACCAAATAACCATTTGTGCATTTTAATGCAGTAGAATGATAAAACAACAGATTACCTGAACAGTTAAGATCTCCACCTTAACATACTTGACAACATACAGTTACTCACACAAACTGTTAAATTCAATGAAATTCAATGTTCAATAATCCCTCAAAAACAAGATGGTTCATCTCAAGGGGTTTATCCATATGAATGACCTTGGACAGCACCTTTAGCTTCAACCTTGTACTTTGTTTTGGACTCTGTTTGTCTGCTGTTGTTTGTTGACTCCATTTCTAAGCTAACGTTAGCTAATTGACATTGTAAGGAAGCAGAGATAGATTAATTAGTGAATACAAAGCATAGTAACTTATATTAATAGATTTTTAATGATGTATTAAAGGATCCACAAATGAAATGTATGGAAATGAGTACAAGAACATCAGATCATTTATAATTTAGTTAATAAACTAAACTGTTTGCAGGTCAACCAATATACTTTTATATTAAAACAGGTACAGCCAGTAATCATCAGAATGAGTTTTATGAACTCGTGGACACAAATTTATAATACGTAATCAAGGGAAAAATATCACATGCACGCAGGGCCCAGCACATTAGTGTATCCCTAGAAAAATAAAAACAGGCAAGGTGGCAAAAGCAGCATGAAATTGGCTGCTCGAGACACTAAAAGTTGATCTGGACCTACTTGAGACCAGGATGAGGAATAAAAAGTTAGTGAATGAATATGAATACTATTGGCACACAAAAAATAGATACAAGGAGCATCTTTAAATTTTCACAGATGATCCTCCATCCAAGAACATCAAATTACCCAACTGTGTATAGTTGATTGGCAATTCAGCAGATCCAGTCTTATAAATACTGCTATGTAGTGAATCAGTGTAATCCAGGTGCATCTCAGTATCTCAGAGTCTGCCTGACTTAGTCCATGAAACTCTGTAAACACTCATTCTGTAGTGACTCGTCCTGGTTAAGGTCTTATGTTTTTGTTTCTGGGCTTCCTGTTTTATTTTGTATACTTACCCTTTCCTCTCGTTTCAGGTGTCTTAACTTCCTGCCCTCATGTTCTCCCGTGTGCTGATTGGCAGCAGCCCGCCCTGATTGTTTCCACCTGTGTCTTTGTCTGTCTTGTCTTTTGTCTTTGTCTTTGAGTATTTAAGTCCTGTGCTTTGTGTCTGCCTTTGCCAGTTCGTCTTGCACGTCATGTCGTGTGTTCCAGCTGTGATCCTCATGAGTTTATTAGTCAAGCCAGTAGTTCTAGTTTCTAGTCGAGTATTGTTTTCGTCCTGTTTTTGCCTCGCCTCAGTGCATTAAATTTGAGTTTTTTGAATCCATCTCTGAGTGTCGAGTCGTGCATTTGAGTCCCTGTCACTGATCCCTGTCACATTCAAGGACAGAACAGGTAAAGTAACCAGAATGAGAGTGGAACTTACCAATCTGAACAGCACCCGACACAGCATCTTGGGAAAGCACCCAGCTAGGTTATGTGAGCAATGGCATCAGCTGGAGACAGACAACTTGTGTCATGTAGGTATAGGTATAATGCAGAGAGTGAACTGTTGTTAGCTGAAAGAGGTCAAGGTCAATGGTTTTTATTGTCATTTCAACCATATACACAGTACACAGTGAAACAAGACAGTGTTTCTCCAAGGACTATGGTGCTACATATAACATAGAACATAGTGCAGACAGGACTACAAGTGCACACATATTACAGGATATGATTATACAAAACAATGTGACAAGAAAAACAAACATGGTATAAGAGACTAGGATGTGTGTGTGTTTTGTATGTACATGGCTACATACAAATATATACCGGCTAGATGGCGCCGCTCCAGGTGGCTGCTTGCAGACGCAGCTCCCGTAGTGTTTTTTAAACTTTGTTTATTTAATAGTTAGTTTTATGCTTGTTTTTTTCGGAATACCTACAACCTGTACATAAAAGTTGTGACAATGACTGGAGGAAGATTTGTTACCCTTCTCCTTTTTTTACAAATACAGTTAATGAAAAGTGATTTCTGCCTAAATATGACATGATCTCATTCATGAGCTTCATAATATAAACACTAGAGCTCACAGGACAGCTTGAAATTCTTTTAAAGGACCATTACAAAACAAAATAGGCATTTTCACCTGCCAAAAATTGATTGAAGGCCAAATACAGTTAATGAAAGGTGATTTCTGCCTAAATATGACTTGATCTCATTCTGGAGCTTAATAATATAAAGATCTGAGCTCACAGGACAGCTTGGAATTCTTTTAAAGGACCATTACAACACAAAAACCCTGGATAACCAGTGACCTGAAGGCACTTCTGAACAAGAAGAAGATGGCTTTCAGGTCTGGTCTCAGAGAGGAGCAGCGGAGAGTGCAGCATGAACTCCAGGAGACACTGAGATGGGATGTGTGGACAGGGATGAAGCACATCACAGGGATGAAGGGGAAAGACAGGCAGACATCAGGGAGCCTGGATAGAGCAAACCAGTTTAACCAATTCTCCAACAGGTTTAGCTCACCTCCTGCCACCCCCCGAAACCACTAGCCCCCCATACACCCTCACTGCTCCAAATGGTTCAACCCACCCCCCAGCATTCTCCTGTACAGCACCTCTCCATCTGCCCTCCCCCCTCCTCCTTTTCCTCCACGGATGACATCTGCAACAACCCCCGCCCAACGGTGACTACAGGCCAGGTAAAGAGGCAGCTGGAACGACTACATCAGCGTAAGGCTGCGGGCCCTGATAGCATCACACCCAGGAGCCTGAAGACCTGCGCCAGCCAGCTGTCTCCGGTGCTGGGACATCTGTACAACCTGAGCCTGAGTCAGGAGAAAGTCCCGTTGCTGTGGAAGATGTCCTGCGTGGTTCCAGTCCCCAAGAAGTTGAGGCCATCTGACCCGGCAGACTACAGACCAGTCGCCCTCACATCTCATGTGATGAAGGTCCTGGAGAGACTGGTCCTAGCCCAGCTGAGGCCACAGGTGAGGACGTTTCTGGATCCCTTGCAATTTGCCTACCAGCCCCATTTAGGAGTCGATGATGCCGTCATCTACCTGCTGCAACGAGCCCACATGCATCTGGATGGTGGAGGAGACACTGTGAGGATCACATTTTTTGATTTCTCCAGTGCGTTCAACACCATTCAGCCTCTGCTACTGGGTGAGAAGCTGTGGGGGATGGGTGTCGACGACTCAATGGTCTCCTGGGTTACTGACTACTTGACAGGCAGGCCACAGTTTGTCCGTCTGGGCAGTGTCCTGTCTGATGCGGTGGTCAGTGACATAGGAGCTCCACAGGGAACTGTGCTTTCTCCTTTTCTCTTTACCTTATACACCACTGACTTTCAGTACAACTCTGAGTCATGTCACCTGCTGAAGTTTTCTGATGACTCGGCTGTTGTCGGGTGTATAAGAGAGGGAGAGGAGGGTGAGTACAGGACACTGGTGGACAAGTTTGTTGATTGGTCTGAACAGAATCACCTGAGGCTGAATGTCAACAAGACCAGAGAGATGGTGATCGACTGATCGACAGGAGGAGGAGGAAGATGCCTTCACAGCCACTACGGATCAGGGGGGAGGTGGTGGAGGAGGTGGAGGATAACAAGTACCTGGGAGTGGTAATCGGCAACAGATTGGACTGGGTATCTAATACTGAGGCTGTGTGCAAGAAGGGGATGAGCAGACTGTATTTCCTGAGGAAGCTGAGATCCTTCAACGTGTGCAGCAAGATGTTGGAGATATTATCAGACTGTTGTTGCCGGTGCCATTTTCTTTGCTGCTGTGTGTTGGGGCAGCAGCATCAGAGCCAGCGACACTAACAGACTGGATAAAATCATTAAGAAGGCTGGCTCTGCACTTGGTCTCAGGTTGGAGTCCTTTGAGACTGTGGTGGAGAGGAGGACGCTGAATAAACTGTTATCCATCATTGACAATGAACAGCACCCTCTCCATCACACAGTGGTCAGAAGTCAGTGGTCGAAGCCGCATGCCATCACATTATACAATGGTTGAATCCAATATTTTATTTATTTATTTGTATACTTGAATTTTATTTTATTTCGTATTACTACTTTTATTTTAATATGTCTCATCTTATATTTTATGTTTATACTACTACTTAGTATGCCTAGGTTGTTTTTTATTTTTTTATTTAGGTTGTTCTTTTCTATTTTATTTTTTACGTCATTGTGGTGTATATTGTAACTACGGGTGAAATGCTGTTGCTGCAATGCAATTTCCAAGTTTGGGATTAATAAAGTATTTCTAATCTAATCTAATCTAATCTATACAGTATAGCTATCTTAGTTATGTACAGTAGAGGGCTAGATATTGGATTAAACAATTGAGTAAAAGCAGGTAAAGAAAAAAAAGTGCAATGTGCATGGATATATGTTTACATGTTACTGTTTAACAGTCTGACTGCCTGTGGGAAGAAACTGTTTCCCATCCTGGCAGTGTTAGTCCTTAAACTGCGGAACCTTCTTCCAGAAGGCAGCAGGGAAAACAGTCTGTGGGAGGGGTGAGATGGATCATCTACAATGCTCCTGGCCTTGCACAGGCAGCGTGTGTTGTAAATGTCCGGGGGTGGCAGGTGAGCTCTCCGCAGCCTCAGGCAGGAAGAAGAGGTGGTGTTGAGCTCTCTTAGCGGTGTGTCTGGTGTTCAGGGTCCATGTGAGGTCATGTGTGATGTGGACACCCAGGAACTTGGAGCTCTGGACAATCTCCACAGGGGAGCCATTGATGCTCAGCGGTGTGTGGACATGTTGAGCTCTTCTGAAGTCAATGATGACCTCTTTTGTTTTGTCCACATTGAGTGACAGTTTGTTGGTGGTGCACCAGTCAGTGAGAAAGATGGGACTGACAGAAATATCAGTACGAAGCCCAAAGTAGAAGAAGGTGCTTGGCTGGGTGGAGCTGAGATGCCATTAGGTTAACTGGGCTCTGCCCTTTTCTTTGAGTTGCCTTATCTTTGTTTTACACTGACAACATGCACCTCATATTAGCCACAGTGTCAAGCAAGGAAATATTTTTTTGCCTGCTTTCTTTTTATTCCATCTGTTCATTATCTATAACCATTTATCCTTTGCAAGGGCTGTGAGGGCCGGAGCTGACATCGGGTGAAAGATGAGGTACACTCTTTACAGATCGCTTGTTCATCCCAGGTCTGACACATGGAAATTCCTAACTGCTTATCCTTATCAGGGTCACAGGGGGCTGGAGCCAATCCCTGTTAACACTGGGTGAAAGGTGAGGTAAACACCGGGCATCGCAGGCCTGACACATAAAGATAAATAACCATTCACACTCACATTCATACCTATGGGCTATTTAACAATTAGCCTGCTGACCTCCATTCCTTTGGAGTGCTGGAGGATATTTCGAAACTCTTTCGGCCTTCAGGGAGAGAAAGATGGTGGAAGGCAGAGGAAATATATACAATTTGACAATAACCACTGCATTCTGTCAATAGAACAGGAAGAAAATGACACCTGACCAACCTTGACTAGATAATCACAGGACACATTCAAGAATCACAACTTATCCACAGCATTAACATTGAAATGTCATGCCATGACTAAAAAGAGAAATCTTGCTCAGTCTCAAACAGTGCAGATGACCATGGATGCAATGATGTAGGAACTTTTTTTTTTTTAAAGCACTAAATAAAACAGATATGGAAGCAAAAAAAAAAAACATGACATGCAGTCATCAGGAATAGAATGATAAAGGCTTGAAAAAATGGAATGATAAAGCACCAGTGAGAGATACCTGTGGGGTCTGTAGGATTAAATAGTTATGAATTGATCTATTCATTGATCAAACAGAACTGGTTTCGTGAGGTCTTCGCAGAAAAAGGAAGATGAAGAAGCAGTGATGGAGCTGATGTGTCGTGTAGATATATCAGGAGTAAAGCACAGTTCATTGTTGAACACCACACATCCGTTTAGGTGTGAGGAGGTTTAAAACGTCTGCCTGCACTGTTGATCTGTTAATAATATATTAGCCTTTGCTTTATTTAGTGAAGCTTGTTGCAGACATCTGACTCTGCTGTCTTCTTCTTCATCCTCTTAAGGTGGTAAAACTCACAACTCTGATACTTTTAACCCTCCTATTATGTTTTACAAATAACATCTATTATCTTATCAGTCAAACGTCACTTCAAGTTAGTACAATTTTATTATATCTTGTCAGAGAATTCAGAGAGAGAGGTGTTCTTCAAAGACAAAGTTTTCTTGTTGAGAGACTGTTGTTGGTGTTATGGTATAATTTATCATCATTCATCGTGTCATTTGCAGAGCCAAAGTAAGCCAAAAACAGCCTGTGACTTCCAAAGAAGTGAGCAAACTCTGTCCTTCCTCTTTGTCTGACAGTGACGCAGCTGCCTTGATAAGGCTCTGTGGTCTGTCTCCAAGGCAACCCAAGGTCAAAATTAGCTTCATTTGTTTCAGACAGACAGGCAGACAGACAGACTCTGTGTAGAAGGTAAAGTATGTATGCATATTGTTTCATTTTGACCCAATGCCCAACAGAATCCTTTTATTTGGATGCTCGGTGAATCTCAGTAGATTTGTGAGGGTAAATATAAAGGCTGGAGGGTGGCAGAGGTTGCAGGTAGAGTGGGCTCTTCAACATCCTAAGAGCTGCAGCTGTTTGCAAGAATCTGTGGGTGGAGGAGCAGCTTCAGGTGGTTGTTTGGGTTGTATCTGTCCGAGGGAATCTACAATGGAATTGCCTAATGCAAATTCCACCAGGCATGGATGCAACATGTTCCGTGTGCCTTGCGGCTGCTGGAGCTAATCGTGGCCGTTCTATGTTTAGTTCCTGTCTAGTTCAATGTTTAGAACCCCAACGGTCGGGCCATGATCCTCTCAGATGGGTCTCCGTTCTGCTCTGCTGAGAATACACGTCTGTTCTATTTTGACGGACGTGACAATATGGCGGAAGTGAGACACATTGAAAACCCGGATTTTCAAAATAAAACATCCTGGCAAACCAACAGCCAAAAGGGAAACAATTTAACTCTGTAGCATATTTACATATTTAGAAGCATATTTAGAATCACGTAGACCAGGGACAGGCGTTTTGGCATCAGGCATTGGTTCTCCCAAAGTGTCCACATAAAAGGGAGGATTGGTTCCAACCCTGTACAATACATCTTCATTCATGGCATGATCCACACACTTGCTAGATGCAACGCCTCAGCTCTGAACTGTGTGGATGGAGTGGGAAACTAAATCAGCTCTTCTGGATGTTCAAAGGGACGGGCCTGTTTTGTTTTCTGGAGGAGGTTTGCAGTACTAGCAGAGTGCTGCTGCTTTGGGTTTAAATCTGGCTCCTGGACAAGGTCAGGAACAACTGATGTTAGCCTCCAGTAAACTAGACAACATACTTTTATAATCTCATAAAAGAAAAACACATCAGATGCACTGCAGAGGACTACTTTGTGAAATTAAAGACCCTGGACATATAATTTAATTTTATACAGAGCTGCAAAATATATTTGAAAACTTAAACTGAAGCTGTCGAAGAGCAAAGAGTCCATGAAATCTGATGGGAATCCAGTAAGCAGTGTACACTGTGTCCCAAATCATTCAATATTCATAATACCACTTCATAATAGTCTGCCATGTGATTATCACTTTGTGAAGCGGTCTAATTCTCTAGTTATTGAGGATTATGTTATGAAAATGTTGAGACATAAACATTTTTTGCATTCAAAATATGAATTAATCAATGTGTAACCCGGTCGTCTCCGTGCGGACACGGTACAGATGTTAGAATGAGGATGTCTATTTTTACTTTATTCAAGTGTAGACATTCTTTATCCATCCATGCTTGTGTCAATGACACTTCATCAGGCCCATCTTCCCTTCGACAGTTATGGTCCCTGTCTGGAGAAGCTGGACTCCTTCAGGATGTTGTAGCAGTCCTTCACCACCTGAGGACGCAGCAGGGCAAAACCTACCAGAGAGAAGCGTCCAAATTCAAGCGGCAACCTCCTTGGCTGGGAAATGAAGCCAATCTGTAAGTGCCAAAACCTGTAATTCTTCAAGCAGCCACTTGAAGCTCCCCATGTTAAAATGTCCAACTTCACAGTAGAAATAAACATGTTTATAGCCTGGTACAAAAAACAGTTTTGGTCTCTACTGTATAGCTAATTTCCCCGTTCATGACAACTGTACTGAGGGTGAATTTTTATACAACTCACCCATTCAAATTATATTAAGGTTTAAAGTTATGCTGAATTAACAGTGTGGTTGCTTTGACTGACAGGTCGGTGTCGTTGCAGATGGCTTGTTTGAGCATCCAGGTGTCATTCGGCTCACCTCAGGTCTGACTCTAAGGTATGCACTGAGATGGTGAAAACTAAATTTTTCCTATATAAAGCATAAGAAGCACATATGGATATTCATGAGAGCAGGTGCAAACTAACTTCATGAATTATTTTAGTGGAAAAACTCTCTGATGACATTTATATGTGCTCACGACTCGTGGTTCTTTAGTGACACACCAAAGACTTTTTTACAGCAGATGTTGACTTTGACTGAGATGTTACTGCTAAAATGAACACTGGCTGTGTTGTGTTCAAGTGTCTCATTAAGCCAACAACAGTGACAGTGAGCCAATGAACGAAAATAACAAACAAGTAAGGCTGCAGAAAACAATACACCGCCTGGCATTTTTTCTAACTATTAATGAAGCCAACTTTAAAAACTCTGTGTTGTGACACAGCAGTACTATTGTGTATCTATTGTTTACCTCTGAAACATATTCAGGTTCATCTGTGTCAACAACTTTACAATCTGAAGGTAGCAAAAACATGAAGATATCCAAAGTGGTCACTGCTTGATTTGATGATGTCTGAAAGATTGAAAGATTGACCAATATTCTTTGTTTTTTCTTGAGTAATGCATATACACACTTTACCACCCTTTTTGTTTCTGTTACTCTTACTTTTATTGTTTAAGGTTGTGTTATTTCACGATTAGTGTCCCACCAATTTCCTGTAAGGGAGTGTGAGTAAGGGAGTAGTGATGAAATGTGTTATGCCTCAATGTCTCAAGATAACGAAACTGAGATAATGCCATAATTAATTTGAGATCTCAAGAAAACAAAAGGATAATTTGGTATATTAAATCACTGCAATTGCAACATTCTCCTGCTCTTTGATATTGCTGGACTAAATTATGTTTCCTGCAATGATTTAATATCCTATTGCTTTCTTGAGATCTCAAATTAATTATGGCATCATCTCGGGAAGTTTCGTTATCTTAAGATATTGAGAAAATGGTCCTGTTATCACCGGGTAACATTTGTTATTTCGACATAAATAAATGTATCGACACAACTCAAGATGTTGAGAAAACAAATAAAATAAAGTCATTATCACGAGGAAAGGGAGGAAATAAAATGTATGAAAGTATGACCGCTTGGGGCTTCCATAGAAGACACTACATCTAAGTCATTCATATATCTGTACAAGGTTTGTTTACATCAATTATACTTAGACACACAACTACCATTGTAGAACGCTGCTGCCTAAACCCAACCAGAGATGGTTTAGACCAGGGGTGTCCAAAGTCCAGCCCGGGGGCCAATCATGGCCCGCGGTCATATTTCATGAGGCCCGAAGCTTCATTTTTATAATATATTATTTATGGCCTGCTAGGATTGTCAGATACTGTATGGCTGGAAGATTTGGCTGACATTTGGTTGACATAATGAAGCATTCGAACCTCTAAGGACATAACTGCCTGATCTGACACAAAATATTACTTTCTGAATGATCTTGTGAAAAAGAAGAGCAAGAGTTAACAGACTTCACATTACTCATAGTAAGTCATGTTTAGAATGAACATGAGGTTCAGATTTGTATCAACTTCATGCAAGTTTAACGTATTCCATACAATTTATTCTTTGTTATCTGACTCCAGATGTGAAAGAAAGGAAGAATTGGTTTTTAGATTTGTTCACGCCTGATTGGCTTAGATTTGGTTACATTGTCATTTTAAAACAATGATAATTGTCTTCACATTGTCAAATCTGGCCCTCTTTGAAAGAAGTTTGGACACCCCTGGTTTAGACCTAACAACCCGCAACAAAGAAGAGGAAGACTGGATGTAGGAGTACAGGATGAACAGCAGACCTTTGTCTGTAGGGGGCAGCATGGCGCTTTTCAGATTACAGCCTGCCGGAAGTTCGTTAGAAGAAGAGGAAGAAGAAGAAGGGAAGTTCTTCCTTGGAGACGATGGACGCCTGAGTGGTCACTATGCACAAAGAAGGCAGTTTGAGGCCAGAAGTTACAATAACGCGTGAGCATGAAATCATTATAGCTGATAGCTAGTTAATAGTTCGTGTAGAGATGTGGAAACGAGGCGGTCGAAGCTCCGCTCTGGACCGGGCTCAGGCTCTGCTGTCCGCCAGGAGGGACAGCAGAGGAGACGCTGAGTCCGTGCAGGGATCGGCGGCCGTCACACCGGTACACACCGTGAGTTTCAAACCTCAAACATGCATACGTGAACTCTGGCGTTACTCTGGGAGATGTTTAAACATATGCGACCTTTCCCTCTCTTTTAGGGTGCTGTGAGAAGCAGGGCTGCCCCCCCGAACACGCACGCTTTACTCTCAGATCTGAGTGACCTGTCCTCGGTCAGCTCAGCCTCCGAGCATGGAGCTGACACCGAGGGTGCTGCTGCTGCTGCTGCTGCTGCTGCTGGGAGGACCCAGGAAGGAGAGGGGGGTTCCACCAAGGTAAACACGTTCAGAAGTTATTGATAATCGATGCTGTATTGTAACTGTATTGTGACTGCACACATCCACTTTTTGTGATGCTCTATGAGCCCCCCCCACCCCACCCCCCTTGTCTTCCCCTCTGCCAGGATCTGAGACCTCAGAGCTCTCTGGGTGGAGGAGGTAACAGGTTCTTGAAGAAGGCTCCACCACCTCCAACCAACAACAGTCAGTCACCTGTCCGCAAGAGCCAAATGCAGCATCCTGAACCCAGGTCTGGTTCTGTGTGTGTAAGAGAAACATAGTTTTCTGATCCACTGATTCCACTATTCACATTTCTAACACTCTAACACTGAATCCTTGTGTTTTCCTCTGCCGTCAGAAATGTTTCATCCTCTCTACGAGGCTCGCAGACTGCTGCTCTGAGTAGACTGGCTCAAATTGAGAGCCGAATACGCAGCCGCCAGCAGACCGGGCAGTGGGCAAAACCTGCCAAAGATCAAACCTCAGACTTGGGAATCTCAACACCACCAGCAGCTGCCCAGTCCCCGGAAGCCTCTGGGCAACTCTCAGCACAGTCCAGCAGTGAGCACAGCCTGAAGGGGAATCGTTTCCTCAAGAGCAACACAGCTGCCGCTGCTGCTGCTGCTGCTGCTGCTGCTGCTGCTAGAGCTCCACAAAGCCCAGATGTTGGCGTCAGGTTCAGATCTAGAGCTGCTGATGCTGTCGTGCCTTCACTGGGTTTGGAGACAAACTCAGGGAGAGTAGTGAGCGCCGTATGTCTGGAAAGTGATGAAGAGGACATGAGGAAACTCCTTGGAGACTCATTGGATTCAATGGACAACAGCTTCTTAATACCTGGGAGATCAGCAGACAAGGTACCTTTCAGCTTTGAACACTGTTCAGGCTGTTTCTGTTTGGGTTTCATGGCATAATTAATCCTTTTCATCAGTTAATCAATCACTCCCATCTGCTGGTTGTCTAGGTCCAGACCGTTTTGATTTAATTAAATGATATCAAATAATTGTTATATACAGCTGGTAAGTACTAAAAAAGCAGCTCTCCTCTCTTACAGATGTCGAACAAAAGCAGTCAGAAGGTCCAACCCACACCTCCTCACACCGCTGCTCCACCTCACTCCCCTACCTCCCCCTCTCGCCGCAGCTCTCCATTCCGATTCACCGGCCACGCTCAGGCCCGCTTCAGCCCCTCCGCGCTCTCCCCGTCGCCGCCCCCTCTCCACGTCTCCCCCCCTTCTCCCCCAGGCAGGCTGAACTTCCCTCACGGGGCGTCGAGTCCGCAGCGTTCCCCCTCCTCCCTGTCAGGCTGCAGTGAGGTGCTCTCTCTGGAGGAGCTCTTCCCTGTTGGGCCTGCCTCTGAAGATCGGCACAGTGAGATGAGTGCAGTTTCTTCTGAAGGTGAGAGAAATCAGGGTGTCACAAACGTCAGGAAAGATGGCAGATAGTGTTCCTCTCTGTGTGTACTAGATTCAGTGCCTCAGAATTCTTGTTTTAATGATTTATTGCTCAGCCTCGTTTTGTGTACAAGAGAGACAGCATGTTGTTTGTCTTATTAATCATTGTGTTTTGTTCTTCACTCCTCGTCTCATGCTGCCTAGATGAAGAACAAGGTACATAAATCATACTTCTGTGGACAGAGATCAGGACAAATATGAGCTGCTGTGCAGGGCATTGTAACGTTCTGAAGTTTATTTACCGTGCAGATGTCATCATTGTGCTTTCGGGGGGGAAATTATGTAGTTGTTATAAAACCACTTTTAAACATATAACCATGTTATGACATTTAAAGGTCCAGTGTGTAAGCTTTAGGGGACTTTATTGGCTAAATCTGAATTATACTAGTCATAAGTATGTTTTCATTTGTGTATAATGAGTCTTTATATCAACAGAGGGAACGGGTCCTCTTCCATGGAGTCTGCCATGTTTCTACAGTAGCCCAGAACAGACAAACCAAACACAAGCTCTAGACAGGGCGAGTTTAATACCCACTTTAGGTTCTCCCACTAGCTTGGAAGGGGTGGTGGGAGGGTGAGGTGAGTGGTGTTCAGTCGGTTGCAATCTTCAAGTTCACCTCTGGATGCCACTAAATATTACACACTGGACCTTCAATCACTGATGCGGCCTAAACTGACATTTACTGTATATCTGATACTTTGTGCTTTAATAGTCGTATCACACTAACTCGTGTGTGATGACATTTCTGTGACTGTACAGTATGATTTATGAAATTCTGTTATGATCCTGCAGACTTCAAGATAAATGTGATGACATTAGATGACCTTGTCCCTGCTGAACTTGGATTTACTAATGACACAGCAGGAAAGGAGGTGAGTCATGACAGCAGTTATTAGTACAAAGGAAAGTTACAAATTATAATATATAATAATAATAATCACCTCCAAGTCTGAGGCCATGGTTCTCTGCCGGCAAACGGCAGAATGCTCTCTCCAGGTTGGGAGTCTGTCTCTCTCTCTCTGTCTGTCTGTCTCTTTATCCACTCAATGCTCCACTATGTTCACCACTTAGTATTTAACTGGTTCTGTCTGCTGAGCTGAAGTTGAAGAGTTGAATTGTTCAATTTGAATCATTACATTGAAAAACTGAATCTGAATTGTAATTTGAAATTGAATTTATTAGTTTGGAACTGAACATTCAGTTCTCACAATTCAAATTCAGTTCTCACAATTCAATTTCAATTTTCTGTGATAAACATCCGGGTAGTTGAGGCAGAGCACTTCAGCGCAGATACACAGGACGCCTCTTCGGCCAATCAGGACCTACGTGTATGTGTGTGTGTGTGTGTGTGTGTGTGTGTGTGTGCGCCACGGCAGTTGCCAGTGTCTGGGGCAGTTACCACTGCCCTGCCACGGCAACTGCTGCTGTTATGGGCATTTGTTTTATTTTTTATTTTATAAAACAGTCGTCAGAGTTGTATTAGACTCGCTGGCAGTAGCATTTCCATTACGTGATTTCTGCATTAATGAATGGAAACAGTGAAGCTAAGGGACATAAACCCAAATGACGAGCTGAAAGGTGAAGATTCTCTGTAGGTTCACTGCATGATAAACCTTTGTACATTATCGGTATCTGACCTGTTGTTTAAATCAAAATATTAGAACTGGGACAAATCATGTCCTATAAAGAAAACATAATAAGAGTGTATCTTTGTAAATGTAAAAAAATATTTAAATTTGCTTTCATTTTTTTTAACTCCTCAGTTAAAAAATAAGTAAAAGCCTTCAAAATCTAAAATACACCTACTGACAACATACTTGTAAAAATGTACTATAAAAATGAATTTTGTTTTAAAATATGTTTTTATCAAAAAAACATCATTTAATCAGGCATAAAAAGAGTTAGCTCTTAGTTACATCCTAAGGACCCCTGTCTCACTTCCTGGTTTCAGAATAGGCGGGAATGGTGCTCAAGCACTGGTCAGCCAAGAATTATGGTTTAAAATTTTATATTTTGATTAGTATTGAGAGAACTCTTGGTTTGCATTTGGAAGATGATGGTTGTTGGATAACCAATAACCATTCCAATGAATGACAGTCAAACTGAGCCCTTTCTTCTATTTTTACTTTGGATCTCCTGAAGGACTCCTCAGACTGACACATTTGCTTTCTTCCTGCTACCTAAACAGAGAGAAGCCAAACTCAGCGCCCCTGATCCCGGATCCCCAAACAGACGACAGCTGCTAAGATCGAAGGAGAAGCAGAAGGGAGAGGAACAGCGGCAGGAGGAGGAGAAAGAGGATGTGCTGGACTACCAGAGTGACTTTGAGAGTGAGAACAGGACAGCGGCAGATTTCAGTGCCAGCCAGGTTTCCGAGCACTTGCAAGGACACTGCGATGAAGAGGAGTTGGTGTCGGAGGTCAGAGAGGAGGCAGAATATGATTACTCGAGCACTTTCTCAGACACAAGTTGCTCCTCCACCTTACGGACCTCAGATGGCAGTCAAACACTCAGCAGGAGCAGGGACTCCAAATCCTCCAGATCCTCTGTGTCGCATAGCGGCGAGTCAAGGAGGCATGCTTCAATTAGAATGGTTTTAAAAGAGGCAGCAGTGCAGACTCAGTCTGATCCACTGGCCTCCACATGGCCTGCCGGTTAGTCTGCCATACATGGCGTCATCACTGTCACTGTAATGTTTCTTCACAGTAGTCATCAAGCTATCAGGATTAATCTGACTGATTTGGAACGTAGAGAGCTCAGTGTTTCTGTTTCTGGCTCTTCTCCTTCTGTAGGTCTGTGTGCTTTGAGTCCTGCAGAAGCCATGGCCTATATGGATCCCAGCCCAGTGGTCACTCATACGCTCAGTGCAGAAATGGTGGAAGGTAAGAAGCATTAAACACACACACAGACTGGAAAGCACTCTGAGAGAGAGTCTACCTGAAGTGACTGAAATGTAACCTTGGTGTTGTAGCACCCTCTATAGGTAACTTCTGCAGGATTACTGTATAGTTGGGTTAAAACTGAACCCTGGTGTGCTTGACCTGTTAGTGCAGCTTGTTTGTGCTGGTGCAAAAGTGGACTGTTGTGCCATGGTGCTGATTCTTTCATGTCCGTGTGTGTCTGTTCCTTGTACCTCCCTCAGCCCTCAGCACCTTCAATCCAGCTGTATTTGCACTCAATGAATTGCTGAAGCAGCAACTCGCCACGACGAGGCGGTTCATCGAAAGCAGCCGACACCTTCACTCCAGCCTGGTGAAGACCCTGGAACCACCAAACTACAGATACACCACGCTGGAAGACACCAAGAAGGTGAAGCATACTTATAGTATATCGCTAAGATCTGCCAGCTCGCTGCAGATCTGATCCGCTATCGAAGTTGTTAATTTTTCACTTCACACACACCCACTCCTGTCCCTGACGCACCTTTCCGTTCATTCACTCCCTTCCGTTTCGTCACTCACACACCTCCACCGGAACCTATCCCAAGAGTTCCCCTTGTTTTAAATAAAGATGGCGCGGACTCGACGGAGCAGTCAGACAAAAGGAAGCAGCGAAATGGTCCTGTTGCATGTTGGCGCCCATATTTGTTGTTTTCCCGGCTAAGTCCGTTACATTAATTTACCGTTACAATACTTACACACACAATGATAAACTAAGCCATACACACACATTTACTCTGACTTAACCACTCAGACCTTACACACACACCTTACACACTGCTCTATTCCCCAAAGAACTACGCTGCTCTTATAACACCGGGATAACGACATCATTAATACAAGATCTGCTCTGGTATATTAAACCATTGCAGGAAACATCATTCAGTGTAGCAATGTCAGAGGAGCAGCAGTATATCGATCAGCACTTCACATCCATCAGACAGCATCAGGTCAACACGGTATGACGTCACGTGATGGAAATCTCAGGCCTATCACATTTGATTCATTATCTTGAGATCAATAATTTACTTGTATTATTACTCGTATTATCTCCGGAAAACAAAGTCTCGTTATCTCGAGAAAATTATCCTGTTATCTCGGGACAACATCATTTATTATTTCAACATAATGACATAAATAGCTCGAGATATCGAGAAAACAAATGAAATGAACTCGTTGTCACGTGAAAACGGAGGAAATAAAATGTATGGATTCATGACTGTGTCGGGCTCCTGTACAAACTGCATTAAAAAGACACCTTTGTTTGTCTGTAACGTGTCTTCGTTCTCTCTGCAGTACATTCTGAAGCGCAGACCTCCCAAACTGACGGTGGAGGAAGCCTTAGAGGAGGTGCTGCAGGAGGTGAGAGACCACCATCACATCTGAGCTGGATTACTGACACCTTGTGTGTGGAACAAGAGACATTTTGCCACAACCATTTTATTAAGAAATGTTTTATACACAATGAAATACTTTTATACTATTGTGAGAATGATGCTATTAATGTTAATCAGTCATAAATGGTAAATGGACTGTACTTATATATCTCCTTTCTAGTCTTCCGGCCACTCAAAGCGCTTTACAGTACGTATCTCATTCACCCATTCACACACATTCATACACTGATGGCATTAGCTGCCATGCAAGGTGCCAACTGCTCATCAGTTTGAGGAGCTAACCATTCATACACATTCACACACCGATGGCACAGCCTTCAGGAGCAATTTGGAGTTCAGTATCTTGATCATCTGACTAGTGGACGACCCGCTCTGCCTCCTGAGCCACAGCCGCCAAGTGTTGAGCGACAGTGCCGGCTGCCACCCAACTGGCTGCATTTATATCCTACTGGGTGTTTTTGCCACTGACAGACTGAGATTGTTATTGTGTGACAGCATGATGAAAAAGACCCTACAAAGATAGAACATTAAGGATCTTACTTAACAATAATCTGAGCCTGTCAGGGTAAAATACAAGCACTTATATGGAGGACTGCACATTGCAGCCCATTCTGCAGCTATCAGCGCTCTCGCTCAATACTGGAGCAATTTCAAGAATTTAGTTTCCCTTTGAGCCTCTGTGTGTGAATTGGATTGTTTCATACAGTCACTGTGCCATTTGAATGAAATGATCTCTTCCCTGCTGCTGACAGTGAAAAGCATCACTGCTGTTCCTGAGGAGAAGAAATAATAAATGACTGACAAAGATTTTAGTGTTTAAAATGTGTCAATATTTTTGTTTGAAAGTAGAATGTAAACATCTACACACCTTTGCTCGGCTTACATATTAGTTACTAATTACTACAGTGACACCATACACAGTCAAAATCTCAATGATCCGTGTTGTAGCGGTTAAATGATTGACATTTATAGTTACTGTAATATTCCTTCATTCATTCATAAACTGTCTGAATAAAGACGGCTAAAAGTGAAGTAACAAAATGTTTATTTAAAAAATAACACGTACAGTACGTACACAGTCATTCCAGATCATCACGACAATAACTTGTAACGTTCTAATGATAAGTGCAGGATTTGACATAATCTAAGACGAACAAAATGTCAGGATCCAGGAACATTTAGTAGTGATGTGGGAGGGCGGTGCGCTGTTTGGTGGGGTAGTTGAAGGCACAAAATTCAGGTTGCAGTGCGAGTGGGTCAGTAGGGGTCGTTGAAGGGGTAGTGAGGATGTCCTGCATCCCGGGGAACGCGTTTTCCTTCCACCTGCAACATCCAAACCAAAGCGCGGAATTAAGATGACAAAGTTTCACCCACCATGACAGACACAGTACGTGAAGTCTACTCACTTCGATCATTGGTACGATGTAGCGCCAGCCTTTGTCCAGCGCCATAATACTTTTCATTTCCTCAGCTTCAAGGGTGAAGTCGAACACCTGACGACAAACATTAGATCAACACCTCATCATCCTTTGCAAATGTTACCTTTTAGGTACTTGAAGGCACCTCGATGAACCTTAATGAACTTTTTAAAATGCTTCATGGTTTGGGAATGAATTGCTCTGACTGAAATTTTACCCCACCTGAATGTTCTCTTTGATACGGGACTCCGTCACACTCTTGGGGATTGTTACCACCCCTCGTTGTGTCTGCCATCTGCAAATACAACAAACTTGTGTTGAAACATGTGGCCACTGGAAAATTTCTATTTTATTATTGTAGACCTGTTATTACAAATCAAGTACACCTGACTATGCTGTAGTTGTTTTTCATCAGACTGACTCATGCAGCAATAATGTATACTTCCAACATAGAAATTCATCAGTGGTAATGTGCATGTCTGTAATATCAGCTTTGTACTGCTGTGTTTCCAGCTTGTCACACTGCCCCCAAGTGGCCAAAAATATTCAATTCAATTTTATTTATATAGCACCAAATCATAACAAAAGTAATCTGATGACACTTTCCATACAGAGCAGGTCTAGACTGTACTTTATAATATTATCTACAGAGACTAACAATTCCACCATGAGCAAGCACTTGGCGATGGTGGCGAGGAAAAACTTGCTTTTAACAGGCAGACAGGTGGTTAGACAGATAAGAGACAGTACAAAATATATTATTGCAAGATGAACTGTTGCTCACTCTGATGCACAGAACACTTTAATATATGTATTTAAACTGCTCACTGGATTTGATATGACAATCTGTTCTATCGTTGCCTCCAATAATGACTTTAAAACTTCAATGCAACATGGAACCATTTCACATTTATATTTAAGGACTACTCACATAGAATCAAGGTCCAGTTCTAGAGGGGGACAGATTTAGCAAGAGGGACGCCCCTGATCTGGTAGGAACTGATAGGACGTTCCACCAACGGGGAACAACAGACGAGAAAAGTTTGGATTGCTCTGAGTGTACGGGGGCAGAGCCAGGCGTCGTTCATTGGAGGAGCGCAACAGTCCTGAGGTAACACATGCCTGGATAAGGGCGATCAAGTAGGTGGGTGCAGAACCAAAGACTACTTTGTAGGCGAGCATTAGTGATTTGAATTTAATACAGACTGCTACAGGTAGCCAGTGGAGCTCGATGAGCAGCGGGGTAACATGTGACCTTTTGCGTTCTGGTTCATCTGAAAAGGTTTCACTGTGCAGGCCGGGAGGCCCATCAGGAGGGGGTTACAGTAGTTTAGTCGGGAGATGACCACAGCCTGTATCAGGAGTTGGGTAGCATGTAGAGTTAGCTATGGCCTGATTTTTCTTATTTTGTGAAGTGTGAAGTAGCATGACCAGGCAACCAAGGTAACGTGATAAGAGGTTAGTTGGTCATCGATCATGACTCCTAAGTTTTTCGCTGCCCTGTAGTGGCGAGACATAGGGAGTCAGTTTTGATGTGGATGTCATGGCTTGGAGAACTAGATGTTTGGTTTTTGTTTTAAATATTCTAATAATCAAACCAAACCTTTTAAAACCGTCATGTTGAGCAGAGAGGATCCATATTGTGCTATTGTGCTTTGAGACTCTTCTAATGTAAAGAAATCTTAGGAGTGAAATCACCTCAAGATAATCTGCGCAGGGGATTTTTTATATTTCTCTGCCAGTGCGCTGATCACAGGCTCCTGAAGCAGAACAGGTTCATCTGGATGTTTCCAGGCCCGGTCAGGAGAGCCCAGAGGGCTGTAGGAGGTCATCACCAGGCCCCGTTCCCGGCAGTGGGCCAGCAGCTCTACCTGGGCCAGGTAGGGGTGGCCCTCTACCTGCCCAACCAAAAAACACAGAGTTACAAGTTGATCTGTAGCTTTCCGAATGTCAAACTTTAGAACTTTTAGAACATCATAGACAGCCTGTACCTGGAGCACAGTGGGTTTGATGCTGGCCACAGACAGGACGTCGTCTATCTGCCGACTGCTGAAGTTAGACAGGCCGATGGATCTGACAAGGCCCTTCTCCACCAGCTTCTCCATGGCAGCCCAGGTCAGCTTGTAGTCTATGTTGTCATACAGCAGGGTGCCATCCTCATTTCTGGGGAAAGGAACGTCACCTTGTCTAGGAGATATAAAGAGAAGCCGCTAAGAGTGAATGAAACTGTTGTTTCTAAAACAAACGGCAACAAGTTCAACAGATCTTCAAATAACATTGTTGTTTTTATCTAACTACATGCTAATTAGCTCGTTATCTTGAGAAAACAGGAGGTGTGTTTTTTCCCCGCGCTGATAACGAGTTAATCATTTCATTATTAGACCTGGGTGGAGGTTGAGCTCACTGGAAGGCGTAGGGCCAGTGGATGAGGTAGAGGTCCAGGTACTCCAGTTTCAGGTCCTTCAGGGTCTTCAGGAGGGCCGGCTCCACGTCCTCAGGGTGATGTCGGGTGTTCCACAGCTTGGACGTGATGAACACATCCTCTCGTCTCAGGGTCTGATGCACAGTTGTCAGATAGAATTTAGTAAAAAATGGTACGGAGATTTCACAACACAAACAAAGTATCCTTCAGACCCGAGGGAAACATTCTCACTGGAACTTTGAGCCTCATGTGGAATGTTTAGCTGCTTTACCTTGCCAGGGCCGAGTGTGTCCTGCAGGGCTTCTCCGATCTCGACCTCATTCCCATAGATGGCTGCACAGTCAATGTGGCGATACCCAGCCTCCAAGGCCCAGATGACTGCTTGTTTCACCTGTGACAGCATTAGCATTCCTTTAGAGTCATGAGTGACAAATACACATCTAATATTCACTCTTTTAACTCCGTTTTGGTCTCCACCAACTACTGAAAAAAATATCTGGCTTTTTAGCTTCACTAGCTTCACCTGCTAGCTGCTAACTTTGTCTGTCTACTGTTTGGTGCTGGTTTATCAAGAGGTATTTTCCCTGAAAACATCTGGTGTCTGGCAAGCCTGAACCAAAACAGTAGGTTAAAGGAGGTTGATCTGTGAGCTACAAGCATAAAAGAAACATCTGAAATGACAGGAAGTGCATCATCAGAAACAGAAAGAAGAATGCAACAAAACACTCAAATGAAAGCAAATAAAAGACAGCTTTTTATTTCTCTTTTGAATAAACAGAGGAGATCGGTGCAGCCTCTACCTTTCCTGGCTCACTCTTCCATGTTCCCAGTCCGATAAGGGGCATCTTCCGGCCCGTGTTGAGAACTGCAAAGTCATTCATGCCTCTCAGAAGCACCTTTAAAAAAAAGGACAGGGAGAGCATGATTCAGTCAGTGAGGAGAGGAGCTCGGGCTCTCTCCGATGTTTAAAGCTGCAGCAGCATGAATTCTATGTAAGCCATTCACCGCTACATTTGAGCTGTTTCTTTTCACTGTGAGGCACGCATATATCAAGTTAACTTTGTTAGAAAGCAAGCAGCAACACAGCGTGAGCAGGACGTGAAGCCAGCTCAACAAAAAGACGAATTAGAGCTGGCAAACTTTCACCTCATTGGGAGAGTGTTCATTTCTGAGGCACCTCTCTTCAGACTTAATGAGAAAGCATTGGCCAGACACCAGCATTTCTCAATTTCCTTATGAATCAGTGTTTAAAATATACAGCTACATAAAACTATCTACACTAACTGTGATGGAAATCTGGAGAGCTTTCTTTTTTTTTTTTACATTAACTCATGTCCCACTTTATTCTGCTTCACAGCTGTATGAAAAGGGGAGTCCTCTTTTTGCAGAACAATGAGCCAAAACATGTACAGACCATCCAAGAACAGGAAGAAGTGCTGACTCTGACTTCCTTCAAAAGTCACCAGACTGAGCTCTTTTAAAAAACGACACAAAGACCTCACAACACACTTGAAAGAAGAGACAATCATTTCCTTCAATTAAATAAAGATCAGACAAAGCTTCAGCAGCCACATCAAGCCAATAAATTAAACAGTTTTTAATCAGTGAAAACAAAAAGCAAGAGTTTGAGGTTTCCTGTCCAGACGAGATTTAGAGGAAATCATTCATCTCCAGTCAGGTGGACTGTTTCCTGTCCCGAGAGGACCGTTAGACAAAGTCAGCACATTCAGAGAGAGCTCAGCACATTACTGTCGATCCAAACACTGCAGATCCCTTAGAGCTCTAGGAATCAGTCAGACTTCCAGAACCAAACAAGCTGCATTTAGCTGCTATGTTACACACAGATGAAATTCAATGTTTCATTAGACTCAGTTTTCACTCAAAGTTTCAAAGTTCACTTTTTTAAGCCCTAAAGGAGTTCAAACATTCAGCAAAACAAACAAAGTTTGGAGCCAAGTCTCTAAAAAATGAAGCAGTGTCATCCTGCTTCTGGAGAAACTCAGATGTCAGTTCACCGTCACAGAGGATGAAAGAAAGCAGAAAATATTCACATCTGAGGGGCTGAAATCAGAATTCAGACTTTTTTTTTCTTACAAAATAACTCACATCAATTAAGAAATGATCAAAATAGTTGGAGGTTAATTTGATTTTTGACAACTCTGCTTACACTTACAACACAAACACACCTCACTGTGACTGAAAAGCCTGTCAGTTTTCTGACACATCTGTGTAGAAAAAACACAAAAACAGACATTTTCCAGATGTTTCCACAGTCCAGCTCTGTCAGCTGATTTCATGGAAAGTCATGCGCCACAACCACACCTCACACTGACCTCAGTTCAGCAGCTGTGTCGCCCCAAAACGACCAAACCTGTTCACAGACTGGCAAAGTAAGGTGTGTGTTAATGTGTGGCCAACGTTAGCACGCAGCGGGTGACGCAGTGTGAGGCTGTCAGCGTTAGGTGTTAGGTGTATGTTAGGACAGAGCGAATAACGGAGAGCTCACTAAATATGTCGGCTCATCGGTCACTGTAACGTCACTATACGTTGTATTTAGGAGCTAGAAAACTGCCGGTGTTTCGGTTTATCGGGCGACCCTTTAGCCTGCGGTTGACGTTGTTACGACAGCAGTTGAAAAACAGGAAGATAATACAAACAAGACCTCAATGACTAAGCAGCCATTTCTTTTCTTAATATTGTCACGTTACTAACAAGAAAAAATAAAGATATTATATATAATAAGGCATTCACGAGGACGTACATTTATGCTTTAAACAACTGTCGTAACTACGACAGCGACAGACGGTATCCAGTTATCAGGGTCGCTCGTTAAATCGAAACACCGGTTCAGGTTCAAATCCAGAGAGCGTTTGTTAAAAACAGCTAGCTAGCTTTAGCTTCTCCTGAAAATGACTCTCGCACTTGACTCAGCGTCACTGCCGCTTCATGTGCGACGTGCCAGGTTTAAACTTATCGACTGACTCACCCGCTTGCCAGTGTCAAAACATAAACGCCTGAGGAGCTGCTTTAAAGCTGGACATGTGAATGATTGCATGGCCGCTTCAGCTCAGCTGTGATGTGATGTGACGTTAGCTCGATCAGCAGCGGCTCTCTGCGCGCTTTCAGCCTCCAACTTACTGTTTCTAGATTGTAAAAGTTGCGACTTCGAACGGGGACCTCTTCTTGTTCTTCCTCCTGGGCAGAAAAGTGTGCGAGAGTGTTGTTTTCTGCCAAATGTTCAAAAACACCACCTCATTTTGGTGACGTTTCCTTTTCCGGGACGATGAGTCCTCTGTTTCCGGTGAAAATAACACCAGACCAGACCAAAGGATGGGAGAGACATGGAAGCAAAAAATAAGATGAAAACTTAGCCTTGATTAAATACGTACAATAAAATATGAATAAATACAGTTGTTCAAATACCATCCAATGCAGTGGAAGATAATAAAAATCTGTTGGCAGTTCACTTCACAGCAACACAGTGGCGGCTGGTGAGAAATATTCTAGGTGGGGCTGTGCCATATTCAGTCAGTTTCAGAAACCATCCCATCCCGAAAATAATAACAGGGTTTATGCAGGAATCCTGAGGTTAAATTTAATACCATTTAATACCTTTTTAATACCTTCTAAATATTGTTTAAAATCTCAACGTAACTTGCCTCTAGTCATATAGCAAAAACAGGATCGATAAATGGGAGGGCACACGCACTGTTACTGTCAATCACTTAGTTATTTACATTTACATTTAGTCATTTAGCTGACGCTTTTATCCAAAGCGACTTTCAGAGAAGATGCGATGGCTGCAGTTTGACTGGTGGTGGGACTCGGTTGGAGCAGTGTACTGGGCATACTAGCAGCACAGAAATGTGATATTAATGGCTGCTCTCCCATCAAGTTGTCAGTCAACTGAACACTGTAGATAGATCCATCTACATCAGCGGTGTCCAAACTTTTTTTAAAACTTTTTTTTAAGAGGGCCAGATTTGACAATATGAAGATGCCTGGGGGCCAATACTAACATTTTAAAAATGAAAAAATTACGAATAAAAGTTACATACAAATGTTCTCAACAACAATTTTATTTTAATTGTCACAATTATCTTTTTTTTTTAAATGGCAATGTAACCAAATCTAAGCCAATCAGGCGTGAACAAATCTAAAAACCAGTTCTGCCTTTCTTTCACATCTGAAGTCAGATAACAAAGAATAAATGTATGGTATGTATGGAACGTATGGAATACGTTAAACTTGCATGAAGTTGATACAAATCTGAACCTCATGTTCATTTTAAACATGACTTATTATGAGTAATGCAAAGTCTGTTAACATTTAAGTTTAAAACGTATCGCTCTTGCTCTTGTTTTTCACAAGATCATTCAGAAAGTAATATTTTGTGTCACATCTACAGATATATAACAGCAGCAGTTATGTTCTTAGAGGTTCAAATGCTTCGTTATGTCAACCAAAAAAGCCAAATCTTCCAGCCATACAGTATCTGACAATCCTAGCAGGCCATAAATAATATATTCTAAAAATGAAGCTTCGGACCGCATGGAATCTGACCGCGGGCCGTGATTGGCCCCCGAGCCGTACTTTGGACATCCCTGATAATTTGAGTTACGCTACTTGATATCTGCTAAAGAAATGACACAATGCCTAAGAGTTCAGTACCACTCCACACATAACCATGTTCTCTAATGAAGACATCAAGTATACTTGACCAGCAGTGTTTTACAGCAGGATGCTTGTGAACAGCTGTTCTATTCACACTTTTCTTTTTTTGTCTTTTCAATGTAATTTTCAGTCTATGAAATCAAACTTTTTGTTTCAAGCTTGTTTCAAGTTTTACTCCAGCAATCAACCATGTACATAACTTTTCAGCATTCAGTGATGTTGTACCGTCATACTAACCACAGACGTCTTGAGAATCATTACAAAGTTTCAGGGCGTTCCCGTAACCATGGTAACTCACGGTGCCGGAGGAGAGGGAGAGACGCTGCATGACGTTTTTACAGGTTTTTCCAGAGTAGAGTCGTTGTTTCACACATGAAGCAACAACAGGAGACTCTCTGTGTCAGACGTGTTCTCACATGTTGACTAAACTTTATAAGTAATTATTTAATGCCAATATAAAAACAATGAGGCTTTCCTCTACAAAAATAAACACTGCACAATCACAAGCTTTACATGTAAACATGTTGGAAAGGCTGTTGACTTTTACACCTGTGACAGAGCTGATCCGCTGTGACAGAGCTGATCCGCTGTGACAGAGGTGATCAGCTGTGACAGAGGTGATCAGCTGTGACAGATGTGATCTGTGACAGATGTGATCAGCTGTGACAGAGGCGATCGGATGCTGAAGGAGTGATTTTACCGTAGTGAGGGTTGGGTCTTGGAGGAGTACCGTTACGTACGCCATTGTCATGTAGAATAGCGCTTGTACGTAGCGGCCCTGACTTTAGCGGTAGCTGGCTTGGGGCGATAAAATAATCGCCCTTTCTGGAGTAGATTTGAGGACGCTGATTGGCTAATCGTATGTCAAACGTTCATACCTTAAATTAGCGATTGGTTTAACTGCTTCATGTGTCGGTCGCGAACGAGCCGATTCAAAGAGCCGGCTCTTTTAAGTGAACGATGGGAGCCGGCTCCCGTCCGTCCGCGAACCGTTCTTTTTTTTTTTTTTTTTTTTTTTAGTTTTCTCTCTCTTCTCTACCTGCGGGCGCTGCGGGCGTTGGCTACGGGTGTCACGTGCATGCTGTGCAACCAATCGTGAAGATTGACAAGGATCATACCACCAAGCAGTGAGGGGCGGGGGTAGCAGTGCTGAGACAGTGACAGGAGACAAGAGGAGGGAGACGCGCTGAAGGAGAGAGAGGAGTGAAGACGAGAGAGGAGTGCGGTGCAAAGATGAGTGAAAACAGAAAAAGAAGTAGTATTTGGATGCATTTTGACAGTTCAACATGAAAACATGAAGGCACAATGCAGATGCATTTGTAAAGTCAAGCTCTCATATCGAGCAGGGTCCACAAACAACCTACGCAGACATGAGAACTGTGCATCCAGCAGTTCAGTTGGAAGAAAAAAGGCAGGCTAGCATGCCTGCTTCTGCCAGTGCCACTACTCCACCTGTTGCTGCTGCTGCTACCCCCTATGCATCAGGTACACGACAACCAACAACAACACAGAGCTTTATAAGCCAATTTATGTCAAAGGCAATAACCCCAGCAAGACACAACAGAATTGATGAAGAATTGGCTAAAATGATTGCAAGTGATTTCCAACCCTTCTCGTTTCTATCTGCTTTGTGTAGCAGAGTGGTTCTTCAAGCAAGTTAGTGCATTCATTGGGTGGTTTCAGAGAGTTACAAGGGATTTTACAACTGTAAATGCAATTGGCTACAGCAATTTATTGACATTGAAGTAATATATGTGTTCAAATACAAATCACAAGTCAAAACAGCGCTAAATTTGGCTGAATTATAAAAGGTATAAGCGGTAAAATGAAGAGCCGAAAAAAGAGCTGGCTCTTCTTGGTGATCCGGCTCACTAAAGAGAGCCGGAATTCCCATCACTACTTCATAGACCCGCCTCCTGGGGGCAATTTCTCCAGCGCCCCAGAGCAGCTGAGACATGCACAGTATATTGCTGCGCAGTGGATTGTCTATCATATTTTGCACATATTAATGGATGTATTCCATTATTTAAACACACAAATATTGAAAATATGAATGATTTAATATTATTATGATTATTTTTAATTTTTTCATCTTATTTTTGTGGCTCAGGGAGGGCGGCGCCCTACCGCCCTCTATTGGCCAGCCGCCACTGCAGCAACATCTGAAAAATTGTCTACGTATTAGGTATTTATTTCATGTATAACTGGCAACTTGTCCGGGGTGTGCCCTGCCTCACTGAATGTCAAGTGACATCTTACTTAATTTCCTAAAGGTATTCAGTCGGTTAAGATGTGGTGACTGTGATCATTTTCATTCTGATCAAACTGTCCAATGTGCTTGGTGATGTGCCATTATATAAACAGCAATATGTATTTCCATAGATGTGTATAACCATCCGTAATCATTATGTTTATTATTACTATTATTAAAAATAATGAGAATAAACAAAACTAATCAAATTCAAGAGATATTTTTTTAGTATAGTAAATACTGTTGATAAAAAATATGAAATGAAGTTGAAAGCTGTAAGTGGACCTTGAATTTAGATGAACTGTTCCCAAAAATCAAGAGTGAACCATCACACTGAATTAAACAGGCTGTGGTATATTGAAAAAATACTACAGTTCTGTAACTGAAGCAGCAGTGATGCAAGTCATATATTTCATAGTGTTGAGCACTTTTGTAGAGTTTTTTGTGTTATGGGCCCTTCTGGTGGTGACAGAAAACTCGATCAGTTCATTAATGTGGAGGACAGGAAGGAAGCAGGACCAGCACTTATTATGCTTGCACTGATTGAAATATTCAAGACTGCATGTCTTCAATGACTACAGCAAACTATAGAATGTAAATATTCTACATGTCTTATGCAACATTTTAGATACATTTCTACAAAATTCAGTCTAGCATATTTGGAATCCCTGGAAACTTTGGGTTCCCTACTATAATTTAAACTACTGTGGATTTGAACAGCCCATCCAGAATGCTGTAGTTTAGACAATGGAATGGTATAAAAGCAAATAACCATTTTTTTCTTTTTCTATTTGTCTCTGAAAGAAAAAAACTGAGAACTCGACAGCCTTTTCACAACAACAGTGAATTTAATGCAGCCATGTTCTTCAGTGGAAAGAGCACTGACCCTGTCAGAAGTGAGCTGCTTTCATTGATGACAAGGTTGTGCTCTTCAGTTTCTAAAAACTAGTTTGATTAGCATCGCCTTCATCCTTGTCTACAGCCTTGTTGTCGTAACACCGTGCTTCTTCATCCTCCTTTACAGCCTTGTTGTCATAAGACCTTGCTTCTTCATCCTCCCTGCAACACAAAGAAACAACAAGGTAAGTTATTTACTTTGATCGGTTTTACACTCAGGTCCAACGTACCAACTGCTCATCAGGAGCCATACGGCCTGTTCTATCCAAAGCTCTCACACTGACACAAAGCTCACCCCTTCACACACCGGTGTCAAAATGTTATGCTTCTATGTCATCACTAATATGTGACATCAATGCTTTACTAGGAGAGTCAGTTAAATAATATAAATAAAGGAACCTTGCACAACTGTTGCTCATAAGACATTCAAGGCCACAGAGTGGAACCCGCTGCTCACATACTATATATCACATCTGTTACAATATCTTCTGTCAAACCAGGAGGATAGTTGATTCATAATCAGTTACTGTCATTCAAAAGCACATTACGTTAACGAAACACTGTATTAGAACATTTCATGGTTTTAGTTTAACTAGGTGCTGTATGAAATGAAACCAAACTAACTGCATTATACAGACCATTGTGAACTGCTGTGTGTGTAAGACTGACCTGTTCTTCCTAAGTAGTCTGTGAACAATCAGAATGGTGAAAAGGATCAAGAGGAAGCCGACCACGGCTGTCAAACCCACCAACCAGGGCTGAAGAGTCACCGACTGAGAGCTTGCTGCTGCTCGCATGCCGGTCCGCATACCTGAACACACAATTAAAGTCCGGAAGAAGAAGAGGTTGGAATTTGGTTTTAGGTGCTATGACTGCTGCGTTTAAAAACAGATTTATTATAATGAAGTGGGAACTGATACTGTACCATTTATTTGACAACAAATAATAACTTCACTACTACATTTGAGGTACTTCTTTAGTGTACTTCTTTCTTTTTTGAGCCATGTCGAAGACAAATATTAGTCACATTGTGATGGATAGTGAGCTCTTCTCTTCCTGTATACTACATAACTACTAACTACATAACCATGAATACTGGTTCACCAGCTCTGACTGACTTATTTTCTCTCAGAATCTGAAGTGACTGAATTTCCATAAAGGAGGGACATGTTCTGAGAAAAAAATTCACACTCTGGAACATTTTTTTGCAGGGCTGTATAAGCCAAGTGTGTATCAAGCTTTTCATCAGCCTTTTTGTTTGTTTCCATTTTTAGTTCCAGTTGACAGGTATTGCATGTGATAAAGATTATTTGAATGAGGAATATACAAACATATACATATGCAAATAACTCCATAGTTATATATTGAGAGATGAAGCAGAATTTTACCTTTGTTAGCTGAGCAGCTGATGGCCGACAGTAGCACACACAACACAAGAGAGGACCGATTCATCCTGAATATAACAGAACGATTGACTCGACACAACAAATGAACATGACCCTCAGCACACACATACACACACAACTAACTCTAATTGTGTTCAAAGTTCACAGTCCAGATGGAGGTTATCACAGCAATCTGGGTGTGTGTTAACTGCTGTGTTACTGATCAGCATGTTCAGCTACTTCCTGTATACTACATAACTACTAACTACATAACCATGAATACGGGTTCACCAGCTCTGACTGACTTATTTTCTCTCAGAATCTGAAGTGACTGAATTTCCATAAAGGAGGGACATGTTCTGAGAAAAACATTCACACTGTGGAACATTTTTTTGCAGGGCTGTATAAGCCAAGTGTGTATCAAGCTTTTCATCAGCCTTTTTGTTTGTTTCCATTTTTAGTTCCAGTTGACAGGTATTGCATGTGATAAAGATTATTTACAACTTTATTTTGGAATATGCAACATGTAAGCGTGATATTAACTGCAGCAATAAAGGCCTTAAAACCAGATTTTATCTCAGACAAACTCTATGAGTCTGGCCTTCAGTATTAGATGATAATGTGGGCCTCACCATAAGGCACATGTTATTTCATTGGACTGTATATTGTGCTTTAGTGGTGCATATAGCACTGCCAAACAAATCAGTTTATCACAAACTAGTTTCCACACTTTGTGTAAATAGTGTAAATGACTATTGTAGCTGGAAACAGCTGATTTGTAATGGAATATCCAAGTGTACAGAGGCCCATTATCAGCAGCCATCACTCCTGTGTTCCAACTGCATGTTGTGTTTGCAAATCCAAGTTCATCATTTTAAATGGCTAACTGGTCATTAGAAACACCTTTTGCAATCATGGTAGCATAGCTGAAAACTGTTGATTAAAGAAGCAATAAAACTGGCCTTTTTTAGACTAGGTGAGAGTCTGGAGCATCAGCAATCATCAATGGGTTCCATTACAGGCTCAAAATGGCCAGACACAAAGAACTTTCTTCTGAAACATGTCAGTCTATTCTTGTTCTGAGAAATTAAGGCTATTCCATGTGAGAAATTGCCAAGAAACTGAAGATCTCGTACAATGCTGTGTACTATTCACGTCACAGAGCAGCGCAAACTGGCTCTAACAGGACAGAAAAAGGAGTGGGAGATCTCAGTGCCTAACTGAACAAGAGGACAAGTACTCTAGTAGAGAAACAGACGCCTCACAGGTCCTTAACTGGTAGCTTCATTAAATAGTACCTGCAAAACACCACTGTCAACATCAACAGTGAAGAGGCGACTTAGGGATGCTGACCTTCTAGGCAGAGTGGCAAAGAAAAAGCCATATTTCAGACTTGCCAATAAAAAGAAAAGATTAAAGCACAGCTCTTGGAGCTGTGCTTTGGGTGCAAGAACTATGTAGAGAAGAAGCAGTCAGCTGGTATTCTATCTGTAATGGAGTGGTCAGCACAGTCACCAGATCTCAACCCTATTGAGGTGTTGAGGGAGCAGCTTGACCGTATGGTATATAAGAAGGGCCCATCAAGCCAATCCAACTTGTGGTAGGTGCTTCAGGAAGCATGGGAGGAAATCTCTTCAGATTACCTTCACAAATTGACAAGAAGAATGAAAAAGGTCTGCAAGGCCAGGGCAAGACGCTTTTATCCAAAGCGACTTACAGAAAAAGGGAACAATCAAGGTATAGTGCAATAAGAAGCATTAGTGTAGCAATAAGTGCTAGTGACAATTCTTAAGGAGTAGATTTGTCATGTAGTGCTAGGAGAGAAGGTATTCTCTGAAGAGCTGGGTCTTCAGGAGTTTTTTAAAGGTAGAGAGGGACGCCCCTGCTCTGGTAGGAACTGGTAGTGCGTTCCACCAATGGGGAACAACAAACAAGAAGAGTCTGCATTGCCATTGTGCAACGGTCGTGAGGTAGCATATGCCTATGCATATGATTAAAGCCAAGTTTGAAGAAAACAATTATTTCAATTAAAAATCATAATTTCTAACCTTGTCAATGGCTATATTTCCTATTCATTTTGCAATATGTCCTAGTTAAACTGACTTCTTGTATGTTTTCATGGAAAACATGGAATTTTCTAAGTGACCCCAAACTTATAAACGGTAGTGTACTTTTTTTATAATACTCAAAATGAGTGCTAACAGTACTGAGTGAATTTTATGTGTGCACAAAGTTGTCTTTTCTCTTTTTGAAGATGAAACTGGAGATAGAAAACCAGCAGTTTGTGTTTTTCATGGCAATTCAACATTCAACATGAGAGAAGGCCTGAAGAAACATTTCAAATCTAATAGCCTGAAATGTAAAAATAGTTGGACAGAAACGACATTGAGACTACGTGTAGGGACACTCCTATTAATCATTATTATTCATACTACAGCACAGTCCACAAACATACTGATATATACAGACAATACAACACAATTATGAAAATACTGTGGAAAACCAGGTAAGAAATACATAAAGAAAGAAATTAAAAGATAAAGTAAAATAAATATATAAGAATATATGAAAAAATAAATAAATACAAAATAATAATAATAATAATATTTCTTCTCTTGCATCTCTTGCAGACTATCCAGGAAACAGTGTTTTGACAATAGTTAATCCCTCCCCACCCCCCACCCATCCATCCACCGTTGGGCTTTAATTATGTAATATTAGCTCCAAAAAAAAATAAAATAAAAATAAGCCGACTAGATACTGATCTGTTGAGTTTCTCTGCAATGCATCAGGAATGGTCCCCAGATTTCCAAGAAAGCATCTAAATTATTATTTATCTTATAGATGAGACGTTCATGAGAGGCTGTTTCTGCTAGAGTATTAAACCATTCTTAGATAGATAGATAGATAGATAGATAGATAGATAGATAGATAGATAGATAGATAGATAGATAGATAGATAGATAGATACTTTATTGATCCCAAAGGAAATTCAAGCATCCAGTAGCAGCATGCAAACATACATTGAACAAACATTCGAATTAACCTATAACACAGTAGGCCTAACCATACGTTAAAATGAACCTGAGATAGATCTAAATTTGTACAGAGAAATTAAACATTTGCATAGAAGATAAATATATAACTGTATTAAGAAGTTAACCTGTGCAAAGCATCTATACATAAACTATAAAAAAAGTAGAAAGTGACTGTAGAAATAAAAATGTTTTATAAAAAATATGAGAAAGAACTACAAATGGGGATAAAGGACTGTGTACAATTAAATTAGGTTAGGTTCTTGGTAACTCGGTGGCTCGCTTCCCTTCCAGTGTCTCAATATGACTCTTTGCAGTAGTGATGGCAACTTTAATCCATTGACGTCTTCGTGTAGGGACACTCCTGACCGACAGGGGGCAGACTGCGGGAAAACTGCACCGCTAACCTGCAGGGGAGGAGAGGAGAGCAGAAACGGAAGTAAGATTAATCAACAACCTGAGTTACGAACTCGGGCAAAACTTTACCGTCGTTAAACTCCTGCTGCACCGTTTTAAAGTAATTCTGTTGGTTACAAATGCCGCACTGATATCTGGTGTATTATGGAGGAAGAAGCTTCCCGCGCGTCGTGGACGTGGTTCGTGTCTGAGCTCAGACTCGGTGGCTAATGTAGCTCTTTGGAGCAGCTAAGTGAGCTAACTTTGTCAGCTGACTAGAATTCACTGTGACAGCCTCAGTGAACAAACTGTAGTCTAATATGCGCAGCTGCTCTGTGCTCAGCTTCAACAAGGTTGTGGGTGTAGCTGGACCGTCTGCTGGCTGTCGTTGACTCGTCCTGGTACTTTATTTTTTTATGTGACTCTAACAGAGGCAGCTTGATTCGCAATGCTCCTGCAGCTGCTCCCACCTGTCAACTAGCTGCCTCCTCCGCTCCTCTCGTCCAATGGCTCACTGCGGCTCCTCCGAGCCGAGCGCAAAGGTACAGCCGCCGCCGCCGCCGCAGGGCAGCGTAGACCAAAGCATGAAGCCGGTACTGTTCGAGATCTTCGGCGAGATATGGACCGTCCAGTCGCGGCTCGGACAGGGAGTCTCGGCCTCGGTGTACCGGGTCAGCTCAGGCAGAGCCACCACCGCCGCTGTGAAGGAGTTTCAGGCCGACACTCAGGGAGGAGATTACGGGTATCACAAGGAGAGGTCCGTGCTGGAAGACATCCAGGGACATAAAAACATCGGTAACAACATTATTTACTCAGTATAGAAACATGCAGACCTGTGGGTGTCAGGCTGCCTGCTGTAGCTTAACATGAAGTCAGTGTGATGACATGGAAATGACATGTCAGCACTAACTGTGAGCCTTTCTGCTGCATTCAATCCTGTATGTATGCAGGACTGCTTGCCATCAGTGGTATACATACATGACAGAGTGCTGTTTGTACTGACGCATTTATCCTCCTCTCAGTGACACTGTACGGAGTGTTCACCAACCACAGCTGTATGGGTGTCACCACCCGCTGTCTCCTGCTGGAGCTCTTGGATGTCAGTGTGTCCGAGCTGTTGGTGAGAGGAAGCAGTGGTACCCAGGGTGGAAGGTAAGTCAAGCGCTGTCACTGCTTCTCGTCCAGTGTACGCTCACTGACTGTGTCAGGCTGAGAGGTGTTTCTGCCCTCATTGAAAGGAGAAAATAACAGAACAGTTAAGCATCCTGCACAAAGTGTATGAAAGGGTTTCAACAAATTGAACATTGGTGAAGGGATCAGCAGGATACAGCACTGTTGTGTTAGACTGCATTCGTTTTAGCTAGATGTAGCCACACTAAACATTGTGTGATACAAGGAAGTTTCCAAAGGGGCAGAAAGTTAAACTGGGGAATTTTTGAAATATTCCAAATTGGAAACTCCATGGGAATTATGGAAATTTATGGGAATTAACTGGAAATTGTGGGTAATTTAAACAAATTGTATCACATCCAAACATAAATATAAACATTTTGTTTTGTCATAAGCAGACATGCAAAATAAAACAATTAAAAACATTTCAACAGATTTATTTGTAAGTAGAACTTTATCAAGTTTGAATTATTTTATTGAACAATATTATGTGGTCCACGAGCTCAAATGTGTGTCTTCAATAGTTTCTGTGTGCTCTGGGCTCTAAAGTGTGGTCCAGGTACAGAAATCACCTGTGCAGGTAGGGGGCGTGGCCTCAATAGCCCTGCAGTAAGCAGTGTGCTATGTGCATGTGTTTGCAGTGTACTTGCATGAAATCTGGTTGTTTTAGTCAAGACTATGCTAAAATATATTTTACCCAACTATATTTAAGTTCCCTGTTAAGGGCCAACCTTCAGTTTTGTAAATTCCCGTTTTTTTCCCCTGTTTATTCCCATTAATTCCCATGGAAAGTTAACAACTTTGAAAATTCCCAGAATTTCCCAACCCTAGGTACAAGTAGCTTCATGGTAAAAATGATCTAAAACGATTAGTTGATCGTTAAAATAGGAAAAGCAGAGAGTTATTATAAGAGTTATTATACACACGTGACTGAGTCAAAGAATAGCACTGATATAAAAAGTTAGTGCCTGTAGATTTACTCTATGCCAGAAATCTGACCTGACGACAATACAAGCGGTTTTGAAACATTATCTTTATTAAAGTGCTGCGGCATGGAGTAATTGTGCAGGCATTATCTGAGTATATTTTATCTAAATTCATTAAACAATTAGATGACAACTAATCGTTGCAGCTCTAAAAAACAGTGAGAGTATAAAGTTTATTTCTGCTGCAGTTGGACATTTTAATGCGGCCGGTGGTTGAAATGTTCTGTAGCCAGCCTCAAGTGGACGCTCGAGGAATTAAATTTTTTGGCACTTGCGCTTACTTTTTGACGCTGTTTATTCTGGTGAACTGGCCCTTTTTGACATGGTTTCCAAAATTTCCAGTATTTGCCACAGAATGTTACTCTGTCAGGGAGAGCTTTCTGTTTAACTTCATAGTGTGACATTTGTTGGCAGACCCCAGCAGGGCCACTCCATGTGGCTCCTCCAGCACTGTGCCAGAGACATCCTGGAGGCTCTCGCCTTCCTTCACCGGGAAGGCTACGTCCACGCCGACCTCAAGCCACGCAACATTCTCTGGAGTGCCGACGACGAATGTTTCAAGCTCATTGACTTCGGCCTCAGCTTCAAAGAGGGAAACCAGGTGGGTTTGTGCACGGATCTGGAAGGCTGGTGTAAGAGGGGCTGGGATAATTGTGTTTCCGACTATTTCCTTGCCTGACCTCTTCCAGGATGTCAAGTACATCCAGACAGATGGGTATCGCGCTCCAGAGGCTGAGCTTCAGAACAGTCTCGCCCAGGCCGGGGTAGAGATGGAGGGGGACTCGGGCTGCACGGCCGCGGTGGACCTGTGGAGCCTGGGCATCATCCTGTTGGAGATGTTCTCAGGAATCAAACTCAAAGACACCGTTCGCTCACAGGAGTGGAAGGTACGACAAAGCTCTACTCTGGGAAGATTGATGATATTGATTTTTAATGGAACGTCTCAATATGTGTAAATGTAAAGAAAATGTTGCATTATGGCACGAAAAGTTCACAGAGCAAGATCTAAATTCTCATTAAAGGCATAAAAGAAGTTTTGAATCAGCAGCAGTATAATCAAGAACCACGGTCTGTTCTGTCCTTCAGGATAACAGTGCTGCCATTGTAGACCATATTTTTGCCAGCAACAGCCTGGTGTGCCCTGCTATCCCTGTCTATCACCTCAGAGACCTTATCAAGAGGTAAGTGGTCACACGTGTATCTCTGAATTCAGTCTGATTCAGACTGCTCAGACATGACTAAACTCTTTTGTGTGTGCAGCATGCTTCTCAACAACCCAAAGCAAAGATGCACAGCTGAAACTGCCCTGCTGAGCCCATTCTTCAGTATCCCCTTTGGTATGTGTCAATATTTGAGACGTCCACCAAGATCAACACATGTCTCACTGTATTGCACTATATTTATTTGTGTGTGTGTGTGTGTGTGTGTGTGTGTGTGTGTGTGTGTGTGCGCACGCGCGCGCGTCAGCTCCTCACATTGAGGACCTGGTTCTGCTGCCCTCTCCTGTCCTGCGTCTGCTCAACCTGATTGACGACAGCCATCTGCACAATGACGAAGAGTATGAAGGTACAGCGCCGCGTTTTTTCATTTTTCTCACCTTTAAATTATGAATGAATGGATCAGCTGTTTCTTCTGAGTGTGTGGAGGTTGCAGTAACCTGTTGTTGTTGTTCCAGACATCCTGGAGGACATGAAAGAGGAGTGCCAGAAGTACGGCTCAGTGGTTTCTCTGCTCATCCCAAAGGAGAACCCTGGGAAAGGACAGGTTAGACTGTTTTGTGTAAAGCATCTGAGAAATAACACATTAATAATATATTCAACAGTAGCACACCAGACCTTATGATAACTCTGATGACACTGTAGCCTGATCACAACAACAACTGTGATTGGTCCACCTTGTGTGTGTACATGGTCTGAGAATGTGAGGCGCTCATGGATGTGCTAAAGCATCAGACATGTCAAACTCAAGGCCCACGGGCTGAATCCATCTATTATTAATGGCTCGCTGGTAAATCGCATTCCCACCACTCGTACTACAAATCCCACAATGCACTGCAACAGCCGCCACACAGGTCAAGATACTGTCATTGGTCAAGACCCCCCAAGGAAAGAACTGAGAAGAAAAGACTCACAGTGTCATAGAAACTTCACTGCCAACTAGCATTTTATTATTTACAGACACACCAGTATGCAAGTATAAATGCTTATAGCAGTGTAGTTACTTGCGTAGGACTAACGTAGAGCCTGCAACTATGAATCAGCCTCTCTGTGAAGGTTCTCAGTCATCCAGGTCATCTTTCTTCAAAAAGGTTCAATCTAGTGCAGCTGGACTTGTTTGTAGATCCGTGAAGACATTTCACCTCTCCTCCATGAAGCTTCTTCAGTCCAGACTGACTGATGGGGAGATCCAAGTATTTAGTCTAGGCAGCATCATAGACCCAGCCAAAGCTTCCACCCGAGCTCAGGTGACCTGAACAACTGTCGTTCACACCAGACCTCATGTGACTTTAACAACTCTGATGGCGGTCAACGATGAACATTATCGAACCAAGTGAAGCTTTGGCCGGGTCTATGATCCTGCCTGGGATAAATCAGCCTTTATTCACCACATAATAACCACATAACCACAGGGTGCAGCTAAATGACACTCCAGCTGTGTTGCTGGTGCTGCTTTTAAATACATAACATAACATAAATGTCTTAATCTATTGATAGTTGACTTAAAATTAATGTTTAATGACACATTTCATCTGCTAATGACGCCTCAATGTATATTCAGTGAGAGAGAGACAAGGTGAAGGCTTGCTTGAAGCTGAACGTATATTTAATATCGTTGTTAAACACACAAAAAACAGCATTTGAAACATGAAACTTCATGTGGACTTTAATCTAAAACAGAGAGCATGACGCAGCTATTGCCAGAGGATTCACCCACTAAATCATCCACGTGTGCTCTGTCTGTCCACCAGGTGTTTGTCGAGTACGCCAACTCCAGTGACTCCAAAGAGGCTCAGAGGCTGCTGACGGGCCGCACCTTTGACGGGAAGTTTGTTGTGGCCACCTTCTATCCCCTCAGCGCCTATAAAAGAGGGTACTTGTATCAGACTGTGCAGTGAAGTCCTAAAGCTCAATTTATACCTCTGCATTGTTTGCATGATAAAACACACAACAGCATCCACAGGGGAGAAGTCATTTCCTCCCTATGAATATAACTACAGCTAGCACACAGTCATGAGTTCAAATGATTATGTTCTAATGAGTGTAGTTAAAGTTCTGCATGTTCTCCATGTGGTAAATATCTGTGTTTCATGCAGGGTGTAAATTGAACTGCCCCCAGCCTGTACGCTACAGTCAGTGCACATCCATGTAGTACTTTAAAGTGACCTACATCCATCCGGGATAAAGGTCTGTGGTCTGCATACAGCAGTCCACCTGCTCTATCTTCCATTTCACTCTCATAACCACGCTGAAAGAATGTGTAATCAGGACATGAAAACTCTCTAACATTTTGCTCATGTCTAGAGCAAAACGCCTTCACCAAATGATGCAATGTGTGAGAATCTGTTCTCTAAGTAGTTCTACATATCGAGCTAGTTCCATCGCTCTTGATAAACTATTAATGAAACACTTAATGTCATCAGTTGAGTGAGAGATGTGATCAGAAACATGTAGCACTGAACAAGAATTTTACGTCTCCTGAAGGCAAACAAAATCCCTCTCAACTGAATATTTCCTTCAGTGAAATCCTGTTGTTAGATGAGTGATAATAGTGATATTATTGTTGCATATTTATATTTGTTACGCTGAACAATTACTGAGAGGAAACCGTGTGGTACAAGGGGAAATACAGGTATGCTGTGCTTGGTTTCAGGGAGAAATGGTTTGGAGTGACCTCACTCTCTCTCCGTTATCTGAGCAAGCCACAGGCTCCTTTAATGCCCTGTCCTGTAGCCTTATGCTTATTTTTTTTATTGACGAAAGTCTATGTACATTCTTGTGTTTTGACTGCAACACTGAAAGGGCACATGAGCAAGTAAATATTTTTGAGCACATGCTGAAAAAAGGGTCAGAGATTTGTCTGGCTTATGCAGTTGAAACGACTGACGTGACCTTTTTCCAGTCGGAAAATGAGTCGGTCAACAAAAAATTGCTGCAGCTCCACCGGCGGCAGATCGTCTTCTAGCAAACTAAAGCTAAGTAAGCTTTAAGTAGCTTTAATTGGTCGTTTTGGTGTGATATGAAGCAGTATATCACTGTTCAGTTAAAGCCACTCTGTGGAGAACATTTGGAATGCCGCAGGCTGTTTGTAGAGTGTGTCTCTGTGTTGCTTTCGCCAGAGTTGGAAATTTTCAAATCCACATAGTGGCTTTAAAGATTGTGCTGTACTGCAATGCATGCAAGGTGAAGAGACATTGAGCAGTGGCTATTATACTAACTCTACAGGTAAAGTCAGTTTGTGTATGAACCAGTGGATAGATGGGAAGACTGCAAGCCACAAACATCACCACGTCATGTGGTGGCTGTTTTTGGAGTTCCCAAAATGTAGGATAAGGAAGTGTTTCACATTTATGGAAGTTTCAAGAAATGTTGCTAGTTGCATGACAATATGTTGAGTTTTATGAATCAAAAATGTGGCATAAAATGTGCAGTCTTGAAAGGAAGGTTTCAAACTCTATAATTTTGTTATGTTATATGGCTTATATCAGGACAGTTTTATTGTGTCCAGGGAGAAGCATGATAATGTTGGAGAGTGGTGACAAAGAGTCAGCGAGTGTGGTATTTTTTGCAGTGGAATGTACATTTTGTTGTAGAACCAGAGATTCTTTTGTCCTCTGGGTTTTATCCTCTTGCTTCCACTTTATGATAACAGTGGATATTCAGTACCCGTGAAGCCCGCTCTGTCACACTGAAACATTCAATGATTTCTACACAAGTGCCCTATGACATCGAAGCTAGCTAATGTACCAAAATGCTGCTATAACAACAGGTTGTGCTACACCTGCACGCGTCCATTCATCACGTAGCCAAATCCGTTGCAGATGCCTTAGAGAATAATTCCCTTCCAGCAGATGTAGTCCTGCCCAGTAACAAAAGCAGACTGTTAGAGACAACAACATGGAGCAGTGATCTCTTTCAGTTTCTTCATAAAGGTGCTCATTTTCCATTTTTCACTGGAGCCAGACTATGTAACTTTTACCAAGTGAAAATGATGCTGATTGTAGCTACAGTACAGGCTAAAGTAATGGCATTGGCTAAATGCTAAGCTACTAAATACTACAAATGCTAAACTTTGTATTTAGCTAAACAGTCGCACAACTCCAAAAGTCATACAATCACCAAACTGACTCAGTGATGTGCACTATGGAGCCATATTTACCTTCCATTTACTAACATTAGCCACCATTCACCATATTTTCATGATGGCCTCATGTGACACTCAGGGTGGGAAGCTAAAATGTTGTACTACAAGTTATATAAATGTAGGGAATCTATCAGGTCTTTAGCATTTCACCTCTCCCCAGTTGTTAAGCAACTGAAACAATGGACAATGGATAGAAAACATCTGGAGAGTAATTGGGCCATATAACCCCTTAGCTACTGTTGCACCATTAACGTTAGCGTTAGCATTAACATTAGCATTAACCATTAACGTTAGCATTCAACCACTTCCTAGCTAACATTACCATTTGATAGTGTTTCGTGGTACAACAGGAAAGACGTGAATGAATTCTAAAGCATCTTGTATGTGCATCCTGCATTTATTTTAGATGTGAAATACACAGGGTGTGTCAAGCTTGCAATGTGATGTTAGTGATTATCATTATCCTTTTAACAATAGCTGAGCTAACCACCCTTCAGAGGAAAACTGCGTAACCGCTGCGTAAATACGGTGAATTGGACAATGGACGTACACAACCAAGTCTGCCTGTAGCAGCAAACACCCAGGTGAATTTTATCGCTCATGGATTCAACTTTTCATTTGTAAGAGGAAGAATGAGTTCTAGCTTCTCTAAAAGTTGCATAGTCTTGCTTTAAAGTTCTGGTGTGTGAAGAGACGCAGGTTTACTCATGTCGTAGAGCACAAATATAGAGCCCTGCTCCATCCAAATGATTTCAATGTGATTTAAATATGTAAGAGAGACTGGATATACATGCAAAAGAAGAAACAATGTTTTAAACTTATGGACATACAAGTCCTATTTTTATTGAATAATGTCTCGCCTCTTCCTCTATTTGAAAATATGTTTAAATTCCACAAGTTAAAATATGAAAACTAGAGTCAGACGAGAAGTTGCAGTTTTGTCTTATTTAAATTTAAAGAAAAAAAACAAAAACAACGTATTTTTCTACAAAATTTATTTGTATGTGTTTGAAATGTGAATTCCAAAGTTTCCACTCCAGAGCATCGCTGGCCTAAAAATCTCGATTGAAAACTTGAATTGGACTCCAACCACTCGACTTTACAGCACTTTTGAATGAGCAGTCTGTGGTATGTAAGCATGATGGTCATTGTTGTCAGTTACTTGTAACCAGTGATCCTCAAATAACAATACCAGGTTTAAAACTAAAGAATACCTTTTCTTCCACAATTTCCTCATCGTTTGCTCCACATCAGGTCCAAAAAACAAACTTCTGACAGTGTCCAGATGTTCTTATCAGGCATTAGAAGATATATTTCAGAGTTGTTTCCTGCTGTATAATTAAAGGTCCAGTGTGTAACATTTAGGAGGACCTATTGGCAAAAATGGAACGTTATAGATATAACAACAATGTTTCAATTAATATCTAATCACCTGAAAATAAGAATTGTTGTGTTTTCCTAACATTAGAGGAGTCCACCATGTTGCACAGCCGTGTTCCTACAGTAGCCCAGAAATCAAACACTGGGTCTAGAGTGTGGCTTTCACTCTTTTTCAGCTTTTATGACAACCTACGGTGGGATATTCAGTTGGTTGCAACCTGCAGCCTCACCACTAGATGCCACTAAATACTACACACTGGACCTTTAAGTCCCCTGCAAGAGTAAATTCACCGCAGGTTTACTGCACCTGATCAGATAATGAGAATGAGCTTTACATTCTGTGGCTTCCAATGCCCTGTGAGGAGAGTCTGGACTCTCTGTGTTTGATGATGCATGACAAATGAGCGTGTAAGTGTAAGTTGTGCTCTGTACATGGAATTGAGCTACTGTGCGAGTGTGCGAGTTGATGAATTTGAGGGGCCGTGTTAGTAAGTTTGCATGAGGCCCTGATTGATATGGGACTTTTCAGTCTGATTCAGGGTTTAGAGGGGAAAAATTCACAGATTACTGAAAGGATGCGGAACCCCTAAGTACTCATACATTCATACTCTTTACTTCCTCAGTTTTCTTGTGATAACAAGTTAATGCCATTTGTTTTCGAGATCACAAGTTATTTATGTCATTATGTCAAAATAACAAATGTTGTCCTCAGATAACAGGAGCATTTTCTGGAGATATCAAGAAATCAAAAAGATAGTCTGGTATATTAAATCATCATTTAGTGTAGCAATGTGAGAGGAACAGGACAATGTAGCAATTGCAGTGATTTAATATACTACACTATCCTTTTGTTTCCTCAAGATCTCAAATGAATTATGTCGTTATCTCTGGAAAACAAAGTCATCTTATTATCTTGAGATCTCGAGAAAATGATCCCGTTTTCTCGGCATAACATCATTTGTTCATTTGAGATCATGACATAAATAACTTGAGATCTCGAGAAAACAAATTAAATGAACTCCTTATCAAGAGAAAAGGGAGTAAATAAAATGTATGGATGCATGGATGTTTAGGGCTTCCGTAACATGATGGTCAATATCGTGAAGTTTTGAGCTGGAATGAACATAGACTATGTAGACTGTCCACCGATATGACTATGCAAAGGTTCTCAGAAGGCTGCTTTCTTAAACAAAAAACTTTAAGTGAAATATACTTTAACATGTTAAATAATTTACCATACACATTGTCTAGTTATTATTCTAGTTGACATCACAGAGAGCTGTCGACTAGAACGACTATTTGTGCCGTGCTGCTTACCACAGCATTGTAAATCACAGTTCCACTGCTGGATACACTGCGCAGTAACACCAATGTATTACCACAAGCATTTCTTGTTTCATATCGGCACTTACGGGATAACATATCTGCTGGTACCAATATGTCTGTGATTGTATGTGCAGACACTAGTGTGCATCAGGTTCATTTTGAAGTGAGATATCTTCACGAAAGTTGCTAACTGACATCGTTTCACAGATCTTTAATATGGAGCGTTGTTATCCCCATGTACATTCAGCGTGTGGTCTTCCACGCCTAAACTGAAGCTTCACTTCCCAAAGCTCAGTCCTGCCTCGTCTCATAAGTTCAAAAGTTGCTTGGTCTCGCTACTTGTTCATAATGGCTTTGAGTCGTCTTACGGAGAATGAACACTGAAGATAAAACAGAGAAACACAGACGCAAAGTCAAGAGACGACAGAACCAAACTTTTATTATCATTATTCTACAGATTATCTACAGATTATTATTATCATGACAATCCACTGAATGCTCTATTCAAAGCCACACTGCCATTGTTAAATGCACTGCAACACGACCGGTTAATAACTGCTTCGTTCATTGGTTCGTTTGTCGTTTCATCACATATTAGAGGATGGTACTGATTCTGAATCTGTTAACAGTACGAGTGTTGGCTGTGTATGATTGTTAGCATTAGGTTGTGTGTGGAGTTCTGTCATTTTGTAGTTTACATAGAAAAGGACAAAGCAGGTTTCTACTGATGGCAGCACCTTAGAATTATAATGTGACCGCCCTACCTTTACAGATAAATATGAATCATAACCAGTGTTTTGTGAGTCTGGTGCTGGCCCTATAAGCATTTATAGTCTAAGAAGTGATAACCTGCTGCCACCGAGCTGTGAGTGTCTACAGTGGAAATATTTAGCAGGCTACTGTTGATCTGAATGATATCAAGTTATATCGTGCTGATCCGATCCTGATGTCCGGAGCTCATTTTTAGTCAAACCATGAAAGCATCTTCTTACAAGCTGAGCTGAAGGATTGGCAAAAGCAGCTGTTTTTTGGTGTTTGTTTACACGATGATTATCACTTTTCTATTATTATTTTATGGTTGTGGATTTGTTTGTTTTTTTTCTTCTGCTTTCACATGTTTGATCCAAATGTTTTGTGCGCACTATGCAGGTGAGGAAAGACACCCGTCGCCTGTACGAAGCCGCATACGCACGAACATCAGTCTTCATTTCACACTCTTTATATTTAACACCCTACTAATGTGATGTGTGCACGTGGTTTAACGCTCACTACCACAGTTAACCATCAAGGGACACAATCCAGTTTGACCTGATTTAAATGTCAGGCAGCATCTCGGGACAAAAGATTCAAGTGTCACATTATCTAGCAGTTTGGGACAATATGCAAACTAAAACCGCAACTAAGCATTCTTTTTATTATCCAAGAATCGGTTGATTATTGTGATGAGCACAGTGTTTCTCAGCAGGGACAGTGAGGGGACAGAGTCTGATGCTTTTTGTTGACCTGAAAGTGATTTTATTCCAGTTATTACTTCATATTGTAGAGCTGTGAGGGCGTCCAAGCTGCTACGGCTTCAAACACAGGACAGACAGAGGCCAGTGTGAAGCTTCCTGCCCTGTTTGTCTTCATGCTTGGCCCAGTTTTCGTCCAGTTCTCCATGCGACTTCAAACACCACCAAGAGCGTCTTAGAAGCGTTTTTGCCCGTCGGACTTTGTTAACTTGCTCAGATTTGGTCATTTTTTTTGCTTTATGTACTTCTAAATATGTAAATGTGCTACGTTGTTTTCCTTTGGGTTGTTTTATTTTGAAAATTGACCAGATTTTCTATGCCGTGTCCGTGTCTGACTTCCTGCTAGCATGAGCTGATCTCTGCAGATTGGCGCTGGCTGCTTGCGGCATTTGGCAAATATAGCAGCGGGACTGGTGGGATTTGAAACACTGACTAGAAGGGCCAGCGGACACGGCGCACACAGAACACGTGGCATCCATGCCTGTTGGAATTTGGCCTTGCTTTAAACAACTACTTACTCTTAAACAAGATGCTGACCCGTCTTCCCATGTCTCCGAATTCATTTATTGTGTGTGGACACTAAAGGGACGTCACAGGAAATAAAAGCAAAATCCAAACATGCAGCAAAACGTTGTTTTCCATTGACGTGGCATTATGTGATTTCTGGGTGTTTTTAAAGTCTTAACATCTTAAACATTTACTTCTCACTGCCATTTAGTTTTGCCAAGTGCAGCTTTAGGTTTATTTTTCATTTCCTGTCATTAAGGACAGAGAGTGATTTTTCCTTCTTTTTTATGTCGTTGCTGCTCAGAGAGGCTGTTTTGTGCACTGACAGAGATTTAGGGCTCTGGTTTAATCTTTCATGGCACATGACTTTGATAAGCTCTCAGCACGTTTGTGCATTTGTGTGTGTCTAGATAATTTGGAGAAAGTGTGTGCGCTATTGTAAAGGACGGAGTAGCAGTAACAAAGTTATCATTTTTGGAGGCAGCGTTTGTAAGTTGCTGGAGCTGTCTACCTGTGTGCATGGCATGTCTGTATGAGACAGATATGTAACATTGTGTGTCAGACTGTTTTCCTCTATCTGTGTGTGTGTGTGTGTGTGTGTGTGTGTGTGTGTGTGTGTGTCTCTGTGTGTTCGTGTGTTATAGCTGAAGGGCTGTAGGCCTGTTTGCTTGCAAAAGGCAATCTCAAATAATCTGAAATCATTTTAAAGGCCGGTGTGAGTAAAGGTCACTTTGGAACTGAATATGCAAAAGTGCAGCCAGACACTTATACTGTGATGTTTATAGTATCCATTCCTAACAACAAAGCACACATTATTTAAAGGTTGATCTTCAAATTCTTTACAGCACAGATGATATAAAGAAAATGAATCAAGTGAAACAAACAAAACATTCAAAACTTCAATTAAGAGTGCTCTCAAACCTTCAAATATACATCTGTTGGTTCATTTTACATTTGATGTCATACATGAAGTGTTTACAGGTGGTACAAAAGAACTGTGTGAATGATCTACAGCTGCAATAACTGATTGGTTTTGGTGGATCAGAAAACCAAAAAAACGTTCCGAAATACACTAAAATGCTCAAGTAGAGCTGCAGAGTCGGGTGATAATTCTCACTCTGTGCGTTTCGCACCACGAAAGGAAAAGAAAGACTCACTTCCACATTGAACAAAGTTCTTTGATCCACGTGGCTTTAAAAATATTGATTAGTGCAGCTTGACACGTGTCACGTTTGAATATTTTGGCATTTTGATACAAAATGGTCCCAAACCTAAAAAGCTAAGACCTTTGAATTTATATTAAAACTTAAAAAAGTTTGAACTTAATGCTATCATCCAATCAGGTTTTGGAATAAATGTTGAAGGCCTAGAAACATCAAAATCATTTGATCAGGAGGGAGCGGTGTTGTTCATCATTTTGAGTCTGAACAGCTCAAAAAATTCATGACACCATCGTGTCATTTTTTTAAATATCAAAAGACAATCCTTACGACAATTGTTGCCTTTTTTTGGTCGAGATTTTCCTTTTAGTTTGAGGAGTAGAGCACTTTGTTCAGTGTTAGGTAACACTGGATGATATGTCGAAGAAGTGGGTTGGTTGATTTGGCCAGATAAATTCTACTGATTTGTCTCAAAGAAAAAATAAATCAATAAAGAGTTTGTGTTAATTTCTCAGATAATCCATCCTCAGTGAGTGAGCAGTCCTGCTTCAGGAAATGTCTCACAGGTCAAACTGGACGGAAAGCTGAAATGATTGTTATTTTTGTTTCAAAAACTTCTGATTGAAAGGAAGCACAATGTGAGGAGGTCACTGTATGCAAGACACACAACATGTATGAAAAAGTGAGTCCGTCCATGCTTTACAACCTTTCAGTTGACGGTAAATTATGGCACTCATGCTGTTGTGTTTGAGTATCTCAAAATAAAAATAATGCTTGACTTAAACTGATTGTTGTCTGTCTGGTGTTTTGGGGGGCTGAGTAAGACTGATGGATGTAATGATGGACCGGACCAAACATATTTTTGTTTTTATTATTATTCTTACCAGCAGTTTGCTATTTATTTAAAATCATTTTATTGTATAGAATTGTTGAGTTGCACCTTTTTTAACAAACTGGAAAGTTCAAACTGTACATGTCTTTCCACTATGAATTCACAAGTGGCTCCTCTCTGTGGCTGCTGTGGGAACTACACTCAGCAGATCTCTGATGAATGACAAACCCTCACAGCAGCTTCAGCATCGGTTTACGTTGGACCTTTAATCGTAACCACCATCTTTGTTCAGAGATGCTCTTTGGTATCGGATGTGAAAAGGTCTTTCCACTTGTGAAACTGAATCTGCACTCCAAGACAGAGCCAACTGAATGCAGAGCCGTAGCAAGGGTTGATTTCGGAAAGAAAAAAACTCACTCGGCCCCAAAAGAAGTCTGAAAAATGTTTTTAGTTTTCACATTTACTTATTCAGCTGATTATGTGTTCCAACACTTCCAAATCTCCCAACACAACCCACGAACCCAAGTTTTGAAAACAGTCAAAGATGAGTGTAAATCAGCCATAACAGTCAGCCATGTAACTTTTGTAACATTTCGGAATGTTAACTCCTAAGGTTGAGATTGGTTGTGATTTAAACCCCATATTTTCAGAAACATGGAAGACATGACCCTGGTGTCTTCAGTGGTAGCTTTAGCCCAAACTGAATGTCTCCTAAATATGTACTGTGAACGTTTTTGGCTTAAGCAGTCCAGATTAGTGATGTGTCGGTCGCGAACGAGCTGGCTCTTTTAAGTGCCCGTCCGTCCGTGAGCTGTTCTTTTTTTCTTTCTTTTTTTTTTTTACTTTTCTGTTTAGGAAAAGTACCCGTTTAGGAAAACGCTGCAGGCGTTGGCTACGGGTTTCACGTGCATGCTGTGCAACCAATCGTGAAGATTGACAAGGATCATACCACCAAGCAGTGAGGGGCGGGGGTAGCAGTGCTGAGACAGTGACAGGAGACAAGAGGAGGGAGACGCGCTGAAGGAGAGAGAGGAGTGAAGACGAGAGAGGAGTGCGGTGCAAAGATGAGTGACAACAGAAAAAGAAGTAGTATTTGGATGCATTTTAACAGTTGTGAAAATATGAAGGCACAATGCAGAATTTGTAAAGTCAAGCTCTCATATCGAGCAGGGTCCACAAACAACCTACGCAGACATATGAGAACTGTGCATCCAGCAGTTCAGTTGGAAGAAAAAAGGCAGGCTAGCATGCTTACTTCTGCCAGTGCCACTACTCCACCTTTTGCTGCTGCTGCTGCTGCTACCCCCATGCATCAGGTACACGACAACCAACAACAACACAGAGCTCTATAAGCCAATTTATGTCAAAGGCAATAACCCCAGCAAGACACAACAGCAATTTGGCTACAGCAATTTATTGAAATTGAAGTGATATATGTGTTCAAATACAAATCACAAGTCAGAACAGCGCTAAATTTGGCTGAATTATAAAAGGTATAAGTGGTAAAATGAAGAGCCGAAAGAGCCGGCTCTTCTTGGTGAGCTGAGCCAAATGATCCGGCTCACTAAAAAGAGCCGGAATTCCAATCACTAGTCCAGATCTGGAACTGAGTTCCTTATATGATGACATAATGATGGTCAATAATAGATGTGCGTGAATTAAAATAAGTGATAGCAATGATACTGAGATATAGTAATGGTTTACTCCTTTTATATTTTGATCTCCATCCTGCCTCAGAAAAAGAGGTGGAACACTTTTTCTTCCCAAGACTCTACCTGGCAGCCCTGCACTTGTGATGAAAACGCTGGGCATCGCCAAGCAACAACAACAGCTGGTGAGCTGCTACTTAGATTCAACTTACCAAGGTCCAAGAAGGGAGAATGCACAGTTAAGCCAGTGAAAGCAGAACCAACCTTTAGTGAGGTTTACAAGCTAACAGCCAATGTACAAGAAGTGAAAAATAAATAACACATAAACTAACTTGTCTTTAAATCCTCCAAAGTCAAAACAATGTACAAACAGCCATAATAAAGCTAATAAATAATAAATGACATAAGATGTTTATGGTCTTGTCTTTAAATGACCATCATACAAATACTGAAAATAATGTATATTCCAAAAATTGTAAAAAAAAAAAAAAAAAAAAAAAAAAACACACACCTGCACATAAATTTACATAAGTTACATAAGTTGGACAATTTCACAAAGTATACCTATTTTTTTTCTTCTTTTTTGTCTTACAGATTAGTAAATTAGTAAATCAGCCTCTGTTGGCATCGTTGCACAATTCATACAAATCTACCTGCACCAGGACAGAAATTCAATAAGTGACAACATTGTGGATGTAGTTTATTTGAATGTTTTGTAACTAATATGCAACACTTTATTAATGTTGTTAATGTTAATAAGTACATAGTATTTCAACGCTGTAATAACTGGTAAACATACTACAAGTTATGAGGTTTCACCAGAGAGTCCTTCACCGCCTGCTCATGGCAAAGTTAGCTCCATCCACCAGCCAAATGCTGGTAAAAAACGAATATGGCTAACAGAGTTCAGACAAAATAATGGTTTACTAATGAGTGGCTGTTGATTTCGAACATTGTCAGTGACGAGTAAGTGTTTAAAAAGTTCATTGCTTATCTGCACAGTTGTGGAGAAAACATTGCTGGCTGAGCTTGTATGTTACTGGTGTAACAGAATAGCTTAATGAGATTTACGTTCCTTACATTTATAAACCTTGCCTTCAATAGCTGGTACGTAAACACACTACATAAATGCTCAAATCATTACTACTACCACTAGCCATTACAAGCTGGCACAACATTAGCCAATGTTCAAACATTAACAAAAAAAAAAATTGTCTGAGCTTGTATGTTACATGCCAGAAATGGAAGGAGAATGAGGTGCTTGATCCGTGGGGACATTTCATTAAGACACCAAGGATGTGTGCGAACTTGATGTAGTCAGGAGCCAGACAATTCAAGGCTTGAAAAACTCTGCAGAGGAAAGGAAAGATCTTGGCTAGCTGTAATTTAGAAAAGCAGTTCTGCACCTTTCTAGTCACCTGAGGATAAGTTTTTCACCACTAAGATTATAAATCTATAGGAAGCCTAAATACCCTCAGTGTTTACAATTGTATAGTTGAGGAACCTTGAAAGTAACCACATTACTGTAAATTACTCTACTCTAAATTTACTCTATTACTCTGTACTATTACTCTAAAAACTGCAGAAGTTGTGAGTTGTGTGAAGAAGTTGTGATCAGTAAAAAAAAGAAAAAAATGCATGCTGTTAAGAATTTTTATTTAAAATCAGATAATACATAAAATGGAGTCAGATGGCAATCTGATTGAATTGTTGTTGAAATCATTTAATGATGTGCTTTCTGTTTTGTTACGTACTGATTGATTCAGGACATCATTATGGAGTGGTTGAACTAGAAGGTAACTCTTTAGTTGGGTGCTCCTGTAATGAAACAGACATATTTAGAACAGATTTTCAACACAAACTAAGAACTTAGAGTTTGCGGACAATAAATTATCGCTTATCAGTTATGACTCTAATGTTTGACTCACACACACTTCCATGAATCCAGGCAAGCGCTGTATGATTCGCACCTCATCACTCTCCACTTGCCGTCTCCTCCTCATTCTCCAGGCGATCAGCATAGAAACCACCAACATGGCTGCTGCCACTGAACCTACCACAGCTGTGACCACGGTGGGGTTATTAGCAGCTCCATGTGGAGCACCTTCATCAGCCGCCTTCATCAGATCAGCATCAGCTTGGACGACAGAGCGGGGAAGAGGCTGAGATACCAGCAGATGAGATATATCTGAGGACAAGTAGACAACAGTCATGACGCTTCAAAGACAGAATGATCTTCAAGGATAGTTGTGTGTGATCTCCTGGTCTTGTTAAGTGTCTGAAGTCCACACCTTCCAGACTGAAGAGGAAGAAGGCATCATCTCCTTTGATGAAGTTTCGGCTCTTAAGCCTTTGGTGGGTGATGAAGGCACTTGTTCCGGTACCTGGGCCTCGATAGTAATAGCTACCATCAGATTCAGTCACTTTAGAGCCCACCTTCCTTGGATTGTCCCAGTAGTACTGAGTGCCTGGAAGAAACAGAACTGTCATTCCTGATTTCTGATTCTGATTCTGATTCTTATTCTTATTCCCTGTTGGGTGGACATGACAACTCACTGGAATCCATTCACTGTATAAAAAACAGAAGGAGTGGATAGTCAAGCTAAATTATCCACCTATCTCTTACCATCAGAGGACATCTTGCCAGGGTCAGTGGTGACCATTCGGTGCATGTTCATTTGCTGTCTGATGTCAGACTGCTGATCCATCAGAGCCATAGTTGCCTGCTGCCATGGACACGGCCACTTGAGGTTGTGGTCATTGGGGCCTGAGGTCAGGTGGAAGTAGGTGGCCATGTACCCTGGACGGTCACTTCTACCATTTAGGTATACTCCTACCTACAATCACAGAGTGGTATGAAGTAACATTAATGTACTCGCTACTTTTTAAAAAACATGAACTAACTTTAGATAACTCAGGAAATTGTTGCAGCAGAAACCTGTGCATACATTGTGGGATAGTTAAGTTAATTGATGACTCACTAAGTCCTCTCCTTATCAATCCAAATTTGTGAATCCTAGTATCCTAGTATCGTGAAGACATGACCCGCCCTACTCTGCCTCTGCTTGGCTAACCCTCGTTTCTTACCCCAACCCTAACAATTTTCACTCCTTATGACAGAACGTAACCAACCCAACCAAAAAAGACAATGAGTATTATCCAACCAGAGGCAGAGTAGGGTGGGTTACGGCATTGCCATAGTAGAGCATGCAAAATTGCACCCAGGACTGTCCAATTATGGCTAAGCAACCATAACTGTGAACTTTTAGACGTGGACTTTAAGATGTTTTGATATAAGCTGCAATTGTTAGCATGTCTGACTAATGTATCAGCTTAAAGTAACAGTAATTGTGTTACTCCCGAGACCAAGGAGGCACAGTATGTCCCCACATACTGTCAGAGTTGTGAGGATGTTAACTTTTTGTCTGGGACATCTTTAATCTCAATCTTATTTATGTGTAGTGCATGTTTAAAAGCTATTTTAGAATACTCAGCTGGAACCCTTAAAAAGTCAGATGCATATGGGGATTTCCACCAACTCAAGGAGGCGACATTAGCTCAACTCACTAGCTACCTCTGATAAAATACAGCAATAATTATTCCAGCTATCAAAATTAACAATTGTCCACTAGAAATTTAGTCTATTGAGAGAATAAAATATTCAAAAGGCCTTTACCTGGAAGGAGTAACCTGCTGGTGACAGAAAGCGAGGGCTATACAGTTTATTTCCTGGCGGTGTGGTGGGCAGCAGCCGGGTAATGTTGCGGATGTGCCACGTGTGTTGTGGGCACTTTGTAGATGATAGGTTAATGTCATCGAGAGAGAAACCTCCCTTTGATGGACTCTTTCCCCTCACACCCTCAAACACCACACGGACCTTCCGTGCCTCATTGACCAGATTGATGTTATGCAGTTCCCAGGAGCCCATGACACCTCCTGTAAAGAGAACAGATAAGTATACATATTAATCACTATTACTTACAAAAATATAACTATTTATGAGATTGTGACTGACTCCTTTCGACGCGATTCCACTGCTTTCCGGCAGACAACCATGGCCTCAGACTTGGAGGTGCTGACTGTCATCCCAGCTTTTCACACTCAGCTGCAAATCGCCCCAGTGCATGTTGAAAGTCACAGTCCAATGAGATCAACAGAACCACATCATCTGCAAAAAGCAGAGATGCAGTCCTGAGGTTCCCAAACCAGACACCCTCCTCACCCAACCAAAAAAAGTCATGAACAGAATTAGAGACAAGGGGCAACCTTGGCATCCAACACGCACTGAGAATTTGTTTAACCTTGTGCCGAGAATGTGGGCACAATTCTCACTTTGGGTGTACACGGATCGGATGCCTTTTCCAATCAGTTTTTGGGGACTGCCAGAGATATGGAAGAGGCTTCCCCCGAGTCTTCAGGTTCTACCTCCTTCATAGAGGACATCTTGGTTGGGTTCAGGAGCCTCTCAGAGTGTTCTTTCCACTGCCCAACAATATCCCCAGTCCGGGTCAGCAGTTCTTCACTCAGCCAAGCCCCTTTCTGCTTTCTGAGTCTAAAAATGGCAAAGGCATTAGGCAAAGGCAAAATGGTTTGCTGCTGCCCAGTAGCTGTCTGCTGCCAGACCCCTGGGCCTCCTTCTTCAGCTTGATGGCCTCCACCACTGGTGTTCGCCATCAGGTGCTTAGATTGCCAGAAGGTTGACCTTCTGACCACAACTCCTGAGCAATCTGGACAAGGTCCTGTAGCTGTTTGGGTTCTGTTTCATGGGGGTCTTAGTGAATCGCATTTCATCTGATCCCTCCACTGGGACCAATTTGGCTTGGGAGACCCTTCCAGGGGCTAATGCTCCGGACAACACAGCTCCCAGAATCAGAGAGATACGCAGCCTCCACCACCACATTAAGGTAGCGATTCTTTTGGGGAAATTTGTTGAAAAAAGGGAAACCTTGTGAAAAAAAAAAACCCTGTGTGCAGTCTAAGTGTTCACATAGGGACTAATTATAAAATATAATATTTCATTTGTTACCTGAAATACTCTTGATGAGTTTCAACACACCACCAGGGCTGTCCTTGTTATACTCTCGCACCCAGATATTGAGAACATCGTCAGCTGCCCCGGTGTTATAGAGGAAGAACTGCAGACACTGGGCTCCACGTTTGGGGTAAAGCCAGCGACTCTCCAGGAATGCATGGTCAAGAGGTTCAGCAGAGGCTGTGCTGAAGTGCATGAAGTAACCTTTTCCTGAGGTCACAAGGAGATAACAATGGGTAATGTCAGCCCTCAGAAGTTTGTTATATTACATAGTAATACTAAACAAGTGAAAAGTTAGTTCTACTGTACATGATAATCTGTTGGCAAAACACACAATCACACACAAGGTTTTGTTGCTGCTGTTGGTGGGTCACACAGCTGTGGATAGACCTTTAGCTTAGTATGAGTAAGGATAAAGGTCAGAACACTGACTGACTCCAAATAAATAGTTTTATTCTCTTTTTTTTAAGGCAACATGTCAATCTCTGAGATCTTCCTCAGACAAATGTCAAGAGACAACATGCATGGTGTTTCTATCTGCCGTAGCTTCTGTGATTGCCATCTTGTGGGCCTTATTTTTTTCCTGCTGCTTCCTGTCCATCAGGTGTTAGTGATTTGAGTTGATTGCTGCCTCTACATGTAATGCCTGTTTTCTCTTGACATTGGCCCCAGGAAGATCTTGTAGATCGAAACTTAAAAAAGAAATTAAAACTATTGATTTGGAGTCCATCAGTGTGCAGACCTTTATTCTTTGTGCCCTGCAGCTTTTTTTAACAACCAATGAAAGAAATTGTATCTTTAAAAAAAAAAAAAAAAAAAAAAATTTAAAAATTTTTTTATTTATAATGGCACCACTGGGAGAGCGCAAGTCCAGTCTTCTATGATATGCAAATCTGCAACCACAGTTGTATGACGATTGACCTTGCAACATAATCAGAGTGAAATATGATTTTTTTTCTTGGCCCATTCTGCATCTTTCCAACAAGTTTCATGAAAATCAGGCCAGTAGTTTTTCCTTCATCCTGCTGACAGATAGACAAACAAACGGCACTGAAAACTGCCAGCCTGTACTTTGTACAGATTATGTTATAAATCAGTTTTGTTTTTAAACAGACACTAAATGCAGAGGCCAAGTATCTACTGTATGAGGCCTGATAAGGAACAATGATGATGTGACTAGCTTTTCTTTGTCACTGCTGACTGAAACAAACACAGAGATGTGTTCAATGTGTTCATTCATTTCTTTTGTCTAAGTCTGTAATACTGTTCAAAATGACACGAACATGCATTTGTAATGACTGACACTCACCTCTGCATTGTCCCATGTTGGAGAAATCAGTTTGAGGCCCTCCAATCACAGAACTACGTTGATCCCACTTTCTGTTACCAGGACCCTGAATCATCCCACAGATGTTCTCCTGCTCAAAGTTACAGCTATCCACAAAGGTAGAAGACTTGGCTGTGGAGAGAAAACAGTTTCATCAAGGGTACAGCAGACTTGAATGACCAAGACTTTTATCTTATTGGAAGCAATCAATCAATCAAATTTTATTTGTATAGCCCAAAGTCGCAAAATACATTTTGCCTCGGAGGGCTTCACAATCTGTACAGGGAGTGACACCCTCTGTCCTTAGACCCTCGGTTCGAGTGAGGAAAAACTTGCCCACAAAAAACCCTTTTAACAGGGAAAAAAGTGGAAGAAACCTCAGGAAGAGCCACAGAGGAGGGATCCCTCTCCCAGGACGGACAGACGTGCAATAGATGTCACGTGTACAGTCAACAAGTCAACAGAAACATTTTGTGTAATTACAATGAAAAATGACAATGGATTACAATGAATGATAAAATGATTACAGTAGCAGTGGAACCTGTGATAGAGATAGAGAGACACAGATGCACAGCAGCAGCAAATCATTAACTAAGTCACTATAAACTGTAATGGAGATCTGGTAACATTAATGACAGTAATAATATATGTAGTGGACGTCATGCAGGACCACAGCAGCAGTCACGATCCACGAGAACCTGCTGGACGAAAGAGCACAGAAACTCCGGGGAAGAAGTTTAGTTAGTAAGATGCATTAATGTACATGTATGACAGACATGTATGTTTACAGATGGTGGTGGTGATGGTGAGAGAGAGAGAGGGAGAGAGAGAGAGAGAGAGAGAGAGAGAGAGAGAGAGAGAGAGAGAGAGAGAGGGAGGGTTTTCAGTAAAGGGAGATGTGACTGCATCTTCAACCAATACCATGCCTGGCTAGGCATAACCCTGAAAGGAGGAGTCCCCCGGCAGTATAGTCCTATAGCAGCATAACTAAGGGATGACCTGAGCCAGCCCTAACTATAAGCTCTATCAAAAAGGAAAGTCTTAAGTTTACTCTTAAAAGTGTTGACCGTGTCTGCCTCCCGAACCCAAAATGGTAGTTTGTTCCACAGAAGAGGAGCTTGATAGCTGAAAGCTCTGGCTCCCAATCTACTTTTGGAAACTATAGGAACTACAAGGAACCCAGCATTCTGAGAGCGCAGTGTTCTAGAGGGGTAGTAAGGTACTATGAGCTCTTTTAGATATGATGGTGCCTGACCATGAAGAGCTTTGTATGTAAGGAGAAGAATTTTAAATTCTATTCTAGATTTAACAGGTAGCCAATGCAAGGAAGCCAAAATGGGAGAGATGTGATCTCTGATCTTGGTTCCTGTCAGAACACGTGCAGCAGCATTCTGAATTAGCTGCAAAGTCCTAAGAGACTTATTGGAGCAGCCTGATAACAATGAGTTACAATAGTCCAGCCTAGAAGTAACAAATGCGTGGACTAGTTTTTCTGCATCTGCTTGAGATACAATGCGTCTGATTTTGGCAATGTTACGTAAATGGAAGAATGCAGTCCTTGAAATTTGTTTTATGTTGACATTAAAGGACAAATCCTGATCAAAAACAACTCCAAGATTCTTTATGGTGGAGCTGGAGGCCAGGGTGATCCCATCTAAGGTAACTAAGTCTCTAGAGAGAGAGTCTCTGATGTTTTTGGGTCCAATTACAAGAACTTCAGTTTTGTCTGAATTTAACATCAGAAAATTGAAGGTCATCCAACTTTTTATATCTTTAAGGCATGCTTGGAGTTTAGTTAATTGATTGGTTTCATCAGGCTTGATCGATAAATATAATTGGGTGTCGTCGGCATAACAATGAAAATTAACGGAGTGATTCCTAATAATGTTCCCTAGAGGAAGCATATATAAACTGAATAGAAGTGGTCCGAGTACAGAACCTTGTGGGACTCCATGACAAACCATGGAGTCTGGAGGATGCATGGAGGATTCATCATTGACAAGAACAAACTGAGAACGATCTAAAAAATAAGACTTAAACCAGCTTAGGGCGGTTCCTTTGATGCCAATTTGATGTTCCAGTCTCTGTAAAAGAATTTGATGGTCAATGGTGTCAAATGCGGCACTAAGATCTAACAGGACAAGTACAGAGATGAGTCCTTTGTCTGATGCCATTAGGAGGTCGTTTGTAACTTTGACTAGTGCGGTCTCTGTGCTATGATGCACTCTAAATCCTGACTGAAAATCCTCATATAAACTGTTCTTATGGAGAAAGTCGCACAGCTGATTGGCTACAGCTTTCTCAAGTATCTTAGAGAGAAAGGGAAGGTTTGATATCGGTCTGTAATTGGCTAAAACCTCTGGGTCTAGAGTGGGCTTTTTAAGAAGAGGTTTAATTACAGCTACTTTAAAGGACTGTGGTACATATCCTGATAATAAAGACAGATTAATCATATCCAATAAAGAAGGGCTAACTAGAGGTAAAACATCCTTGACCAGCCTGGTTGGGATGGGATCTAAGAGACAGGTTGACGACTTAGATGAAGAAATTATTGAAGTTATTTGATGAAGGTCGATTGGAGAAAAACAGTCTAAATATATATCAGGTTTTACAGCTGTTTCCAAACTTGCTGTATCAGAATGCAGATCAGTGCCTGTTGAGGGCAAGAGGTGATGAATTTTGTCTCTAATAGTTATAATTTTATCATTAAAGAAGCTCATGAAGTCATTGCTACTTAGACCTAAAGGAATGGATGGCTCAATAGAGCTACTAAAATATATTTTGTTATATGTAGGAAGATTCAATATAAAATATATAATTAATATTCTGTTTTGTGAGAAATTAGCAAGAGTAAGGTTGGGAAGGTTGTTCTTGCAAGGCATCACAAATAATAGAAGCCAGACTATTAGAGTTGTCTGAATTAAAGTCTCAATAATAAAAATATATACAGCTTTTATTTCTCTGCATAGAGCGCATTAAGTGAAGTGACGATGATGATGTTAATATGATGCAGCACCCTTGGTATGCAGGTAGAAAGAAAAAAGTGCCACCTGGCTGAAGACTGGCAGCCTAACAAGTTATCCAGACTGGATAAATAAATGATTTACTCAAGCATGTGTAGTATCTCCAGGGTATTGATGACAGCCTGAGGTTTATTACTGTGGATTATTACTTAAAGATTATTGCCCAAGATTATCAACCTATACTGAGATTATCTTACTACAGGAAAACTCTGACCTTTTTTGTAACTGCTAAATTATTATGGGACAAAGATCGTTCTTATGAAGTGATTTAGTTTATTGATTGAAACTCAAAGGACCTTCCAGTGTAGGATTATTTAGCCACTTTACTACAGAGCATGTATAGTACATTAAGTCTACTGTTTTCCAAAATATGTCACTGTGTATTCCCCTCTTCATTCGATATGTGATCCTGATTATAGCATGATATACATTACTTGTCTACGCAGGTTGAAATCTCATTACATTTTAACTTTTTTGGAGAGAGAACACTATTACCTTCATGTTTCTTCATTGTTTGCTTCATTCACACTTACACTTACTTACTTACAATGTAGTTTTACTAATTTGTGCAATATTTTGAGAACAAATATATTCTACATTGCTGAAATATACATAATGCATAATCAGTATGCACTGATGTCTGCCTTTTTTTTGGATACCACTTCATCAATGAAGTGCCTGGATCTCAGCACCCGAGTATGAACTGTGACATATTCTGAGAGTTGTCAATAACCTTTGGAAGTTAATAGCAGATAGCTAAGTTAAGACTGTTAGCTAAGAGTAATAGTAGTAGTAAGTAATAGTGCTAATGAAATAAATCTGAGTACTAAGTTACTAAGTTGTGATATAATTGCAATATGCTGTATATAGAATTTGTTGTCCCAAACTCCCTTGTGGAATGTGCAAAACTTGTGGAATGAAGGTAATCTTTCTCATGTATTGTTTGATGGATGATATGACTCACTGCAGTTGTAGAGACGGTTGAGTTTGGTTAGGTCACTGGTACTGAACCCAATCCTCTGACCAATCACATCCATAAAGTGGGGGATCTTGGTGACGATGGTGGGCTCAGAACCGATGTTGAAGGACGTTTTGCTGTAGTGCATGACAGAGCCATAGTCATAGGGAACACCTAGAGCACTCGACACTGTGTCATCATATGTTCTGAAGTTGTGCTCTTTACCTGAGTAAGTCAAAAACAGAATATCAGGTTTTGGTTTTGATTTAACAAGATAGATAGTATATGAGGATACTGCATTTGTATATAAGTATTGGGTTCTAATTCAAGGTGATCCATGTTAATATTACCAGGTTCGATGCGATCCCACATGATGGTGACATAATCATCACGGTCAGCTCTGGACTGCTCATGCCAGAAGCCCAAAGCGTGCAGGAACTCATGCTCAACGGTTCCTAGACGATCACAGTTTTTACCAATGGACAGCCGCTGCTTCCCCACATGCTGGTTACCTACAGAGGAAAAACATCTGTAGAGAAGAGAGATGCACTTTTAAATAGTTTTTTTAAGACCAGGAGAGGACAGCATTCAGAAGACAACAATTAGACATGTCCCTGCCTCAGTATCAAAAATTAAGTCAAGTCCAATATTCACTCTTCTTTTAGCCCTGTTTTGGTCTCCGTCAACCCTTAATACTCCTAAATGCCCCACTATGCTCTTTGGTGCTGGGCAGATGGTGTATATAGTGAAAACAGCTGCTTTCCATGATGAAAGCGCTGTACAGTAAATTTAAATTCTGTAAAATCAAGCCATGGAACAGAAAGATGCTAAAGGGTTCTGCAGAACTGATGACGAATGCTCATTCAGCTCACCCGCTTCCTTTGAACACAGAGATGTAGTTCTTCTCTCCTTTCCATGGTGTGAAGTCAATGCAGGTCTTCAGTCTGTACTGGTCAAATGCCTTCAGGATCACTCCCTTTGCATTCATGTCTACATGTTACAAAATGTAAGACATTGTCTTCAACATTGTTGAAATGAGGTTAAGAAGACAATATGAGCATACACTGTAATATGTAAGAACATCATTACATAGAATAACACTCAGAGAATACCAAGTCACAAATATTTCTGCTGAAAGGTCAGAGATCCTTACACACATAAAGTGGTTCAGAGTCTGATGAAGAGGAATAAAAGTAGAGCGATCCTGTCCTGGATCTGATGTGATCGGAAACCTTCAACTTGGATACAAGAAACTGAAATTTTGTTGTTTCTCACTCTGAATAGTGAATCTTCTCAAAGTGGGAATCTGACCCTTATCTTTAGCCTTGAAAGTTATCACAAGAACTCATACATGGTTTGCTACCCAAATCTCAGCAGGCACTTGTAGCAAGTTACAGCAAGTTACAGCTATGAGCAAACTGTAGTCCCAAAATAGTCTTACCCAGACTGTCCTCTAGGTAGTAGGGAATGGTTGTCGGCCAGCGATACTTGTCTCCTATGATGGTGTTTCTGCTGAATGCCTGATGGGAATGAAGGAAATGACAGATGGATAAAAGAGAAACAGAACACAAACAGACTCACTTAGTCATATAGCTGTAACTTTGGATTTTGAATTAGCTAACTTTCCTTGTTTGCAATGGAAATTATATCTCCTTTAATACAGTGAGGATATTCTGTCCTATTAGAAGACATTATTATTATTAAATGTGTAGTTCTTATTCTCTGAGTGTTGAAAATACTATTTACTTCATATGTACATAGGCACACGTTTAATAATTCAATGATGTAGATGAACAGAGATTATGTCATACTGCTCAAATATGGAAAAATGCACATTAATTTTATGATTGTTGGAAGATTATCAGACAAATGATGATCTAGGAAAATGTGACACTTTAATTGAAGGGGCTGACTTAACATTATCATTACAACTGTCATAAACATGAAAGAATCTTTCTGTATGTTCTGTTGACTCATTAAGTATCACTTGGTCTATTCACTCCAATTTCATTAAAAATTACATAATTGAGATAAGACTTTTAAGGTGTAATGTCAGTCTTATGTACACTTATTGTGGCCAGTTATTTACAGAAGCATATAATAATAATAACATTGAATCAAGTTGGCGTTGGTAATATGTGATTGGCTGTCTTGTGATCAGTCTGATCACTATAGTAGCATTATTGTGACTAGGGAAGTTAGGAAGCACTAAAATACTTTTGTTTGTGCACACTGAGGAGTTTTTGGATTCTTTGGTGTCTGTGCACACTAAAACTAACTCACTTCATCGTGTTGAATATCTCCCTCCAGCAGATCCAGCCCAGCTGCTGCAAAGGAAAATTGTACTGGTTGATGAAAATCCTCAGACATAGACAGATTATACAAATCAAAAATAATCTACGAACCTTCATTGTTGTCAAAGATGTCCCAGTCACGTCCTTCATCAACATCAGTTTCTGCAGATGTAGAATCAATAATATGCTGCTCAAATGTGAGATAACATGAGTTATAAATGTACCTTATTATCAGGATTATTTATTCTTACATTTAAATTCTAAAATCTTGATGTTCTGAGTCAAGTGTCTACATTGCTGATACTAAAATACATTCAAGTGTAAAGCAGGAACTTCTGACTTGCTGCTGAATGTACAGCTTAAGTACAAGGGGTGTAGTGGGGATACTGTTATGCGTATATCCATATACGTATTCAGATAATTTACATCATCTTACATTGCCTAAAGTTCAGTCTATGTAAAGTACCTCCTGACAGTACTTAACATGAAAATCATCACAATATGTGACTCACCTGTATCACCTGTTAGCTCAGCTGCTGCCTGGTAAATACATTAGAAAACACATCAATCCATCAATGGAGAAAATTGATGACATGAATTACTAAAGAATGAACTGACACCCTGAGAAACTCAACATTAAAACAGTGTCACTGTTTTGGATTGGAAACACAATATAGATTACACTTACCAGTCCCAGGCCAAAGAACACAATGATCCACCTGAGTGCCATGGCTCCAGCTGCAGACACACACTCACAAACACACACACTCACTGTGTTGGTTCAACCCTCCTCAGTCCTTCTGTGTCCAAGAAAATGATGTCACTCTGTTTTTGTAAAGGAGAGGAAACACAGCAAAACATGCAACATTCACATGATCTGATCATTTTTACAACGCTGAGAGAGATTACACTGCTGTCAAATTAATCATTAATTTAATATTCTTGATTAGCTTATCTAAGTATCGCAACAACACTAATAAACATATATCTGTGCTGGAGGTTAAATATACACTTAAAATATACAGTGCACACACAGATGTGACCTTACCTAACGACCTAATATGACCTATCAGTTTGTTTTAGTCACATTGTGCGGCTGAACAACTAAATTTGGTAGGTTGTCATGATGAATGACCCCATGGTCAAGTCTGTAGCAATACTGAGGTCACCTCCTGAACATTTTTGTGGTAATTTAGGGAGATTTAACAGTCTGGGGACAGTTTACATTCTCATTTTAGAGTCCAACAGTGACTTTGTGGAGAGAACTTTGAGAACAATCAAAGAAATCAAAAACAAGTTTTGGGAGGTTGTTTAGGGGGACTTCGACTCATGACCTCATGGACCTCAATATACCTAAAGGCCCTAGCCTGCCCTGTCCTTTATAGGGCCACCCAATGCAGGACAAGGACTAACCTTACTGGCTTAACTCACTACAGGTAAACCACTTCCAGTTGGCTAGAGCAGACCAAAAATAACAAAGAACATACCAAATTCAAGATATTGTACTTGGACTATACAATTGACATTACATTTATTCATTTAGCTGATGTTTTTATCCAAAGTGACTTACAAAAAGGGAAACAATCATGGTACAGTGTGACAAGGACATGTTAGTGCAGCAAGTACTACTCATATAGAATCAAGTGTCAGTTCTACAGGGGGATAGATTTAGCATGTCCAGTTGTTGGTAGTGCTAGAAGAGGAGGAACTTTCTGGTGAGAGGGACGCCCCTGATCTGGTAGGAACTAATTCTGTTCCATCAACAGGGAACAACAGACGGGAAAAGTTCTCGCACAGCTCAACGGCCAGGGGGTAACATATGCCTGTATAAAAGCGTTCAAGTAGGTTGTTGCAGATCTGAAAAGTACTTTGCAGGCAAGTATTAGCGATTTGAATTTAATGTGGGCTGTTACAGGTAGCCAGAGGAGCTGTCATGTCCAGGAAATGTTGTTAAGTTAATCTCAGTTTTTGTCTCGTGTCTATGTTGTCTTGTGATTTCCTGTTTTATTTTGTTTCCACTTCCTGTCTGCGTCTATTGTCGACAGTTTTACTTTCTCCCTTTGTCTGTTTTCCCGCCCTTGGGATTACCTGTCTCTGCCCTGATTGTTTCCACCTGTGCCCTTACCTTGTGTGTGTATATATAGTCCGTGTCTCCCTTTCTCCTGTGCCAGTTTGTCTTGTCCCATGTGTCAGAGAACCAGCGCTTTAGCCATGCCATTGTCAGGTATTGTTGTTTTGTTACTTTGTTTGCTCAAGAGTGATTTACTGTTTGTTTTCTTAGTCCTAGTATAGCCTCGTAAGAGTGATTTTCTGTTTGTTTTCTTTTTTTTCTTAGTCTAGCTTTTGTCGAGTGAGTTTTAGTTTCTTAGATTAGTGAAGAGTTATTTCCTCTGTCAAGAGTGATTTTCATTTTGTTAATAAAAACTTTATTTTGAAACTTTTGTCTGAGAGTTGTGCATTTGGGTTCTGGTCCATAGTTCGGTCGTGACAGCAGCTCAGTGAACAGTGGGGTAACGTGCTCTTTTGGGTTGATTGAAGACCAGACACACGCTGCATTCAGGATCATCTGAAAAGGTTTCACAGTGCAGGCTGGGAGGAACATCAAGGGGGCGTTACAGTAATATAGTGTAGCATGTTTTGAGTTAGGTAAAGCCTGGTTTTTCTTATGTTGTGAAGTGGCACATCCTGGCAATTCTCTCCCTATACACAAACAGCTGCACCTTCAGTCATCAGTTCGTCAAGCTCCTGGTATGCTGCGGCCACTGCCAAGGGCAAGGGCAGACTGCAGCGTGTCATTCGGTCTGCAGAGAAGGTGATTGGCTGCTATCTGCCATTGCTTCAGGACCTGTACGCTTCGAGGACTCTGAAATAGGCAGGGAAGACTGTGGCTGATCCCCACCCCCCACCCCGGACACAAACTCTGTGAGACACTCCCCTCTGGTAGGAGGCTGCAGTCCATCAGGACCAAAACCTCACGCCACAAGAACAGTTTCTTCTGGCTCACTGCTAGCCTTATCAAAAAGGCCTGGAATCCCCCTTTGACAATGACCCTCTCCCTATATGTTACATTAACGTATCTACAGACTTTCTGCATTACATCACACAGCCTTTATTTATTTTCGAGTACCTCATTTTGATGTATATCTGCACTGATATTGGCATCGTGTACTCTCACTCTTATTACCTGTCAAATACTTGCACACTTCTGCACGACAGCTCTTTCATTTTTGAACATATTGTATGTTTATATTTAACATTTGATTTTTTTTATCTTAATATTTTTACTTAATGTCTATTTTGCACCAATTACACCAAGACAAATTCCTTGTAAGTGAAAACCTACTTGGCAATAAATCTGATTCTGATTATGAGTGGGTGACATAATTGGAGAAGGTTAGTTGTTCATCAATTATGACACCTAAGTTTCTTGCGAGAGATGGGGAGACAATTTTGATGTTGTCATGGTGTATAGTAGGTTCGGCTCTAAGGACCAGAAGTTCAGATTTTGAGAGGTTCAGCTGGAGGTGGTGTGCCTTCATCCATGTAGATATGTCTGAGAGGCATTCAGAGATTCCTGCAGAGGCCGATGGATTGTCAGGTGGAAATGACAGAAATGAATGATGTGTGAGCTGTGTGTCATCTGCATAGCAGTGATATGTGAGGCCATGTGCAGATTGTAACACAGCACTAGGACAGGACTCAATTGCAGCACTCAGGACGCAAGTAAAAGGGGTAAACAGTCTTAAATGGCAGGCAGAGAGTCGGTACACAAAATCCAATCTGGTAAATAAGGTAAACAATCCAAAGGGTTGTTGGTATCCTGGGCCCTCCTCCGAACTGCCAGCAACCACCTAGCTGTGTACACCCACCTCAGCCTCCGCTTCAGGGAACTGCGGAGGCTGGTACCCATATGCACACTGCAAGGGAGAGAGACCAGAGGAGAAACTAGGTAGCGTGCTGTGGGCATACTCCACCCAAATAAGGTGCTTACCCCATGACGACGGATTCTGGGAGATGAAACAACGAAGACCCGTTCCGAGCTCCTGGTTGAGCTTTTTGGTCTGCCCATTAGACTGCAGGTGGAAAACCAAGGACAAGCTGATGGCGGCTCCTAGGAGGGCGCAGAATGCCTTCCAGAAGTGGGACATGAACTGTGGCTTCCATCTGACACCATGTCCCCTGCTGCATGTGTACTGACAGGAACCAAGATCAGATCCAAAAGTAGATTGGGAGCCAGAGCTTTCAGCTATCAAGCTCCTCTTTTGTGGAACAAACTCTCATTTTGATGACCGTCCACCAATGAGCTTGGGTCTGCCCAAGGTTTCTGCCTGTTAAAAGGAAATTTTTCCTCGCCACTGTTGCCAAGTGCTTGCTCATGGAATTGTTGGGTCTCTGTAAATAATATTATAAGGAGTACGGTCTAGACCTGCTCTGTATGGAAAGTGTCATGAGATAACTTTCGTTATGATTTTGCACTTTATAAATAAAATTGCAATGAGGCACAGGGAGGGGTTGCATAAATCCCACTGGGGGTTGCCAAGAAACCTTGTTCCGTGCACAGACAGGGCAGGCAGCCACATATTCTCCCACCTCCTTCTCAATCATTGGCCACCAGAAGCCCTGCTTTATAATGAAGATGGTCCGGGAAGTCCCTGGATGGCAGGAAACTTGTGTGGTGTGGGTCCAGTGAATCACCTGTGGACATACAGGCACAAAGGCACTTCGCCGTTCTCATGTTTTCAGGTTCTTATGATCAGTTCACATCAGGAACGGCTGTTTGGCCCCCTCCAACCAGTGCCACCACTCCTCCGAAGCCACCTTCACCACCAACAGCTCCTGATTGCCCACATCATAATTCCTCTCTGCTGAGGACAGTTTCCGGGAAAGGAAGGAGAAGCTGGAGCTTGCCATTAGATGGTGACCGCTGGGAGAGGAACCCAGACCCAGATCTGAGGCATCCACTTCAACTACAAACTGGACACGAGGGTCCGGAAGAGTGAGAACTGGAGCTGAGGTGAACTTCAACCCTTGGAAAGCAGTTTCCTCCTGGGGAGATCACTGAAACTTCCTAATAAGTTAGTTCCTAATAAACTTCCAGTAGAAGTTAGGAAACCCCAGAAACCATTGCACTATCTAGGGGTTGGCCACTTGGCTACAGCACTAACCTTATACGGGTTCATCCGAATGTTATCCAGGAAAACGATGTACCCTAGGAAGGAGGCCGAAGTCACATGGAACTCACATTTCTCTGCTTTGAAGAACAATTCGTGGTCAAGAAGGTGCTGTAACACCAACTACACATGTTGGATCTCCACATCCGGGGAAGAAATAAGGATGTCATCCAAGTACATGAAGACATGGCGTGAACTCTGGGGCTGGAATGAGCGGAGAGGGGACCGACTGTGACACGGATAAACAGACCCAGAGAGATGCTGTAAATAGCTAAGAGAAGGGCCCGAACACCAAGGCCTGGGGCACCCCTTTGATAGGCTTCAGATGGTAGTATACATCTGTATTGGATTACACTGATTGTACAGGTGTTAGAAGTCTACTCACTGTCAGACGACCTTTAGACTAAAACAAATTGTGTACATGATATTTAATCTAAGCTACATGGTGATATCAATTTTTGAATGTGTCCATCTTTGACCCAAATTTTTAGTATCTTTTTTACCTACAAGCAGGACTGCTGTTCTAGGTAATATGTTGAATAACTTTGTTTTTAAAAGTTGTGAGGTGCCTGTCTTCATTAAAAATTAAGTCCACATGAACTGTTTTATGGAATTTTCTATCCTTAGGTTACACAAGGTCACGTGTGGGCCTTGAGGTCCTCGGCAGTATTAATTGTTTGGCTTTGGTTGAGAACAGTAGGTGCCAGTCTATCTCAACACTGTGGTGGCCAGGGTCGAAGAGACTATTGCTGCCTTCCTAGACATAATAGATAGCTTTCCGTTGACGTTCCAATCAGCGTAAACAGACATCTGTGTCTCCAGACTAGAATATGCTGACAATAACACCTGCATGGGTAAAAACATTCTCTTTGGCTAATTCTGGGCGTATAGTATTTGTGGTGTTATCTTGGGGTTTAAAGTCTATCCACCAGCATGAGTTGGGCAGAAATATTACAGCATAAGACATCAGAGGCTCCTGAACACTTTCTTCCCTCCTGACCTCACCATTGACCTTTGACTTCAGCAATTTCTCCACAACAAACTGTGGCGGCTGTGGCTCGGAGGTAGAGCGGGTCGTCCACTAATCAGATGATCGGCGGTTTGATCCCCTCCAGTCTGCATGTCGAAGTGTCCTTGGGCAAGACACTGAACCCCAAATTGCTCCCGCTGTGCCATCGGTGTGTGAATGTGTATGAATGGTTAGCTCCTCAAACTGATGAGCAGTTGGCACCTTGCATCCAATGTATGAATGTTTGTGAATGGATGAATGTGATATGTCCTGTAAAGCGCTTTGAGTGGCCGGAAGACTAGAAAGGCGCTATATAAGTACAGTCCATTTACCATAACTGTTTTATGTGTTTTCGTACTCCCCAGAGGAAAGGAAAGATATTGTTGAGCTGCAATTGAGCAAATCAGGACTGCACCTCTCTTATATAATATTATAAATCTACAGGAGGCCTAAATACCCTCACTAAATCCAATAATATGGTTGAGGACCCTTGAAAGTAACCACATTATTATAAATAACTCACTCTATGATAACTGACAATGACAATTGAATTTCTATATTTCATCATGAGGGAAATAAACACGAACATGTATGCTGCCAAAGATTTTATTCAGAAAAAAATACATGAAAAGCAGTCAGATAACAATCTGAATGAATTGTTAGGATCATTAAGTAATGTGCTCTCTCTTTAGTACTGACTGATTCATCATCATGGAGTGGTTGAAGTAGAAGGTAACCCTTTGGTTGGGTGCTCCTGTAATGAAACACAGACACATTTAGAACAGATTTTCAAACACAAACTAAGAACTTAAGAGTTTGCGGACAGTAAATTATTGCTAGCGTAAAGTTCAATGATGTAAAGTCGTTGTGACTCTAATGTTCGACTCACACACACGTCCATGAATCAGCAAGGGCTGTTTGAGCAGCACCTCATCACCCTCAACTTGCAATCTCATCCTCATCCTCCAGACAATCAGTATAGAAACCACTAATATGGCTGCTGCCACTGAACCTACCACAGCTATGAACACGGTGGGGTTATTAGCAGCTCCATGTGGAGCACCTTCGTCAGCGGCCTTCATCAGATCGGCATCAGCTTGGACGACAGAGCGGGGAAGAGGCTGAGATACCAGCAGATGAGATATATCTGAGGACAAGTAGACAACAGTCATGACGCTTCAAAGACAGAATGATCTTCAAGGATAGTTGTGTGTGATCTCCTGGTCTTGTTAAGTGTCTGAAGTCCACACCTTCCAGACTGAAGAGGAAGAAGGCATCGTCTCCTTTGATGAAGTTTCGGCTCTTAAGCCTTTGGTGGGTGATGAAGGCACTTGTTCCGTAACCTGGGCCTCGATAGTAATAGCTACCATCAGATTCAGTCACTTTAGAGCCCACCTTGCTTGGATTGTCCCAGTAGTACTGAGTGCCTGGAAGAAACAGAACTGTCATTCCCTGGTGGGTGGAATGACAACTCACTGGAATCCATTCACTCTATAAAAAACAGAAGGAGTGGATAGTCAAGCTAAATTATCCACCCATCTCTTACCGTCAGAGGACTTCATTCGAGGGTCAGTGGTGACCATTCGGTGCATGTTCATTTGCTGTCTGATGTCAGACTGCTGATCCATCAGAGCCATAGTTGCCTGCCGCCACGGACATGGCCACTTGAGTTTGCGGTCATTGGGGCCTGAGGTCAGGTGGAAGTACATGGCAATGTACCCTGGATATTTGCTTGTTCCCTTTAGGTATACTGATACCTGCAATCACAGAGTGGTATGAAGTAACATTCATGTACTTGCTACTTTCTTTAGAAAAAAAAAAGCCAAATATAGATATTTAACAAAAAAATGTTGCAGTGGAGAGCTACTGTATGCAAACACTGTGGATGGTTAAGTGTCATGTCAAATCCTACTTTGATGGAGGCATGACCCACCCTACTCTACCCTTATATTATATACCAAAACAACCAACCAGCAATTGTCAAATATGACTTAGCAACTATAACAATACGAAACAGTTGTGTGAAGCTCTGGATATCAAATAATCATGTCTGCCTAAAAAGCTTAATGGATATTGTCAGAGTTATGTGTAACCCCAGTCCCATGTAGCTAGGAAATATTAACTAACGGGGGTGTTGTAGTACAGTGGGACGGGGCCTGAGTTCGTCTAGAGATGGCGCTACCTGTGATAACTGTGATAGTGAAATAATGGGGCTACATATGTTTTCTACATGATCATCAACTGGTGAGGATGCTAGCTTTTTGCCTGGGCCAGTCTGATCTCAGTCTTTTAGCACAATGTCATACACATAGTGACTATATTCCACTATATTATACTATACAGTGTTTTAAAATAACTCAAGGAGGTGACATTAGTCCAATTCACTAGCTAGATACATCAGATAAAATCCAGTCACTGAAATTCACAGTTCTCGACTAAAAATGAAAGTCCAGCTTTTTTCAACAATTGTCTGAAAAGTCAAATAGTTTTTAATTTACGTTTTGTATTTTGGTTTTTAGGACTCAAACTTCCAGGAACAGGCCTGGCTAAATTAATGTCTCTGCATTTGTTTTATGTATCAAGATTGAAGGAATGAAATATTAAAAAGGCCTTTACCTGGAAGGAGTAACCTGCTGGTGACAGAAAGCGAGGGCTATACAGTTTATTTCCTGGTGGTGTGGTGGCCAGCAGCCGGGTAATGTTGCGGATGTGCCAGATGTGCTGTGGGCACTTTGTGGATGATAGGTTAATGTCATCGAGAGAGAAACCTCCCTTTGATCGTTTCCTTCCCCTCACGCCCTCAAACACCACTCGGACCTTCTGTGCCCGATTGACCAGATTGATGTTATGCAGTTCCCAGGAGCCCATGACACCTCCTGTAAAGAGAACAGATATTAATTTTATTTATTATTCATAAATGTAACCAGTTTTGAGATTGAGTGGGAAATCACTGAGTTTCTGATTTGATTTCACACTCGCACATTCTAAATGTTCACCAAAGTCAGACATTTCCCAGTTGTATACATTGAGGCTTTAATGATAAAATGTAATGTTTCATTTGTTACCTGAAATACTCTTGTAGATCTTCTTGATACCGCTGGGCTTGTCCTTGTTATACTCTCGCACCCAGATATTGAGAACATCGTCAGCTGCCCCGGTGTTATAGAGGAAGAACTGCAGACACTGGGCTCCACGTTTGGGGTAAAGCCAGCGACTCTCCAGGAATGCACGGTCACCAGGTTTAGCAGAGGCTGTGCTGAAGTGCATGAAGTAACCTTTTCCTGAGGTCACAAGGAGATAACAATGGGTAATGTCAGCCCTCAGAAGTTTGTTATATTACATAGTAATACTAAAGAAGTGAAAGTTAAGTTAGATCCACATGATTACTGGCCAGGAATAAATCACACACAAGGTTTTAGTGCTGCTGTTGGTGGGTCAAATTTTATTAGCCAACGCAGCTGTGGATAGACCTTTAGCTTAGTATGAGTAAGGATAAAGGTCAGAACACTGACTGACTCCAAATAAATAGTTTTATTCTCTTTTTTAAGGCAACATTTCAATCTCTGAGATCTTCCTCAGACAAATGTCAAGAGAGGACATGTGCAGACCTTTCTCCTTTGTGCAGCATTTTACAACAACCAATGATACAAATCCTCTTTAAATTGTATCTTATAAATAATAATAATTTGATATTCATCTTGGAACCTCAAACAATTCACAAGGGCACAACTGAGTGCAGAACTATGCCAGTGGTGCCAATAGTCCAGTTTTTTATGCTAATCTGCGACCACTGTAGTATTACAAAGGACCTTGCAACATAATCAAAGTGAAACATAATGGTTTTTTTTTCTTTTTCCTATTTGGTGAAAACAAAACCTCCTTGGTGGAGGTAATAATATTCCATATTTTTATTGCCAGCCTGTACTTGTACAGATTATGTTATAATCAGTTTTGTTTTTAAACAGACACTAAATGCAGAGGCCAAGTATCTACTGTATGAGGCCTGATAAGGAAGAATGATGATGTGACTAGCTTTTCTTTGTCACTGCTGACTGAAACAAACACACGTGTGTGTTCAATATGTTCATTCATTTCTTTTGTCTAAGTCTGCAGTGTTAACACTATTTAGAAATGACTCAAAGTTTAGCACCATAACATGCATTTGTAATGACTGACACTCACCTTTGCATTGTCCCATGTTGGAGAAGTCAGTGTGAGGCCCTCCTCTCACAGAACTACGTTGATCCCACTTTCTGTTACCAGGACCCTGAATCATCCCACAAATGTTCTCCTGCTCAAAGTTACAGCTATCCACAAAGGTAGATGACTTGGCTGTGGAGAGAAAACAGTTTCATCAAGAGTACAGCAGACTTGAATGACCAAGACTTTTATGTTATTGGAATGCTACCAAAATGTATTGTATGTATATATGTAGATAGATTAATTATAAAAAACACAATTATTTTACCTGGCATATGTGCTTTTGTGACAAATTGACAATATGATAAAATCAGAACTTAATAATCAGACTTAATCATTAATGACTGATGCAGCATTTACCAGGTCAATGAAGTATAGCCTATCACTCGCTTTTTTACAATATTTTACATTCCCTTGAGTCGAATAAAAAATACATTTTATGCCTTTCTTAGTGCAAAAAAAATGCAATAACAACACAATACAAGAGAGAATCTGAGGGCAATTGGGACCAACAACAGTACTAAAGGAAAGTCAAGATCACTTTCCAGGGACAAACTGAATATATTTTATCGAAGGTAGAAATGGTATATTTAAAAGTGTGACGATATTTGTGACAGATGCCGCGAGCAGCCCGCGTCAATTTGCACAGAGCAGCTCGAGCTGTCGGAAGCCAGACACAGAAACAGCATAGAGAATCCTGTCGATTATCAAAATAAAACAAGGTAAGTTGAATTGTGGTCAGGTCAGGTTTAATCCGACCAGTAAGAAGCTGTTTTTTTGCCCAGTAAAGCTAAGAAGTATATCTGTAAGAAATACATCAAAAATCATACACTGTAAGAAATGATTCTGTGGTCATGTAGATTTGAATTAATGTATTAGGTAAAATATATTCAATATAATTGTGTTTTTGATTTTGAGGCAAATATTTAATTAAATTTCAAATAAAAATGTTTGGAATAAAATCCACCCATTGTAGTTAAATAAAACATGAGCATTATGTCAATCTAATTCCAAATAGAGAGAATATTGAGTGAATTCAAATTAATGAAATCAGGCAAATTTTAATTGAAAAGCACTTCCTGTCAAAGTGCGCTTTTTTTTTATTTTGAATGCAACAGGCTATCATCTGCCCACAAGACATTTGGAGAGAGTACAGACAGTGAATGTTCATCTTCTTCCACATTGCCCATCTTGCAAAATGTAACTGGTTGACTAAGGTAAGAAAATTTATTTTCCGTTAGCTTTACTTCCTGTGTGTGGAGCTTGTTATGTCTTCCCGGGCAGGTAACGTAACTTCTCTCTGTTGTTTCGCTGTTTTGTTGCAACTTTCAAATGTGAAGGTAACTTACCTAAACACACGTGAAGTCAGTCTATTAACAATGTTACGTTTTAGAGCCGCAATTTTATTTCTTTTCATGCATAGCTCTGTTAATTTTAGCGTGGTAGTGTCCGGTACACAGCGGTTAGCACTAAACGTTAGCAGGAGGGGAGGAGGCTTAACATTTTACAGCTAAACAGTACACTAAAGAAGTTTCTGAAAACTTCAACTCCTTTTCCCTCATTAAAAATCCAGGATCTATAAATATGTAAATATTTTGCCTGAATTCATTTTATTTTTCACAGGGGGATGATTTTCATCTGTAGAAATGTGAAGCTGAAAGGCACTGCTCATATCTAAAACTTTGTGTTTTCCTCAGGTGCAGCCAAATGAGATGGCAGTGTAAGTCTGTGGATTCAGAGCGACAACAAGGGGTGATCTTCTGCAGCATTACAGACTCCAGACTACACTGTTGTGCTACAATGTGTCGAAAGCACGAAAGTTAATTGTTAATAAAAGTCTTATTTGAGTATTTATGGAGTTCTGTACTTTCTGAGCCATAGACTAGTTATTAGAAAGAGAATATTTAGATTTAATACATTGCATTGATTAAATTCAAATTAATGTACAGATTAATGTAGATGATTATTACTCAATTATATAGCATTGATAAGTAGAATTAAATTAATTTTTATTAGTACTATTTACACATTGGGGAGTTTCTCTTTTTCAAATCAACTCAATATTTTTGTTTAGGTTTTAATCAATTCTGTACTGTTTTCTATTCGAATCTACTCATATAAAATCAATAACTATTAACAGCCTCATTTAATTAATATTTACTCAATACCAAACATTGTTGAATATAATTAATAATATTGCTTGTAATCTGTTGCCTCATTTTTATTGAGTAGATATGGTGTATCTTTTCTTACAGTGTACTATGGATTTGAAAGAAAATGATTTGCAAGAGATCAACATGCTTTGAAGAACCTTCATCCTCACTACTGCAGCTCTACTGGAGAACGAAATTTAGGTGTGAAGTTATTAACTCAGATCTATAAACTTTAAGACTGGTATTCCACCACTACATCTACCTTTATCCTGCTGACAGATAGAAAAACAACTGATTTTTTGATATTTATTATGCACCTTGACAAGTTTCTTTATCAGATCTAGCATGATAGAGATGTAAAATGTAAAATTACCATTTTGACATTAATATTCAGAAGAGAAATACATCCAGCATATCAAACATATCCAGCTTTCAGACTGACAGGTTGAGATGACTCACTGCAGTTGTAGAGACGGTTGAGTTTGGTTAGGTCACTGGCACTGAACCCAATCCTCTGACCAATCACATCCATAAAGTGGGGGATCTTGGTGACGATGGTGGGCTCAGAACCAATGCTGAAGAACAACTTGCCATAGTGCATTACGGAGCCGTAGTCATAGGGAACGCCGAGAGCACTCGACACTGTGTCATCATATTTTTTGAAGTTGTGCACATGATCTGAGGAAGTTATCGGGAACGACATTATTGCAAATGACCAGTCAATTATTATATGAGGGTACTACAAGTGTATATAAGTATTGAGTTCTAATTCAAGGTAATCCAGTTCAATGTTACCAGGTTTGATGCGTTTCCACATGATGGTGACATAATCATCACGGTCAGCTCTGGACTGCTCATGCCAAAAGCCCAAAGCGTGCAGGAACTCATGCTCAACGGTTCCTAGATGATCACAGTTTTTACCAATGGACAGCTGCTGCTTCCCCACATGCTTGTTACCTACAGAGGAAAAACATCTGCAGAGAAGAGAGATGCCCTTAATGTAATAGATTTTTTATGACCAGGAGAGGTCAGCATTCAGAGGATGACAATTAGACATGTAGCTCGTGGTCACCAGACAACTCTAAGTCCAATATTCACTCTTCTTTTAGCCCTGTTTTGGTCTCCATCAACTCCTGAGAAAACCTTTCCATGATGAAAGTGCTGAGACCAAAACAGTAAAGTTACGTGTTGTAAAATCATATTATGGAACAGAAAGATACTGAAGGGTTCTGCAGAACTGATGATGAATGCTCATTCGGCTCACCCTTTTCCTTTGAACACAGAGATGTAGTTCTTCTCTCTTTTCCATGGTGTGAAGTCAATGCAGGTCTTCAGTCTGTACTGGTCAAATGCCTTCAGGATCACTCCCTTTGCATTCATTTCTACATGTTACAAAATGTAAGACAAAGACATTAAAAAGTGTCCTAATTTGGTATGTAGCTATAATAACATGGTGAGTACTGTCAATGTGAGTTTGCTGTACAGAAAACTCTCAGGAACAGATCAACAAAGTTACTCCAATATTGTTTGATTTCTTCAACAGAGTAAGAATAAAATGAGGGTAAGAAGACAATATGAGCATACACTGTGATATGTAAGAACATCATTACATAGAATAACACACAAATATTTCTGCTGAAAGGTCAGAGATCCTTACACACATAAAGTGGTTCAGAGTCTGATGAAGAGGAATAAAAGAAGAGCGATCCTGTCCTGGATCTGATGTGATCGGAAACCTTCAACTTGGATACAAGAAACTGAAATTTTGTTGTTTCTCACTCTGAATAGTGAATCTTCTCAAAGTGGGAATCTGACCCTTATCTTTAGCCCTGAAAGTTATCAGAAGAACTCATGCAGTACATGGTTTGCTACTCAAATTATAGAAGGTACATGTAGCAAGTTACAGCTGCAAGAAAGAAACATTGCAAGCACAAATACACAGACCATAGCAAAATAAAATGTGGGTCAGTTTTGATGCATACCTTTTAGCCTTGCTATGTTTTAAGTATTTTGAGCGTTTTTTTAGATTGTCTTGCATGTAGTGTTTTTTTTCCCATTGGCCCCTCAACTAACCACAGACTTAGTTTCTGGCAGTTATTAGGGAGGTGAGCAACAGGTATGCAGAAGCACTGGGGAAGAGGTTTAAGCACTGGCAGAACAGAAAGCAGAAGGTACCATGGAGCCCTGGAGGAAGGGGTTGGGGCTAATCCTAACCCAAAACCCCTAACCCTAACCTGACACTGAACCTAACCCTAGCCTGGAAGACTGCATGCGTCAGAAAGAGGCTGCCACCACTGAAAGAAAACTTCTCGAAGCCTTAAGTGCAGCAGCCTGTGTCCGTTTGGCATTACTACTCCAGCCTGGGTGAATAGCAGGACTCTACCCAGGAAATGTGTGAGACCTCACTTCTCCCTGTTTTTAACTAACCATTACGAGTATGTTGGCAGAAGACTGGCAGTTGTTTTTGTGCTCTCTGTGTAGACACGTTGCTAGACCCGAGACATGCCGAGCCAGGTAGAGGTGGACCACAGGACGAGGTGAATGAGTTTCGCCACCATCCCGAGTTGAGGGGAGGCAACATGGATTAACAGAGGGGTGTGGACGCAATGCAACCCTCTCACATCTAAGTACCATTTTAGGACTTTCCTTTTTAAACTGGGAATACTTTTATCTTAACCTCATATTTTACATACTTTTATTTTTGGACAATAGAGTGTCTCCTGCCGCCGATCTTTCAAGGATCCTGGACTGCCTTTCCACATAAAGCTTAAGAGTACAATAGATAACACGTGTCTTACCCAGACTGTCCTCTAGGTAGTAGGGAATGGTTGTCGGCCAGCGATACTTGTCTCCTATGATGGTGTTTCTGCTGAATGCCTGATATGAATGAAGGAAATGACAGATGGATAAAAGAAAAACAGAACACAAACAGATTCACTTTGTCATATAGCTGTAACTTTGGGTTCTAAAATTGCTAACTTTACTCCATTGCAATGGAAATCTTCTTCAATACAAAGAGTATATTCTGTCCTATTAGAAGACATTATCATCTGTAGGTTTGTAGTTCTTATTCTTTGACTATGCATCCTCATGTTTGAGTCTCTCCTTTTGTCAGGCAGGCAGCTCAGCCACAGGGCTGTGTGTTGAGCAGTACACACAGCAGTTTGTTCATATAGATCAGTCTTTCGTTCATTTTATATATGAATCCTGCATGCACACCAAAGTTACTCATGGAGTCCATGAGTCCCTGTGCTTGGGCCACTTCTATTCAACTGATATATGCTTCTGTTAGGCAACATTATTAGAAATCACTCCATTAACTTTCATTGTTATGATGATGATACCCAATTATATTTACAGATAAAGCCTGATGAAATCAGTCAGTTAGCTAAACTTCAAACATGCCTTAAGGACATAAACAATTGGGTGACCTGCAATTTTCTGGTGTTAAATTCAGACAAAACTGAAGTTCTTGTAATTGGACCCAAACACCTCGGAAACTCTCTTTCTAGTTACTATAGAGGGGATCACCCTGACCTCCAGCTCCACTGAAAAGAATCTTGGAGATGTCTTTGATCAGGATTTGTCCTTTAATGTCCACATTAAACAAATTTCAAGGACTGCTTTTTTTTCACCTACATAACATTGCAAAAATCAGGTGCATCTCAAACAGATGCAGTAAAACTAGTCCACACATTTGTTACTTCTAGATTTTTGCAACTCCTTATTATCAGGCTGCTCCAATAAGTGTCTTAGGACTTTGCAGCTAATTCAGAATCGTGCTGCACGTGTACTGACAGGAACCAAGATCAGAGATCAGATTTCTCCCATTTTGGCTTCTTTGCATTGGCTACCTGTAAAATCAAGAAATTAAAATCCTTATGCTCACCTACAAAGCTCTTCATGGTCAGGCACCATCATATCTTGAAGAACTCTTAGTGCCTCATTACCCAACTAGAACACTGCGCTCTCAGAATGCAGGGTTCTTTGAGGTTCCTTTAGTCTCCAAAAGAAGAGATTGGGATCCAGAGCTTTCAGCTATTAAGCTCCTCTTCTGTGGAACAAGCTCCCACAGTCAACACTTTTAAGAGTAGACTTAAGATGTTTCTTTCATTCAATATGGAAGGTGTCAAGAGATAACTTTTGTTATGTTTTGGTGTGCTATATAAATAAAATTCAATAGAAAATTGAATTGAAGATCAGTCTCAAGTCATCTCTTTCAATTATTTAAGCCAGATTTGTTTTGTGCTCAGTTATTCACATAAACACATAATAACATTGCAACAAGTTGGCACTGGTAATTTGTTATTGGCTGTCTTAAGTCTCTTAAGAGTTTTTGGATTCTTTGGTGTCTGTGCACACTAAAACTAACTCACTTCATCGTGTTGGATATCTCCCTCCAGCAGATCCAGCCCAGCCGCTGCAAAGGAAAATTGTACTGGTTGATGAAAATCCTCAGAGACATAGACAGATTATACAAATCAAAAATAATCTACAAACCTTCATTGATGTCAAAGATGTCCCAGTCACGTCCTTCATCAACATCAGTTTCTGCAGATGTAGAATCAATAATATGCTGCTCAAACGTGGGATTACATGAGGTATAAAAGTAACGTGTTATGATTAAGATCATTTATGTACCTTACTCTATATTACTGGTGCAATGATCACTGACATGATGCAGACCTGAGATATGTTTACTTTAGTTTTTAAAGCTATTTATTCTTCTATTTAAATTCTAAAATCCTGATGTCTGGCTCTACTTTCAGATTTGAAATGGATTTCCAAGTTGTTCTGAGTCAGGTGTCCATATTGCTATCAGCAATATGTCAGTAGCTAAAATTCATTCAAGTTTAATGCAGGAAATTCTGACTTTCCTGTGGGCTGAATGTACAGCTTGGGGTGTAGTGGGGATACTGTTATGCTCTCATACAAAACCAGGGTCATGCATTCACTGTCAGATAATTTACATCACCTTGCTTCGGTTCAAGTTCAGCCTATGTAAAGGTTTTTTGTCTACCTCCTGAAAGTACTTAACATGAAAATTATCACAATATGTGACTCACCTGTATCACCTGTTAGCTCAGCTGCTGCCTGGTAAATACATTAGAAAACACATCAATCCATCAATGGAGAAAATTGATGACATGATTTACTCAAGAATGAACTGACACCCTGAGAAACTCAACATTAAAACAGTGTCACTGTTTTGGATTGGAAACACAATATAGATCAGTGATTCTTAAGAGTTATTACTGTTATCCATGAGCCACTCAGTTAAAATACAGCTTCCCACCACTGGGTGGCGGTAAGTCGACAGTGCTGCCAACCCCCCAAAACAGAGGTAACGAGGCAGAGCCCAGTGCGTGGACTGCAAAGTTTTCATAAAACTTAACGGAACACCTGAGGAGGCAAAAGTACTGGTCATCAAAGACATTGAGGACTTGGACCAATACAAGTGAGCATGAAAGAAGAGAAGAAGAAAAAAATAGAGGATCTACACTACATACAGCCATGATAAGAGCAATAAAAATCACTCATCCACAGTGGCTACTACAAACTACAAACTACAAACACCAGGAATGACAAAAATTGATCATATTGGTTTGAAAACATTTGAATATACTGAGCATACATTTCAAGACATGGAAAATGACATTGATCCTGCGTGGCTTTATATGTGGATAAGTACTTAAAATACAAGGTGGTGAAAAACATGACAACTGTGGTTGATAACTTGTTCGAATGTATCACATTAGAAATATGTATGGAAAAGAAGAAGAACATAACTGTAAGCTATATATGTACAGTAGAACGCCAGGATCAAATATTGAAACATTCAAGGACTGGATGGAAGAGTTCTTTGGGAAAGTAACACAAAAGGTTATTTTCATCTGTGGGGACTTCAACATAGACCTATTACATCCAAATAAGCATAACATGACAGAAGAGTTTATCAATGCAATGTATAGCATGAGTTTATATCCAAAAATCCCCAGGCCTAGCAGAATTATAAGTCACGGTGCTACGCTAATAGATAATATATTTGCAAATGTTATGAATAATAATGTAGTGAGTGGGTTATTAGGGACCGAGCCAGGAACTGGCAAGGACCCTATTGAAACTGGTCCGTTTCTTTATTATTTACAATCTGCGCTTTGGGGCTTGTTTTGATTGCCTGATCGCGCACTTCTCACTAATTTTATTTGGCAAATTCGTCGGGCCTGGTGAAAATTGCAAGATGATATGCGTCACATTCAAATAGCCACTAGGAAGACCACTAGGTGGCGCTATATATAGGCAAATTTTCAGAGGCCCATAAGTCCCGCCCCGTTTGTCGCACACTCAAAAACCTTATATCCACGTGTTCAGTGGATGTAGCTGAGTCTCCCTAGGTAGGCCACGCCCACTTCCGCCTAGATTTTTTTTCGCTAGAGGGCGCTATATGCGAACACGCCTGTTTTCCCGCTCATCCATGCCCGTTTGTCTGATTTGCACGAAATTTTACATGTACACTCTGGAGACCACCCTGACAAAAACACTAATGTACAGTATGTTGAAATTTTGAAAGATAAGCGCGTTATAACGTTAGCACTTCCTGCTGATTTCGCCTCAAAACAGGAAGTGGGGTGTTTCTTCGCAATGGTATGGCCGATTGACACCAAATTTGGAACAGTACTTTATCATGTCTTCATTGTGCATCGTGCACAATTTTACACAATTTCAGGTCACCACCACAGGGTGGCGCTCTTTCAAAGTTAATGGCTTATATCTCTGCATTGGCACGTGCGATTCAAATGAAAATTGGTATGCTGATTGCCCATGGCGCCCTGAGGCTCCCCTAAAAAGGGGAAAAAAATTTGCCACTAGGTGGCGCTCTGGTGGCCGCAAAACTCATTCTGGCCACACCGTAATACTTAGGAATATGAAATTCACAGGACACGTGTAGACTGCTGCCTGGAGCTCACATACCAAAAATCGCGTTTCTAGTGGTTGTAGCGCCCCCTACAGGAACTTTAAACAACAGCCCCGGAGCCACGTTTCGCCGATTTTTATGAAACTTGGTAGGCTTATAGCACGTGCCAAGACGCACAAAAAAGCCTCTTGGACCCATGTTCCAAATCCCACAGGAGGTCAGATATGTTCATTTTAATTTTTGATTTTTAGCACTTTTGAGGATTAACTCCTCCTAGGCGATTTCTCCTATCGGCTTCAAACTTGGTCAGTAGTTTCACCCTGTCGAGTTCTATTCAAACGGTGCTCTTCGTGACTGTAAATCGAAAGGCGGGGCCAAGGCGTGGACTCAAAGTCAGACATTTTGACCAAATGTCAAACTGTGATGTCATTTTCAGGTTCTATTTCAATTAACTTCTCCTGCAGGTTTTATCGGATATGCTTCAAACTTGGTCAGTACACTCACAACTTGGTGCTGAATGAAAATTGTGCTCTACGTGAGTGTACGTCGAAGGGCGTGTCCATGACGTGACCTCAAATTTGCCAACTTTCAACAAATTGCTCATTTCTCCTACAGCCTTTATCACATCTGCTTCAAATTTGGTCAGTACACTCACAACTTGGTGCTGAATTTAAAATGTGCTCTGCGTGACTGTACGTCGAAGGGCGTGGCCGTACCATAGCCTCAAAGTCAAACGTTTTGACCGAATTTTATGCAAAGTCAGACGTTTTGACCGAATTTTATGCTGACTCTATATGCTGCTGGCTCCATATGCTGCTGGCTCCATCTGCTGGCCCAATGCTGCCAATCACGCGCTAATCTAATTAGAGTCCAGCAGATGGCGCCTTTGCATAACAATTCAGCATCTGGGTGAAAGCTTAGTCTTTTGCCGTGTCTGAAACGTGTGACAACGTACAGTGCTCTCCCACAGCTTCTGGAGATGAGGGCTTGGGAGTGGGCCGACGTGGTGGGCCCACATGGGACTTTCCTGTCGTGGTCCACACATGTTACGACGGCACGTGTTACGACGGCGCACGACGCGGTTGCAGCACGCCCCGACTTGCGTGGGGGGGCTCGGTCCCGTTCAGTACTGCTTGCAGTCCTAGTTTATAAATGATATCAGTGACCATTTACCAGTATTTGCAATGTATGACAGTAAAGGATAATAATATTAATACATTTAGATACAAACAAGTGAGAACAGAGGAGTCTATGAATGCATTTAGAAATGAATCATTAATACATGATTGGACAATTGTATATAAAGAGCAAGACACTGACAAAGTATATGAAACATTCTTAAAAGTATTCAAAACCTTGTATGACAAAAATTGTATGATAAGACAATATGCAAGAAAACAAAAATATACAGATAGAGCATGGATGACAAAGGGACTGCAAAATTCCTGTAAAAAGAAAACTACTTTATATAGAGACTTCATAAGATACAGAAGCAAAGAGGCAGAAAAGAGATATAAAACATATACAAATAAATGAAGTAATATTATGAGGACATGCAAAAAAGAATACTATAATGAAATATTAGATAGTAATAAAAACAACAAGGTATATGGAGTGTACTAAACAAAGTCATTAGGAATCAATCTAGAGATTCCAGTTACCCTCAGTACTTCACTGATAATGGTAAAACCATTAATAATATAGATAGTTAGTGGTTTTTGCAAGTGTGGGACCAAATTTGGCAGAAAAAAATCAGTGACCCAGAGACCCTCAAAGAGGGCCAGGGTTAGAGACAGGGGAAGATTACATAGAACGTAATCCAAGCTCTCTTTTTCTTGGAGCAGTGGAAGAAAAGGAAATTTTGGATATTGTAAATAAATGTAAATTTCTACTGATTGGAATGACATTGATATGACAATAGTGAAGAAAGTAATTTATGGTATTGTAAAACCACTAACAGATCTGTAATTTATCATTTTCAACTGGCAAATTTCCTAACAAGATGAAAGTTGCAAAAGTAATACCTCTGTATAAAAATTGGGATAGACACCACTTCACAAACCACAGACCTGTTTCCTTACTTTCCCAATTTTCCAAGATATTGGAAAAACTTTTCACGGTAAGACTAGACAAATTCATTGAAAAGCACAAACTGCTAAATGACAGTCAACATGGCTTTAGACCAAACACATCAACATGCATGGCACTAATAGATATAGCAGAGGAAATTACTAATTGTATTGACAAAAAAAGGTACACAGTGGGAGTATTTTTAGATTTTAAAGAAGCCTTTGATACCATTGATCACAACAGACTAATTGATAAATTGGAATGGTATGGTATCAGGGGGGTTGTGCTGAACTGGCTTAAATCTTACTTAAAAAACAGGCAACAGTTTGTGAAGATAGGTGAGCATAACTCAACATGCCTGGATATCTCTTATGGGGTACCTCAGGGGTCAGTATTAGGACCAAAATTATTCATTCTCTATATAAATGATATATGCAGAATTTTGAAATTTGTTTTATTTGCAGATGATACTAATATATTTTGTTCAGTTCAAGTGATGATGTTTCTTTTTTCATTGTATTTTTCTTTTCCTTTCTTTATTTTATCTTATTTTTTTTGTTGGCTTTTACATGTTCGAAATGAAATTTTCAATCAAAAACAGTGTTAACATTTGAATGGGCCCCGGGCCGCTTTGTACTTGAAAAGTTGCGCCTCGAGGTCAAAAAGTTTAAGAACCCCTGATATAGATTACACTTACCAGTCCCAGGCCAAAGAACACAATGATCCACCTGAGTGCCATGACTCCAGCTGCAGACACACACTCACTGTGTTGGTTCAACCCTGCAGTAGTCTGGTTTCATAATTGTTTCCTTTTTTTTATAGTCCAGGGTGGGGTTGCATCAGGTACTGTAGTTCCTCCTAAGTTCCTAATAACTACAAGCTAATTTCTTCACCAAATCAGGTTGCACCATTAAGTCTTTCATAATTTTATGTTGATTCTTTGGAAACAATTGCAACATGCAACATTTACGTGATTGTACAATGAAATGAGTCAGAGTTTGTCAGTCTGGCTGTATATATGGAGGGCAATGAGGCACAGTTACAATTCAGCATTTCTTTGTGGATGTAACGGGTTTGGTTTGGACCCAATAGCAGCACAAGGACAGGCAGGTATCGTGGTCGGGGGCAGAAGGCTGAGGTGATTACCAGGAGATCCGTCAGGCAGGATAGTCAGAGGCAAGCAGGGTCGAAACCGGGAGATCAGGCAGAGAAACGCTGGAGAGTCTGGTGCAAGCATCGAGAACAATCTGGCAATGAGTGAGTGTGGAGCTGGGGCTTAAATGCAGCCAGAGCAGAGCAGAGAGCACAGGTGAGTGGAGTTGGCTTGATGAGAGGGGTGTGTCTGATTGACAGATTGAAGCAGGCAGGTGCAGAGTAGTGAGGCAGAGATGAATTGTGACAGTGGAAGGTTTAACAGTCTGGGGACAGTTTACATTCACAATTTAAAACTTGACATTATGGTTCCTGGGTAACATGGGTAAATAAGTTATTTCTCCAACAGTGACTATGTGGCGAGAACTTTGAGAAAAATCAAAGATCAAGCTATAGTTACAGAAAATCTGACTTCAAAGGAATATTTAATTATTTTTGGAAGTACATGTGCCTGGATTGACGTTTTCTTGATAAGAGTTAGATGAGAAGATCGATGCCACTCTCATGTCTGTAAACTAAATATGAAGCCAAGTGGAGGCCAGCTTCTGAACCGGACCGTGGTGGGGCTGGTGGGGTTTGAAACATTGAATACAACTGCCGCCTATAGCTCCAGCAGCCGCGGTGCACATAGGATGTGGCACATCTGTGGCCAGTGGAATTTGGGGGAAAACTCTCGGCAAGAATGTGAATGGTAAATGGACTGTACTTATATAGCGCCTTTCTAGTCTTCCGACCACTCAAAGCGCTTTTACAGTATGTATCTCATTCACCCATTCACACACATTCATACACTGATGGCATTGGCTGCCATGCAAGGTGCCAACTGTTCATCAGTTTGAGGAGCTAACCATTCATACACATTCACACACCGATGGCACAGCCTTCGGGAGCAATTTGGGGTTCAGTATCTTGCCCAAGGACACTTCGACTTGCAGACTGGAGGGGATCGAACCGGGGATAGACGACCCGCTCTACCTCCGAGCCACAGCCACCCCTTAAATAATGAATAAGCGCATTATTTACTAAACCCTTGAACTATTCCTGTAACAAAAAGCATTTTAAAGCAATAGAATGCAGAATATGGAAAATATAAAAATTGCTTAAAAACATCATGTCCCATTTGTACAAATCCTTTTCAATTCACTGACGAGCCAACAAAAATAATTCATAAAGATTGTCACTGAGCTTCAGCCAGCAGCAGGCCTAACTAGTCTAAATGAGTTTCTTTAAACCTGGATTTCACTCTCAAATACATGCTAGTCTTTCTCGCTGCTTTTGGACTGTCAAACAACATGTGTTAGAGCATTCCAGCTGTCACAGACAGACATCATGTCAGCCATCCTATCCCTACTGAAATACTGAACTGTATGCTGAGACCTGAGACGCTCAGAGATGTCCTGAACTATGCATAGTCTTTATGGCACTTTGTGATGTAGAAGCCCTGAAGGAAAGAATAGAAAAGAGAAAAACAGAGATATTGCTATGTTGTTGTTTATTTGTATAGAAGTTAGCTGGTATTGCAGTAGTCTGGTTTCATAAGTGTTTTTTTTTTTCATCGTCCAGGTTGGGGTGGCATCAGGTAGTTCCTCCTAAGTTCCTAATAACTACAAGCTAATTTCTTCACCAAATCAGGTTGCACCATTAAGTCTTTCATAATTTTATGTTGATTCTTTGGAAACAATTGCAACATGCAACATTTACGTGATTGTACACACACACACACACACACACACACACACACACACACACACAGATGTGACCTAACAGTCAGTTTGTTTTACTCAGAGCAGCAGGTCATATGTATATATATATATATATACATATACATATATATGTCATATTAATTAAATTCAATTCACCTTTGACTTTTTTTATTTGATTAGTGGGTACAGAAAATGGGTGGTACTTTAAAGATGCATCCACAAACATGAACAGAATGAAATATAAATGCTTGAGAGAGAGATGGATTATTTACACAATATTATCATATGTGTGTTATTAACACAATCTGATTCAACAGCTGTTTGAAGATGGACAAATCTTTCTTGTGACAAGATGTGATTAACAAGCTCTTTAAAGTAAGATACATAAGTACTTTAAATATACTGTTAAATATACTGTTTTTATCGATAATTTTAATGCAGTCTTTTTGGTGGCTGTTTTCCTCTTGTCCAGGACCTCATATTCACAAATCTTCTAGTAAATGGATCTTGAAAAGGTTAACATGAACAACAGTTTCCAGTCATTGTTAAACACTAGAAATATTTATATCTATTATATCTATTATAATCTTTAATATAAATGTAAATTAATATAAATGACACATGAATTCATAATGCTGAAGCACTTACACATCCATACAGAAAGATAGATTGAATTATTTGAGTACCAGTCATCTTCACACAGAACACAGAACACCATAGTTAAAGAGCAGCATAGTCAAATGACACAAACTCTGAGAAACGCTGGGAGCTGAGAGTGGTAATTCATTTTAAAGCAGCTGAGCACAATATAAAAGGATCATGGAGAAGTTAAACATGTGCTATGCTAAAATACCTGGAATTCTCAGTTAAAGCATTTGGCATCACAACACAATAGTGATGGTGATTCCTGCACAACCTACCCGTGGCTTCTTTTAGCACACGTACAGTCCTCTCCAAAAGTATTGGAACAGTGAGGCCAATTCCTTTATGTTAATCTTAATATATATCTTAATTTCGTGATTTCACAAGCACAATCATGCTTAAACAAATGTGTTTAATTTTGATTCCTCTGCCTGTGCTGTAGAATTCTTCTTCTCTAAAAAAACATTCAAATACCATTGGACGAGTCATTTCCTGTATCTGTGACACGTTTGTTTAGCCACTGCAAGTGCCGTTAAAAAATATAATTAGATATGAAATATGAATATGGGGCGGCGTTTAGCTCAGTTAGCTAGTTGGTAGAGCAGCAGCCCCATGTGCGAAGGCTCAGTCCTTGCTGCGTCCCTGTCTATATATATATATATACAGTATATATATATGAAATATGAATATGTTAAATATGAATATTTAATCTTACTGGCCACTGCCACTCCCCTTTAGGAGACCTGTAGCAGGTCTTGATTGTGTTGACTCTATGGGAGAAGTGAACGTGAGCTCAGATTATGAGCGATTTTTTTATAAATACTGGACTCACTTTTCACAAGACACTAATCTTTTTAACATTTGGGGTCTGAAACTATGTTTTTCAGAAACATCAAGCAGAGAGCAGAAACACACTATCGTGAGATTTTACAGTGCTGGACTGTCTATGGTGCTGAATTGTGGGTCTGTTTCACCAAATATGATCACTAAGAACTGAACTAAAACTTAAATCAGTTTTTGAACTCGTCTCTGGTACAGCACACTCTGCTTTCATTCATCTACATGACGTTCACAACACTTGAATGAGATTTGGAGATCGGGAGCGAGGAGATCACGCCCATTTGGGAAACAGGAAGTGTCTAACGTTTCATATAATTGGCATAGATTGTAATGCCTTTTTCGAGAAATACGTCTAATGTTGAATTCAGGTTTAATTAACGTGGCACGAGTATGATAGTAAGTGTGCGTGCCTATAGTAGTGTTTGTGAGAGAGTATGATGTAACATGTGAGTGCAAGACTGAATTATTTCTCAAATGGCCTCTCATAAATGACGTCACTTCTTGTCGCTTGCACTGTACATCAAAAAAGTTTTTATATATATATATATATATATATATATATATATATATATATATATATATATATATATATATATAATAACAGTAATTAAACATTACTGTAGCCTGTAGCTACAGTTATATAAGTCAAAAAAGCAAACAGAAAAAAGGGAAAACATTGACACGAACGAAATATAGGTCATCTGGGCGCTGGCCAGGGACCTCACTCCCACTCCGTATTAATCCCCAATTAAACAAATAATAAAGAATATAACCTCTTTGATGTTAATGTTTTGGATGATTTCTTTGTCTCGGACCCAAATATTTCGAACACAAAAATTATTTCGACTTGACTGTTATATTTATTTTGGTTGCTAAGCAACTGCTAAGTGAGTAGTATTGATGATCTAGACAAACAAAATAGACTCCGTACGCTCCTACAGCTGCTATTCAATTCGAAGAGAGATGACCATATGAGATGATAATAAGCTACAGGTAATAAAACAACATGATACTGTAACATACTGTAGTGCAAAAGCAATCATGTCAACAACGTTTTATAATGCAAAGCAAGATCCGGAAGTTGAACCTAACTGAAGCAACAATATGGAAATAATAATAATGAACAATATGCCGGGGATGTGTGTGTATCAGAGTTTACGCTAGACGTTTCATTCATTCATTCATTTTGAAGGACAATTTCCCATTAGTATTCCAGAGCTCTGGCCACAGTGGGTCAGAGGATAGTCGATAAATGAACGGTGTGTATGTTTTTTTAATATAGATTGTCCAGATACAGAGTAATTACTAGTTCGGCTATACTAGATATTTGATATATTTATCAGAAATATCTTTTTAAGACCCTATTCACGACCCTACTTTGCAAAATGGAAGAACTACGACCATAGTGTTGCATTGTATAAAGCAGCTGTAAAAGTATCTGAAATAAACATCTTTGCTTTTTCTTAACATCAATCATTTAGATGAAGTGTAATTACTAGTTCGGCTTTACTAAATGTTTGATGTATTCAGTAGATGTATGCTATTGCGACCCTATTTACAACCCTACTTTGCAAACCGGAAGAATTAGCTAACCCAAAGCCACATTTATAGAATAACAGTTAGAATATCAAATCAAATCAAATCAAATCAAATTTTATTTGTATAGCCCAAAGTCGCAAAATACATTTTGCCTCGGAGGGCTTCACAATCTGTACAGGGAGTGACACCCTCTGTCCTTAGACCCTCGGTTCGAGTGAGGAAAAACTTGCCCACAAAAAACCCTTTTAACAGGGAAAAAAGTGGAAGAAACCTCAGGAAGAGCCACAGAGGAGGGATCCCTCTCCCAGGACGGACAGACGTGCAATAGATGTCACGTGTACAGTCAACAAGTCAACAGAAACATTTTGTGTAATTACAATGAAAAATGACAATGGATTACAATGAATGATAAAATGATTACAGTAGCAGTGGAACCTGTGATAGAGATAGAGAGACACAGATGCACAGCAGCAGCAAATCATTAACTAAGTCACTATAAACTGTAATGGAGATCTGGTAACATTAATGACAGTAATAATATATGTAGTGGACGTCATGCAGGACCACAGCAGCAGTCACGATCCACGAGAACCTGCTGGACGAAAGAGCACAGAAACTCCGGGAAGAAGTTTAGTTAGTAAGATGCATTAATGTACATGTATGACAGACATGTATGTTTACAGATGGTGGTGGTGATGGTGAGAGAGAGAGGGAGAGAGAGAGAGAGAGAGAGAGAGAGAGAGAGAGAGAGAGAGAGAGAGAGAGGGAGGGTTTTCAGTAAAGGGAGATGTGACTGCATCTTCAACCAATACCATGCCTGGTTAGGCATAACCCTGAAAGGAGGAGTCCCCCGGCAGTATAGTCCTATAGCAGCATAACTAAGGGATGACCTGAGCCAGCCCTAACTATAAGCTCTATCAAAAAGGAAAGTCTTAAGTTTACTCTTAAAAGTGTTGACCGTGTCTGCCTCCCGAACCCAAAATGGTAGTTTGTTCCACAGAAGAGGAGCTTGATAGCTGAAAGCTCTGGCTCCCAATCTACTTTTGGAAACTATAGGAACTACAAGGAACCCAGCATTCTGAGAGCGCAGTGTTCTAGAGGGGTAGTAAGGTACTATGAGCTCTTTTAGATATGATGGTGCCTGACCATGAAGAGCTTTGTATGTAAGGAGAAGAATTTTAAATTCTATTCTAGATTTAACAGGTAGCCAATGCAAGGAAGCCAAAATGGGAGAGATGTGATCTCTGATCTTGGTTCCTGTCAGAACACGTGCAGCAGCATTCTGAATTAGCTGCAAAGTCCTAAGAGACTTATTGGAGCAGCCTGATAACAATGAGTTACAATAGTCCAGCCTAGAAGTAACAAATGCGTGGACTAGTTTTTCTGCATCTGCTTGAGATACAATGCGTCTGATTTTGGCAATGTTACGTAAATGGAAGAATGCAGTCCTTGAAATTTGTTTTATGTGGACATTAAAGGACAAATCCTGATCAAAAACAACTCCAAGATTCTTTGCGGTGGAGCTGGAGGCCAGGGTGATCCCATCTAAGGTAACTAAGTCTCTAGAGAGAGAGTCTCTGATGTTTTTGGGTCCAATTACAAGAACTTCAGTTTTGTCTGAATTTAACATCAGAAAATTGAAGGTCATCCAACTTTTTATATCTTTAAGGCATGCTTGGAGTTTAGTTAATTGATTGGTTTCATCAGGCTTGATCGATAAATATAATTGGGTGTCGTCGGCATAACAATGAAAATTAACGGAGTGATTCCTAATAATGTTCCCTAGAGGAAGCATATATAAACTGAATAGAAGTGGTCCGAGTACAGAACCTTGTGGGACTCCATGACAAACTTTGGTATGCATGGAGGATTCATCATTGACAAGAACAAACTGAGAACGATCTAAAAAATAAGACTTAAACCAGCTTAGGGCGGTTCCTTTGATGCCAATTTGATGTTCCAGTCTCTGTAAAAGAATTTGATGGTCAATGGTGTCAAATGCGGCACTAAGATCTAACAGGACAAGTACAGAGATGAGTCCTTTGTCTGATGCCATTAGGAGGTCGTTTGTAACTTTGACTAGTGCGGTCTCTGTGCTATGATGCACTCTAAATCCTGACTGAAAATCCTCATATAAGCTGTTCTTATGGAGAAAGTCGCACAGCTGATTGGCTACAGCTTTCTCAAGTATCTTAGAGAGAAAGGGAAGGTTTGATATCGGTCTGTAATTGGCTAAAACCTCTGGGTCTAGAGTGGGCTTTTTAAGAAGAGGTTTAATTACAGCTACTTTAAAGGACTGTGGTACATATCCTGATAATAAAGACAGATTAATCATATCCAATAAAGAAGGGCTAACTAGAGGTAAAACATCCTTGACCAGCCTGGTTGGGATGGGATCTAAGAGACAGGTTGACGACTTAGATGAAGAAATTATTGAAGTTATTTGATGAAGGTCGATTGGAGAAAAACAGTCTAAATATATATCAGGTTTTACAGCTGTTTCCAAACTTGCTGTATCAGAATGCAGATCAGTGCCTGTTGAGGGCAAGAGGTGATGAATTTTGTCTCTAATAGTTATAATTTTATCATTAAAGAAGCTCATGAAGTCATTGCTACTTAGACCTAAAGGAATGGATGGCTCAATAGAGCTGTGGCTCTCTGTTAGCCTGGCTACAGTGCTGAAGAGAAACCTGGGGTTGTTCTTATTTTCCTCTATTAATGAAGAGTAGTAGGCTGCTCTGGCACTACGGAGAGCCTTCCTGTATGTTTTAAGATTATCTTGCCAGGCTAAACGACATTCTTCCAGTTTAGTGGCACGCCATTTGTGTTCAGATTTACGTGCCTCTTGCTTTAAGTTGCGAGTCTGCTGGCTATACCATGGTGCTAACCTCCTTTGTTTAATTATCTTCTTTTTCAGAGGTGCAATAGAGTCTAGAGTTGTTCGTAATGAGCCTGTAGTACTATCAACAAGATGATCTATTTGTGAGGGGCTAAAGGAAGCAGACAAGTCCTCTGCTACATTGAGACAAGTCATTGAATTCAATACTGAGGGAATCACTTCCTTAAATTTGGCTACAGCACTATCAGATAAACATCTGCTGTAGGAGTTTCTGCAGAAAGGCTTATAGTCCAGTAATATGAACTCAAAGGTTATTAAAAAATGGTCTGACAGAAGAGGATTCTGTGGAAAGACTATTAGATGATCAATTTCAATGCCATATGAGAGAACAAGATCAAGAGTGTGGTTCAGACAATGAGTCGGTTTATTTACACTCTGACAGAAGCCAATTGAATCTAACAAAGAGATGAACGCAGTACTAAGACTATGATTGTGGTTGTCCACATGAATATTAAAATCACCTACAATAATTACTTTATCTGTTTTAAGGATCAAGCCTGATGCAAATTCTGCAAATTCAGATAAAAATTCAGAGTAAGGACCAGGAGCACGATATACTATAACAAATAGAATTGGCTGTAATGTTTTCCAGGTTGGGTGAGCAAGGCTAAGAACAAGACTTTCAAACGAGTTATAATTTAGTTTAGGTTTAGGATTTATTAATAGACTTGAGTCAAATATGGCTCCAACTCCACCACCTCGACCAGTACTTCGAGGAATATGAGTATTACAATGACTGGGAGGAGTGGATTCATTTAAACTAACATATTCATCCTCCTGCAGCCAGGTTTCAGTAAGACAGAATAAATCAATACCATAATCAGATATTAATTCATTGACTAAGACAGCTTTAGAGGACAAAGACCTGATATTCAAGAGTCCACATTTAATTATCATTATCATTATTATCATTATTTTGGACTGCTGGGGATGTTGTTTTAATTTTTTTTAAGTTTTTATGATGAGCTCCTCCTCTGTTTGTTTTATCTTTAAATAATGTAGGTGGACGGGGGACAGACACAGTCTCTATACTAAAGGATTGGGTGGGTGGCTGCCCTAATGGAGGCGCAGAGAAGCGTGTAAGACTGCAGCTCTGCTTCCTGGTCTCAACTCTGGGTTGTCACGGTTTTGGGCGACTAATAAACTTGGCCATGTTTCTAGATATGAGAGCTGCTCCATCCAAAGTGGGATGGATGCCGTCTCTCCTAATCAGACCAGGTTTTCCCCAGAAAGGTGTCCAATTATCTATGAAGCCCACATCGTTTGCTGGACACCACCTCGACAGCCAGCGGTGGAATGACGACATGCAGCTATACATGTCATCACTGGTCACATTGGGTAGGGGTCCAGAGAAAACTACGGAGTCCGACATCGTTTTGGCGTATGCACACACCGATGAAACATTAATTTTAGTGACCTCCGATTGGCGTAACCGGGTGTCATTACCGCCGACGTGAATAACAATCTTACTGTATTTACGTTTATCCTTAGCCAGCAGTTTTAAATTAGATTCGATGTCGCCCGCTCTGGCCCCCGGGATGCATTTAACTATGGCCCCCGGTGTCGCTAACTTCACGTTTCGTAAAATGGAGCTGCCAATCACCAGAGTTGGCCTCTCAGCGGGTGTGTCGCTGAGTGGGGAATATCTGTTTGAAACGTGGAGCGGTTGGTGGTGTACCGTGGGCTTCAGTTTGGGGCTATGCGTCTTTCGGACAGTCACCCAGCCTCCCGGCTGCTCGGGAACTACCGGGGGACGGCTAGCTGAAGCTACCTTCGGTGGTACCGCACCGGCTACAGGGGACTTGCTAACTACTGACTGTTCGGTGGTGCGGTACCGTGCCTCTAACTCACTGAGCCTCGCCTCCAAAGCTACAAATAAACTACATTTATTACAAGTACCGTTATCGCTAAAGGAGGACGAGGAGTAACTAAACATGAGGCACACAGGGCAGGAGAGAGCAGGAGAGGAGAGAGCAGGAGAGGAGAGAGAAGCCATTGCTACAGCTAAGCTAGTTAGTGTGACTAACAGAAACTGGTGAAACTTTCGGATTTAAAGTGTTACTAAAGTTCAGAGACCTGTTCGTGCTCAAACAGAACAAGTCTAAGGATAGTGTAGAGATATGTAGATAATCACTGATGTGAGAAATATACGTAAATCTGTTTAGGTGAGCAGAGCAGAGAGCACCGTGGCAGTAACACCGATAACCGGAAGTGACAGAATACGCTTACCGCAAAGTGTCGCCTATCTGAAATAGACCAACATCTCTACTTTTTTTAACATCAATCAACTAGATGAAGTGTAATCACCAGTTCGGCTACACTTAATATTTGATATATTTATTAGATATATCTTTTTACAACCCTATTCTCAACAATACTTTGCAAACCAGAAGAACTACAAACATGGTGCTGATTTGTATCAAGCTGCATGGCACGGCACAAGGGAATTGTAGTTTATTTTAAAAATGGTATATTTCCTAGAACTCAAAGTTGTAAATACTAAATTAAGAGTACACTGAGAGATTTAAAGGGGTGGGAAATACATTTGTGTGATCAGATTTTCAATATCCAATTGTTAAATTGGTGAAAATTAATTTTTATCATATTTGACAGTGCCCCCACTTGGTGACTATACCCATATGGGTATAGTCACATAGGTGAAGTCAAGAGCTCTCTATAATAGTAGGTCCCATGTCTGTAGCCTGTTCTGTTGCTTAATGACAAGTCTTCCAATATGCACTAAGGTCAAGGTTCAGAGGTCAATATCTCACGGCAGGATCTCAAGAATCTTCACACTGGCATATGTTACTCACCAGGTCAAGGCCTTTCCAAAAAGCTCTTTAATTTTGTCCTACGACAAAGTTTAATTTTCACCCCTGTTTGGTGACAGCCTCTTTCAGGTGTAGTTTCTGAGACCATTTGAGACTCCAGCCTGGGTGAACTCAAGTCTTTAAAATTTTTGCTTATATGTTTGGTAAAAACCTTCAAGGTATTGATGTTTTTCCTAATCACATTCATAATTTGGGATTTGGGCTAGTGTAGACCTTATTTTACCCATAGGCGGATTATGAGACCCCCTGGCCACGGACATGCCAACATCCCATACCCCCACGGCAAGGCACTCACATGGCCCATTTTGCCTAACACTAAAACATATTTAAAGGAACATACAGTCAAGTGATGCACCACAAAAATAATAATAAAGAGCATTCTTCAACAGGTAGCGCTGTCAACACCTGCAAAAAAATCTACTGTGTGGTCATGCAGTTGTAGATCACAGGCCCATGCCTATGTGTCTGTGTGGGGTAGTTGTAGTTCACACAGTGCCAGTAGTAGATACTGCACCTGGTGAGACGGAGGAGGAGCCAGGCCCGGATGTACCCCACAGTGCCCAGAACCTCCAAGCACCACAAACGACACCCCATAGCAGACCATCGGAACACCGGCGGATCATGTGGCCAGCTGCCAACAAAGAGTCAGAGTGGCACCAGTTTGATGAAGATGTTGATGCAGCCCTTGAAGTTACAGCCAAGGGGAATGAGGACCAGAGGCTCAGGACGATGAGCAGCTTCATAATCAACATTGCAGCAGACAGGTTTGGCACCAAGGACCATCGTGCCTGAAAGGCTACCACTGCAGCACCTGTTCCGAATCGACGCGAAGCAAAGATCACCCAACTCAGACGAGAGCTACGGACACTCAGGAGTCAGTACAAGAGAGCAAGTGAGCAAGAGAAGGCAGCCCTGGCAGAACTTAGAGGTGTGGTGCGGGAAAGACTAACCACTCTTCGGCGTGCGGAGCGGCACAGGAAGAGGGGCAAGGAGAGGGCCCGTAAGCGCAGTGCCTTCATTGCCAACCCATTCGGGTTCACAAAGAAGTTGCTGGGAGAGAAACGCAGTGGGCAACTCACATGCTCAGAGGAGGACATCAACCGCTACCTCAGTAACACCTACAGTGACGGCATGAGAGAGCAAGACCTCAGCCACGGCAAGCCCTCATATGTCCATCTGAACCCAGCATCTTGGTCGACACCAATGAACCCACCCTCAAGGAAGTCAGAGAGGTCATCAAATCGGCCAGAACAGCATCAGCACCAGGCCCCAGTGGAGTACCCTACAAGGTCTTCAAGAACTGCCCCAGGCTTTTGGAACGTCTTTGGAAGATCTACAGAGTCATCTGGAGGAAAGGGAAGGTACCTCAGCAGTGGACATATGCGGAGGGCGTGTGGATTCCCAAGGAGGGGAACGCTAGTAACATCGAGCAGTTCAGGACAATCTCCCTCCTTAGTGTTGAGTGTAAGACGTTCTTCAAGATCGTCGCCAATCGCCTCATGGGATTTCTCCTGAAGAATACCTACATCGACACCTCAGTGCAGAAGGGAGGAGTTCCAGGCATCCCAGGGTGCATTGAGCACACAGGGGTGGTGACTCAACTGATCTGGGAGGCACAGGAGAGCAAGGGGGACCTGGCAGTGCTGTGGCTTGACCTTGCCAACGCATATGGATCAATACCACACAAGCTGGTGGAGCTGGCCCTGAGCAGATACCACGTCCCGGAGAGAATTCAGAATCTCATCCTTGACTATTATAACAACTTTAGTCTAAGGGTGTCCTCCAGGACCTCAACATCGGAGTGGCATCGCCTAGAGAAGGGTATCATCACCGGCTGCACAATCGCTGTGTCCCTGTTTGCATTGGCCATGAATATGCTTGTGAAGTCGGCGGAAGTTGAGTGCAGAGGTCCGCTGTCCAGATCTGGCACCCGGGAACCCCTGATTAGAGCATTTATGGATGACCTCACGGTAACTACAACATCAGTGCCAGGGTGCAGGTGGCTTCTCCAAGGTCTAGATCGGCTTATTACATGGGCAAGAATGAGCTTCAAGGCTGCAAAATCCAGGTCTTGAGGAAAGGAAAAGTGGCTGACCGGTTCCGCTTCACCCTGGGGGACACTCAGATTCCATCTGTGTCAGAAAAGCCAGTGAAAAGCCTGGGCAAGCTCTTCACTAGCGACCTCAAGGATACCACTGCATGCCAAGGCACCAGCAATGACCTCGACAGGTGGCTCTTGGCGGTGGACAAGTCAGGGCTTCCTGGAAGGTTTAAGGCCTGGATCTACCAACATGGCATTTTGCCTCGTCTCCTCTGGCCACTGCTTATCTACGAAGTCCCGATCACCACCGTAGAGGGTTTTGAGAGGAAGGTGAACCAGTTCCTACGCAGGTGGCTGGGCCTGCCACGGAGCCTAAGCAGCATTGCACTCTTTGGGCAGAACAACAAGCTGCATCTTCCATTCAGCAGTCTGGTGGAGGAGTTCAAGGTCACCCGAGCCAGAGAAGTCCTGCTCTACAGAGACTCTGCCGACATCAAGGTTTCCTCAGCACGTGTAGAAGTCAGGACAGGACGAAAGTGGTGCGCCCAGGAGGCAGTGGAACGAGCAGAGGCAAGGTTGCGGCACAGCATCCTGGTGGGCACAGTGGCTACTGGGCGGGCTGGGCTGGGTAGCAACCCAAAACCTAACTACAGTAAAGCTAGTGGAAAGGAGAAACATAAGCTGATCCAGGAGGAGGTACGGGCTGTGGTGGAGGAAGCCCGATTCAGTAGAATGGTGGCCATGTCCAAGCAGGGGGCCTGGACTAAGTGGGAGCATACAACTGGCCGTAAAATCACCTGGGCAGAGCTCTGGAAGGTGGAGCCACATTACTTCAGGTTCCTTGTCCAGTCAGTGTATGACGTCCTCCCGAGCCCTGCCAACCTGTTCACCTGGGGCCTGGTGGACTCACCCGCGTGCCAACTCTGCCCAAAGAGGTGATCTCTGGAGCATATCCTCAGCTGCTGCTCAAAGGCCTTGGGAGATGGTCGGTACCGGTGGCGTCACGACCAGGTTCTGCAGGCAGTAGCAGACACTATCTGCACTGGCATTAACAACAGCAAGCGGCAACACCCCCCCAAGTGTTCCATCACCTTTGTCCGAGCAGGTGAGAAGTCTCAGCCCCCAAAGAAGACACAGGGGGGCCTGCTGGCATCAGCAAGGGACTGGCAACTACCGGTTGGACCTTGACAGACAATTGAGATTCCCAGACACCATCGCAGCAACAACACTCCGGCCAGACATGGTCTTGATGTCCAGGGCAAGTAAGCAGGTGGTACTTCTGGAGTTAACTGCCCCCTGGGAAGATCGGATGGAGGAAGCGCACGAGCGGAAAAAGGCAAAGTATGCTGACCTGGTGGCTGAGTGTCGGAGGAATGGGTGGAAGGCCCGCTGCGAGCCCATTGAAGTGGGTTGCAGGGGCTTCGCAGGCCAGTCCCTACATCGGGTCCTGGGACTCCTTGGGATCTGTGGACTGCACAGACGAAGAGCCATGAAGAGCACCACGGAAGCTGCGGAAAAGGCTTCATGGTGGCTCTGGTTGAAAAGGGGGGATGTGTGGCGTAGTGCGCTACCTGGACACAAGTCGAGGCCTGATCACCCCCGGCTGGGTCACCCGGGTGAGGGTGTCTGATGTAAGACCCGAAACACCCCGTGACCCCGGTTACATCACTGAAGATGTGTCCAGGTTGCACCGCGAGGTGTATCTCAGTACTAGTTCTACTTTACTTGACTTTTCTTCATGTCACTTTATGCTGTTAAACCATTACACCTAAGAGGAAATATTGTCATTTTTATTCCACTACAATTTGCCGTCCACTATATTTACTAGTATTTACTACTTGCTTAAGCCTAAATTAACCATCGATGTACATGTTTGTCTGTCTGGTTTAATGGAAGAAGTCAGGCTGATTAATAGATGCGATGAAAGTTCAGTATACGGCAAAAGGAGAGATATATGATAATGAAATGTAGTTTGCTAATACAGTCAACCCTTGTCCAGTTGGATGTTATACTATATAATTACATCAAAACACTGTTAATGTAATGAAAATCCTATGTACGTGTCCTTCCTCTGAATCTCTCCTCTTGCCATATACTGAATTCATGTACTCTGAAAACATATGGAAATTGCTCAAATGTACACTTAATAAAAGTCCAACCTAAAACAGCAGTAACATTCAAGGACTCAATCAGAAATGTAGCTTCATTGTGCTTTTCTTTAATTATACAATAATTAATACTTAAACAATAAAGATCAACTGGAAACAAAATCCCCTAAAAAGATGCTGAACATCAAAGATAAGACAGTACAGGACAGTGGTTTGTGTAGTATCATATTATATCAGTGCGCATGCGTCAACTCGCATGCAGCCTGTTGCAGTCGCTCCGTGTAACTTTCCTATTCTTTCTTATTTTAATCGTTTTTCTCTTGTTAAACTTCTTTACTTTTTAAGCTATTTTATTTTATTTAAACCACTCTATTTAAATATGCTGGTTGTTAAAATGATTGCCTTTTTGCTCGCTGCGATACTGCTACAAACCGGCATCGCAGCGCAACGAGTCCAAGCCGATCAGATAGTAGCTGATTGACCTGAGGCCGGCCGGCCTAGCGGACAGACCGGCAGAGGTTCCAGCGGAGCTACGGAGAAAAACACATCGGTGACGCAGAGGAGGATTGAAACAGCGGAAGAAAAACGACGGGTTGAGACAGCGGAGGTTAGAAAAGCGGAGATTTAAGACGTGTCTCCCGTCTCTCATCATGGGGAACGTGAGGTCCCTGGGCAACAAGATGGACGAGCTGACAGCACTAGCCCGGAGTCAGAAGGAGTATTGGGAATGCAGCATAATGTGTTTTACGGAGACATGGCTGCACCAGGATATTCCTGATGACAACGTCTCCATCGCAGGCTTCCACACCATACGGGCCGACAGAGAGTGCGCCAAGAGCGGCAAGCGCAAAGGTGGGGGGGTCGCTGTGCTGGTGAACAACCGATGGCCGCAACTCCGTTCACATCACCATCAAGGAGCGCATCTGTGACCCGAACATGGAACTTTGTGCTGTTGGACTTCGACCATATTATCTGCCCAGGGAGTTTTCACAGGTAATCATGGTGGCTGTTTATGTCCCCCCCTCTGCAAACCCGACGTCGGCAATTGACTCTATTCACTCCGCCATAGCCCAGCTACAGACTCAGCACCCAAGTGAATTCATTGCTATCTCGGGTGACTTCAATCACATCACCATGGACACTACACTCCCCACATTCACACAGTATGTGAGCTGTCCCACCAGAGAGGAGAGAACCATTGACTTGCTGTATGCTAATGCTAAGGAGGCATACAGCTCCTCTCCTCTCCCCCCACTTGGCAGGTCAGATCACAACCTGATTCACCTCAAACCCTGTTATGTGCCTGTGGTGAAGAGCCAGCCTGTAACCACAAAGACCGTGAGGAGATGGTCTGAGGAGGCCTATGAGACACTGTGGGGATGCTTTGAAGTGACAGACTGGCAGACGCTCTGTGAACCGCATGGAGAGGACATTGATGGGCTCACAGTGTGTGTAACGGACTATATCAACTTCTGTGTTGACACCATCGTCCCACCGGAGACTGTCCTTTGTTACCCAAATAACAAGCCGTGGATAACAAAGGAGGTCGAAATCATCCTCAACAACAAGAAGAGGGCTTTCACAGCTGGCAACAGGGAGGAGGTGCGAACAATCCAGAGGGAGCTGAAGGTGAAGATCAAGAAGGCCAAACAGAAGTATAGGAGGAAGCTGGAGTGGAAGCTCCAGCAGAACAACATGAGGGAGGTCTGGAGTGGAATGAGAACCATCACTGGCTTCAGACCAACCAGCAATAGAGGAGTTGGGGGCAACGTGGACTGGGCAAACGAGATGAATCTGTTTTTTAACAGATTTGACTCTGTGACCCCGGCTCATCCTCCCATGGGCTCCTCTGCTGCATGCCTGCAGTTAGCGCCCACTCCACTCTCTCTCCCTCCCCCCTCCTACAGCCCCTCTTCCTCCAGTGATGGCCCCGCACACCTCCTCCTCCCCTGGCTCCCAAGGTGACAACACCTCTACCCCTCCCCCACCGGTCACCTCCTCACTCCACATCACCGCTGATCAAATCATGAGGCAGCTGAAGAGACTCCATGCAGGCAATACAGACTTGTCTGTAGTTACAGTTAGACCCTCAGTTCCCAGCAGACCCTCACGATGCGCTTGGGTCTGCCAAGTCTGTCCAGCTTCCTCCCCTGCCAGCGGATCCAACTCTGCGCACGTCTTACCTTTGTTGTTTTGCGGTCAAAAGTTACATTCCAGCTGTAAAAGAACGCTGTTACTTAGCTAGCTAGTTAGTCTTCATGCACTGTGAAGGTCCTGGTTGTTCATAGAGTTCAGTGTGCACTCTCTTTACCATATCTTTGGGGTGACTTCCTTCTGGAGCATCAGCTGTGTTTCTCACTTTACGCGTGGATGCACACCGTGAAACAGGAGCTGAGCTCATTCACGTATGATTATCATCAGTGGATAATAATAATAATAATAATAATAGCAATAATAATTACACTAATAATAATCACTCCACCACCCCTATTGGCCTGTAGGAGTCAGGGCAGAGGAGCACAGTGCGGGAGAGACTGTAGTGTATTTACTGACAAACTTTTCATAGTATTCCCTCTCTTCTCCTGATGAAGCAGCTGAATGTGAAGCATGCTCCTACAAGAAGTGCAAGGTGACCTCTCTCCTAATATGGAATAGGTTGAGCAGACCTGTTGTCTCTCCCTCTAAATAGACTACCTTGTGTCCTAAGTTAGTAAAGACTGTGATCACTAAATTAGCTAGGAAAGACAACCACAGATGTTAGCACCATTAAGGGACGGTCTTAGAATGTTAGTTGGTTTGTCTAAAAGTATGAAGGTAGCCTGGGGGAAGAGGGAGGGAGAATCTGGCTAGGGAATTGGCAAAGGAGATGCATCTCAACCTCACTTGTTTTTGCGAATAAAGTCCTAATTATTCAAGACAAAACGAGTGGCGGCTCTTTTCTTCTCAAGGAAATCCACAGACCGACTTCGGCAGCCTCAAGAAGATACAACATTTTTGGCGTCACGAACAGGATCAATTGAATGTGCAAAACTGCCAGCAAGGATCATCTCGACACAGTGTAAAGTCCAAAACCAGAGCTCAAAAAAGGAGGTGAGTTGACCTCAAAATTTGGATTTTAGTACTGTGTACAGGTGCTTCTTCTCATGGTAGTGGGTTCGCAAGAAAAAGAATCTTTGTGGAGACAAGGCTGGTGGATAATTGAGAAGAGAAGTCCGTTTCAAAATTGTACCAAAAGAAATAAAGTAATAAGGATAAAAGTTAGAAAAATTAGGTTAAAATAGGCTAAAAAGAAAAGAAAATAGGCATTAAAGCAGCGTACCGTCATTGTATTGGTAGAAGGACAGTGAAATGTGTGTGATTGGTTAATACAATGATAGAGGACAAAAGTGAATGGGGGAAAATTAAGAAGCATAAAAGGTGCTAGAGAATGAATGTATAGATAATGCAAGCGGACTGTGACAGTGCATGTGAGGGCCGCTTTCTGACATCACTGAAGAGCTTGTTTGCATAAACGATAATGCAAGCGGACTATGACAGTGCATGTGAGGGCCGCTTTCTGTAAGTCGCTGAAGAACTCGAGTTTGCATAAACAATAAGAGTGAATGAGGAGGGATGAGTGAAAAAACACACATTTCCTGAGTGATGCATGCAGACTGTGACAGTGCATGTAGGGGACGCTTTCTGTAAGTCACTGTAGAACTCGAGTGTGCATGAAAGGAATAGGCTGTCGATAAAAGGGAAGATAAAGAAGTAATAGAGAAGAGAAAGTCTGCGCAGACCATGAGTAAAATAAAGTGAAAAATAAAGTAAAATAGAGATTAAAAAGAGTAAAAACCTAAAGCCTAAGTAAAAGTAAAAAAGGAAGAAATTACAGCACAATAACTAACTAAATAAAAAGAAGAAGCTTCAGATTATGACTATGTTTATGTTGGTTTGTGAATTTGTTTGTGTTGCTGTTTGTTCTGTGTTACGATTTGTTGGTGTCATAAATGTGGTTTGTCTGTTGGAAAGGAGTGCAGCAGCTTTGCTCTTTTGAAAATTACCTTGACACTGAATTGCGCATGTGTGAGTGTCAGATAGAACTAAAGCTTATACAGACGTATAAGACACTCCCCTGCCTGCACTTTTGGTGCTGCAGCGTGTAGATTGAAATCTGAAAGGGGGGGCAAATTGAAGCCCAATGAATTGTTCTATTTGTTAGTAACTGTTGTCTGTTCATAAGCTATTTAATTAAGATCCTTTAAATTTATGAATCATCTAGTATGTTGACAGATAAAATGGAGGAAAGTTACTGCTGCAATTACAAGTGGTCCTGTGTGAAGATGGTTGATTAAGTCTCAGCTTGAATGTACACACCGGTATGCTTAAGAAAGATATATAATATATATAATATAATATACGTTGTGATTACTTAAATATTTAATACCTGTCTTTTAGAACAGATAAGGGTTAATCTAGGTGAAATAAATAGTCAATCAATATATAATGTTGAATCAGCTACTTGTTTATATGAAACAAATGTGTTCAATGAGGCATTGAATTTCTGGTTTGTTTAGTCTTTTTACTTTTTATCTATATCTGCAAGAGAGTCTTAAAGCGGAGTGGACCACAAAGTGGAGGTTAATTTGAAGGGGACACCTTGAATGTCTAGTGTGACGGGGGTTTGCCTGTGCTCCGCTGTCGTCAGCTCCACAAAAAAGGCCAGTGCGAATTATTCATAAAATCAAACACACATGCATACACACATACACATACGCATACACGAGGCATGTTGGTACACGCACACACATATACCATATATATGCACCATATACTGAACACCAGTTATATGAATGAGGACTTGGCAAGTGATTGATCATAGGTAAATAAGCAGTTTAATCGATCATTGGGATTGATTAGTCACTATTCGGGGTATCTGAGGTTGGCAAACTTCACAGCTTATCTTTAATTGACTGTGGTGATAGAGAAGGTGATGAATAAGCATTTGGCTGGTTTGATTTGATTTGTATTTAGAATTAAGGAAATTAATCATTTTAGAATCCCGTCTAAAGGACTGATATTAAAAAAGAACATATACAATAATTATTATACAATACTAAATTGAACAAAAAAAAAAAAATGGACACTAAAAAGGTAATTACCCCTGTAGAAATAGTACAAAGACATAATCCACTTGTTAAAGATATTGCATAGACATCACAAAAATGGCATAAGCGATGTCAGAGAGTCTCGATGGAGGACACAGCTGGAGGGTCACCACATGATCTAAAGCCACCCCCCACAGGGCCGGAGATGGCAACGTGGAAACGGAACAAAGGGGAATCCTCAGATAGAGGAAAGACTGATCCTTTCAGATATTATCTGTGTGACAGGACTGATAAGATGCTTCCAGTGAGCATCAGAGGGAAGAGATTGGAGTATAAGCCTTGGAAAAATACAGACATGTCCGAAAGTACGGAAAAATTACCTATCCTACAAGATGGGGCGCATCCAAAGTTGGATGAGCTTCTTGTGGGAACACAGCCTGCCATGGGAGATATTAAAAAGCTTTTGGCTAACCTCCTTGGGGTCGCAGTTATGGTAACGGTAAACGACCCAGAATTGTTTGCTGCTTATAGAGAACGTATGTGGAGAGCAGTGAACGAAACATATCCTACTAATATACACCCTGATAACATCGTCATCGAACCATTGGGAGAAAATGAAAACCCAAGGGCTTACGTATCAAGAGTCTTCCAACAGTGGAGAAATGTCACAGGAACCGATTTGGACGCAAATCAGATGGAACAAGCAATCTTGCGGGCCAAGCTGCAGCATGGACTGCCCCAACCAGTGAGAAGTAAACTGGCGGAGGTGGTTGGACTTGGAAGTATGACAAAGGGTGTCTACACAGATCACATAGCACATCAGGTTGAGCTATATCGGAAAAAGGAACGCACCCAGAAGGAGCAGGATCAAGAGACTCTTAGGAAACTCACCCAAATGCAACTGATGGATAACAAAAAGAAGGAGAAGAAGCAGGCCCTAGTCATGCAAAGCCAAAGTCCTCCCCAACAGAACCAGCCGCAGCCAGATCCAACTCAGCATCAATCGGCAAAGCCAGAACAGCAGCAGGAACTGCTCGCCACCATATTGGACGCAGTTCTTGGGCAGTCAGGTGCATACAGAGGAAGAGGCCAAGGAAACCTAGGAAGAGGAGGAAGAGGAAATTCCAATCTAGGCTTTCAGCTGCCTCCAGGAGCATGTTATAACTGTGGACAGTTTGGACACTTTATACGGGATTGTAGACAGCCTAGCAGAGAACTCGCTAAAGGGGGCTACAGAGGAAAAGCCAGAGGGCAACCCCATCTACCCGGAGGACCAGTGAACCCCTACAGGTGCTACACATCTCTCCATGTCCGGCAATTACATACGGACGATCGGATTTGAGGGTGTTAGACAGCTGTTCCCCACCACAACACCTATTGAGCTCTGCTACAAAAATCAGAAGATCATAATACCCGTACTGGTATCAGAACGTACTCCCATTGCACCCTGACAGCCATCTAGAAGCTATTCGTAAGGTCCCTAAGCCCAGGACAGTTAGGGAAATGATGACATTTCTGGGAATTGCTGGATATTCTTCAGCATGGATAGAGGACTATGCTAGGTCGTCTGGGCCATTAAAAGTCATGATCAAAGAAACAGGGAATGATCAACTCCAATGTAATCTTACTTGGACACAGGACGGTACTTTGGCATTCGAAACGATTAAGCAGAAAATGCAGGAGACTCCAGCGCTAGCGCTACCTGATTATACTAAGAACTTTGTATTGTATGTGTCCACTTCCACTGGGGGGAGATTTGCATGTATAGATTCTTTGCTAGCCAACAGGCACGGGTATGAGTCCTCAACCTGTTTCCTATTATTCCACTGCTTATTCAGAAGTGTAACTGGGATTGCAACGATGCTATAGAGCAATGGTAGGAATTATTTAATGTATGAGAAGGCATCATCTGTTACTAGGGGTTGTACGGTGACAATCCTTACCCATCACAATCTCAGAAATTTGTTGAAACATAGCAAGTATACTTTGACCATGCATAGGCTCAGAGACTATTATAGGCATTTAGAACAGGAAGATGTTATCTTAGTCAGGTGTACTACAGTAAATCCAGCTGAGACTTTGCCAACCTTGGAGGAAGGGGAACTACATGATTGTATACAAGAAGTAAAGAGGTACTCAAAGCTCAGGTTAGACCTGCAGGCCCTTCCACTAAAGGAGGCACATGGGCAAGCCCATGTTGCAAGGGGGGAGGTTTGAGGAAAGGACAAAAGAGTATGGCTTTTGAGCACCATGTCTGCTTGAGCAAATTGACAATTTTATAGGAACATGTACAATCTGTTTAAAAAATAACATCAGAAGGAATGTAGTGACACCTCCTGGACATAGTCCAATGCCTAAAGGTCCAAGTTTGACAACGGTGCAGGTTAAAGGGTCTCCAACGGGATATCACACATTGCATTAAGGCACCGAGAGAAGAAACACTACGCCTGCAAGATCAAGATGGGGAAGATCCAGAGGAGCATGTCATGGACACTCCCGATGAGTACCATTTGAGTAATCTATGTATACATGTTTGTTTAATTTGTTTTTATGTGATACGTTTGTTAAGTAAGTTAAGTATTCTGAATACATATCCATTTGTTAATGATGACTTTATTTGTCACTTTAGGAATGGGAATCAGCCTTGTTGCCTGGAGCAGAGGTGTTCAAAACTCTGAATAGGAATCAGCATAAATAAGTAATATGGGGAATAAAACGAATAATAAGATACAAGGGGGGATAATTGGAATTACTGAGTGATAGTGAAAAGATGTTTTTGGTTCACACTTGGATTTTGGACACACCTGATCTATGATTGTGTAGCAGCACACAGGTGCCATCTATCATTCAGAGCTGCTGGTGTGTATTTAGCGCCACAGGTGGGCCAGTATAAAAGCCACCACCCTCCACTGGCTATTCTTTTGCGCCTCTGTCACAGGTTGTTGGCCCGACAGGGCAGCTGCTGGCGTGCTGTTTCGTGCGTCCCATATGTGTGGCGTAGTTTGTGTGGTAAACACCAGCAGTGGCCGGTCTTCTCTCTCTCTCTCTCTCCTCCGGTGCGAATGGGTGTGTCCCAGGTGTAACGTGCGATCAGCTGATTGGGGTCGCTGCTGCTTTGTCGCTGTTTTGTCTCTGCTTCAAACGCTGCTGCTTTGCTCTGCTCTGTTTTGACTGTTTGTTTTGCTTTGCGTGGTCTCCACGATGCTTGGCTGTGTGGCTGCTCTTGCTCTGCTTGGCTTCACCTGGCGGTCGCCGCGGCCTGGCATCTGCGGCCCACACCATGCCCTAGAGCGTCTCTGTTAGACTCACGCCTGGGTGTTTTAACTAGAGCCTGGCCTCTGTGTGTGTGTGTGTGTGTGTGTGTGTGTGTGTGTGTGGATGAGTGTTAGGTTATTTGAGTAATTTTGTTATTTTGGATTGATTACATATTTAAATTTGTTTTGTTCTCTTAGTTTATTCTTCATTTCTTAAAGTGGGCACGTATTGATATTGGTTAAGATTATTTGCCCCTTTTTGTTTTGTGATTGATCTATTAATTTGTTTATTTCTCTTTAGTTGCTGGAGACTGGTGGTGGCAGTGCTGGTGCCCGGGTGGTGGTATCCCCTTTTGTCTGCAGTGTCTGGGGAAGCGGGCTTCACTTCACTGAGTGTGTGTCACGTATGTCGGGTGTTTGAGTTGATTTCTTTTTTTTGGTTAACCCCCCCTCCTGCACTACGCTCCTGTCCATACACTCAGCTCCAGCCTCCCTTTTTTTTTTGATTTTTCTGTTTTGATTTTCTTTTGTATGAATGAAATTGATTTATATTTTAAACTAGTTATTTAACAATAAAAATTGTATATTTTTCTAAATACCTGAACCACGTCTCATGCCTGACTGAGTAAACTTACCTGTGTGCCTTCCAAATTAATTCCCTGGGTGAGATTCCCAGGGTGGCGTTGTCGGTTCCTCTTCCTAATTTGGTTGTTGGTCAAATTATTAGGCTTAATTTTTTTCTTTTTTTTACTTTCACCTTATCCTCGCCACAAAACTTGACGTTGTCGGCAGGATTACTCTCTTTCAAACGGTTGAGACGTGTGTTCCTTTTTGTTTTCTTTGTTGTTGTTGACTTTATTTGTCGTGTGACTTTTGTTTTTGTGCCTGCAGATTGGAGCGATCAGAGACAAAGCAGTAGTGGCTCCTTGTGGATCTTGAGTTTTGGTGAGGTGCCTCCTACAGGTTTGACTTTTTGTGGTGCCGTTGCATCATAATTATTTGTAGTGTAGTAGGTCTGTAGTAATCATGGAGGACGAAATGCAGGAACTTAGAGAGCTGATCGCACAGTTAACAGCAGATAATGAGCGGTTGCGACAGGGACAGGCTGGCCCTAGTGTTCTACGGTCTACCTCTTCGGCACCATCTGTTGCCCCTTCTACTTCCGGTCCCTCTGTAGCAGAGAGACTAATTTTTGTGCCTAGAGATAGGAAGTGTCCCGTCTTTAGGGGAAGGACAGGCATAGGATTGAGTGAGTGGGTGGAGGAGGTGCAGGCGAGTATGAGGGCTTGGCGTTTATCCCAGTCCGACCAGGCGTTTTTCCTGTTCAATCACCTAGAGGGTGAGGCCAAGGATGAGATAAAGTATCGCTCTGCCGCTGAGAGGGAGGACCCCGCTAAAATACTTGCCATTTTAGAGGAGCTGTATGGGTGCTCGGAGTCTTATGTCTCTCTTCAGCAGGCCTTCTTCTCCAGGAGGCAGCAAGAGGGAGAAACTCTTCAGGAGTTCTCTCTCGCTTTGATGGGCCTCATGGAGAAGGTGAGACAGTGTGCCCCTGCTGACATGATAAATGCTGAGGTCCTCCTGAGAGACCAGTTTGTTGAGCACGTTTTGAATAGTTTGTTGCGCCGTGAGTTGAAGCAGTTGGTGCGTCGTCAGCCTGATTGCACCTTGCTCGATGTAAGGGCGGAGGCAATCCGCTGGGAACGTGAAGGTTTGCCTGGTGGTGTGAGAGGTCGTAGCCAGTCGGTCCCCTCAGTGTATGGTGTCCAGTATGGTGTTCATGGTGGCCCGCAGGTTACTGTTCCATCCTCCTCAGTGTCTGAGATGAGTGAGATGAGGGAGATGTTAAAGCGTCAGCAAGAGCAGCTTAATCAGCTCATGGGAAGCATAGCTCAGCTACAAAACTCCAATCAGTACCGTCGTCCATCTCGGCCTGGACCTGTAGTATGCAGACGTTGTAATCAGCCAGGACACTTTGCCCGTGAGTGTGACGAGCCGCGTGTTTCTTCTTGTTCACAGTTCCCCTCGCTGCCCTATTTGCATTCTGGTCAGCAGTTTACGGTGCTGTTTGAGCCTTCAGAGGCTGGTTTGCCTGCTGGATTGCTTGCTTCCCCTTCCTTGGTTCGTGTCATCAGGGGCACCGCCTACATACCCGTCATTAATGTTGGCTGTAACGATGTTGTTTTGTACCCCCGCACTGTTGTCGGCACACTGGATTTTGTTAATGTGGTCAGCCTTCCTTCAGGGGTCACTGAGGTGCCATCAGGTGTGGCCACCGTGTCTTCTCAGACCGCTTCCCCTAGTGTGCAGCAGGTAGAGAGTGTGGATTTGTCACCGTTGTCTGTGGAGGAACAGGGTCCAATGAAGTCCCTGCTTAAACATTACTCCTCAGTCTTTTCCATCGATGACACTGATCTGGGCTGTACTAATCTTATTTCCCACGATATCCCTCTGGTAGATAACACCCCAGTGAAGCAGCGCTATAGGCGCATTCCACCCTCAGAATATGAGGTTGTGAAGGAGCACATCAATCAGCTACTCTCATCCCAAGTAATTCGTGAGAGTAGCAGCCCCTATGCATCCCCTATTGTGCTGGTACCCTTTTGGTTTGTTCGAGTGGAATAGGATGCCTGTAACGCGCCCAGCACCTTCCAGAGGTTAATGCAACGCATCTTCGGTGACCAGCAGTGTCAGTCTTTGCTGTTGTATCTTGATGATATTGTTGTATTTTCCTCTACTGTGGAACAGCATGTGGAGAGGCTCCAGGTGGTGCTGGAGCGACTTCAGCGTGAGGGCCTCAAAGCCAAGCTCAGCAAATGCTCATTCTTTCGTAAAGAAGTGAACTATTTGGGCCATGTGATCTCAGCCAACGGCGTCTCCACAGATCCAGGCAAGATTGACGTGGTTGCCAATTGGCCGATTCCCACTACTGCCTCGGAGCTCCGTTCTTTTCTTGGTTTTGCCAGTTACTATCGGCGCTTTGTGGAAGGATTTGCTAAGCTGGCAGCTCCTCTGCATAGGGCTGTGGCTGAATGTGGTGGCACTAAGACCGGCAAGAAGGCTGAGCAGCAGCTTTCTAGGTGTTGGACTGATGAGTGTAACCGGAGCTTTGAAACACTGAAAGCTAAGCTCACCACAGCACCAGTATTGGCCTATGCAGATTTTTCTCTCCCCTTCATTCTGGAAGTTGATGCTAGCCATGGTGGTTTGGGTGCAGTCCTTTCTCAGGCTCAGGCAGGCAAGGTGAGACCTATAGCCTATGCTAGCAGGGGCCTGCGACCCACTGAGAGGAACATGGTGAATTACAGCTCCATGAAACTTGAGTTCTTGGCCCTTAAGTGGGCCATGATGGAGAAATTTCGAGAGTACTTGTTGGGTAATAAATGTGTTGTGTATACGGACAACAACCCCCTCAGTCATTTGTCTTCTGCTAAGCTGGCTGCTACTGAGCAGAGGTGGGCCGCCCAGTTAGCTTCGTTTGAGGGAAGGGAAGAGCAACACTAATGCAGATGCTCTGTCCCGTCAGCATCCATCTGGTCCCCAGGACGTTGCTGCGATGCTTCCAGGCACTGCGATGCCCAAGTCTTTGCAGCAAGCTCTGGGGTTGGGAAAGGGAAAGGCAGAGGCCACCCAGGCTACCATTGCAGCCTTGCCACAGCACACTTTTCCCGAACTCCGTCTTGCTCAGCAGTCTGACCCTGTGATACGGGAACTGTTGCCTTTTTGGGAGGAGAACCAGCGTCCCAGTCGTGAGGAGCGGGCACGGCTCTCCCAGCCTACGCTGGTTTTGCTCCGGCAGTGGGACCGCCTACTTGAGAGGGACGGTGTCCTGTATCGAAAGGTGTGTTGTCCTGATGGTGCTGAAGCCATGTTTCAGCTGTTGTTGCCAAGAGCATGGCTAGATGAGGTTCTGACCCAGGTGCACCAGGAGCATGGTCACCAGGGGGTGGAGCGAACATTGGCGCTCCTTCGGTCCCGCTGCTACTGGCCTGGTATGTCTTCTGAGTTGGCTCAATGGTGTCAGAGATGTGAGCGGTGTCAAGTGGCCAAAGATGTGCACCCAAAAGCACATAGCTTTATGCGGCATCTTTTGGCTTCCCACCCTAACGAAATCCTTGCCATCGATTACACGACTCTAGAGCCGGCCCAGAATGGTTTAGAGAATGTTTTGGTGCTTACAGATGTTTTTAGTAAGTACACTGTGGCTATCCCTACTCGGGATCAGCGTGCTGTTACTGTGGCCAGGGTTTTAGTTTCGGAGTGGTTTTATAAGTTTGGCGTCCCTGCCCGCTTGCATTCTGACCAGGGCCGTAACTTTGAAAGCTCCCTCATCCAGCAGTTGTGTGACCTGTATGGGACTGTAAAATCACGCACTACCCCATACCATCCAGAAGGAAATGGTCAGTGCAAGCGCTTCAACCGGACGCTCCACAACTTGTTGCGTACTCTGCCGGTGTCCCGGAAAAGGGATTGGCATGTGTGTCTGCCTCATGTGTTGTATTGTTATAACACAACTCCCCATCAGTCAACCGGAGAGTCACCCTTTTTCTTGATGTTCGGTCAGGAACCCAGACTGCCGATTGATTTCCTGTTGGGTCGAGTTGAGAGTCCGGTGGGTGGCTCTATCCATGAGTGGGTTCAAGAGCACCAAGCACGTTTGCATGTAGCATTCGAAGGAGCAAGAGAGCGCTTGAAACAGGCTGCTGATCGGCGGAAGCGAGTCCACGATAAGCATGTCAGAGATCTGCCATTGCAGGAAGGGCAGCTCGTGTATTTGCGTGACTTAAGCGCTAGGGGGCCCCATAAGACCCGGGATCGGTGGAGTTCTGTGAGGTATCGTGTGTTGAGGATGCCTAAAGAAGGCGGCGCCGTGTATACTATTGTGCCAGAGGACGACGAGACTAAGGTCAGGCGGGTCCACCGCACTATGCTGAAGGCTGTTGTAAGAGTGGACTCACCTGGTCATGCCTCTTCGCATAATTTTCCCTCCAGGGAGGAACTATCCCCTGCCGAGGAGCCCTCATTTGAGTATGACTTGTTGGTCTCAGACCAACAACCTTATGTGGCCACTTGTGCCATGCCCTCCACCAGATCAGCTGCGTCCCAAGTGCCTTCAGCAGCTTCGGGAGCTTTAACCTCTCTAGCTCGTCCTTCTGTCACTTGTCCTGATTCCAGTAACATGGGCCCACGCCGGACCACACGTCAAACGGCTGGTCAGCATTCAAATGTGCATCGTCTCCCACGGTCTGCTGGAGATGCTCACGCTGCTAATCCTCCTTCTTCTGTGTCCAACTCAGTCTCTGCCTTGTTTAGACCTTGGAGTTAGTTTGTTGTGCTAGCCTTACTTTGTTGTTGATCGTCGGGACGACGATCCAAGGAGGCGGGGTAGAATGTAGCAGCACACAGGTGCCATCTATCATTCAGAGCTGCTGGTGTGTATTTAGCGCCACAGGTGGGCCAGTATAAAAGCCACCACCCTCCACTGGCTATTCTTTTGCGCCTCTGTCGCCATCAGTGCGTCATTTCCGGGTCACAGGTTGTTGGCCCGACAGGGCAGCTGCTGGCGTGCTGTTTCGTGCGTCCCATATGTGTGGCGTAGTTTGTGTGGTAAACACCAGCAGTGGCCGGTCTTCTCTCTCTCTCTCTCTCCTCCGGTGCGAATGGGTGTGTCCCAGGTGTAACGTGCGATCAGCTGATTGGGGTCGCTGCTGCTTTGTCGCTGTTTTGTCTCTGCTTCAAACGCTGCTGCTTTGCTCTGCTCTGTTTTGACTGTTTGTTTTGCTTTGCGTGGTCTCCACGCTGCTTGGCTGTGTGGCTGCTCTTGCTCTGCTTGGCTTCACCTGGCGGTCGCCGCGGCCTGGCGTCTGCGGCCCACACCATGCCCTAGAGCGTCTCTGTTAGACTCACGCCTGGGTGTTTTAACTAGAGCCTGGCCTCTGTGTGTGTGTGTGTGTGTGTGTGTGTGTGTGGATGAGTGTTAGGTTATTTGAGTAATTTTGTTATTTTGGATTGATTACATATTTAAATTTGCTTTGTTCTCTTAGTTTATTCTTCATTTCTTAAAGTGGGCACGTATTGATATTGGTTAAGATTATTTGCCCCTTTTTGTTTTGTGATTGATCTATTAATCTGTTTATTTCTCTTTAGTTGCTGGAGACTGGTGGTGGCAGTGCTGGTGCCCGGGTGGTGGTATCCCCTTTTGTCTGCAGTGTCCGGGGAAGCGGGCTTCACTTCACTGAGTGTGTATCACGTATGCCGGGTGTTTGAGTTGATTTCTTTTTTTGGTTAACCCCCTCTCCTGCACTACGCTCCTGTCCATACACTCAGCTCCAGCCTCCCTTTTTTTTTTTGATTTTTCTGTTTTGATTTTCTTTTGTATGAATGAAATTGATTTATATTTTAAACTAGTTATTTAACAATAAAAATTGTATATTTTTCTAAATACCTGAACCACGTCTCATGCCTGACTGAGTAAACTTACCTGTGTGCCTTCCAAATTAATTCCCTGGGTGAGATTCCCAGGGTGGCTTGTCGGTTCCTCTTCCTAATTTGGTTGTTGGTCAAATTATTAGGCTTAATTTTTTTCTTTTTTTTACTTTCACCTTATCCTCGCCACAATTGCTTAATAATAGTAGTTGCTTGGTATCTGCTTATCAGAAGTTTCGCAAGATACTGGTTGGTTTTTGGTTTCTTTTCCTCTCAGGACAAATTGGGACGGTCGACCAGCAAGTGCACAGCTGGTCTGCGGCTCCTACACTTGGACTCAGAGACTCATAACTGGACAATGAAAAATGGACTGCAAGCCCTGGATAAGCGACAGGAACATAAATGTCTGTTAGTCAACCATGGACATATTTCTTACATTTGAAAGCAAAATGGCTGATAGTTTCAACTGAATATGATATGAATTTATGCTATATACTGTCTATTATATATTGCTTTTGCAGATACAGTTTGATTTCTTTCATCATAATGAGTGATGTTAAAGAATGACAATGTTCTGTAATGATATTTTCACTGTCAGTAGGAAATGATTGAATTGAAAGGAAGTTCCTCATCCTGATTGGACTGCGGGTGAGATCTTCACTAGATTGGAAAACCATCATTCTACTCTTTTTACATCTCCTAGAGGTGGTTTTCGACTAGATGATGGTAGCCCAACTTGGACAGACCTCTTTTCAGCTGCACTCATATGATAAACGTTGTTGAATAAATTAAATGGAGTGCACTCTCTGGGATTTCCGGGAAGGAGTAGCTATATGGTTACCTGGGAAGAGCACTGCCAGTCGGGAGGGAGTAGCCCACGAATTTGACCTGATTAGAATAATTGAATAGTTTACCTAGACTAAAAGTAATTAAATTAATGTGCTCATAGGTTTAATGTAAGGTAAATACTAAATTAGTTGACTCAAATTGTAAAATGACTAAGGTATTAAAATTGATTGTTGAAGAAAAAGGACTTTGTTGAGGTTAAACAATTGAGAAGAAATTCGATAACAAAATGTAGGCTATGTGCTGTAGTTTGTGTCACTCTTCCGTGACTTTAAGAAGCCGCGGAGGGGGGAATGTAGTGTATTTACTGACAAACTTTTCATAGTATTCCCTCTCTTCTCCTGATGAAGCAGCTGAATGTGAAGCATGCTCCTACAAGAATTGCAAGGTGACCTCTCTCCTAATATGGAATAGGTTGAGCAGACCTGTTGTCTCTCCCTCTAAATAGACTACCTTGTGTCCTTAGTTAGTAAAGACTGTGATCACTAAATTAGCTAGGAAAGACAACCACAGATGTTAGCACCATAAAGGGACGGTCTTAGAATGTTAGTTGTCTAAAAGTATAAAGGTAGCCTGGGGGAAGAGGGAGGGAGAATCTGGCTAGGGAATTGGCAAAGGAGATGCATCTCAACCTCACTTGTTTTTGCGAATAAAGTCCTAATTATTCAAGACAAAACGAGTGGCGGCTCTTTTCTTCTCAAGGAAATCCACAGACCGACTTCGGCAGCCTCAAGAAGATACAACAAGACCTCTACTGGAAAGGTGAGTCTAAAGGATTTCACAGAATAGAGTCATTTGTGATGCAGACAGTCTTGGAATTTTATGGAACTCAATTTGAATATGAAATATGAAACATTTCAGTCAAGGTGCATCATATAAGACTTATTTAACTTGAGCTTTTATTTGAGAGTAATGATTAGAAAGTGGAGAAAGCCAAGTTACACACACACACACACATATATATATATATATGTGTGTGTGTGTGTGTGTCTGAGAAGGGACGCCCAGACCTCCCTCTCACCGGACACTTCATCTAGCTCTTCCGGGAGGATCCCAAGGCGTTCCCAGGCCAGCCGAGCGACATAGTCACTCCAGCGTGTCTCATCCCAGTGGGACATGCCCGGGGGGCATCCGATACAGATGCCCGAGCCACCTCAGCTGGCTCCTCTCGATGTGGAGAAGCAGCGGCTCTACTCCGAGCTTCTCCCGGGTGTCAGAGCTCCTCACCCTATCTCTAAGGGAGCGCCCCGCCACCCTGCGGAGAAAACTCATTTCAGCCGCTTGTATCCGGGATCTTGTTCTTTCGGTCATGACCCAAAGTTCATGACCATAGGTGAGGGTAGGAACGTAAATTGACCGGTAAATTGAGAGCTTTGCCTTTCGGCTGAGCTCCTTCTTCACCACAACAGACCGATACAATGACCGCATTACTCCGGCTGCTGCACCGATCCACCTGTCAATGTCAATCTCACGCTCCATCCTTCCCTCATTCGTGAACAAGACCCCAAGATACTTAAACTCCTCCACCTGAGGCAGGAACTCTCCACCGACCCGGAGGGGGCAAGCCGACTTTTTCTGGTCGAGAACCATGGCCTCGGACTTAGAGGTGCTGATTCTCATCCAAGCTGCAAACTGCTCCAGTGCATGCTGGAGGTCCTGGCTCGAAGGAGCCAACAAGACCACATCATCTGCAAAGAGCAGAGATGAAATCCAGTTGTTCCCGAACCGGACCCCCTCCGGCCCCCGGCTGCGCCTAGAAATTCTGTCCATAAAAATAATGAACAGAACCGGTGACAAAGGGCAGCCCTGCCGGAGTCCAACATGCACCGGGAACAGGTCTGACTTACTGCCGGCAATGCGAACCAAGCTCCTGCTCCGGTCGTACAGGGACCGCACAGCCCTTAGCAATGGGCTTCCGACCCCATACTCCCGAAGCACCTCCCACAGAATGCCACGAGGGACACGGTCGAAAGCCTTCTCCAAGTCCACAAAACACATGTGGACTGGTTGGGCAAACTCCCATAAACCCTCGAGCACCCTGTGGAGGGTATAGAGCTGGTCCAGTGTTCCACGGCCAGGACGAAAACCGCATTGTTCCTCCTGAATCCGAGGTTCGACTATTGGCCGAACTCTCCTCTCCAGTACCCTGGAATAGACTTTCCCCGGGAGGCTGAGGAGTGTGATCCCCCGATAGTTGGAACACGCCCTCCGGTCCCCCTTTTTAAAAAGAGGGACCACCACCTTGGTCTGCCATTCCAGAGGCACTGTCCCCGACTGCCACGCAATGCTGCAGAGACGTGTCAACCAGGACAGCCCTACAACATCCAGAGACTTGAGGTACTCAGGGCGGATCTCATCCACTCTCGGTGCCTTGCCACTGGGCAGCTTCCGAACTACCTCAGTGACTTCGGCTTGGGTAATGACTGAGTCGACCTCTGAGTCCTCAGCCTCTGCTTCTCTAGGGAAGGCGTGTCAGTGGGATTAAGGAGATCCTCGAAGTATCCTTCCACTGCCCGACAATGTCCCCAGTCGAGGTCAACAGCTCTCCACCTCCACTGTAAACAGTGTTGGTGGAGAACTGCTTCCCCCTCCTGAGGCGCCGGACGGTTTGCCAGAATTTCTTCGAGGCCGACCGGTAGTCCTCCTCTATGGCCTCCCCGAACTTTTCCCAGACCCGAGTTTTTGCTTCTGCGACTGCTCGAGCTGCCGTCCGCTTGGCCTGTCGGTACCTGTCAGCTGCCTCAGGAGTCCCCTGAACCAACCAGGCTTGATAGGACTCCTTCTTCAGCTTGACAGCATCCCTTACTTCCGGCGTCCACCACCGGGTTCGGGGATTGCCGCCGCGACAGGCACTGAAGACCTTACGGCCACAGCTTCAAACAGCCACGTCCACAATGGAAGTGGAGAACATGGTCCACTCGGATTCAATATCTCCAGCTTCCCTCGGGATCTGGTCAAAGCTCTCCTGGAGGTGGGAGTTGAAGACCTCCCTGACAGGGGATTCCGCCAGGCGTTCCCAGCAGACCCTCACGATGCGCTTGGGTCTGCCAAGTCTGTCCAGCTTCCTCCCCTGCCAGCGGATCCAACTCACCACCAGGTGGTGATCGGTTGACAGCTCAGCCCCTCTCTTTACCCGAGTGTCCAAGACATATGTCCGGAGGTCAGATGACACGACCACAAAGTCGATCATTGACCTCCGGCCTAGGGTGTCCTGGTGCCACGTGCACTGATGGACACCCTTATGCTTGAACATGGTGTTCGTTATGGACAAACTGTGGCTAGCACAGATCCCGATCACGCCCCTCCAGGTCACACTGTCGTTGCCCACGTGGGCGTTGAAGTCCCCCAGCAGAACTATGGAGTCCCCGGTTGGAGCACCTTCCAGTACTCCTTCCAGGGACTCCAAGAAGGCCGGGTACTCTGCACTGTTGTTCGGCCCGTAAGCCGAGACAACAGTGAGAGACCTACCCCCACCCGAAGGTGGAGGGACGCGACCCTCTCGTTCCGCGGGGAGAACTCCAACACATGGCGGCTGAGATGGCGAGCCATAAGCAAGCCCACACCAGCTCGCCGCCTCTCACCGTGGGCAACTCCAGAGTAGTAGAGAGTCCAGCCTCTCTCAAGGAGTTGGGTTCCAGAGTCCAGACTGTGCATGGAGGTGAGCCCGACTATTTCTAGTCGGTACCGCTCCACCTCCCGCACAAGCTCAGGCTCCTTCCCCCCCAGCGAGGTGACATTCCATGTGCCCATAGCCAGAGTTGTTGTCCTGGGATTGGGTCGTCGGGGCCCCCACCCGCGACTGCCACCCAAATCACACTGCACTGGCCCCTTATGGCCCTTCATGCAGGTGGTGGGCCCACTTGGGCCCACTTGAAGAGTGTTCGGGCTGAGCCCGGCCGGGTCCTGCGGGCAAAGACCCGGCCACCAGGCGCTCGCCTGCAAGCCCCAACCCCGGGCCTGGCTCCAGGGTGGGGCCCCGGTAACGCAAATCCGGGCGACGTACACGACTTTACTGTTTTTGTACTCATAAGGGGTTTGTGAACTGCTCTTAGTCTGATCCGTCACCTAGGACCTGTTTGCCTTGGGAGACCCTACCAGAGGCATTAAGCCCCCGACAACATAGCTCCTAGGATCATTCGGATACTCAAACCCCTCCACCACGACAAGGTGGCGGTTCAAGGAGGGGATAAATAACTACTAATAACTAATAAATAATTTCTCAGTCTTTGCTAGCTGTTTGTGAAATTTTGTGCTCGCGTGCTACGTTCGCTCACATCCTGTGCATCTCCCTGGGGCTAAGGCCCCCCTGTCCTTAAAACCTAGTGACGCCTCTGAGACCCGGATTCAGATTCAGATGCATCGAGTAAATCCATACAGAGAATCAAAAGAACCAAAAGAACCAAAAAACTCAGGAGACTCAAAAGACTCCGGAGACCCGCGGATCGCTCGCCAAAGGACCCAGATTCACGGATTCAACCGAGTCGACTGGATCTTTTCCTCCGTACAGCGTGAAACGAGGCAGATTCGGACTCGGATGGACTTCACAGAGTTGTGTCGTCAAAAAGACTTCCTCCAGTCAAATGTAAGAAGATAAATACAGCAATAAACAAGATGATAGAAACTTTATTTAAAACACAAACACTCGTTTTATGGAGCTGAGGCTAATATAGCTCAGAGGCTAAAAACAATGTAAGAGGGATGTAACGAAATTAACGTAATTTTAACTGCAGCATTATATGTTGTTATTAATGATATTCTTATTCGCTGCACTTGATTTAACACAATAAAGTGTGAATAAACTTTAGAGGCTAGGCTAATACAGCCTAAACACTGTGAGAGGAGCATTTTATTTGCAGCATTATGTGTTAGCATAATCTGTCATCAATAATTATGGAGTTATATTCGCCACATTTCTATGATGTCATTTACTGTATTTACAGTTGAATGAATGATGCTGACTGTGAGATATGAGAATATAATACTGTATTTGTGTCAGTTGAATATAATGCAGCTAAATAATAACATTGTGAACTACTTACAGCCTCATAATTAATGTTAGAGAATTTTTAATAAGATGAAAATGCAAAGTTTGATTTCCTGCATCAAAATTTCAAATGCACAAACAGTAGACTGCCGTCCTCGTATAATAGCTCTCAAATTTGAATTTATTTAGCCTATTTGTAGTCTAAGACAGGCGGGCTTGTGTTTCACTGGTAGAATTTATATGTTTATGGACAAATGACTCAAATGACTCGTAAGATCCGGATCTGTTTAGTGATTGACTCAGAAAGATTCGAATCCCTAAAAGGATCCGAGTTTGACATCTCTAGCACTGAGAGCTAAGAGCATGAGGGCAATAGCATTACAATTTATTACACTGCATTCACATCCGACTCTGAATCTTCAGAGCTAATTTCAAACTCATCTGAACTCTCAATTGCGTCCATTATGGCATCTGCTGATGACAGCACATGCAGGTACTGTTTTCTTGTATGCCGCTGCAGTTCTCTCATTTCCCACTGCCTTCTGCAGATGAGGCAGGTGTGACCCTTTGATGCTTTCTCTGTTAGAAGTCCTTCAGAGGGGATAAAACATGTCACTATTCAGGTAAACAACAAGTCTTTCACAATATAACTTGGTGAAACATAGGAAATAAAAAAATTCATGTACAAGGCTGCATTTACTTTGCATGGTGTCTTCGCTCTGATGGTGAGACAACTCAGACAAGACCCTGGCATGGGCTTTGAGAGACTCCCAGTGCTGCTTCATTTCTTTCACAAGGATCTTCTTCTCCTCTTGAAGCCCCATGACCCTGTCGAAGACTTCCTTCTTTGTGCTGAAATCAGCAGAGCCTGTAATGCATCGATATGAAAAGTTCAGACCACTGTAAATAGCATGTAGCTTCAGAGATCATTTCTGTCATACGTATGCAAATATGTCCACTAGAAAACCTACATGAAAGAATACTAGTGATGGAATGTGTATTCACTGAAGTACCGTACTTATAGTAAGTATATATTTGAAGTGGCACTTCTCTCTGTATGCTACTTTCTTCTTCTACTCCACTACAACTCAGAGGAAAATATTTTACTTTTACTTCACTTCAATTATTGGACTTCAACTTTTAATACTTAAAGTTTACTTTACTGATTATACTTATATACTTTTACTGAAGTAATATTTTACTTGTGATCAGAGTATATTTACTGTGTAGTATTAGTATTTTTACTTTGTATATAGTTCATCCTTTTAAGTAAAGGATACGATACTTCTTCCACCACTGAAGAATACGCACAGTACATGAAATGCATACCACTCTGTGTAATTTGCCAAGGCCAGGGATGTTCTGTGTCCAGAATGCTATCCATGCACACCGCTTGCTTGGGTGGAACAAGACTGTTGTACTCTGCTACCATGGTCATCAAAGTGGTCTTCTGTTGTCTTATTTTTCTGCGAATCCTATTTCGATCTTTGTTGCTGTCTGAAAACCACAGAATAAATCCACATTAAATCTTTTAAATACAAAGTCCGTGACCTTGTTTAAGTTACAGCTGTCACAACAGAATGACAATACATTTGCCAAACAGATGGATCATAACAGATTTACTCATAATAACTGAATGCAACTCAATTTATTCTGATATTGGAGAATTCACTTTTTGAGGGGGGAGGTGGGGGTCCAGTACATGAAACACTACTTTATAGAACTGTATAAACATTGTTATTGTAATGTGAGTATGGAGACATTTCTGTGACTGTACAGGACCGGTACAGGAGTTGAGCTCTCGTCTTGATGCTGGTTGTGATGGCCTCAATCTCTTACACAAAGCTTGTGGTGTGCCTTGATGGTCAGTTTCTCCTGACAAAAGTGACTGCAGGCAACATCAACTTCACAAATGACACAAATGTTTCTCTATGTCAGATAATGTTTCACTTTCTTACCATCTGCCCATTCTTTCACTTCTTGCACAAATTCTTTGTTCATCCATTTGATGCTGGGCTTTCAGGGTTTCCAGGTCCCCCATCTGGATATTTAGAGCTTTAGAAGTCTAAAATGACAAGCAAAATCATTACCATAACCTAAAGGTCATTACAACATGTACAGTGCATGAATGCAACTCAAGTCATGCAAATATAACTATCATGTGTGACAAGCCTATGTGCATTTCATTTAGCTACACTGGGCCATTGCTGGAAAATAATATTGTTTCTGTTTACCTTATGGTATCTCTGGGAAAGTGCAGTAGCCAGGTTTTGACATTTCTGCTGGTTCCATCTTATGGCACCAGTGTCAGCATGTCATTGCATCCTGCAGGTACACAAAGATAAGTTCTGTAAAAATTCACTTGTGATAATATGAATTTCTTTTATTCTATATACAGAGGTACAATTATATCACACCTGCTTTTGACATATGCTTTGTGGTGACTGCTATCCTGGTGAGGAAAGCATTACACTGCTCTGCTTCCTCCTCCAGTGTTTTACCAGCACCTAGCGATTTGCGCCACTCCATTTCACCTGGACAGAGGGACACAAACATAAGCAACAAGGATATTTAGTACAGCAAATACAATTGAAACAATGCCCAACAGTCATTTTTAATTAAAGCCTAATCAAAATTCAAACTGTCACAATATCTAATAGGCTCTTCCCTGGCCCATGGGGGTGGGTAAGTATTGTGTAAATTAGTGGTAAACCCTATGAGTAATATTGCTTACAAACAAACAGAAGCCATGCGCTTTGGCATGTACAACTGACAGGAAGGGCCTCATATTCTGAAGGGGCTGGAGCTCAGGACAGTTGGTTCTTACTCTTTTTAAGTATGGCCGATATTTGCACCCAACATCCATACAAAAAAAGGCAATGTCATGTCTGGATGCCAGCAGCTGCTGCAAAAACATTGGGTATGCAAACATTTCACCCCTAAACATATTAAGGGCATCCAGCAAGACCCTGTGCCTGCACACTGCCAGCTCCAGTCCCTCCTCATCCACCTTGCTACTCGATCTTTGGGAGGTCTCTCTGGCAGCCGACCACTCCCCACCAACAACTGCTCAGTCCAGTGACCTCCATCGCAGAAAATCATAACTGACAAATAATCTCATCAACAGTAATTACAGGGAACAATTATAAATCTATTTTAGGAGACAAGTCTGCTATTACATGTTTAGATTTGCTGTGGATATGATCCAAAAATTTGGTCACATATTCATCCTTTGCAATGAAGACACCTTCAAGATCTGATGTAGCTCCTGAGATCTAAAAAAAACAACAAGAAATAAAAAGACTTCAACGTTTCAAAGGGATAGATGGTAAGGTACTTATCTATAGTCAGTGTCTGAGCTACAGTATACAGTGTTCAGACAGCCCTTTTCCTTGGCACTACATAGCCTCAACCGTAGAACTTGCATATTCCTACATCTAACCCTAACTGTACCACGCATTATGCTCACTATAGCATACACTTAAATACTGGATGTTGTTTTTTTCAGGTGGGCCTTTTATATGTGGCTAAAACACATTTGTCTGCTTCTCCAAACTACAGGCAGGGGATGGACTGACCATTATCTGCTGTAGGTAACATGGTACCTCATACCCCACTTCAAAACACCTGAACTTTTAACATGCCATACAGTGAAAGGTTACTTGTTGTACAAAACATAACTATCTATTTTGCCATTTAAACAGTGTGGGTGTGTACATTATTGTATACCTTGCTGTACTTTTGAAGCGGTAATGCTTGCGGTTTCCATCCACCGAGACAGCAAGCATTGCTAGGGTACAGACAGGACAGATGAATTTCTCCTCCTTGCAGGTGGAGTCAACCTCATACTGTACAGCAGCCCATTCAAAAAAGCTTTTTTGGAAGCTGTCTGACGAGATCTTACCAGTCTATGTTAAAAGGAAAAAGCACAAAACACATTTTTAAACAAAGACCTTTCCATTTCAAAACACCAGCATATTTATGATATTGCAGAATGAAGAAAGAAATACTGGCGCAGGCAAAGCGAACAGTCCGCTTCTCAAACATTCTTAGATAGGCCTGAAAGGACATCCCTGGCGATGCCATCTTCATATCTTCAAATGTATAAAACAGGTCTCATAAATTGTTGAAAAATGAAGGGCGGCAGGCCAGTATCCACTATCTATCAGGTCATCAAGTCCTGCAGTCCAACGTGCCTGGCATCCCTCGCAGGTCAGCTCAGGCATGTTGAGATCATACCATCCTACAAAGTAACATTTACATCCACTGTAATGTTAAAGTTGCCATGGTTAGAATGTTATGTAGCATGTGACATATAGTGTATATCCAAGTGGCTCAGTAAAGCCTGATGACTTGATGGGCACTATCATGAGCAAGTCATTTGTAAACCATAATGTGCTCATTTTTTGAGACATTAAGTTCTTGTGGGAGTTGTTGAATAAAGATACAGAGTTTTCTTGAAACTGGACAAAGGAAATCTTAATGGCATAATTACCATTTATTGTGACCAAAGCAACTGCCTTCCCTTGGATCACCCTCAGTACTTCTGGGGGACAGCCACAGATGCTGACAGGCATCTCAATAGGTAAAAATCGCACTGAAAGACATTACACATAGGTTAGACTAATTCATAATTACTGACACACACACAAACTCACTCAGAAAAAACAGTGTGTAACTTACCACAGTTTGTAAGTGCCTTATCAACAACACAAGTAGTTGGAGACAATGGTTGGAAAAAGCCAGCACACATGGCATCTCTGTTATGAAGGACTGAGGCCTTGCTGTGTTTGCTGATGTCACATTCAGCACAGAGAAAGGGACATAGAAGGCAATCTCTGCATCTAATAGCCACGCAGTTGTTCCCACATTGGCTGCAGATATTTGTTGCCACATTCTCCTTGGCCAGCATGCTATTAAGAAGAGATGGTCTCTTTTCCCTCCATCTCTCAGAAAAGAGAGCATTGCGAATGCTCCAATCCTGAGAAGCCAGAGCAGCCCTTTGGTCTGCTGCTGCTCCAGTAAGCTCTTCATCAGAGCAGCTCAGGGAGTGTTGCAGATCTTGCAGAAGACATTCTATTGCAATTGAGAAATACATGGTGTAGTTGTGGCCCAAGGTTGTTTTTCGATCATATGCATACAACTAGCAAAAAACATGGACCTCATTGTTACACAGATAACAATAATAGATTATTATTTGACAGATATAACATTGTGAATGGTGCTTGGCAATTGCTTATCAACAGCGAGATACATTCTCATATTGGTTGTTTTGGAGAATTTGCTTTGTTCAAGAGTTAATTTTGCATATACATGGTACAAGACATTATGCACAGAACATATGAAATGAAATACATACCAGCTGAGACTGTCTGTGAAGCAGTCTCTGGAGCAAAGGTCACCTCTGGATTAGGGTGCGAAATGAGACCGGTCTTATGGCGGTGTTCAGCTGAAATGCAGAAAAAAACAAACATCTCTTAAAGCAGCATATTTGTCTAACACTTTTATTTGTTTTCAAAGTACCTGTACACAATCTACATTTATACTATCTATATTACATTATTAGTTGATAAATAGAGAACCTAACTGTACAGTTCTATTTCATTTTTTGGGTGGGGTGGGGTTCTTTTGGAAAAGCGGTTCCTACACCTAAGACTACACCAAAAAAATCTCAAGTAACTCATGTGAGCCAAATCATGCATTTCTTTTTTCAGGATTTGAGATCTATCAGCGATGGCACATTGATCTGACCTGGTGTCATTTAGCTCAAAATTTTGATAATGAATTCAAAATGTTGGTGTACTACATAGTTATGGGCAAGTGATATTGCTGTGATCAGTTAGAAACCAAACCTGTAGAGATCATGAGGACTTTTAAACAGAACTAAATTGTACTGTATTCACAGCATGTTATCCCTGGCAACGGCCTACACTGACTTTCAGGACTGAAACCATTTAGAATATCTAGAATATAAAACACTAACCATGTCTGGATTGCTTTCGCGTCACACTTGGCGTCTTGGAAAGCATGTTTCCATCCACGTCTCTCTCTGTCCACCTCACATTCAGCGGTCGTTGAGGTGCTGCTGCCCCTGTCTGAACCCCCTCAAGGAGGTCATCAAACTCCTGCTGCTGAACCAGTTCATCCAAGCTTTCCAAAATATCGCGTTCTTCTTGCGCACTCATCCTCACAAACCGAAAAACTCAATCTCTATGTGAGGGGATGGAAAAATACAGGGTTAGCTTGCTAGCGCGAGGACATGGCTAGTTAAAAGGCTAGTTTAGTGATGCAAACTAACTTTAGCTGTTTAAAGTTATTGTATTTAACTACAGATAGCTACTAGTTGATGTTTCATGGGCAAATCTATAACTCAGCACTGTTGTATTTGCTTTGTTAAACGTGATGTATAAGCATAATTGTGCATGTAAAGTCACGTGATTTGATTAATAAAATATGCATTTATATAGAGAGATTGTGCAACTAACTAACTTAACGTTTAACTTTAGTTTGTTCTAATAATGTTGCAACATGATTTGGATTTATGAAATGAGAAGAAACCACTAGTGTCTTTAGTGGTAGTGTTACTCTTGCTCATAAAATATGAAACATTTCTCTTCTGACTTTATTTTGAAAGTGTAACCGGAGGTTGCATATTTATTTTCCTAATTCAGTCCACCTGGACGTGGGTAAATGTGTTGTTGCTAACTTGACAGTGCCATGGTCTCATATCAATCAAACATCCCTGCGCATCCAAAAGTGATGCTAGAAGGATACCTACAGCATTACTTCTTGAAGCGTAGGGCCACTGACCAAGCTGCAGTTTTTGACGCGTTGGGAATGAGAACGTGTTGGACTGGCAGGTGTGTTTTGTTACCCAGGTGTGTCCTATCATATTGATTATTTAAACAATAAATAGCGCTGAATGTCTACGCTCAGTTTCAGATTTGGGTTTTGCCTGTGCAGACTGCATTTATAGTCATGTGTAACCAACATGAAAACCAGAGAGCTGTCTACGGGTAAACAAGCAATTGTGAAGCTGAGAGAAAATGGAAAGTCAATCAGAGCCATTGCAAAAACACTGGCCATAGCCAATACAACCATTTGTAATGTCCTGAAGAAGAAAGAAACCACTGGTGTACTAAGTAACAGACGTCGAACGGGTAGATCAAGGAAAACAGCAGCAGCTGACGACATTGTGAGAACTGCAAAGAAAGACCCTGTGGTGTATTTTCTTATAGGTCTTTTATAGTATTTTTTAATTGATCTCTCTAAAGATTACAGCTGACTATGGAGTGCATATGAAGTGCATACTTGAAATAACCTACTATGACCTTTCCCTCTGTGAAGATTGAACATTTGTTAGTATTTATGGTCTCTCTCTGTCTCTCTACATGAAAAATAAACATTCTATAGTATTTACAATCTTTTTGGGGAGAATGGTGTGAGGTTCTGCTGAACTTTTTACCTTTCTCTCTCTGAGTTATAGGGTTTGTGAGATGACCTTTGGCCATCTCTTTCTTAGGTAATGAAATAGATGTGGTGAAGTAAGTTATGAAAGATAATGACGGAAGTTGGTACCTTAAATGGTCAGTTTAAGAATGTTTATTCATGTTTCTTCTGTGAGTATAAGACCTAGCCCAGGAGAAGAGGGGCACAAGATTTTTGGAACGATGTAGGAGACTATTTGGAACATTCGACATGAAGAGTTGAAGTATTTTTGATCAAGAGATGCATCTCAAACTCACTTGTTTCTTTGAATAATTATTCAAGTCAAGACGAGTTGCAGTTCTTTTCTTTTCAAGCATCCACAGACCGACATCAGCAGCCACGAAAAGTCACGACAACCCTAAAACAACTGTTAGTGGCATCAGCAACACCTACAGAGACAAGCCTCAAAAATGTTTTATGGACTGATGAGACAAAGATGAACCTTTACCACAGTAATGGTAAGGCTAAAGTTTGGAGAAAGGAAGGAGAATACAGTTGTAGTATAACATTTTATAGGCTTTGTTATAGGTTTGTGTTGTAGCATGCTAGTATATGGGGCGGATGCGGCTCAGAGGTAGAGCGGTTCGATCCCCAGCTCCTCCAGTCTGCATGTCAAAGTGTCCTTGGGCAAGATACTGATCCCCAAATTGCTCCCAAAGGCTGCGCCATTGGTGTGTGAATGTGTATGAATGGTTAGCTCCTCAAACTGATGAGCAGTTGGCACCTTGCATGGCAGCTAATGCCATCAGTATATGAATGTGTGTGAATGGGTGAGTGTAAAAGCGCTTTGAGTGGTCGGAAGACTAGAAAGCCGCTATATAAGTACAGTCCATTTACTATTTACCATTTATGTAGATGAAATCCTTTTCATCCTTGTCATGATATTAAATATAAAATTGCATGGTTTTTTATAGCATTTTAGTTTGGGATTATTTTCCTCTTAGTAGTAGATCACTTGTTTGTAATGGAAATATAAGTAATGCAATCATAGCCACGAGCCTTAACAATGTGAATCATCAAGTGTGAAAATGTGTAATCGTTAAAACTCTTAAATTCTTAGAAACTTTCAAAAATACAGTACAGAGGTTGAAACACAGACACGAGGCAGAGAACATAGACACGAGGTAGAAATGCGAGGGTGGTCAAAGAAAGTCGGAAGTTGAAATAAAGTTGAACAAGGTAGGGGCGGGGGTGAGCACATGCTGTGTCACCGGATGTAATATACAGTATACTATGCTAGCAGTTTTAGAAAACCCATCCCAAATAATTTGATTGGATACTAGAGAATCATGTGAGTTTGATACTATTATTTTATTGAAGGGTGTAAGATAGTGTTGCCTAGGGATCTTTAAGGAAGTAGGAGGCAGACTCAAAAGGCTCGGTTGAATGTCCCATTGGTGGGCATTTTATTTACAGTGCTTCCAGGAAATGTGCAAAAACCACAAAAAAATAAATAAATAAACTAAACTAAGTATGATCATAAGTAACTGAGGCTCAATCAACTCATAAGAACTCCCAAATAACTGCACAAGCCCTGGTAGCTGCTGTGCTCACTTCCTTCTCTCCCTGGCCTCCCAAACCCCACTGAATATATCCCTACCTGTCTCTCAGTAGGGTGCCTTAGGACCTTACCATCCTCCACTACAGGGGTCAACAAATTAAACAATTCAACTCTTCAACATAACAGACACACAGAATCATTACCAGCTGTACCTCATATTTCCCACTAAGCTTTAATATCCCGCCACATGCCATATCTTCCCATATCTCTACTGTTCAGAGACCTACATATAATATACTTCATTACATCTACACATTACTCCCTTCAACATGGTAGCACCCATGACATCATTGACGATGTCATCCAGTGTATAAAAGACTGGGAATTGTGGGCCGGCCCCCTTTCACACACAATGGCTTCCCGCACAGGTAAGGAGGTAAGTAACTCAGACAAAGGAAATAGTTTTAACTTAATAACTCAGGAAAGCTGCTTGAAGAAACATGAATAAAAGTAACTGAAATATCAACCCTGTTTGTTTGTCATTACTGTTTAACCAGATTTTAAAGGTGATAACCCTCTCAACAAAATATAATGCTAAACACAAACAGACCCAGGATAGTTATGTGTATTGCACTATCATGTGAGATTCATGGCTAACTTAACAGACAAAGAACTAAACTAAACATGGTGTAGACATGAAATGGCAGAGAGATAAACATGTATCCACTTGACAAGTGGCATTTATTAGTCCACTTTGTCTTCTTCTCTCGGGAAGAGCTTGCGGCTGATAAACTGCACCGGCCTCTGGATGTCACCTCCAAATTGGGACATTGCAAAAGAGGCTCACTGCACAAACACTTCTTCAGGTCCTCAAATGCTGCAACACACTCTGGTGGTATCCTCACCTTGACAGGGCTGGATTTGCAAGTCAAGTCACTGAGAACTGCAGATCGTGATGAAAAGTCTGGAATAAATCTACGATACCATCCCATCAACCCCAGGAATGCCCTAACCTGTTTCTTAGTAGATGGTAATGGACACGCCTGAATGGCCTCCACTTTACCCACCTGCGGATGGATGGTCCCACCACCAATCACATACCCCAGATACTGGACCTCTGGTTTGGCAATGTGGCACTTCCTGGCGTTGATGACCAATCCAGCACTCTGGATGCGGCGAAAAACATCTGCCAGATGTTCCACATGCTCCTCCCATGTTTTACTGAAAACCACGATATCGTCAATGTACGCTGCAGCATAGTCATCAGCTCCTCTCAAGACCTCATCCACCAACCTCTGGAAAGTTGCTGGTGCACCATGCAATCCGAAGGGCATGGTTCGGAACCTGTACAGACCACTAGGCACTCGGAAAGTTGTCAAATCCTTGGAGGCCTCTGTCAAGGGTACCTGCCAATAACCTTTACAGAGGTCAAGGGTTGTCAGATGGGTTGCATTCCCCAAACGATCAATCAGCTCATCCACCCGTGGCATTGGATACGGGTCGAAAGCTGACACTGCATTCAGCTGGGAAAAATTAACACAGAACCTCAGATTCGGATTATCTTTCTTGGGAAAAGCACTACAGAGCTACACCACTCACTGCGGGGTGGCTCAATGATCCCCATAGCCAACATGTCCTCCACTTCACGCTTCAGTGCTGGCATGAGCTTTGCAGGTACCCTGCAGGAAGTTTCCCTGATAGGTTGCTGTGTTGGAGAAAGCAGACGAATCTCATGCTGAATGAGGTCTGTACATCCAGGCTGCAAACTGAACAGTTCAAGTGGCATGCATTCCTCCAACTCTCCACGCTGATCTGGTGCAAGGTGCGACAAGTCTGGCAACACCTGGGCCCCAGCCAAGGAAGGAAAATACTGCTCCTGCAGCTCTTCCTCATCAACCACAGCACGAGCCCACAACTGTGCTGATCCCCCTGGCCTGTCCACCCATTCTCTCAGCAGGTTCACATGGAACACTTGGTGCTTTCTGCGCCGGTCAGGTAAGTACAGTTCATAGGTCACTGGTCCCACCTTCTTTCTGATCTCATAAGGACCCTGCCACTTGGCCAAAAGACTGGAATCTGAAGTTGGCAGCAAAAGGAGGACTTTCTGACCCTCTTGAAAAGACCTCCTCCGAGAAGTCTTATCATAGCCCACCTTCTGACGCTGCTGAGCACTGAACTGATGATTATTAGCCAACTCTTGATACTCATCAAGCTTGTCTCTCATCTTCAGGATGTACGCGAGAGAGCTGCAGTGTTGCTGCTGCTGTGGCTGTGACTCCTCCCATGCCTCCTTGAGAACATCCAGTGGACCCCGTACTGGGTGTCCATAGAGGAGCTGGAAAGGGGAAAAACCAGTGGACGCCTGTGGTACCTCTCTGTAGGCAAACAAAAGGAAGGGGAGCCACTGATCCCAATCTGCTCCTGTGTCCATCACAAACTTCCTGAGCATGGCTTTCAAAGTCTTAATAAACCGTTCAACCAGGCCATCAGTCTGTGGGTGGTATGGGCTCGTCTTCACACCTCGGATCCCCAACAGACTGTACACCTCTTTCAGCAACTTAGAGGTGAAGTTAGTGCCCTGGTCTGTGATTATCTCTGTAGGGATACCCACTCTTGAAAAAAGCTGGATCAGGCAGTTAACAATCTGCCAGGCCTTGATCTTCTTCAGTGGATACATCTCAGGATACCTAGTAGCATAATCACACACTACCAGTATGTATCTGTGTCCACCTCTGCTTCTCTCCAGTGGGCCGACGATGTCCATGGCAATACGGGAGAAGGGGGTGTCAATGACTGGCATGGTGATTAGAGGGGCTCTCTCTCCCTTTCTGCTAGGGGCTGTCAACTGGCACTGTGGACATGCTTTGCAATACTGGACTGTGTCTGCAAATTGCTGTGGCCAGTAAAAACGGGGCACCATTCGAGCAAACGTTTTCTGCTGACCTAAGCAGAGCCGGTTCAGACCTTCATGGGGCCCTAGGCAAAATTCTGCTAAGGGGCCCTCCTAACTGAACCCCAAACATATTCGACAGTTTCACTTGACCCACTCATCCCCCCTTTAAACATATTGCACTGTTGCCACCTGTTGGTCTAACTCAAAATAAATACAGTTTTCAATTACTCACCATTAAAAGTGTCCCTTTCTGCACTTTCTCGATGCAAAATCATCAATAATGTCATCATATGATATTTGATTCCCCACATCATGGTTGATGCTCATGATGGCCAAACCACTCAGACGTTCCTGGGACATGGAAGATCTCAGATAGTTTTTGATCATTTTTAACTTGCTGAAGCTCCTCTCAGCTGAGGCAACTGTCACAGGCAGAGTGACCGCAATCCTCAGGGCTATCCAAAGGTTAGGATAGAGTTCCTCCAGATTTTTCTCACAAAGGAAGGACAGCAGCTCAAAGGCAGTCATATTACCTGATGGTAGGTCAGGTAAATTCTTGATTTCGTTTGCCAGATCCACTCCACTGATGTCACAGTCTTGGTTGAAGGTCAGAGTTTTCTCAAGTCCCATACACTGAGCCTTTAAGGAGTCACTGGACATCTGACATGCAGTGCTGAAGTTCAGCACTACTCCATATTTACTCTTCACCTGGTTCAGAGTGTCAAATCGTTCATCAATGGATGCTATTGTAGAGTCAACCACAATGTTGAAGAAGTTGACTTCAAGATTCCGCAGTGCATCAGCCACTGGCTCATCAGGTGCTTCGTAGCTAAAATGCCTCTTGCTGGTTCTCAGCCTCTTGTCCTTCAAAACAGCTTCTACATTCATTTCCTCACAAATGCTTTTGGCTGTTGTCTGGGCATCTGCGAATCCAGTGTCCCGGTACAGAGTGAGAGAGGCTTTTGCATTTGAGATTAACTGCACAGCTATGTCAAGCTGCACTGAAGCAGATTGGAGGAGCTTGTTCACTGTATTTGTTCTTGACAGTATCTCACACCACACTACACAGCAAATCAAGAAGCGGTAAGAACCAACTTCCTCTGCAAGTGACTGTGCCTCCACTTTGGCCACAGGATCATTAATCTTCTGTCTGGCTTCCAGTAAGGCTTCTCGAATCTCAGAGGCCTGATACCTGACTGCATGGACACTTTGGAGCCTGCTCTCCCATCTTGTGTCGCTCCATGACTTCACTGTTATGTTCACATATTGTTTCAAGATATTCCATCTTTGTGTGCCAGCAGAAAAAAAGGTGAACAGCTTTTGTACATACCCAAAAAATCCAACAGCATCTTTGGAGGATTTGGCAGCATCTGCAATGACGAGGTTCAATGTGTGTGCACCACATGGGACAAACACAGCTCTGGGATTCATTCTCAACAGTCTGGCTTGTACTCCTTGGTGTCTACCTTTCATATTGGCCCCATTGTCATAGGCTTGGCCTCTGCAACTGTCAAATGGAATTTTCAGATCAGTCAGCTTATCCAAGATGACTGAAGACAGATATAAGCCAGTTGTAGCCTCAACATTAACAAAGCCGAGGAAGTGCTCCTTTATCTCTGGCTGTCCCTTTAAAGCCACACTTCTGAGGATAATGGACATCTGCTCCTGGTGACTAATGTCAGGTGTACAGTCTAAGATAATGGAGAAGTATTTTGAGTCTCTTATTTGAGTCACAATAGTTGTGAGAATCCTGTCACTCACAAGCTGTATCAGCTCATTCTGTATGTCCTTACTAAGGTAATGAGCCTGTGTCTCCCCATCTTTAATTCTGCTGACATGATTTTCCAAAACAGGGTCAAATTTAGCTAATAATTCAACCTCTTTTAGAAAGTTTCCATTATCTGGTTGGAAGAGCTTATCTGATGAACCTCTGAATGCTAGGTTTCTTTCAGCCAGAGACTGTGTGATACTTATGAGTCTTGTAAGGACATCTCGCCATCTCTTTCTTTCAGCCTCCAAAGCTGTCATTTCTATGTGGTCAAGTGTTTTTCCACGACTTAGACGCAGATCAAGTTCTCTCCACTTGATCATATTGCTTGTGTGATCTGGACTACCCTCATGCTGCCTCAGAATGGCGTTGATATTTGACCAGTCATTAACACCTTCTCCTATTATTTTGTGTTTTTTTGTGGAAAAGAGCTTACAGCAAAAACAATACACAGCGTTGTTTTTCACTGAGTATGAAAGCCAGCTCCTGGTAATCATTTCACCATTTGACAGCCGCCTCTGTAATAATCCTGGATGGAACCCTCTTCTGGACATGTCTTTGGGGTAAGAAAAATCCACTCCTGGCTTTAATGGACCTCTGCGCACTAACTCAGTCCGCATACAGTCTGTTAAGACTGGAGGCCAGTCTGCTGGATCATTTGGTGGAGCAGAGACTGTTACTTTAGGATCTGAGCTAGCTTCTGATGCTTGCTGTGCACACATGGTTGTGTGAGTGGCTGAGGCTGCCTGTTCTTCCCCTGTGCTGCTTGTACTGCATGAGGCGGCTGCACTGGAGGATGAAGCTGGCTCATCTGTGCCTGTCCTACTTGAAGCTGGCTCTGTCCCTCCACTGGCTGACTGGCTGGAGTCTGTGCTGCTTGTGAGAAATTTAAGCATAGCACCTGTAAAATATAGATAGGCTACTATTAATTCAGCTCCATCAAATCGGCTGCACTTGTTTTACTTTCATATACTTCTATGTAGGTGATTGTTTATATTATTATTTATTTAGCATCATTGTCATAATATTTCACAAGTTGTATTTATTCACTAAGATATCTGCATCTATATTTGCCTGTGGGCTATCCAAGCAAACAAAATTATATCAATATTTATCCATTACTTTCCGTTTTGTATAAGTGCAGAAGAGTTCATTTGCAAAAGCAGATAATTCCGTTTTTAAAATTTTTCGAAACAATTTTTAATTATTGTTTACACCAGGTGATATCAGTCAAATCAGCTGAGTGGCTTTGACAAAGGAGATGAGACGTAACAAAACAGACGTAGCTAAAAAAAAATAAAAGCTTTATTGAAAACAACACTACAAAGAATAATTCAAAAGCATCAGCTCATCTTGTTCAAAATGGCATTTATCTGTTTTTGCAAATGAACTCTTCTACACTAGCCTACAACTAAAATTATAGAAGCCAGCAAGAAGCACACAGAGACCGGGGTTCACCCAGGGCTCACCGCCCTGTGAATGTAGGTCAAACACGGACTAGTCCCGTCCCTCCCACTCTCCCACCCGGAGAGGAGAGTTACCTGACTGCTGTTCCCGCAGTTCATTTTCATGTTGTTTTTTCTTCCTCTTTTCATTCCCCGAGGGATAACTCCGCTTCATCTTGCTAGATGCACATGCACTGGGAATCTGACGTGCGCGACGGACGGTCACGTTTTTTTTTTTGTTTTTTTTTCCCCTTCCCGCGGGGCCTCTATTAGTTTGCGGGGCCCTACGCAACGTGCGTAGTGTGCGTATTGGGTGAACCGGTACTGGACCTAAGTGTCCTGCCCAAGGGATGGAATGACTTAGTTGAAGAACTGTGGGCCGCAAACTTTGGGGAACAACTAGTTGATCACCTAATTTACTGCGACGAAACAACTGCCCTCCCCTCAGAATAAAGACCTCACTGCCCTTCTCTGTCACTTGGGTTGTCTCAGGAACACACTTAGCAAACGGGGGCTGTAGGGAGGGGTCCTGCTTCTGCAACTGAGTAACATTACCAGGAATGAGCTGCAACTCAGAACAATCAGGCTCAGGCAATAACTCTCCTATCTCAGTTCCCCTCACTCTGTCCTGCCTCCGTTCTCTCCTACTTTTCTTCACCCTAGGCTGCCTAGCCTCCTCCACACATGGCACCTAATCAGCAAAAGGTAGTTCCTCCTACCCCTTAGCTGATTCAGACTGTTCACACCTGCCTCTGGACCTTGTGACTGCCACCATACCTTCGCTGGCCCTGTTCTGACTTTGCTCAACCCCATACTTAGCAATAAGATCATACAGGACCGGAAGATCTCTCCCTAGCACAACCTGATATGGAAGCTTCTCCATTACGCCCACTGCAAGCAAATATTGCTGACCCTCAATGTCAATGGGCACCTCTGCTATGGGGTAGTCTACATTGTCTCCATGAACACATCAAATGCTAATCTTTCCCTCAATAAAGATAACATCTCTGGGCAGACAGTCTGGCCTAACCAGGGTGCGATTACTACCTGAGTCTAAGAGAGCTATATACATCTTGTCCTCAATAGATACACAGGCTGTACGTTCCTCATTAAAAGATTCTTGCTGCTCACCACCCTCAAGGTGCCTAAATGACGACGTGGGTGCACAACACATGCAGGTCTTACTTACATGCTGACCCGGACAATCTGCCTTAAAGTGACCTACCTGACCACAAGAGTGACATGCTAAGGGGCCTCTGTTTCTGAACTCTTTATTTTTACTGGTATTTATACTGCTGGGGCCTTGCTTAACATGTCTGTCCCTCCACCCATTACCCACGGCTGGCTTACCAGGTGAAAGGGCGGCTGGGTGAGGTCTGGGACTTGTAAAGGGTCTTGTGGTGCGTCGAGCTGCCAGAAAAGTTTCAGCCATTTCTGCTGCATCCTTAGAAGATGTGGGGTTACGCTCTTTAACCCATGTGCGGAGCTCAGGGTTCAGGATCCTCAAAAACTGCTCCATGATGATAGCATCTCCAATTTGTTCCTTGGTTTTGTCTTTTGGATTCATCCATTTGTCATACAAGTCTTTAAGGCGGGCCTGCAACTCCTTGGGCGTCTCATCACCCTCCACTTTACTGGATCGAAATCTCACACGATATGACTCTGCATTGATTTCATATTTATGCAGGACAGCACTCTTGACTTTGACATAGTCCATTGTTTCCTCAATGTCCAAAGCAACATATGCCGCCCTAGCCTTACCAGTGAGTAGTGGGGCGAGATGTAGACTCCACTCATCTCTTGGCCACTGGCATGCATGTGCAATTCTTTCGAATGTTGTCAAGTAATGCTCATCCTCATGATAAGGCTGCATTTTTGGACCCTTCCACCCCGGAATTCTGGGCCCTGGATTGGATGGCTGCCCCCTGGAAGCCTCAACTGGAACAGCATCAGGAGCAGGCCCCATGAGCACCTGCTGAGCCTCATGCTGCACTGACGATGATATAGAGGGCGGCACAGAGTCAACTGGTGAAGCCACAGCCGGCTGGCGATCCTGGCGTTCTTGCCGAACCTCTAGCTGAAGCTGAGCGAACTGGTGCTGGACCCTCTTCCAACGCTCCTCTTGACGCTTCCTGTCCTGCTCCCATTTGACCTCACGGTCAGACTGTTGCTCTATCAAACATCGCAAAAGACTGGATAGCTCTGCCAAACTTGGGGTTGGAACTTGTGGTTGACCCCCTGCTGCCCCCTGCAGGTCAAGATCATCAAGACATTCCTCCTGTGGGCCGTCCACGAGCTCATTTGCCTTTTTGGGTCTGGGCATGATCTTCACTGCCTCCTACTGGTCTGGAGTCACCACTGCCACCATTTGTAAGATAGTGTTGCCTCGGGATCCTTAAGGAAGTAGGAGGCAGACTCAAAAGGCTCGGTTGAATGTCCCGTTGGTGGGCATTTTATTTACAGTGCTTCCAGGAAATGTGCAAAAACCACAAAAAAATAAATAAATAAACTAAACAAAGTATGATCATAAGTAACTGAGGCTCAATCAACTCATAAGAACTCCCAAATAACTGCACAAGCCCTGGTAGCTGCTGTGCTCACTTCCTTCTCTCCCTGGCCTCCCAAACCCCACTGAATATATCCCTACCTGTCTCTCAGTAGGGTGCCTTAGGACCTTACCATCCTCCACTACAGGGGTCAACAAATTAAACAATTCAACTCTTCAACATAACAGACACACAGAATCATTACCAGCTGTACCTCATATTTCCCACTAAGCTTTAATATCCCGCCACATGCCATATCTTCCCATATCTCTACTGTTCAGAGACCTACATATAATATACTTCATTACATCTACACATTACCCCCTTCAACATGGTAGCACCCATGACATCATTGACGATGTCATCCAGTGTATAAAAGACTGGGAATTGTGGGCTGGCCCCCTTTCACACACAATGGCTTCCTGCACAGGTAAGGAGGTAAGTAACTCAGACAAAGGAAATAGTTTTAACTTAATAACTCAGGAAAGCTGCTTGAAGAAACATGAATAAAAGTAACTGAAATATCAACCCTGTTTGTTTGTCATTACTGTTTAACCAGATTTTAAAGGTGATAACCCTCTCAACAAAATATAATGCTAAACACAAACAGACCCAGGATAGTTATGTGTATTGCACTATCATGTGAGATTCATGGCTAACTTAACAGACAAAGAACTAAACTAAACATGGTGTAGACATGAAATGGCAGAGAGATAAACATGTATCCACTTGACAAGTGGCATTTATTAGTCCACTTTGTCACAAAGGGGAATAAAGATGGGTGGTACCAATGTTGAGATTATACCATTATAAAAGATGATGTGTTGAACTGAAAAACTGCTTTCCTTCATGAACGAAAACCTGCTGCACTGAACTCTGAAGCGCTCTGGTGCCTTCCTTGAAGATAAGATTGAATTTATGAACAAAATGTTGCAGAAGTCAAGGCTTAGTCTCTAACTCAAGATTCAGACTTCTGACACACAACACAGTACAAGTTCATCTGTGAAACGCAGTGGAGGTAATGTCATGCTTCTTATGGAACGGGCTCATTAATCTTCATTGATGATGTAACCCATGATGGCAGCAGCAAAATGAACTCAGAGGTCTACAGAAACATTTTGTCTGCTAATTTAAAGAAAGATGCAACCAAACTGTTAGGGAGATCCTTCATCATGCAGCAAGATAATGACCAAAGTTCAGAGTTCATCAGGAGCAAGAAGTGGAGGGTTTTAGACTGGCCAAGTCAATCTCCAGACTTAAACCCTACAGAGCATGCATTTTATCTGCTAAAGAGGAGACTGAAGAGGGTAACCCCCCAAAACAAACAACAACTGAAAGAGGCTGCGGTCAAAGCCTGGAAAAGCATCACAAAAGAAGAATGCCAACATTTGGTGATGTCAATGGGTCACAGGCTCGATGCAGTTATTGCAAGCATAGGATTTGCAGCTAAATATTAAGTTTTATTTACTGTAATCTACTTTAAGTCTATCTGTTCCAATACTTTTTCTCATATGAGAAATGGTTGGGGTTCAAACAAAAGGTGCTATCTTCTAAGCTGTGTATCAGATCGAAATGTAAATATCTGGAAATAAAAGCTGAAATGTTGATCTCTTGTCTCATATTGTCAAACCCAAATGTTTTCAGTCTACAGCAGAAATAAAGGAATTGGCCTCACTGTTCCAATACTTTTGGAGGGGACTGTATGTGTGTGCATGTGTGGCTGGCTCATAGATACCTTATAAAACCTTTAACTTCTTAAGACCCAGTATGCTGTTTATTTTGTTACTGTTGTGAGGAAGCGCCAGCTCCCTCACTGTTTGCTGGGCCATCTTTGCTAAGTATGTTACATTTTTCTTTGTTTTATTTATTTAACTGATTATTTATATTAATTAGAGACACAGCATTGTCATCAGAGGTTAATTAATTTCTAAAAACATATTAAAAATTCAATCATAATACAAAAGAAACAGTTTGAATTTGAATCACCTGCTTTAAGTCCTTTGTGCATCTGGGCATGTGCTTAAAGATGGAGCACACCTCAGTAGGTATGGCAATCTAGAAGTTTGAATTCATGTTGTACATTTCATTGATTTTCATTTTTGAATGTACAGTATTGTTTATATTGCAGAATTTAATGTGTATGTATGTGTAATGTATTTGTTGGGACAAGCAAATCAAAGAAATGATGGTTTTTATTGTTAGTAATCTTGTTCGTTCTCCCTTCCACAGCTCTAGTCGGATAAGCTGGTTTGAACTGGGGAGAAGGCCTATCAGAGTATACATATGTTGAGAATGGTTTGGTTGTTCTTTTTTTGTTGTTAAATGACTATTTTGGTTTGATGACTGAATAAAAGTCAACCTGCTTTTCTGCACACCTCCTGGCCAGCGTGAGGCTTTTGTGACCCTGCACCTCTCTTTATAACACTGTCTAGTTTCATAGTAAAGGCCTGGTAATTAGCAGACTCTAAAATAAAGGGTTACCAAATATCCAACTTCACAGCAGAAATAAACATGTTTACAGCCTGTTACAAAAAATGATTTTGGTCTCTATAGCTAATTTCCCCGTTCATGACAACTGGACCAAGTCTGAATTTTTATGCGTAATTAACAGGTAGGTGCTGTTACAGATAGCTTGTTTGAGCACCCAGGTGTCATTCAGCGTCACAAAGGCTCTTCAGAAACCTGAGGGGTGACGTCACTGCTACAACATACTTTTTTATACTGTCTATGGTTGAAACTCTACATACTCGTACAAAGGCATACTCATGTCCGCGCTATCAACACTGCCACGGAGCAGGGGTTGGGGTGAGCAGTAGCTTATTTGCATTTAAAAAAAACATACTCAAAGTGAACAGGGCTAAATAAAAGAACAAGGTGCTTGATTTAAAAAATAAAAACAAAAACACAATTGATAAAAGTGAGTCTTCAGATGAGAATGAGATCTGAGATCTCCAGGCAGGGAGTTCCACAACTACCAAACAGAATGGGGTGTTGTTTAGCTCAGTCGGTAGAGCATCCGCCCCATGTACAAAGGCTCAGTCCTTGCTGCGGCGGCCCAGGGTTTGAATCCGACCTGTGGCTCTTTCCCGCATGTCATTCCCCATCTCTCTCTCCCCACATTCCTGTCACTCTTCAAGCTGTCTCTAAAAAGCTAAAAAAAAGGCTTAAAAAGGCCAAAAAAAAATCTTTAAAAAAAAACAAAAAAAACAAAACACAATAATCAATTCTAAAAGTCACAGGTAACAGTGAGTTTGGATGGCTTTTTCTAACTCTGCAGAGAAACGAAAGATCTTGTTGAGTTGTATTTGAGGAAATCAGGACTGCACCTCTCTAGTCAGAGATTCTAAATCTACAGGAGGCCTAAATACCCTCACTAAATACAATTATATGGTTCAGGACCCTTGTAAGTAACCACATTACTATAAATAACTCACTCTATGATAACTGACGATGACAACTGAATTTCTATATTTCATCATGAGGGAAATAAACACGAACATGTATGCTGCCAAAGATTTTATTCAGAAAAAAATACATGAAAAGCAGTCAGATAACAATGTGAATGAATTGTTAGGATCATTAAGTAATGTGCTCTCTCTTTAGTACTGATTGATTCAGGACATCATCATGGAGTGGTTGAAGTAGAACAGGCATGTCCAAAGTCCAGCCCGGGGCCAATCACGGCCCGTGGTCAGATTTCATGCAGCCCTCAGCTTCATTTTTATAATAATATATTATTTATGGCCTGCTAGGATTGTCAGATACTGTATGGCTGGAAGATTTGGCTTTTTGGTTGACATAACGAAGTATTTGAGTACGCTACACGTTAACCTCTAAGGACATAACTGCTGGTGTTATATATCTGTAGATGTGACACAAAATATTACTTTCTGAATGATCTTCTGAAAGACTAGATCAAGAGTGATATGTTTTAAACTTAAATGTTAACAGACTCTGTATTTCTCATTATAAGTCATGTTTAAAATGAACATGAGGTCAAAATTTGTATCAACTTGCATGTTTAACGTATTCCATACAATTTATTCTTTGTTATCTGACTCCAGATGTGAAAGAAAGGAAGAACTGGAAATGTGACGATGAAAATAAAATTTTTACAGACAGTAACTTTTAGTCTTAATTTTTTCATTTTTAAAATGTTAGTATTGGCCCCCGAGCATCTTCACATTGTCAAATCTGTCCCTCTTTAAAAGAAGTTTGGACACCCCTGAAGTAGAAGGTAACCCTTTGGTTGGGTGCTCCTGTAATGAAACACAGACACATTTAGAACAGATTTTCAAACACAAACTAAGAACTTAGAGTTTGCGGACAGTAAATTATTGCTAACCTCAAGTTCAATGATGTAAATTAGTTATGACTCTAATGTTCGACTCACACACACACGTCCATAAATCAGCAAGGGCTGTTTGAGCAGCACCTCATCACCCTCAACTTGCAATTTCATCCTCATCCTCCAGACAATCAGTATAGAAACCACTAATATGGCTGCTGCCACTGAACCTACCACAGCTGTGACCACGGTGGGGTTATTAGCAGCTCCATGTGGAGCACCTTCATCAGCGGCCTTCATCAGATCGACATCAGCTTGGATGACAGAGCGGGGAAGAGGCTGAGATACCAGCAGATGAGATATATCTGAGGACAAGTAGACAACAGTCATGACGCTTCAAAGACAGAATGATCTTCAAGGATAATTGTGTGTGATCTCCTGGTCTTGTTAAGTGTCTGAAGTCCACACCTTCCAGACTGAAGAGGAAGAAGGCATCGTCTCCTTTGATGAAGTTTCGGCTCTTAAGCCTTTGGTGGGTGATGAAGGCACTTGTTCCGTAACCTGGGCCTCGATAGTAATAGCTACCATCAGATTCAGTCACTTTAGAGCCCACCTTCCTGGGATTGTCCCAGTAGTACTGAGTGCCTGGAAGAAACAGAACTGTCATTCCCTGTTGGGTGGAATGAGAACTCACTGGAATCCATTCACTGTATAAAATACAGAAGGAGTGGATAGTCAAGCTAAATTATTTACCCATGTCTTACCGTCAGAGAACTTCTTGCCAGGGTCAGTGGTGACCATTCGGTGCATGTTCATTTGCTGTCTGATGTCAGATTGTTGATCCATCAGAGCCATAGTTGCCTGCTGCCACAGACACGGCCACTTGAGTTTGCGGTCATTGGGGCCTGAGGTCAGGTAGAAGTCCATGGCAATGTACCCTGGATATTTGCTTGTTCCATTTAGGTATACCCCTACCTACAATCACAGAGTGGTATGAAGTAACATTCATGTACTTGCTACTTTCTTTAGAAAAAAAAGAAAAAAAGAAGCCAAATATAGATATTTAACAAAAATTGTTACAGTGGAAATCTATGCAAACATTGTGGATGGTTAAGTGTCATGTCAAATCCTACTTTGATGGAGGCATGACCCGCCCTACTCTACCCTTATATTATATACCAAAACAACCAACCAGCAATTGTCAAATAATAGCTTAGCAACTGTAACTATATGAAACAGTTGTGTGAAGCTCTGGATATCAAATAATCATGTCTGGCTAAAAAGCTTAATGGATATTGTCAGAGTTATGTCTTCTACATGATCATCAACTGGTGAGGATGCTAGCTTTTTGCCTGGGCTGATCTCAGTCTTTTAGCACAATGTCATACACATAGTGACTATATTCTACTATATTCTTTTACCTGGAAGGAGTAACCTGCTGGTGACAGAAAGCGAGGGCTATACAGTTCATCTCCTTGTTTTGTAGTTGCCAGCAGGCGGGCAATGTTGCGGATGTGCCAGATGTGCTGTGGGCACTTTGTGGATGATAGGTTAATGTCATCGAGAGAGAAACCTCCCTTTGATCGTTTCCTTCCCCTCACGCCTTCAAACACCACTCGGACCTTCTGTGCCCGATTGACCAGATTGATGTTATGCAGTTCCCAGGAGCCCATGACACCTCCTGTAAAGAGAACAGATATTAATTTTATTTATTATTCATAAATTATAACCAGTTTTGAGATTGAGTGGGAAATCACTGAGTTTCTGATTTGATTTCACACTCGCACATTCTAAATGTTCACCAAAGTCAGACATTTCCCAGTTGTATACATTGAGGCTTTAATGATAAAATGTAATGTTTCATTTGTTACCTGAAATACTCTTGTAGATCTTCTTGATACCGCTGGGCTTGTCCTTATTATACTCTCGCACCCAGATATTGAGAACATCGTCAGCTGCCCCGGTGTTATAGAGGAAGAACTGCAGACACTGGGCTCCACGTTTGGGGTAAAGCCAGCGACTCTCCAGGAATGCACGGTCACCAGGTTTAGCAGAGGCTGTGCTGAAGTGCATGAAGTAACCTTTTCCTGAGGTCACAAGGAGATAACAATGGGTAATGTCAGCCCTCAGAAGTTTGTTATATTACATAGTAATACTAAAGAAGTGAAAGTTAAGTTAGTTCCACATGATTACTGGCCAGGAATAAATCACACACAAGGTTTTAGTGCTGCTGTTGGTGGGTCAAATTTTATTAGCCAACGCAGCTGTGGATAGACCTTTAGCTTAGTATGAGTAAGGATAAAGGTCAGAACACTGACTGACTCCAAATAAATAGTTTTATTCTCTTTTTTAAGGCAACATTTTAATCTCTGAGATCTTCCTCAGACAAATGTCAAGAGAGGACATGTGCAGACCTTTCTCCTTTGTGCAGCATTTTACAACAACCAATGATACAAATCCTCTTTAAAATTGTATCTAATAAATAAGAATAATTTGATATTCATCTTGGAACCTCAAACAATTCACAAGGGCACAACTGAGTGCAGAACTATGCCAGTGGTGCCAATAGTCCAGTTTTTTATGCTAATCAGCGACCACTGTTGTATTACAAAGGACCTTGCAACATAATCAAAGTGAAACATAATGTTTTTTTTTTCTTTTTCCTATTCGGTGAAAACAAAACCTCCTTGGTGGAGGTAATAATATTACATATTTTTATTGCCAGCCTGTACTTTGTACAGATTATGTTATAAATCAGTTTTGTTTTTAAACAGACACTAAATGCAGAGGCCAAGTATCTACTGTATGAGGCCTGATAAGGAAGAATGATGATGTGACTAGCTTTTCTTTGTCACTGCTGACTGAAACAAACACAGAGATGTGTTCAATGTGTTAATTCATTTCTTTTGTCTAAGCAGTGTCTCTGCAGTGTTAACACTATTTAGAAATGACTCAAAGTTTAGCACCATAACATGCATTTGTAATGACTGACACTCACCTTTGCATTTTCCCATGTTGGAGAAGTCAGTGTGAGGCCCTCCTCTCACAGAACTACGTTGATCCCACTTTCTGTTACCAGGACCCTGAATCATCCCACAAATGTTCTCCTGCTCAAAGTTACAGCTATCCACAAAGGTAGATGACTTGGCTGTGGAGAGAAAACAGTTTCATCAAGGGTACAGCAGACTTGAATGACCAAGACTTTTATGTTATTGGAATGCTACTAAAATGTATTGTATGTATATATGTAGATAGATTAATTATAAAAAACACAATTATTTTACCTGGCATATGTGGTTTTGTGACAAATTGACAATATGATAAAATCAGAACTTAATAATCAGACTTAATCATTAATGACTGATGCAGCATTTACCAGGTCAATGAAGTATATCACTCGCTTTTTTACAGTATTTTTTCATTCCCTTGAGTCGAATAAAAAATACATTTTATGCCTTTCTTAGTGCAAAAAAATGCAATAACAACACAATACAAGAGAGAATCTGAGGGCAATTGGGACCAACAACAATACTAAAGGAAAGTCAAGATCACTTTCCAGGGACAAACTGAATATGCTTTATCCAAATGAGAGAAAGCTTCAACCTTAATTAAATCTGATAAAACAGTATTAGCCTTGAGACTATTCTATTTGTGAGGTAGAAATGGTATATTTCAAAGTGTGACGATATTTGTGACAGATGCCGCAAGCAGCCCGCGTCAATTTGCACAGAGCAGCTCGAGCTGTCAGAAGCCAGACACAGAAACAGCATAGAGAATCCTGTCGATTATCAAATTAAAACAAGGTAGGTTGAATTGTGGTCAGGTCAGGTTTAATCCGACCAGTAAGAAGCTGTTGTTTTGCTCAGTAAACCTAACAAGTATATCTGTAAGAAATACATCAAAAATCATACTATGTATTTGAAAGAAAATGATTTGCAAGAGATGCAACATGCTTTGAAGAACCTCCATCCTCACTACTGCAACTCTACTGAAGAATGAAATCTAGGTATGAAGTTCTTAACTCAGATCTATAAACTTTAAGACTGGTATTCCACCACTACATCTACCTTTATCCTGCTGACAGATAGAAAAAACAACTGATTTTTTGTTATTTATTATGCACCTTGACAAGTTTCTTTATCAGATCTAGCATGATAGAGACGTAAAAAAAAATCATTGTACAGTGAAAATTACCATTTTGACATTAATATTCAGAAGAGAAATATATCCAGCATATCAAACATATCCAGCTTTCAGACTGACAGGTTGAGATGACTCACTGCAGTTGTAGAGACGGTTGAGTTTGGTTAGGTCACTAGCACTGAACCCAATCCTCTGACCAATCACATCCATAAAGTGGGGGACCTTGGTGACGATGGTGGGCTCAGAACCAATGCTGAAGGACTTTTTGCTGTAGTGCATTACAGAGCCATAGTCATAGGGAACACCTAGAGCACTCGACTCTGTGTCATCATGTTTTTTGAAGTTGCCAGTTTTATCTGAGGAAGATGGATGGAACAACAGAATTGCAAACAACCTCAATTATGTGTAAAAATGTAACTATAAGGAGAAAAAGTGTTGAGCTCTAATTCAAGGTGATCCATGTCAATGTTACTTTTTCTGATGCGATCCCACATGATGGTGACATAATCATCACGGTCAGCTCTGGACTGCTCATGCCAAAAGCCCAAAGCGTGCAGAAACTCATGCTCAACGGTTCCGAGACTATCACAGTTTTTACCAATGGACAGCTGCTGCTTTCCCACATGCTTGTTACCTACAGAGGAAAAACATCTGCAGAGAAGAGAGATGCCCTTAATGTAATAGATTTTTATGACCAGGAGAGGTCAGCATTAGACATGTAGCTCGTGGTCACCAGACAACTCTAAGTCCAATATTCACTCTTCTTTTAGCCCTGTTTTGGTCTCCATCAACTCCTGAGAAAACCTTTCCATGATGAAAGTGCTGAGACCAAAACAGTAAAGTTACGTGTTGTAAAATCATATTATGGAACAGAAAGATGCTGAAGGGTTCTGCAGAACTGATGATGAATGCTCATTCGGCTCACCCTTTTCCTTTGAACACAGAGATGTAGTTCTTCTCTCCTTTCCATGGTGTGAAGTCAATGCAGGTCTTCAGTCTGTACTGGTCAAATGCCTTCAGGATCACTCCCTTTGCATTCATTTCTACATGTTACAAAATGTAAGACAAAGACACTTTAAAAAGTGTCCTAATTTGGTATGTAGCCATAATAACATGGTGAGTACTGTCATTGTGAGTTTCCTATACAGGAAGCTCTCAGGAATAGATCAACAAAGTTACAACAGAGTAAGAATAAAATGAGGGTAAGAAGACAATATGAGCATACACTGTGATATGTAAGAACATCATTACATAGAATAACACTCAGAGAATACCAAGTCACAAATATTTCTGCTGAAAGGTCAGAGATCCTTACACGCATAAAGTGGTTCAGAGTCTGATGAAGAGGAATAAAAGAAGAGCGATCCTGTCCTGGATCTGATGTGATCGGAAACCTTCAACTTGGATACAAGAAACTGAAATTTTGTTGTTTCTCACTCTGAATAGTGAATCTTCTCAAAGTGGGAATCTGAATCTTATCTTTAGCCTTGAAAGTTATCACAAGAACTCATACAGTACATGAATTGCTACTCAAATTTTAGAAGGTACATGTAGCAAGTTAAAGCTGCAAGAAAGAAACATTGCAAGCACAAATACACAGACCATAGCAAAATACAATTCAATTAAATGTGGGTCAGTTTTGATGCATACCTTTTAGCCTTGCTATGTTTTAAGTATTTTGAGCGTTTTTTAGATTGTCTTGCATGTAGTGTTTTTTTCCTATTGGCCCCTCAACTACCCACAGACTTAGTTTCTGGCAGTTATTAGGGTGGTGAGCAACAGGTATGCAGAAGCACTGGGGAAGAGTTTTAAGCACTGGCAGAACAGAAAGCAGAAGGTACCATGGAGCCCTGGAGGAAGGGGTTGGGGCGATTCCTAACCCAAAACCCCTAACCCTAAACCTGACACTAAACCCAACCCTAGCCTGGAAGACTGCATGAGTCAGAAAGAGGCTGCCACCACTGAAAGAGAACGTCTCGAAGCCTTAAGTGCAGCAGCCTGTGTCCGTTTGGCATTACTACTCCAGCCTGGGTGGATAGCAGGACTCTACCCAGGAAATGTGTGAGACCTCACTTTTTAACTAACCATTACGAGTGTGTTGGCAGAAGACTGGCAATTGTTTTTGTGCTCTCTGTGTAGACACGTTGCTAGACCCGAGACATGCCGAGCCAGGTGGAGGTGGACCACAGGACAAGGTGAATGAGTTTCGCCACCATCCCGAGTTGAGGGGAGGCATCATGGATTAACAGAGGGGTGTGGACGCAATGCAACCCTCTCACATCTAAGTACCATTTTAGGACTTTCCTTTTTAAACTGGGAATACTTTTATCTTAACCTCATATTTTACATACTTTTATTTTTGGACAATAGAGTGTCTCCTGCCGCCTATCTTTCAAGGATCCTGGACTGCCTTTCCACATAAAGCTTAAGAGTACAATAGATAACACGTGTCTTACCCAGACTGTTCTCTAGGTAGTAGGGAATCGTTGTCGGCCAGCGATACTTGTCTCCTATGATGGTGTTTCTGCTGAATGCCTGATGGGAATGAAGGAAATGACAGATGGATAAAAGAAAAACAGAACACAAACAGATTCACTTTGTCATATAGCTCTAACTTTGGATTCTAAAATTGCTAATTTTACTCCATTGCAACGGAAATCTTCTTCAATACAAAGAGGATATTCTGTCCTATTAGAAGACATTATCATCTGTAGGTTTGTAGTTCTTATTCTTTGACTATGCATCCTCATGTTTGAGTCTCTCCTTCTTTTGTCAGGCAGGCAGCTCAGCCACAGGGCTGTGTGATGAGCCGTACACACAGCAGTTTGTTCATACAGATCAGTCTTTCGTTCATTTTAAATATGAATCCTGCATGCACACCAAAGTTACTCATGGAGTCCATGAGTCCCTGTGCTTGGGCCACTTCTATTCAGCTGATATATGCTTCTGTTAGGCAACATTATTAGAAATCACTCCATTAACTTTCATAGTTATGACGATGATACCCAATTATATTTACAGATAAAGCCTGATGAAATCAATCAGTTAGCTAAACTTCAAACATGCCTTAAGGACATAAACAATTGGGTGACCTGCAATTTTCTGGTGTTAAACTCAGACAAAACTGAAGTTCTTGTAATTGGACCCAAACACCTCGGAAACTCTCTTTCTAGTTACTATAGATGGGATCACCCTGACCTCCAGCTCCACTGAAAAGAATCTTGGAGATGTCTTTGATCAGGATTTGTCCTTTAATGTCCACATTAAACAAATTTCAAGGACTGCTTTTTTTTCACCAACGTAACATTGCAAAAATCAGGTGCATCTCAAACAGATGCAGTAAAACTAGTCCACACATTTGTTACTTCTAGATTTTTGCAACTCCTTATTATCAGGCTGCTCCAATAAGTGTCTTTGGACTTTGCAGCTAATTCAGAATGGTGCTGCACGTGTACTGACAGGAACCAAGATCAGAGATCAGATTTCTCCCATTTTGGCTTCTTTGCATTGGCTACCTGTAAAATCAAGAAATTAAAATCCTTATGCTCACCTACAAAGCTCTTCATGGTCAGGCACCATCATATCTTGAAGAACCCTTAGTACCTCGTTACCACACTAGAACACTGCGCTCTCAGAATGCTGGGTTCTTTGAGGTTCCTTTAGTCTCCAAAAGTAGAGATTGGGAGCCAGAGCTTTCAGCTATTAAGCTCCTCTTCTGAGGAACAAGCTCCCACAGTGAACACTTTTAAGAGTAGACTTAAGATGTTTCCTTCATTCAATATGGAAGGTGTCAAGAGATAACTTTTGTTATGTTTTGGTGTGCTATATAAATAAAATTCAATAGAAAAGTGAATTGAAGATCAGTCTCAAGTCATCTCTTTCAATTATTTAAGCCAGATTTGTTTTGTGCTCAGTTATTCACATAAACACATAACATTGCAACAAGTTGGCACTGGTAATTTGTTATTGGCTGTCTTAAGTTTGTCTTAAGAGTTTTTGGATTCTTTGGTGTCTGTGCACAGTAAAACTAACTCACTTCATCGTGTTGGATATCTCCCTCCAGCAGATCCAGCCCAGCCGCTGCAAAAGAAAATTGTACTGGTTGATGAAAATCCTCAGAGACGTAGACAGATTATACAAATCAAAAATAATCTACAAACCTTCATTGATGTCAAAGATGTCCCAGTCACGTCCTTCATCAACATCAGTTTCTGCAGATGTAGAATCAATAATATGCTGCTCAAACGTGGGATTACATGAGGTATAAAAGTAATGTATTATGATTAGGATCATTTATGTACCTTACTCTATATTACTGGTGCAATGATCACTGACATGATGCAGACCTGAGATATGTTTACTTTAGTTTTTAAAGCTATTTATTCTTCTATTTAAATTCTAAAATCCTGATGTCTGGCTCTACTTTCAGATTTGAAATGGATTTCCAAGTTGTTCTGAGTCAGGTGTCCATATTGCTGATACTTCAGTCACTAAAATACATTCAAGTTTAATGCAGGAAATTCTGACTTTCCTGTGGGCTGAATGTACAGCTTGGGGTGTAGTGGGGATACTGTTATGATCTCATACAAAACCAGGGTCATGCATTCACTGTCAGATAATTTACATCACCTTGCTTCGGTTCAAGTTCAGCCTATGTAAAAGTTTTTTGTCTACCTCCTGAAAGTACTAAACATGAAAATCATCACAATATGTGACTCACCTGTATCACCTGTTAGCTCAGCTGCTGCCTGGTAAATACATTAGAAAACACATCAATCCATCAATGGAGAAAATTGATGACATGATTTACTCAAGAATGAACTGACACCCTGAGAAACTCAACATTAAAACAGTGTCACTGTTTTGGATTGGAAACACAATATAGATCAGTGATTCTTAAGAGTTATTACTGTTATCCATGAGCCACTCAGTTAAAATACAGCTTCCCACCACTTGGTGGCGGTAAGTCGACAGTGCTGCCAACCCCCCAAAACAGAGGTAACGAGGCAGAGCCCAGTGCGTGGACTGCAAAGTTTTCATAAAACTTAACGGGACACCTGAGGAGGCAAAAGTACTGGTCATCAAAGACATTGAGGACTTGGACCAATACAAGTGAGCATGAAAGAAGAGAAGAAGAAAAAAATAGAGGATCTACACTACATACAGCCATGATAAGAACAATAAAAATCACACATCCACAGTGGCTACTACAAACTACAAACTACAAACACCAGGAATGACAAAAATTGATCATATTGGTTTGAAAACATTTGAATATACTGAGCATACATTTCAAGACATGGAAAATGACATTGATCCTGCGTGGCTTTATATGTGGATAAGTACTTAAAATACAAGGTGGTGAAAAACATGACAACTGTGGTTGATAACTTGTTCGAATGTATCACATTAGAAATATGTATGGAAAAGAAGAAGAACATAACTGTAAGCTATATATGTACAGTAGAACGCCAGGATCAAATATTGAAACATTCAAGGACTGGAAGAGTTCTTTGGGAAAGTAACACAAAAGGTTATTTTCATCTGTGGGGACTTCAACATAGACCTATTACATCCAAATAAGCATAACATGACAGAAGAGTTTATCAATGCAATGTATAGCATGAGTTTATATCCAAAAATCCCCAGGCCTAGCAGAATTACAAGTCACGGTGCTACGCTAATAGATAATATATTTGCAAATGTTATGAATAATAATGTAGTGAGTGGGTTATTTATAAATGATATCAGTGACCATTTACCAGTATTTGCAATGTATGACAGTAAAGGATAATAATATTAATACATTTAGATACAAACAAGTGAGAACAGAGGAGTCTATGAACGCATTTAGAAATGAATTATTAATACATGATTGGACAATTGTATATAAAGAGCAAGACACTGACAAAGTATATGAAACATTCTTAAAAGTATTCAAAACCTTGTATGACAAAAATTGTATGATAAGACAATATGCAAGAAAACAAAATATACAGATAGAGCATGGATGACAAAGGGACTGCAAAATGCCTGTAAAAAGAAAACTACTTTATATAGAAACTTCATAAGATACAGAAGCAAAGAGGCAGAAAAGAGATATAAAACATATACAAATAAATGAAGTAATATTATGAGGACATGCAAAAAAGAATACTATAATGAAATATTAGATTGTAATAAAAACAACAAGGTATATGGAGTGTACTAAACAAAGTCATCAGGAATCAATCTAGAGATTCCAGTTACCCTCAGTACTTCACTGATAATGGTAAAACCATTAATAATATAGATAGTTAGTGGTTTTTGCAAGTGTGGGACCAAATTTGGCAGAAAAAAATCAGTGACCCAGAGACCCTCAAAGAGGGCCAGGGTTAGAGACAGGGGAAGATTACATAGAACGTAATCCAAGCTCTCTTTTTCTTGGACCAGTAGAAAAAAAGGAAATTTTGGATATTGTAAATAAATGTAAATTTCTACTGATTGGAATGACATTGATATGACAATAGTGAAGATGAAAGTTGCAAAAGTAATACCTCCGTATAAAAATGGGGATAGACACCACTTCACAAACCACAGACCTGTTTCCTTACTTTCCCAATTTTCCAAGATATTGGAAAAACTTTTCACGGTAAGACTAGACAAATTCATTGAAAAGCACAAACTGCTAAATGACAGTCAACATGGCTTTAGACCAAACACATCAACATGCATGGCACTAATAGATATAGCAGAGGATATTACTAATTGTATTGACAAAAAAAAGGTACACAGTGGGAGTATTTTTAGATTTTAAAGAAGCCTTTGATACCATTGATCACAATAGACTAATTGATAAATTGGAATGGTATGGTGTCAGGGGGGTTGTGCTGAACTGGCTTAAATCTTACTTAAAAAACAGGCAACAGTTTGTGGAGATAGGTGAGCATAACTCAACATGCCAGGATATCTCTTATGGGGTACCTCAGGGGTCAGTATAAGGACCAAAATTATTCATTCTCTATATAAATGATATATGCAGAATTTTGAAATTTGTTTTATTTGCAGATGATACTAATATATTTTGTTCTGGGGAGGATTTACAGCAGCTTTTGGACGAAATCATATTGGAAATGAGAAAATTAGAAAGTGGTTTGATATAAATAAGTTATCATTACATGTGGACAAAACAAAGATTATGTTGTTTGTTAATTATAAAATAAACATTCCAGTTCAAGTGATGATGTTTCTTTTTTCATTGTATTTTTCTTTTCCTCTCTTTATTTTATCTTATTTTTTTTGTTGGCTTTTACATGTTCGAAATGAAATTTTCAATCAAAAACAGTGTTAACATTTGAATGGGCCCTGGGCCGCTTTGTACTTGAAAGGTTGCGCCTCAAGGTCAAAAAGGTTAATAACCCCTGATATAGATTACACTTACCAGTCCCAGGCCAAAGAACACAATGATCCACCTGAGTGCCATGGCTCCAGCTGCAGACACACACTCACTACTGTGTTGGTTCAACCCTGCAGTAGTCTGGTATCATAAGTGTTTCCTTTTTTTTGTAGTCCAGGGTGGGGTTGCATCAGGTACTTTAGTTCCTCCTAAGTTCTTAATAACTACAAGCTAATTTCTTCACCAAATCAGGTTGCACCATTAAGTCTTTCATAATTTTATGTTGATTCTTTGGAAACATATCAACTTCAGGGGGTAGAAGATATATTAAACTTACTACTTCTAATGTTTTAGTTTGTTGTTTTGTTTTTTTTTTGTATTTATATAAAGAGTATATAAATTATTAGGGAGTGAGAAGTAAAAAAAAAAATTATTTTATAATTTAAATATTTATATTTTTTATATTTTTTTTATTTTTTTTATCTAATTAAACTACTTTACATTTTAGATATATATTATTTAAAAAATTTATTTTTTATGAATAAAAAAAAAAATGAAAATAAAAATAAAAATTAAAATTAAAAATTAAAAATAAAAATAAAAAATAAATTTAAATATAAAAAATAAAAATTAAAAAAAAAATTAAAAATTAAAAATATATATAAATATAATAAAAAAATAAAAATAAAATAAATATAAATATAAAAAATATAAATATAAATACAAAATCTAAATGTTAAAAATTTAAAAAAAATATAAATATTTAAAAATTCTATAAAAATTTAAAAATAAAAAAAAAAATTAAAAAAAAAATAAAAAATTAAACAAAAAAAAAATAATTAAAAATAAATGGGGGGTGATAAAAAAAAAAATTTAAAGAAAAAAAAAAAATAACACACCCCCCCACCAACCCCCCCCCCCCCACAGATCAGGGAACAGTAGGGGAAAGGGACTTGGGGGGGGGGGGGAACCCAAGCATGGCCGTTTCCCTGCGTGTGGAGGAAATTGTACGGGCGGTTTTGGCCAACCCAGTCTCATACAAAAACGTACCCTGGCTACGTTGGTCCAAGTGCAAAAACTTAGAGGGGTTACAATAATGGCCCTTGAATTGTATGAGTGTTACATTTTTTTCTGCCTATCCTTTTCCTATTGTTTTGCATCCAAGTCACGTAACTTTCAAGATTCCGGCCGTGAGAACATTTCTCTCATTTTTAGTGAAAAAAATCAATATTTTGAGTTAGTTTCTGCATAAAAATGCGTTTTGATTACATTTCTAGCGAGAAATATATATTTTATTTTCTTAATATTCACTCAGTGAACGTACATAATCACTCGCTTGCTCGTTGTTGCGAAGACTGAAACGTTTTGGTAGCTATGGACGCTGCTATCGCCTAGCATAGCTGTGGCCCCAGATTCCACATAGGACTCCCTTGTGATTTCGCTCCGTCTTTGACAGATCAAACCCTCGCCCACTACATGTGTTACGTCTGAGGTTGATTTGCTGATCAACACATTGTTCCGTGGCAGAAATTTTTTTATTACAGTGGGGAAGCTTGGCTGCCACAGTGGGTGACGAAGGAGAACACCACAAATTAAGAAAATGTGAATTAAGAAATGTTCAATGCCATTGTTTTGTTTGATAAGCTGTCAGTTCCATAAGCTCTAAGATATTTTTTAAGTTTCCACTTCAGGAATGTGTATGTGTACAGTATATTAAAACAAATTCAAAAGCCTGAAAGACTCCCACTTTGTAGCAAACCAGACAACACATGCTGTGTTTGCAAAAGCTTGACAGATCATCTCTCTCCTAGATAGATAGATAGATAGATAGATAGATAGATATTGCATACTTTCAATAATATAAATACAATTAATTAACCTCCAAGCAAATCAAATCAAATCAAATCAAATTTTATTTGTATAGCCCAAAGTCGCAAAATACATTTTGCCTCGGAGGGCTTCACAATCTGTACAGGGAGTGACACCCTCTGTCCTTAGACCCTCGGTTCGAGTGAGGAAAAACTTGCCCACAAAAAACCCTTTTAACAGGGAAAAAAGTGGAAGACAGACGGACAGACGTGCAATAGATGTCACGTGTACAGTCAACAATTCAACAGAAACATTTTGTACAATTACAATGAAAAATGACAATGGATTACAATGAATGATAAAATGATTACAGTAGCAGTGGAACCTGTGATAGAGATAGAGAGACACAGATGCACAGCAGCAGCAAATCATTAACTAAATTACTATAAACTGTAATGGAGATATGGTAACATTAATGACAGTAATAATATATGTAGTGGACGTCATGCAGGACCATTAATGTGCATTAATGTACATGTATGACAGACATGTATGTTTACAGATGGTGGTGGTGATGGTGAGAGAGAGAGAGAGAGAGAGAAGGGAGCGAGAGAGAGAGAGAGAGAGAGAGAGAGAGAGGGCTTTTAGTAAAGGGAGATGTGACTGCATCTTCAACCAATACCGTGCCTGGCTAGGCATAACCCTGAAAGGGGGAGTCACCCGGCAGTTTAGTCCTATAGCAGCATAACTAAGGGATGACCTGAGCCAGCCCTAACTATAAGCTCTATCAAAAAGGAAAGTCTTTAGTTTACTCTTAAAAGTGTTGACCGTGTCTGCCTCCCGAACCCAAAATGGTAGTTTGTTCCACAGAAGAGGAGCTTGATAGCTGAAAGCTCTGGCTCCCAATCTACTTTTGGAAACTATAGGAACCACAAGGAACCCAGCATTCTGAGAGCGCAGTGTTCTAGAGGGGTAGTAAGGTACTATGAGCTCTTTTACATATGATGGTGCCTGACCATGAAGAGCTTTGTATGTAAGGAGAAGAATTTTAAATTCTATTCTAGATTTAACAGGTAGCCAATGCAAGGAAGCCAAAATGGGAGAGATGTGATCTCTGATCTTGGTTCCTGTCAGAACACGTGCAGCAGCATTCTGAATTAGCTGCAAAGTCCTAAGAGAGTTATTGGAGCAGCCTGATAACAAAGAGTTACAATAGTCCAGCTTAGAAGTAACAAATGCGTGGACTAGTTTTTCTGCATCCGCTTGAGACACGATGCGTCTGATTTTGGCAATGTTACGTAAGTGGAAGAATGCAGTCCTTGAAATTTGTTTTATGTGGACATAAATGAGGAGTTAATTCAAATAGAACCCTAAAATGACGTCACAGTTTGACATTTGTTCAAAATAGGCAACTTTGAGACCTGGTGGCCACACCTTTGACGTAAGTCACGAGAGTACAATTTAAATTGAGACCACAACTGTCTGACCAAGTATGAACAGATCGATAAAACGTGTGAGGTTAATAAATAGAACCTAAAATGACATCACAGTTTGACATTTGGTAACGGCCGACTGAGGCCACCTACCGACGAAGTCACAGACACAATTATTCAGCACCCATACACCAAGTTGAAGCGATCGAATCTCGAGGAGTTAATTCAAATAGAACCTAAAATGACATCACAGTTTGACATTTTTTCAAAATAGGCAACTTTGAGACCATGGAAAAGCACGGCCACGCCCTTGACGTGCAGTCACGCAGAGCACATTTTTTATTCAGCACCATGTTATGACTGTAGTGACCAATTTTGAAGCAGATCAGATAAAACCTGTAGGAGGAGTTAATTAAAATAGAACCTGAAAATGACATGACAGTTTGACATTTGTGCAAAGTGGGCAAGTTTGGGGCCATGGTGCGGACACGCCCTTCGACGTACAGTCACACAGAGCACATTTTTAATTGAGCTCCACGGGGTGAAAGTACTGACCAAATTTGAAGCAGATGCGAGAAATTCCCTAGGAGGAGTTAATCCTCAAAAGTGCTAAAAATTAAAAATTAATAATGTAAATATTTGACTTCCTGTGGGATTTGGGACATGGGTCCAAGAGGCTTTTTTGTGCGTCTTGGCACGTTCTATGAGCCTACCAAGTTTCGTACATATCGGCCAAACGTGGCTCCGGGGCAGTTCCTTAAAAATCCTGTAGGGGGCGCTACAACCGCGACAAACACGATTTTTGGTATGTGAGCTCCAGACACCGGTCTACACGTGTCCTGTGAATTTCATATTCATAACAATTACGGTTTCCGCACAATGAGCCACCAAGGCAGCAGAGCACCAGCTAGCGGCGAAATTTTTTCCCCTTTTTAGGGGAGCCTCAGGGCGCCATGGGCATGCATCGTACCAATTTACGTTTTAATCGCACGTGGTGATGCGGAGATATAGGCGTTTAACTTTGAAAGAGCGCCACCATGTGGCGGTGGCCTGAAATTGTGCAAAATTGTGCACAATGCGCAATGAAGACATGATAAACTATTGTTCCAAATTTGGTGTGAATCGGGCATACTTTTGTGACGAAACACCCCACTTCCTGTTTTGACGTGAAATCAGCAGGAAGTGCTAACATCGTAACGCGCGTATCTTTCATAATTTTAACATACTTTAAATTAGTGTTTTTGTCAGGGCGGTCTCCAGATTGTACGTGGAAAATTTCGTGCAAATCGGACAAACGTGCACGGAGAAACCCGAAAAAGTCATTTTCGCACATATCGCCCTCTAGCGGAAAAAAAAATTATAGGCGGAAATGGGCGTGGCCTATATAGTGAGACTCAGCTACATCCACCGAACGCGTGGATATGAAGTTTATGAATGTGCGACAAACTAGCCGGGACTTTTTGTACTTGAAAAGTTGCGCCTCGAGGTCAAAAAGTTTAAGAACCCCTGATATAGATTACACTTACCAGTCCCAGGCCAAAGAACACAATGATCCACCTGAGTGCCATGGCTCCAGCTGCAGACACACATTCACTGTGCTGGTTCAACCCTGCAGTCGTCTGGTTTCATAAGTATTTCCTTTTTTTATAGTCCACGGTGGGGTTGCATCAGGTACTTTAGTTCCTCCTAAGTTCTTAATAACTACAAGCTAATTTCTTCACCAAATCAGGTTGCACCATTAAGTCTTTCATAATTTTATGTTGATTCTTTGGAAATATATCAACTTCAGGGGGTAGAAGATATATTAAACTTACTACTTCTATTGTAAGTGGTCTGTAGGTATGTCTGTTTTATTTATACATATATGGAGAAAATGTTTCAATTACTATGGGGTGCCAAATGTAAAAACTTGATTACAGTTTTCAAACTGATATATTTTCAATATTTAGTTCATTTTCTTCACATTTACCTCACTTTACACACATTTGAGACATAAGTTATTTAAAAATTTGTTTATATGTGAACAAAAATGAAATGATAAATCTAAATGCTAAATCTAAATGTTAAATCTAAATATTAAATCTAAATCTGAATGTTAAATCTAAATGTTAAATCTAAATCTAAATGTTAAATCTATATCTAAATGTTATATCGAAATGTAAATGTTAAATATAAATCTAAATATTAAATCTAAATCTAAATGCTAAATCTAAATGTTAAATGTTAAATCTAAATCTAAATGTTAAATCTGTATCTAAATTTTAAATCTAAATCTAAATGTTAAATCCAAATCTAAATATTAAATCTAAATCTAAATGTTAAATCTAAATGGGTCGCGGAGTGTAAAGCTAAATATTTAGAGAATATGCAAATATACCACACCCCTTCTCAAACCACGCCCACACCACTGATCAAGGATCAGTAGGTGAAAGAGGGCTTCGGGGATGGTGAGAACCCAAGCATGGCCGTTTCCCTGCGTGTGGAGGAAATTGTACGGGCGGTTTTGGCCAACCCAGTCTCATACAAAAACGTACCCTGGCTACGTTGGTCCAAGTGCAAAAACTTAGAGGGGTTACAATAATGGCCCTTGAATTGTATGAGTGTTACATTTTTTTCTGCCTATCCTTTTCCTATTGTTTTGCATCCAAGTCACGTAACTTTCAAGATTCCGGCCGTGAGAACATTTCTCTCATTTTTAGTGAAAAAAATCAATATTTTGAGTTAGTTTCTGCATAAAAATGCGTTTTGATTACATTTCTAGCGAGAAATATATATTTTATTTTCTTAATATTCACTCAGTGAACGTACATAATCACTCGCTTGCTCGTTGTTGCGAAGACTGAAACGTTTTGGTAGCTATGGACGCTGCTATCGCCTAGCATAGCTGTGGCCCCAGATTCCACATAGGACTCCCTTGTGATTTCGCTCCGTCTTTGACAGATCAAACCCTCGCCCACTACATGTGTTACGTCTGAGGTTGATTTGCTGATCAACACATTGTTCCGTGGCAGAAATTTTTTTATTACAGTGGGGAAGCTTGGCTGCCACAGTGGGTGACGAAGGAGAACACCACAAATTAAGAAAATGTGAATTAAGAAATGTTCAATGCCATTGTTTTGTTTGATAAGCTGTCAGTTCCATAAGCTCTAAGATATTTTTTAAGTTTCCACTTCAGGAATGTGTATGTGTACAGTATATTAAAACAAATTCAAAAGCCTGAAAGACTCCCACTTTGTAGCAAACCAGACAACACATGCTGTGTTTGCAAAAGCTTGACAGATCATCTCTCTCCTAGATAGATAGATAGATAGATAGATAGATAGATAGATAGATAGATATTGCATACTTTCAATAATATAAATACAATTAATTAACCTCCAAGCAAATCAAATCAAATCAAATCAAATTTTATTTGTATAGCCCAAAGTCGCAAAATACATTTTGCCTCGGAGGGCTTCACAATCTGTACAGGGAGTGACACCCTCTGTCCTTAGACCCTCGGTTCGAGTGAGGAAAAACTTGCCCACAAAAAACCCTTTTAACAGGGAAAAAAGTGGAAGAAACCTCAGGAAGAGCCACAGAGGAGGGATCCCTCTCCCAGGACGGACAGACGTGCAATAGATGTCACGTGTACAGTCAACAATTCAACAGAAACATTTTGTACAATTACAATGAAAAATGACAATGGATTACAATGAATGATAAAATGATTACAGTAGCAGTGGAACCTGTGATAGAGATAGAGAGACACAGATGCACAGCAGCAGCAAATCATTAACTAAATTACTATAAACTGTAATGGAGATATGGTAACATTAATGACAGTAATAATATATGTAGTGGACGTCATGCAGGACCATTAATGTGCATTAATGTACATGTATGACAGACATGTATGTTTACAGATGGTGGTGGTGATGGTGAGAGAGAGAGAGAGAGAGAGAAGGGAGCGAGAGAGAGAGAGAGAGAGAGAGAGAGAGAGGGCTTTTAGTAAAGGGAGATGTGACTGCATCTTCAACCAATACCGTGCCTGGCTAGGCATAACCCTGAAAGGGGGAGTCACCCGGCAGTTTAGTCCTATAGCAGCATAACTAAGGGATGACCTGAGCCAGCCCTAACTATAAGCTCTATCAAAAAGGAAAGTCTTTAGTTTACTCTTAAAAGTGTTGACCGTGTCTGCCTCCCGAACCCAAAATGGTAGTTTGTTCCACAGAAGAGGAGCTTGATAGCTGAAAGCTCTGGCTCCCAATCTACTTTTGGAAACTATAGGAACCACAAGGAACCCAGCATTCTGAGAGCGCAGTGTTCTAGAGGGGTAGTAAGGTACTATGAGCTCTTTTACATATGATGGTGCCTGACCATGAAGAGCTTTGTATGTAAGGAGAAGAATTTTAAATTCTATTCTAGATTTAACAGGTAGCCAATGCAAGGAAGCCAAAATGGGAGAGATGTGATCTCTGATCTTGGTTCCTGTCAGAACACGTGCAGCAGCATTCTGAATTAGCTGCAAAGTCCTAAGAGAGTTATTGGAGCAGCCTGATAACAAAGAGTTACAATAGTCCAGCTTAGAAGTAACAAATGCGTGGACTAGTTTTTCTGCATCCGCTTGAGACACGATGCGTCTGATTTTGGCAATGTTACGTAAGTGGAAGAATGCAGTCCTTGAAATTTGTTTTATGTGGACATAAATGAGGAGTTAATTCAAATAGAACCCTAAAATGACGTCACAGTTTGACATTTGTTCAAAATAGGCAACTTTGAGACCATGGTGCGGCCACACCCTTTGACGTACAGTCACGCAGAGTACAATTTAAATTGAGCACCACCTTATGACTGTACTGACCAAGTATGAAACAGATCCGATAAAACGTGTAGGAGGAGTTAATTAAAATAGAACCCTAAAATGACATCACAGTTTGACATTTGGTCGAAACGGCCGACTTTGAGGCCACGGCATGGCCACGCCCTTCGACGTAGAGTCACGCAGAGCACAATTTAGATTCAGCACCTCCTTATGAGTGTACTGACCAAGTTTGAAGCCGATCCGAGAAATCCTCTAGGAGGAGTTAATTCAAATAGAACCCTAAAATGACATCACAGTTTGACATTTTTTCAAAATAGGCAACTTTGAGACCATGGCACGGCCACGCCCTTCGACGTGCAGTCACGCAGAGCACATTTTTTATTCAGCACCATGTTATGACTGTAGTGACCAATTTTGAAGCAGATCAGATAAAACCTGTAGGAGGAGTTAATTAAAATAGAACCTGAAAATGACATGACAGTTTGACATTTGTGCAAAGTGGGCAAGTTTGGGGCCATGGTGCGGACACGCCCTTCGACGTACAGTCACACAGAGCACATTTTTAATTGAGCTCCACGGGGTGAAAGTACTGACCAAATTTGAAGCAGATGCGAGAAATTCCCTAGGAGGAGTTAATCCTCAAAAGTGCTAAAAATTAAAAATTAATAATGTAAATATTTGACTTCCTGTGGGATTTGGGACATGGGTCCAAGAGGCTTTTTTGTGCGTCTTGGCACGTTCTATGAGCCTACCAAGTTTCGTACATATCGGCCAAACGTGGCTCCGGGGCAGTTCCTTAAAAATCCTGTAGGGGGCGCTACAACCGCGACAAACACGATTTTTGGTATGTGAGCTCCAGACACCGGTCTACACGTGTCCTGTGAATTTCATATTCATAACAATTACGGTTTCCGCACAATGAGCCACCAAGGCAGCAGAGCACCAGCTAGCGGCGAAATTTTTCCCCTTTTTAGGGGAGCCTCAGGGCGCCATGGGCATGCATCGTACCAATTTACGTTTTAATCGCACGTGGTGATGCGGAGATATAGGCGTTTAACTTTGAAAGAGCGCCACCATGTGGCGGTGGCCTGAAATTGTGCAAAATTGTGCACAATGCGCAATGAAGACATGATAAACTATTGTTCCAAATTTGGTGTGAATCGGGCATACTTTTGTGACGAAACACCCCACTTCCTGTTTTGACGTGAAATCAGCAGGAAGTGCTAACATCGTAACGCGCGTATCTTTCATAATTTTAACATACTTTAAATTAGTGTTTTTGTCAGGGCGGTCTCCAGATTGTACGTGGAAAATTTCGTGCAAATCGGACAAACGTGCACGGAGAAACCCGAAAAAGTCATTTTCGCACATATCGCCCTCTAGCGGAAAAAAATTATAGGCGGAAATGGGCGTGGCCTATATAGTGAGACTCAGCTACATCCACCGAACGCGTGGATATGAAGTTTATGAATGTGCGACAAACTAGCCGGGACTTTTTGTACTTGAAAAGTTGCGCCTCGAGGTCAAAAAGTTTAAGAACCCCTGATATAGATTACACTTACCAGTCCCAGGCCAAAGAACACAATGATCCACCTGAGTGCCATGGCTCCAGCTGCAGACACACATTCACTGTGCTGGTTCAACCCTGCAGTCGTCTGGTTTCATAAGTATTTCCTTTTTTTTATAGTCCACGGTGGGGTTGCATCAGGTACTTTAGTTCCTCCTAAGTTCTTAATAACTACAAGCTAATTTCTTCACCAAATCAGGTTGCACCATTAAGTCTTTCATAATTTTATGTTGATTCTTTGGAAATATATCAACTTCAGGGGGTAGAAGATATATTAAACTTACTACTTCTATTGTAAGTGGTCTGTAGGTATGTCTGTTTTATTTATACATATATGGAGAAAATGTTTCAATTACTATGGGGTGCCAAATGTAAAAACTTGATTACAGTTTTCAAACTGATATATTTTCAATATTTAGTTCATTTTCTTCACATTTACCTCACTTTACACACATTTGAGACATAAGTTATTTAAAAATTTGTTTATATGTGAACAAAAATGAAATGATAAATCTAAATGCTAAATCTAAATGTTAAATCTAAATATTAAATCTAAATCTGAATGTTAAATCTAAATGTTAAATCTAAATCTAAATGTTAAATCTATATCTAAATGTTATATCGAAATGTAAATGTTAAATATAAATCTAAATATTAAATCTAAATCTAAATGCTAAATCTAAATGTTAAATGTTAAATCTAAATCTAAATGTTAAATCTGTATCTAAATTTTAAATCTAAATCTAAATGTTAAATCCAAATCTAAATATTAAATCTAAATCTAAATGTTAAATCTAAATGGGTCGCGGAGTGTAAAGCTAAATATTTAGAGAATATGCAAATATACCACACCCCTTCTCAAACCACGCCCACACCACTGATCAAGGATCAGTAGGTGAAAGAGGGGCTTCGGGGATGGTGAGAACCCAAGCATGGCCGTTTCCCTGCGTGTGGAGGAAATTGTACGGGCGGTTTTGGCCAACCCAGTCTCATACAAAAACGTACCCTGGCTACGTTGGTCCAAGTGCAAAAACTTAGAGGGGTTACAATAATGGCCCTTGAATTGTATGAGTGTTACATTTTTTTCTGCCTATCCTTTTCCTATTGTTTTGCATCCAAGTCACGTAACTTTCAAGATTCCGGCCGTGAGAACATTTCTCTCATTTTTAGTGAAAAAAATCAATATTTTGAGTTAGTTTCTGCATAAAAATGCGTTTTGATTACATTTCTAGCGAGAAATATATATTTTATTTTCTTAATATTCACTCAGTGAACGTACATAATCACTCGCTTGCTCGTTGTTGCGAAGACTGAAACGTTTTGGTAGCTATGGACGCTGCTATCGCCTAGCATAGCTGTGGCCCCAGATTCCACATAGGACTCCCTTGTGATTTCGCTCCGTCTTTGACAGATCAAACCCTCGCCCACTACATGTGTTACGTCTGAGGTTGATTTGCTGATCAACACATTGTTCCGTGGCAGAAATTTTTTTATTACAGTGGGGAAGCTTGGCTGCCACAGTGGGTGACGAAGGAGAACACCACAAATTAAGAAAATGTGAATTAAGAAATGTTCAATGCCATTGTTTTGTTTGATAAGCTGTCAGTTCCATAAGCTCTAAGATATTTTTTAAGTTTCCACTTCAGGAATGTGTATGTGTACAGTATATTAAAACAAATTCAAAAGCCTGAAAGACTCCCACTTTGTAGCAAACCAGACAACACATGCTGTGTTTGCAAAAGCTTGACAGATCATCTCTCTCCTAGATAGATAGATAGATAGATAGATAGATAGATAGATAGATAGATATTGCATACTTTCAATAATATAAATACAATTAATTAACCTCCAAGCAAATCAAATCAAATCAAATCAAATTTTATTTGTATAGCCCAAAGTCGCAAAATACATTTTGCCTCGGAGGGCTTCACAATCTGTACAGGGAGTGACACCCTCTGTCCTTAGACCCTCGGTTCGAGTGAGGAAAAACTTGCCCACAAAAAACCCTTTTAACAGGGAAAAAAGTGGAAGAAACCTCAGGAAGAGCCACAGAGGAGGGATCCCTCTCCCAGGACGGACAGACGTGCAATAGATGTCACGTGTACAGTCAACAATTCAACAGAAACATTTTGTACAATTACAATGAAAAATGACAATGGATTACAATGAATGATAAAATGATTACAGTAGCAGTGGAACCTGTGATAGAGATAGAGAGACACAGATGCACAGCAGCAGCAAATCATTAACTAAATTACTATAAACTGTAATGGAGATATGGTAACATTAATGACAGTAATAATATATGTAGTGGACGTCATGCAGGACCATTAATGTGCATTAATGTACATGTATGACAGACATGTATGTTTACAGATGGTGGTGGTGATGGTGAGAGAGAGAGAGAGAGAGAGAGGGAGAGAGAGAGAGAGAGAGAGAGAGAGAGAGAGAGGGCTTTTAGTAAAGGGAGATGTGACTGCATCTTCAACCAATACCGTGCCTGGCTAGGCATAACCCTGAAAGGGGAGTCACCCGGCAGTTTAGTCCTATAGCAGCATAACTAAGGGATGACCTGAGCCAGCCCTAACTATAAGCTCTATCAAAAAGGAAAGTCTTTTGTTTACTCTTAAAAGTGTTGACCGTGTCTGCCTCCCGAACCCAAAATGGTAGTTTGTTCCACAGAAGAGGAGCTTGATAGCTGAAAGCTCTGGCTCCCAATCTACTTTTGGAAACTATAGGAACCACAAGGAACCCAGCATTCTGAGAGCGCAGTGTTCTAGAGGGGTAGTAAGGTACTATGAGCTCTTTTACATATGATGGTGCCTGACCATGAAGAGCTTTGTATGTAAGGAGAAGAATTTTAAATTCTATTCTAGATTTAACAGGTAGCCAATGCAAGGAAGCCAAAATGGGAGAGATGTGATCTCTGATCTTGGTTCCTGTCAGAACACGTGCAGCAGCATTCTGAATTAGCTGCAAAGTCCTAAGAGAGTTATTGGAGCAGCCTGATAACAAAGAGTTACAATAGTCCAGCTTAGAAGTAACAAATGCGTGGACTAGTTTTTCTGCATCCGCTTGAGACACGATGCGTCTGATTTTGGCAATGTTACGTAAGTGGAAGAATGCAGTCCTTGAAATTTGTTTTATGTGGACATAAATGAGGAGTTAATTCAAATAGAACCCTAAAATGACGTCACAGTTTGACATTTGTTCAAAATAGGCAACTTTGAGACCATGGTGCGGCCACACCCTTTGACGTACAGTCACGCAGAGTACAATTTAAATTGAGCACCACCTTATGACTGTACTGACCAAGTATGAAACAGATCCGATAAAACGTGTAGGAGGAGTTAATTAAAATAGAACCCTAAAATGACATCACAGTTTGACATTTGGTCGAAACGGCCGACTTTGAGGCCACGGCATGGCCACGCCCTTCGACGTAGAGTCACGCAGAGCACAATTTAGATTCAGCACCTCCTTATGAGTGTACTGACCAAGTTTGAAGCCGATCCGAGAAATCCTCTAGGAGGAGTTAATTCAAATAGAACCCTAAAATGACATCACAGTTTGACATTTTTTCAAAATAGGCAACTTTGAGACCATGGCACGGCCACGCCCTTCGACGTGCAGTCACGCAGAGCACATTTTTTATTCAGCACCATGTTATGACTGTAGTGACCAATTTTGAAGCAGATCAGATAAAACCTGTAGGAGGAGTTAATTAAAATAGAACCTGAAAATGACATGACAGTTTGACATTTGTGCAAAGTGGGCAAGTTTGGGGCCATGGTGCGGACACGCCCTTCGACGTACAGTCACACAGAGCACATTTTTAATTGAGCTCCACGGGGTGAAAGTACTGACCAAATTTGAAGCAGATGCGAGAAATTCCCTAGGAGGAGTTAATCCTCAAAAGTGCTAAAAATTAAAAATTAATAATGTAAATATTTGACTTCCTGTGGGATTTGGGACATGGGTCCAAGAGGCTTTTTTGTGCGTCTTGGCACGTTCTATGAGCCTACCAAGTTTCGTACATATCGGCCAAACGTGGCTCCGGGGCAGTTCCTTAAAAATCCTGTAGGGGCGCTACAACCGCGACAAACACGATTTTTGGTATGTGAGCTCCAGACACCGGTCTACACGTGTCCTGTGAATTTCATATTCATAACAATTACGGTTTCCGCACAATGAGCCACCAAGGCAGCAGAGCACCAGCTAGCGGCGAAATTTTTTCCCCTTTTTTAGGGGAGCCTCAGGGCGCCATGGGCATGCATCGTACCAATTTACGTTTTAATCGCACGTGGTGATGCGGAGATATAGGCGTTTAACTTTGAAAGAGCGCCACCATGTGGCGGTGGCCTGAAATTGTGCAAAATTGTGCACAATGCGCAATGAAGACATGATAAACTATTGTTCCAAATTTGGTGTGAATCGGGCATACTTTTGTGACGAAACACCCCACTTCCTGTTTTGACGTGAAATCAGCAGGAAGTGCTAACATCGTAACGCGCGTATCTTTCATAATTTTAACATACTTTAAATTAGTGTTTTTGTCAGGGCGGTCTCCAGATTGTACGTGGAAAATTTCGTGCAAATCGGACAAACGTGCACGGAGAAACCCGAAAAAGTCATTTTCGCACATATCGCCCTCTAGCGGAAAAAAAATTATAGGCGGAAATGGGCGTGGCCTATATAGTGAGACTCAGCTACATCCACCGAACGCGTGGATATGAAGTTTATGAATGTGCGACAAACTAGCCGGGACTTTTTGTACTTGAAAAGTTGCGCCTCGAGGTCAAAAAGTTTAAGAACCCCTGATATAGATTACACTTACCAGTCCCAGGCCAAAGAACACAATGATCCACCTGAGTGCCATGGCTCCAGCTGCAGACACACATTCACTGTGCTGGTTCAACCCTGCAGTCGTCTGGTTTCATAAGTATTTCCTTTTTTTATAGTCCACGGTGGGGTTGCATCAGGTACTTTAGTTCCTCCTAAGTTCTTAATAACTACAAGCTAATTTCTTCACCAAATCAGGTTGCACCATTAAGTCTTTCATAATTTTATGTTGATTCTTTGGAAATATATCAACTTCAGGGGGTAGAAGATATATTAAACTTACTACTTCTATTGTAAGTGGTCTGTAGGTATGTCTGTTTTATTTATACATATATGGAGAAAATGTTTCAATTACTATGGGGTGCCAAATGTAAAAACTTGATTACAGTTTTCAAACTGATATATTTTCAATATTTAGTTCATTTTCTTCACATTTACCTCACTTTACACACATTTGAGACATAAGTTATTTAAAAATTTGTTTATATGTGAACAAAAATGAAATGATAAATCTAAATGCTAAATCTAAATGTTAAATCTAAATATTAAATCTAAATCTGAATGTTAAATCTAAATGTTAAATCTAAATCTAAATGTTAAATCTATATCTAAATGTTATATCGAAATGTAAATGTTAAATATAAATCTAAATATTAAATCTAAATCTAAATGCTAAATCTAAATGTTAAATGTTAAATCTAAATCTAAATGTTAAATCTGTATCTAAATTTTAAATCTAAATCTAAATGTTAAATCCAAATCTAAATATTAAATCTAAATCTAAATGTTAAATCTAAATGGGTCGCGGAGTGTAAAGCTAAATATTTAGAGAATATGCAAATATACCACACCCCTTCTCAAACCACGCCCACACCACTGATCAAGGATCAGTAGGTGAAAGAGGGCTTCGGGGATGGTGAGAACCCAAGCATGGCCGTTTCCCTGCGTGTGGAGGAAATTGTACGGGCGGTTTTGGCCAACCCAGTCTCATACAAAAAACGTACCCTGGCTACGTTGGTCCAAGTGCAAAAACTTAGAGGGGTTACAATAATGGCCCTTGAATTGTATGAGTGTTACATTTTTTTCTGCCTATCCTTTTCCTATTGTTTTGCATCCAAGTCACGTAACTTTCAAGATTCCGGCCGTGAGAACATTTCTCTCATTTTTAGTGAAAAAAATCAATATTTTGAGTTAGTTTCTGCATAAAAATGCGTTTTGATTACATTTCTAGCGAGAAATATATATTTTATTTTCTTAATATTCACTCAGTGAACGTACATAATCACTCGCTTGCTCGTTGTTGCGAAGACTGAAACGTTTTGGTAGCTATGGACGCTGCTATCGCCTAGCATAGCTGTGGCCCCAGATTCCACATAGGACTCCCTTGTGATTTCGCTCCGTCTTTGACAGATCAAACCCTCGCCCACTACATGTGTTACGTCTGAGGTTGATTTGCTGATCAACACATTGTTCCGTGGCAGAAATTTTTTTTATTACAGTGGGGAAGCTTGGCTGCCACAGTGGGTGACGAAGGAGAACACCACAAATTAAGAAAATGTGAATTAAGAAATGTTCAATGCCATTGTTTTGTTTGATAAGCTGTCAGTTCCATAAGCTCTAAGATATTTTTTAAGTTTCCACTTCAGGAATGTGTATGTGTACAGTATATTAAAACAAATTCAAAAGCCTGAAAGACTCCCACTTTGTAGCAAACCAGACAACACATGCTGTGTTTGCAAAAGCTTGACAGATCATCTCTCTCCTAGATAGATAGATAGATAGATAGATAGATAGATAGATAGATAGATATTGCATACTTTCAATAATATAAATACAATTAATTAACCTCCAAGCAAATCAAATCAAATCAAATCAAATTTTATTTGTATAGCCCAAAGTCGCAAAATACATTTTGCCTCGGAGGGCTTCACAATCTGTACAGGGAGTGACACCCTCTGTCCTTAGACCCTCGGTTCGAGTGAGGAAAAACTTGCCCACAAAAACCCTTTTAACAGGGAAAAAAGTGGAAGAAACCTCAGGAAGAGCCACAGAGGAGGGATCCCTCTCCCAGGACGGACAGACGTGCAATAGATGTCACGTGTACAGTCAACAATTCAACAGAAACATTTTGTACAATTACAATGAAAAATGACAATGGATTACAATGAATGATAAAATGATTACAGTAGCAGTGGAACCTGTGATAGAGATAGAGAGACACAGATGCACAGCAGCAGCAAATCATTAACTAAATTACTATAAACTGTAATGGAGATATGGTAACATTAATGACAGTAATAATATATGTAGTGGACGTCATGCAGGACCATTAATGTGCATTAATGTACATGTATGACAGACATGTATGTTTACAGATGGTGGTGGTGATGGTGAGAGAGAGAGAGAGAGAGAGAAGGGAGCGAGAGAGAGAGAGAGAGAGAGAGAGAGGGGCTTTTAGTAAAGGGAGATGTGACTGCATCTTCAACCAATACCGTGCCTGGCTAGGCATAACCCTGAAAGGGGGAGTCACCCGGCAGTTTAGTCCTATAGCAGCATAACTAAGGGATGACCTGAGCCAGCCCTAACTATAAGCTCTATCAAAAAGGAAAGTCTTTAGTTTACTCTTAAAAGTGTTGACCGTGTCTGCCTCCCGAACCCAAAATGGTAGTTTGTTCCACAGAAGAGGAGCTTGATAGCTGAAAGCTCTGGCTCCCAATCTACTTTTGGAAACTATAGGAACCACAAGGAACCCAGCATTCTGAGAGCGCAGTGTTCTAGAGGGGTAGTAAGGTACTATGAGCTCTTTTACATATGATGGTGCCTGACCATGAAGAGCTTTGTATGTAAGGAGAAGAATTTTAAATTCTATTCTAGATTTAACAGGTAGCCAATGCAAGGAAGCCAAAATGGGAGAGATGTGATCTCTGATCTTGGTTCCTGTCAGAACACGTGCAGCAGCATTCTGAATTAGCTGCAAAGTCCTAAGAGAGTTATTGGAGCAGCCTGATAACAAAGAGTTACAATAGTCCAGCTTAGAAGTAACAAATGCGTGGACTAGTTTTTCTGCATCCGCTTGAGACACGATGCGTCTGATTTTGGCAATGTTACGTAAGTGGAAGAATGCAGTCCTTGAAATTTGTTTTATGTGGACATAAATGAGGAGTTAATTCAAATAGAACCCTAAAATGACGTCACAGTTTGACATTTGTTCAAAATAGGCAACTTTGAGACCATGGTGCGGCCACACCCTTTGGACGTACAGTCACGCAGAGTACAATTTAAATTGAGCACCACCTTATGACTGTACTGACCAAGTATGAAACAGATCCGATAAAACGTGTAGGAGGAGTTAATTAAAATAGAACCCTAAAATGACATCACAGTTTGACATTTGGTCGAAACGGCCGACTTTGAGGCCACGGCATGGCCACGCCCTTCGACGTAGAGTCACGCAGAGCACAATTTAGATTCAGCACCTCCTTATGAGTGTACTGACCAAGTTTGAAGCCGATCCGAGAAATCCTCTAGGAGGAGTTAATTCAAATAGAACCCTAAAATGACATCACAGTTTGACATTTTTTCAAAATAGGCAACTTTGAGACCATGGCACGGCCACGCCCTTCGACGTGCAGTCACGCAGAGCACATTTTTTATTCAGCACCATGTTATGACTGTAGTGACCAATTTTGAAGCAGATCAGATAAAACCTGTAGGAGGAGTTAATTAAAATAGAACCTGAAAATGACATGACAGTTTGACATTTGTGCAAAGTGGGCAAGTTTGGGGCCATGGTGCGGACACGCCCTTCGACGTACAGTCACACAGAGCACATTTTTAATTGAGCTCCACGGGGTGAAAGTACTGACCAAATTTGAAGCAGATGCGAGAAATTCCCTAGGAGGAGTTAATCCTCAAAAGTGCTAAAAATTAAAAATTAATAATGTAAATATTTGACTTCCTGTGGGATTTGGGACATGGGTCCAAGAGGCTTTTTTGTGCGTCTTGGCACGTTCTATGAGCCTACCAAGTTTCGTACATATCGGCCAAACGTGGCTCCGGGGCAGTTCCTTAAAAATCCTGTAGGGGGCGCTACAACCGCGACAAACACGATTTTTGGTATGTGAGCTCCAGACACCGGTCTACACGTGTCCTGTGAATTTCATATTCATAACAATTACGGTTTCCGCACAATGAGCCACCAAGGCAGCAGAGCACCAGCTAGCGGCGAAATTTTTTCCCCTTTTTAGGGGAGCCTCAGGGCGCCATGGGCATGCATCGTACCAATTTACGTTTTAATCGCACGTGGTGATGCGGAGATATAGGCGTTTAACTTTGAAAGAGCGCCACCATGTGGCGGTGGCCTGAAATTGTGCAAAATTGTGCACAATGCGCAATGAAGACATGATAAACTATTGTTCCAAATTTGGTGTGAATCGGGCATACTTTTGTGACGAAACACCCCACTTCCTGTTTTGACGTGAAATCAGCAGGAAGTGCTAACATCGTAACGCGCTATCTTTCATAATTTTAACATACTTTAAATTAGTGTTTTTGTCAGGGCGGTCTCCAGATTGTACGTGGAAAATTTCGTGCAAATCGGACAAACGTGCACGGAGAAACCCGAAAAAGTCATTTTCGCACATATCGCCCTCTAGCGGAAAAAAAATTATAGGCGGAAATGGGCGTGGCCTATATAGTGAGACTCAGCTACATCCACCGAACGCGTGGATATGAAGTTTATGAATGTGCGACAAACTAGCCGGGACTTTTTGTACTTGAAAAGTTGCGCCTCGAGGTCAAAAAGTTTAAGAACCCCTGATATAGATTACACTTACCAGTCCCAGGCCAAAGAACACAATGATCCACCTGAGTGCCATGGCTCCAGCTGCAGACACACATTCACTGTGCTGGTTCAACCCTGCAGTCGTCTGGTTTCATAAGTATTTCCTTTTTTTTATAGTCCACGGTGGGGTTGCATCAGGTACTTTAGTTCCTCCTAAGTTCTTAATAACTACAAGCTAATTTCTTCACCAAATCAGGTTGCACCATTAAGTCTTTCATAATTTTATGTTGATTCTTTGGAAATATATCAACTTCAGGGGGTAGAAGATATATTAAACTTACTACTTCTATTGTAAGTGGTCTGTAGGTATGTCTGTTTTATTTATACATATATGGAGAAAATGTTTCAATTACTATGGGGTGCCAAATGTAAAAACTTGATTACAGTTTTCAAACTGATATATTTTCAATATTTAGTTCATTTTCTTCACATTTACCTCACTTTACACACATTTGAGACATAAGTTATTTAAAAATTTGTTTATATGTGAACAAAAATGAAATGATAAATCTAAATGCTAAATCTAAATGTTAAATCTAAATATTAAATCTAAATCTGAATGTTAAATCTAAATGTTAAATCTAAATCTAAATGTTAAATCTATATCTAAATGTTATATCGAAATGTAAATGTTAAATATAAATCTAAATATTAAATCTAAATCTAAATGCTAAATCTAAATGTTAAATGTTAAATCTAAATCTAAATGTTAAATCTGTATCTAAATTTTAAATCTAAATCTAAATGTTAAATCCAAATCTAAATATTAAATCTAAATCTAAATGTTAAATCTAAATGGGTCGCGGAGTGTAAAGCTAAATATTTAGAGAATATGCAAATATACCACACCCTTCTCAAACCACGCCCACACCACTGATCAAGGATCAGTAGGTGAAAGAGGGCTTCGGGGATGGTGAGAACCCAAGCATGGCCGTTTCCCTGCGTGTGGAGGAAATTGTACGGGCGGTTTTGGCCAACCCAGTCTCATACAAAACGTACCCTGGCTACGTTGGTCCAAGTGCAAAAACTTAGAGGGGTTACAATAATGGCCCTTGAATTGTATGAGTGTTACATTTTTTTTCTGCCTATCCTTTTCCTATTGTTTTGCATCCAAGTCACGTAACTTTCAAGATTCCGGCCGTGAGAACATTTCTCTCATTTTTAGTGAAAAAAATCAATATTTTGAGTTAGTTTCTGCATAAAAATGCGTTTTGATTACATTTCTAGCGAGAAATATATATTTTATTTTCTTAATATTCACTCAGTGAACGTACATAATCACTCGCTTGCTCGTTGTTGCGAAGACTGAAACGTTTTGGTAGCTATGGACGCTGCTATCGCCTAGCATAGCTGTGGCCCCAGATTCCACATAGGACTCCCTTGTGATTTCGCTCCGTCTTTGACAGATCAAACCCTCGCCCACTACATGTGTTACGTCTGAGGTTGATTTGCTGATCAACACATTGTTCCGTGGCAGAAATTTTTTATTACAGTGGGGAAGCTTGGCTGCCACAGTGGGTGACGAAGGAGAACACCACAAATTAAGAAAATGTGAATTAAGAAATGTTCAATGCCATTGTTTTGTTTGATAAGCTGTCAGTTCCATAAGCTCTAAGATATTTTTTAAGTTTCCACTTCAGGAATGTGTATGTGTACAGTATATTAAAACAAATTCAAAAGCCTGAAAGACTCCCACTTTGTAGCAAACCAGACAACACATGCTGTGTTTGCAAAAGCTTGACAGATCATCTCTCTCCTAGATAGATAGATAGATAGATAGATAGATAGATAGATAGATATTGCATACTTTCAATAATATAAATACAATTAATTAACCTCCAAGCAAATCAAATCAAATCAAATCAAATTTTATTTGTATAGCCCAAAGTCGCAAAATACATTTTGCCTCGGAGGGCTTCACAATCTGTACAGGGAGTGACACCCTCTGTCCTTAGACCCTCGGTTCGAGTGAGGAAAAACTTGCCCACAAAAAACCCTTTTAACAGGGAAAAAAGTGGAAGAAACCTCAGGAAGAGCCACAGAGGAGGGATCCCTCTCCCAGGACGGACAGACGTGCAATAGATGTCACGTGTACAGTCAACAATTCAACAGAAACATTTTGTACAATTACAATGAAAAATGACAATGGATTACAATGAATGATAAAATGATTACAGTAGCAGTGGAACCTGTGATAGAGATAGAGAGACACAGATGCACAGCAGCAGCAAATCATTAACTAAATTACTATAAACTGTAATGGAGATATGGTAACATTAATGACAGTAATAATATATGTAGTGGACGTCATGCAGGACCATTAATGTGCATTAATGTACATGTATGACAGACATGTATGTTTACAGATGGTGGTGGTGATGGTGAGAGAGAGAGAGAGAGAGAGAAGGAGCGAGAGAGAGAGAGAGAGAGAGAGAGAGAGAGGGCTTTTAGTAAAGGGAGATGTGACTGCATCTTCAACCAATACCGTGCCTGGCTAGGCATAACCCTGAAAGGGGGAGTCACCCGGCAGTTTAGTCCTATAGCAGCATAACTAAGGGATGACCTGAGCCAGCCCTAACTATAAGCTCTATCAAAAAGGAAAGTCTTTAGTTTACTCTTAAAAGTGTTGACCGTGTCTGCCTCCCGAACCCAAAATGGTAGTTTGTTCCACAGAAGAGGAGCTTGATAGCTGAAAGCTCTGGCTCCCAATCTACTTTTGGAAACTATAGGAACCACAAGGAACCCAGCATTCTGAGAGCGCAGTGTTCTAGAGGGGTAGTAAGGTACTATGAGCTCTTTTACATATGATGGTGCCTGACCATGAAGAGCTTTGTATGTAAGGAGAAGAATTTTAAATTCTATTCTAGATTTAACAGGTAGCCAATGCAAGGAAGCCAAAATGGGAGAGATGTGATCTCTGATCTTGGTTCCTGTCAGAACACGTGCAGCAGCATTCTGAATTAGCTGCAAAGTCCTAAGAGAGTTATTGGAGCAGCCTGATAACAAAGAGTTACAATAGTCCAGCTTAGAAGTAACAAATGCGTGGACTAGTTTTTCTGCATCCGCTTGAGACACGATGCGTCTGATTTTGGCAATGTTACGTAAGTGGAAGAATGCAGTCCTTGAAATTTGTTTTATGTGGACATAAATGAGGAGTTAATTCAAATAGAACCCTAAAATGACGTCACAGTTTGACATTTGTTCAAAATAGGCAACTTTGAGACCATGGTGCGGCCACACCCTTTGACGTACAGTCACGCAGAGTACAATTTAAATTGAGCACCACCTTATGACTGTACTGACCAAGTATGAAACAGATCCGATAAAACGTGTAGGAGGAGTTAATTAAAATAGAACCCTAAAATGACATCACAGTTTGACATTTGGTCGAAACGGCCGACTTTGAGGCCACGGCATGGCCACGCCCTTCGACGTAGAGTCACGCAGAGCACAATTTAGATTCAGCACCTCCTTATGAGTGTACTGACCAAGTTTGAAGCCGATCCGAGAAATCCTCTAGGAGGAGTTAATTCAAATAGAACCCTAAAATGACATCACAGTTTGACATTTTTTCAAAATAGGCAACTTTGAGACCATGGCACGGCCACGCCCTTCGACGTGCAGTCACGCAGAGCACATTTTTTATTCAGCACCATGTTATGACTGTAGTGACCAATTTTGAAGCAGATCAGATAAAACCTGTAGGAGGAGTTAATTAAAATAGAACCTGAAAATGACATGACAGTTTGACATTTGTGCAAAGTGGGCAAGTTTGGGGCCATGGTGCGGACACGCCCTTGACGTACAGTCACACAGAGCACATTTTTAATTGAGCTCCACGGGGTGAAAGTACTGACCAAATTTGAAGCAGATGCGAGAAATTCCCTAGGAGGAGTTAATCCTCAAAAGTGCTAAAAATTAAAAATTAATAATGTAAATATTTGACTTCCTGTGGGATTTGGGACATGGGTCCAAGAGGCTTTTTTTGTGCGTCTTGGCACGTTCTATGAGCCTACCAAGTTTCGTACATATCGGCCAAACGTGGCTCCGGGGCAGTTCCTTAAAAATCCTGTAGGGGGCGCTACAACCCGCGACAAACACGATTTTTGGTATGTGAGCTCCAGACACCGGTCTACACGTGTCCTGTGAATTTCATATTCATAACAATTACGGTTTCCGCACAATGAGCCACCAAGGCAGCAGAGCACCAGCTAGCGGCGAAATTTTTCCCCTTTTTAGGGGAGCCTCAGGGCGCCATGGGCATGCATCGTACCAATTTACGTTTTAATCGCACGTGGTGATGCGGAGATATAGGCGTTTAACTTTGAAAGAGCGCCACCATGTGGCGGTGGCCTGAAATTGTGCAAAATTGTGCACAATGCGCAATGAAGACATGATAAACTATTGTTCCAAATTTGGTGTGAATCGGGCATACTTTTGTGACGAAACACCCCACTTCCTGTTTTGACGTGAAATCAGCAGGAAGTGCTAACATCGTAACGCGCGTATCTTTCATAATTTTAACATACTTTAAATTAGTGTTTTTGTCAGGGCGGTCTCCAGATTGTACGTGGAAAATTTCGTGCAAATCGGACAAACGTGCACGGAGAAACCCGAAAAAGTCATTTTCGCACATATCGCCCTCTAGCGGAAAAAAAAAATTATAGGCGGAAATGGGCGTGGCCTATATAGTGAGACTCAGCTACATCCACCGAACGCGTGGATATGAAGTTTATGAATGTGCGACAAACTAGCCGGGACTTTTTGTACTTGAAAAGTTGCGCCTCGAGGTCAAAAAGTTTAAGAACCCCTGATATAGATTACACTTACCAGTCCCAGGCCAAAGAACACAATGATCCACCTGAGTGCCATGGCTCCAGCTGCAGACACACATTCACTGTGCTGGTTCAACCCTGCAGTCGTCTGGTTTCATAAGTATTTCCTTTTTTTATAGTCCACGGTGGGGTTGCATCAGGTACTTTAGTTCCTCCTAAGTTCTTAATAACTACAAGCTAATTTCTTCACCAAATCAGGTTGCACCATTAAGTCTTTCATAATTTTATGTTGATTCTTTGGAAATATATCAACTTCAGGGGGTAGAAGATATATTAAACTTACTACTTCTATTGTAAGTGGTCTGTAGGTATGTCTGTTTTATTTATACATATATGGAGAAAATGTTTCAATTACTATGGGGTGCCAAATGTAAAAACTTGATTACAGTTTTTCAAACTGATATATTTTCAATATTTAGTTCATTTTCTTCACATTTACCTCACTTTACACACATTTGAGACATAAGTTATTTAAAAATTTGTTTATATGTGAACAAAAATGAAATGATAAATCTAAATGCTAAATCTAAATGTTAAATCTAAATATTAAATCTAAATCTGAATGTTAAATCTAAATGTTAAATCTAAATCTAAATGTTAAATCTATATCTAAATGTTATATCGAAATGTAAATGTTAAATATAAATCTAAATATTAAATCTAAATCTAAATGCTAAATCTAAATGTTAAATGTTAAATCTAAATCTAAATGTTAAATCTGTATCTAAATTTTAAATCTAAATCTAAATGTTAAATCCAAATCTAAATATTAAATCTAAATCTAAATGTTAAATCTAAATGGGTCGCGAGTGTAAAGCTAAATATTTAGAGAATATGCAAATATACCACACCCCTTCTCAAACCACGCCCACACCACTGATCAAGGATCAGTAGGTGAAAGAGGGCTTCGGGGATGGTGAGAACCCAAGCATGGCCGTTTCCCTGCGTGTGGAGGAAATTGTACGGGCGGTTTTGGCCAACCCAGTCTCATACAAAAACGTACCCTGGCTACGTTGGTCCAAGTGCAAAAACTTAGAGGGGTTACAATAATGGCCCTTGAATTGTATGAGTGTTACATTTTTTTCTGCCTATCCTTTTCCTATTGTTTTGCATCCAAGTCACGTAACTTTCAAGATTCCGGCCGTGAGAACATTTCTCTCATTTTTAGTGAAAAAAATCAATATTTTGAGTTAGTTTCTGCATAAAAATGCGTTTTGATTACATTTCTAGCGAGAAATATATATTTTATTTTCTTAATATTCACTCAGTGAACGTACATAATCACTCGCTTGCTCGTTGTTGCGAAGACTGAAACGTTTTGGTAGCTATGGACGCTGCTATCGCCTAGCATAGCTGTGGCCCCAGATTCCACATAGGACTCCCTTGTGATTTCGCTCCGTCTTTGACAGATCAAACCCTCGCCCACTACATGTGTTACGTCTGAGGTTGATTTGCTGATCAACACATTGTTCCGTGGCAGAAATTTTTTTATTACAGTGGGGAAGCTTGGCTGCCACAGTGGGTGACGAAGGAGAACACCACAAATTAAGAAAATGTGAATTAAGAAATGTTCAATGCCATTGTTTTGTTTGATAAGCTGTCAGTTCCATAAGCTCTAAGATATTTTTTAAGTTTCCACTTCAGGAATGTGTATGTGTACAGTATATTAAAACAAATTCAAAAGCCTGAAAGACTCCCACTTTGTAGCAAACCAGACAACACATGCTGTGTTTGCAAAAGCTTGACAGATCATCTCTCTCCTAGATAGATAGATAGATAGATAGATAGATAGATAGATAGATATTGCATACTTTCAATAATATAAATACAATTAATTAACCTCCAAGCAAATCAAATCAAATCAAATCAAATTTTATTTGTATAGCCCAAAGTCGCAAAATACATTTTGCCTCGGAGGGCTTCACAATCTGTACAGGGAGTGACACCCTCTGTCCTTAGACCCTCGGTTCGAGTGAGGAAAAACTTGCCCACAAAAAACCCTTTTAACAGGAAAAAAGTGGAAGAAACCTCAGGAAGAGCCACAGAGGAGGGATCCCTCTCCCAGGACGGACAGACGTGCAATAGATGTCACGTGTACAGTCAACAATTCAACAGAAACATTTTGTACAATTACAATGAAAAATGACAATGGATTACAATGAATGATAAAATGATTACAGTAGCAGTGGAACCTGTGATAGAGATAGAGAGACACAGATGCACAGCAGCAGCAAATCATTAACTAAATTACTATAAACTGTAATGGAGATATGGTAACATTAATGACAGTAATAATATATGTAGTGGACGTCATGCAGGACCATTAATGTGCATTAATGTACATGTATGACAGACATGTATGTTTACAGATGGTGGTGGTGATGGTGAGAGAGAGAGAGAGAGAGAGAAGGGAGCGAGAGAGAGAGAGAGAGAGAGAGAGAGAGAGGGCTTTTAGTAAAGGGAGATGTGACTGCATCTTCAACCAATACCGTGCCTGGCTAGGCATAACCCTGAAAGGGGAGTCACCCGGCAGTTTAGTCCTATAGCAGCATAACTAAGGGATGACCTGAGCCAGCCCCTAACTATAAGCTCTATCAAAAGGAAAGTCTTTAGTTTACTCTTAAAAGTGTTGACCGTGTCTGCCTCCCGAACCCAAAATGGTAGTTTGTTCCACAGAAGAGGAGCTTGATAGCTGAAAGCTCTGGCTCCCAATCTACTTTGGAAACTATAGGAACCACAAGGAACCCAGCATTCTGAGAGCGCAGTGTTCTAGAGGGGTAGTAAGGTACTATGAGCTCTTTTACATATGATGGTGCCTGACCATGAAGAGCTTTGTATGTAAGGAGAAGAATTTTAAATTCTATTCTAGATTTAACAGGTAGCCAATGCAAGGAAGCCAAAATGGGAGAGATGTGATCTCTGATCTTGGTTCCTGTCAGAACACGTGCAGCAGCATTCTGAATTAGCTGCAAAGTCCTAAGAGAGTTATTGGAGCAGCCTGATAACAAAGAGTTGCAATAGTCCAGCTTAGAAGTAACAAATGCGTGGACTAGTTTTTCTGCATCCGCTTGAGACACGATGCGTCTGATTTTGGCAATGTTACGTAAGTGGAAGAATGCAGTCCTTGAAATTTGTTTTATGTGGACATAAATGAGGAGTTAATTCAAATAGAACCCTAAAATGGCGTCACAGTTTGACATTTGTTCAAAATAGGCAACTTTGAGACCATGGTGCGGCCACACCCTTTGACGTACAGTCACGCAGAGTACAATTTAAATTGAGCACCACCTTATGACTGTACTGACCAAGTATGAAACAGATCCGATAAAACGTGTAGGAGGAGTTAATTAAAATAGAACCCTAAAATGACATCACAGTTTGACATTTGGTCGAAAACGGCCGACTTTGAGGCCACGGCATGGCCACGCCCTTCGACGTAGAGTCACGCAGAGCACAATTTAGATTCAGCACCTCCTTATGAGTGTACTGACCAAGTTTGAAGCCGATCCGAGAAATCCTCTGGGAGGAGTTAATTCAAATAGAACCCTAAAATGACATCACAGTTTGACATTTTTCAAAATAGGCAACTTTGAGACCATGGCACGCCCACGCCCTTCGACGTGCAGTCACGCAGGCACATTTTTTATTCAGCACCATGTTATGACTGTAGTGACCAATTTTGAAGCAGATCAGATAAAACCTGTAGGAGGAGTTAATTAAAATAGAACCTGAAAATGACATGACAGTTTGACATTTGTGCAAAGTGGGCAAGTTTGGGGCCATGGTGCGGACACGCCCTTCGACGTACAGTCACACAGAGCACATTTTTAATTGAGCTCCACGGGGTGAAAGTACTGACCAAATTTGAAGCAGATGCGAGAAATTCCCTAGGAGGAGTTAATCCTCAAAAGTGCTAAAAATTAAAAATTAATAATGTAAATATTTGACTTCCTGTGGGATTTGGGACATGGGTCCAAGAGGCTTTTTTGTGCGTCTTGGCACGTTCTATGAGCCTACCAAGTTTCGTACATATCGGCCAAACGTGGCTCCAGGGGCAGTTCCTTAAAAATCCTGTAGGGGGCGCTACAACCGCGACAAACACGATTTTTGGTATGAGAGCTCCAGACACCGGTCTACACGTGTCCTGTGAATTTCATATTCATAACAATTACGGTTTCCGCACAATGAGCCACCAAGGCAGCAGAGCACCAGCTAGCGGCGAAATTTTTTCCCCTTTTTAGGGGAGCCTCAGGGCGCCATGGGCATGCATCGTACCAATTTACGTTTTTGAATCGCACGTGGTGATGCGGAGATATAGGCGTTTAACTTTGAAAGAGCGCCACCATGTGGCGGTGGCCTGAAATTGTGCAAAATTGTGCACAATGCGCAATGAAGACATGATAAACTATTGTTCCAAATTTGGTGTGAATCGGGCATACTTTTGTGGCGAAACACCCCACTTCCTGTTTTGACGTGAAATCAGCAGGAAGTGCTAACATCGTAACGCAGCATTATCTTTCATAATTTTAACATACTTTAAATTAGTGTTTTTGTCAGGGCGGTCTCCAGATTGTACGTGGAAAATTTCGTGCAAATCGGACAAACGTGCACGGAGAAACCCGAAAAAGTCATTTTCGCACATATCGCCCTCTAGCGGAAAAAAAAATTATAGGCGGAAATGGGCGTGGCCTATATAGTGAGACTCAGCTACATCCACGAACGCGTGGATATGAAGTTTATGAATGTGCGACAAACTAGCCGGGA